>OZ017803.1:7589698-8222173 GCA_963969395.1 Pseudoscleropodium purum
AGACTTTCCCAAAGTGAGTTTCTTAGCATTTTTTGATAGGCTCTAGTAACTTCAAATTTTTTATTAATTTTTTAATATTTTTAGTTAACTCATAACCATCATCCTCTTTATATCAAGCTTTATTTTGTTTAAAGTTGCATATGTATATAATAAAATTTCAGATATTTTCATTTTGATTGATAAAATGAAAGTCATAACAAGTTTTATTTTGAGGATAATCATAACATTTCTTCAAAATAATAATACATGAAGTTCATTTTTGAATTTAAATCTTTGGTAATTGTAGGAAAGAAGTACAAAATCACATAGCATAGTATACATTGCTTACTACAACAATTTCACTTGTATGAATTGCCATTTTGTATTTTTGGGGGATTTATAATGTAGTAATTACTAGAGATTAGAATTTAGTTTTTTGAATTATTAATAATGTTTCTTCTTAATGAAATTTCAAGAATTTTGTCAATACTGAGGACAAAATATTTGTTGTTAGAAAGATTTATATATTGTTTATCTACCAAAAAAATAGTTACTAAAGGATAAGGAATTTTGTATTGTTTTAAAAAGAGGTATTTTGAGACATTTAAAAAAAAAATTGTTTAAACTTGCAACAACCTACCTTGGAATAAAAAGAATAAAGTAGTTAGTTTTGAATTTTTAAGAGGCATGAAATTTCAACTTACTTTTGAAAAGCCTAAAGTAACTACATATTTTATATTGATAGAAAGATCAGTGAATCACACTACAAATTTCATAGTTTGAAATGTTGAAATCTTAAAATCTTGATACCTCTAAACTTTTGAATTTTTACATTCATAAACTACAATAGAAAACTTCAAAATCTAAAAGATGTGGTTGTAAATTTGTAAATGATCAATTTTGTATTTTTAAATTTTTTGTATTTCTAAACTTGATCAAATTTATATATGTAAGCATAAACTTCAAATTTTAAGTTAATTAAAGATGTGAAAAGAGATGAAGTTTGAAATGAAATTGTCCTTTTTTTATTGAAGTTTGAAAGGTTATGAATTTCATTAATACTTTATCCAACCATGAATAATAAAAATAGTTTCTAAGGAATTGGACTAACTTGACTAGTTGCCTTGAAACAACTTTAAAAGCTAAAGGATAAAAAAATCAAATTTTGACCACTTGTTTGAGTCAAATTGAGTAGGTCAATTAGGAATTCTTTTTTGGTTCAATTTGATTCATATTTTGACTAGCACATGTGATATTCATCCTTGGTTTTTGTTATATAATCTCATTAGAATTAAATTTTATCCTACACAATCAATTGTATTGGCCCTTTTAACCTCTAAAGGACCAAAAAATGTTTATTTTGGCAAGATTGTAATTTGGGGCAATTTACTATAAATAGCATTTTTATTTTTTATTTGAAATTTTTACACAACACGTAGATGAAGACTAGCTTTAATGCATAACAATTTTCATAACTTTTGAGTACATGATAAAAAGAAGTTATTGTATGATATGTAGTTTTGATTACTTAGTAGGTATCTTAAGCAACTTCAAAAAATCACTTTTTTAAGAAATAAAATTTTGAACTTGGTTTCCTGGATCTACATATATGTAAAAAGATTGACATCATTCCAAATCTTAACTCTAAAATAAACTTTGAAGTCATTTATTTAACTCAATTTTAAATATTTTTGAAAAATATATACTGGATGTAGATTGTTTATTACAACAATACAATTGTTAGAATTGGAATTTTTCAATTCCATAATTGAATTCTTAACAATTTAGTATTTTAAATCTTATTCTACCTCTATCTACTTATTGCTTTTTTGAAGGACGAATATGAAATATTTTTCTTTTGAGATTTTTATATGTATTTCCAACTTATTTTTTCAATATATTATACATAGTAATAAATTGTGAAATCTACACATTTTTGTGTAAAAAGTTTGAAAGATAACAACTAACTATTTGGAAAGAGTTGAAGAATACCTCTTTTTGAAATTCAAGCGATATATTTTCAAAATTGGTCAAGTTTTCTATCTAAAATTTTATGAAGGTATACTTTGACAAGTTAACTAAAGGATCCAATGGTTGGATTTGTTAATGACTAAATATAAATGAAGATTTTAGCCTTACTTTAGGTTTGAATACTTTGAAGTAGTTTTTGACCAAAAAACGTTAAATTTATTTAAAGGTTAAAAAATCTAAAATCCTTTGTCATTTAGGGGCTATAAATTAATCTAAATTTAATGAACATAATTTATATTGTTATTGCTAAATTGTTACAATCTATTGAAAACACTTATTTAACTATAAGAAACCACCGTTGCCAAAAGGCATATTATAGATGATTTTGATAAACAGTATTGGTAAAAGATTAAGATTTTTCATCCAACTCTTTTAAGATTCTTTGAACGTATTTGTAATTGATGGGAATGGAAACTCTTTTTTTCAAGCATTAACAATTTTCTTACACAAAGGTGTTTAATCCACATATCACACCGATTATAGATATCTTTGTTGTATATTTTGGCAATTTCTAGGTCATATTCTTCGTCTAAATTACAACCATCAAATTGATTATAAAAGTTTTGAACCTAGTTAATGCAACAAAATCTATAAAGTGTAATAATGTCCTTCTAATTTGAAAGTTTGAAAGAATCCCAAACAACATAATGTTTTATTAAAATTTGATATTTGGATCTATAAGCATTGTCTTTTAATTTCTTAATTATAAGATTGACAAGAAAATTTATATGCTATAAAATATACTTTCAATTAAAATTTCACAATTTTATTAGAATCTTTGGTATTTGGTATAAATTTCTTAAGTTTTTTCTTAATAAATTCAAGATAATTTCAAATGTTCTCAAAAGAATTGATTATCATATGAATTTTTGAAGACATGTCATTTCATATTTCAAAGATGATTCACACAAATTTAGTGACACAATAGAACATGTAGAGAAAATTTATAGATATCAAGGTTAATTAAGTTACAAGTTGGAATGTTGCTTTTCAAACTTTTAAATTGTTAAGTGGTATTTTTTGGGCTTTTATTAAATTTAGGCAAACAATTCGATGATCTCAAATTTTCAATCCTAAGGTTGGAATATTATTCATAGATGTATGCAAGAATTGTCTTGAATGTAAGACATATTTCATAGAATTTGGATGAATGGTTACAAAATTACATTCAATTTAATTAGCCTTTTTGTTCTCAACATGAACAAGTTGGGCAACAAAATCAATTTTTTTTGTATTTGAGGAGTTTTTTCTTGCTTTTTTTGAATGAATTTTCAACTAAATTTCTAAGCAACTCATCAACTTGACTAAATTGTGAGACACATACATCTTGCTAGAATGTTTTTGACAAATGAACTATGCAAGTGCAAAGTCATGGAAAAATAACATTTTTTCAAAGTTTTAAGGTAAATATCTTATAATTTGAAAGGTTTGTACTTAAAATTTTTGTCACAATATACTCCATTGAATTAACTTTGTGTTTTTGTAGTTAGATAATAAAATATCAAAAAACAATAATTTTTAGTTGATCAAGTTGAGATCAAAAATACATTTTGTTTAAGATTGTATAATTACTTATTCAAATTGGTACAAATTAGTGTGTTAGAAAGATATTAATAAGATACATATTCCTTTAAAATATTAATTCTTTCTTTTTTATATTTTTGGGGCTTGACCAAAGAATTCAAAAGCCCTATACGAGCTTCTTTGTTCTTTAGGAATTAAAGTAATAAAATGTACACAACAGATAATGCCAATTTTTATATCTTGTCTTGAATGTTGTATACCCTTGGGATAAAAGACAATCTTGGCCTACCTTGGTTGTCATAACATTGTTCAAAAGTTGCACATGGACCCATTTGATGTAAAAAATAGCCAAATATTTAGCAAGAATCAATGCTATTTGTAAGATGAGGTGGCCTAACCTCCTTGATTAGTGTAGAAGATGATTTATTATATTAAATATAAATGCATGTGCTCACTTGGCACTAATAAGAACTACAAAATATCATATAAACCTGTTCAATATACTATTGTTGATTGTTTTTACGTTAGTAGTATCACCCAATTTCTAATCTTATTATTTGGGCAACTTTTCATAGTACAAAGTTCAAACAAGAGATTTTTGCAATACTTGTATTGTCACATGGTTGTATGCCTAAGTTCTTAATTTTGGGTATTGGCCCTTGAGTTGCTATATATAAAGTAGACATACCAATCACCACTTAGGTGAGATTCAAATTTTTTCCACAATACAATAGAAACTTTCAAGCTATGAAACTTGGCATGATTATTCAATGCCATGTTAAGATTCACTTCAAAGAAAAAATATGCAAAATGATTTCTTCTTGAAAATTTCATTTCAAATTGAAAGTAACAAGGCTAAATTTTTCTTAAGAAAACCTTATGGCCCTTCACCGCACAATGTATAGTGGTGCGAATTTGTACTACACCACTTAGTTGTTTGAAGCTTGGTTGTATGCAATGATTGTGTGGTGCATGTCCGATTTTAGGAAGTGTGTGGTCAATGGCACACTTAACTTACCTAAAATCCCTTTCAAACCATTGAAATCTCCTAATATGAAGATTGAGAATTTTAAAAAAGTAGTTTGTGGTTTTGTAGTGCACTTATTGATGAAGGATAAAGACTGCTAGACTACAATCAGTCTTATCTTTTACCAAATGCACTTTCAACTAGGATTAAAACATTTCAATGTACTTAGGTAATAATGCTTTGTATGAATCAATGTTGTTATGGTCTTTAAATCCTATAGGATAATTTTCCATTGAATAAACTATTGAAAATCCCAATAGGTTCCTATAAAGTCAATTATAGTAAGATGTTCACAAAATTTTGATGGTGTGAAAATGTACCCCCTTAGTGGAAATATAATTATTTTCCTATCAACTTCCTAGATCAAAAGTTGTGTTGCCCTAAATTTTAGGGCAATCCAAGGAACTTGGACATCTTTGGAGCATTGTTAGGGCATTTTTTGCAAAAATGCTTTTGAAATTTGGCATGTCTATAACTAGTAAAATATGGCATGCAATTGTCCAAAAAAATAAATTTTAGTTTTCAAATCACATTCTAAAAGGAGTCAAACTTTGTTAGCTATGTTTCAAGAACAAAAACATTTTCTTTTAACTCCAAATCCTAGTATCTTGCAATTTGTGAACTCACAATTTTTGAAATTTTTCCCACATATTCCAAATATTTGTCTCCAACTTTTCATCATTTGGATTTCAAAGAAAAAATTTCTACATTACACAATAAATCATCAGAAAATGACTAGTATGTTGCAAGTTCACTTAACTTCCTTGTATTGCAGGGTGATTTAGAATAATTAACCTCCTTACATTGCAAGGTGATTTAGAGTTGCATTTGAAATTATATATGAATGGACCTAACATTATATACTTATGAATGGTAAAAATCCTCGTTTCTAAATACTACAAAAGTATTCATCTAAGGGGCTTGAAGTTTGTTGAACTTGTTTTGCAAGATTGAAAAAAAGATTATTTCCTCACTTCAAACATTATAGTCTTTCAATCCACATGGTCAAATCAGTGGTTGAATTTTTTTTCACACGTTACCTCACTTGTTTAATATACTTTTAAATAGTTGAAATTTCAATTTTCTTAAAATTTTGGACAAAACACTTTGGCTTGTATAGATCAAGGTTCCTAATCACTCTCATGTGAACACATATAGTAGAAGTACCTATTTAGACAAGTCCCTTGTAATGGCTTTACATGCTAACCTATTGTGGCCAACAATTGAATGTACTATTCATTGAAAAAGATTCATTGTTTGCACCTTCTTGTCCACTCATCTCTCTTCCTTCTTGACTTAGGGAGAAGTGCCAATGCTCACCATAATAGGTGAGTCTACGAGATTGGAATGAATTTGGATGAAAAATCTACATTTAAGTTGAATAAAATATTCATTCTCCAAGACTTTTATTTGTTTATGTATTGCATTCTTCCTCGTCCTTATTTTTGCATGCATTGAATTCTATTTCTCTACGACTTTTCCACATCATATAAGCTAAAATGCTTAAGTTATCCGAAATAGGTACTTCTACCTTACCTTAAATACATTCTTGAAGCTTCAACAATATTTTGTATTGCTACATACTTACATACCACTATTACAATATCCCTTTTGTGCATTTTTTTTTTTCAATTTGTGCCAAAATTTCCACAACAATTAATAATAAAAAATTTGGTTGCATTTACAGTACTCCCGCCTTTATTTTCACCAGAGAATATTCATTCAAGAGACCATGTATTTTAAGGTGAAAAATGGTAAAATCTCACAACAAATTATAATTAATTAATGAGGTTGGTATGGTCATGGGTAGTGTGCGTCCAATCAACAATCTTCGGTTGTACCTTTTCGCACGGCCTTTCAAATCTCTGAGAAATCAATGCTGGGATTCAGTGTGGCAGAGAACTGTATCTTTATATATTTTGGGGTAGAATTAAAACTTAATTTAACTTATTTTACAGGACCTGATTGATTTTACTGTGCCTGCAACCAATGATAGGTTCTGTCACAAATGGTATCTTCAGGTGCAAAATCATTATGTCCTCCTTATAAAATTTTAATTGAATTTCAGCTTCAGTTGGTTTTTTACACTTCCTGTATTTACGAGAAAAATGTTTTAATATTTTAATATTTCTCACCACGTAGGTTCAATTCTTCAGTGAGAAACCACCACTCACTGAGGTAACTGCACCTAAAACCTTACAAATAAGCAATTTAGTATGGTTCTCATTATTATATTGAATTTTTTTTGTGGGATCTTTTTGGTAGTTGAAAGGGAATTTTAGATTCTCTTAAAATGCATTTTTTGGACATTGTATGGATAAACTACATATTTTCAAAGTACTAAGAAGAAGTGTTTCTAAAATTGTCTGTAGACTCTCATAAATAGTGGGAGTATATTTCAGGTAAGAATTTGTCGAGTTTTTGGTTTTATTAAGTGGTTTAACTTTTGTGTAGTTACCTTAGAATTTCTTTTCAAGAGCTTTCCAAAGGCGTAGAGAGTATTTTATTGGTCCTACAATCCTAGAGTTTTATGACATTATGATAAACAATAATAAAAAACATTTTTTTTTGGCTTCGGTCCTATACAATTTTCTAATGTCTCTAAGGGCCTAAAATTACTTCAAGGAACTCTGATCTAAAATCTTCATTTTTATTTTACTTTCTAATATGTCCAAGTGCAAGATCATTTATTTCAATCATTTAAACATATCCTCATAAAGAAATTTAGAGTGGATCCTTGATTGCAAAATCAATGTGCCCTAATTTTGAAAACGAGGATTTTAGGACCCTTCCCAAAAGTAAAGTTTTGTCTTTCAAAGTAGAAAAAAAGCGGATGTGTCCCCTATAACTTGTGTGCTTTGGTCAAAATGTTTAAGAATATAGAAAGAGATTTAACTATAAAAACATTTCATATGATTTTGAAAAATATAAGATAGAAAGTGGTGTTAAAGAAAATTCTAAATCATTTTTTTTTTTTAAATTTGGAACTCCAACAATTGAGTTCAAAAAATTGCTTTATATATTTTTTCTCCCTTCATTGCCTTTAAAAGAAAAATCCACATAACCTTTTTTTAATAGTTATAATAGAATGGCTCAAATGCTTTTGGATAGGTATCAATCCATTCAACAAATATAATTCAATGGTATTCTTTTTAAATATATATAAATATTTAGTTGCCCTTTTTGACATTGAAATAAACTTTGAAACTTATAACATTTGCAATACTTATCCAAATGACCTTAAACAAAGCTTCATGTGTAGAATATAATGATTATGAGCTATCCTAAAAATTTCATCAAAAAATTTCCAAATGTGAATTTAAAGAAGCTGACCAAATTCTCAAAAAATAAAAAAAATAAAAAAAATGGTCTTCTTAGTCCTTTTAGAGTATTTGGACTATCCATTGAAAGATTAGAACACCTATTCATTTTGTTGCCTTTTAGCCATCATAGAAAATATTATTAGATTTCCTATGAGCTTTTGGAATTTTTTTAAAAACTATGGGTAATTAGAAGAACACTATATGTATTCTATACTCAAAATAAGAAGTTTTAGGCAAATGTAAAATAATCTCAAAAAGTTATGCTTAAAACAAATGAAACAGTTTCACTTCCCTTTTTTAATGGTCACCATTTCTTAGAAGAAAATAACAAGTTGAAAGAAAAGTTTCACCTAAAAAGATGTTTTGATGTTTAAATTTTTTGAAGATAGTAAAAATAATTTTAAAAATGAAATAAAAATAAGGCATTTCTAAAATTTCTATGCAAATGAGATGCAACCAATGAAATTATGGAAAAAAATCTTTTGAGTGTCTAGAAATGTGCTCCCAAGATAGCTTTCTTTACATCTATGTGGAAAATAAAGAAATTATCTTTTTTAGAGATCCTTTGACAAATATATGTAATCATGATAGGGAAACCTTCTCTCTAAATTTGTAAGTAGAATTCATTTTTTTGGATACTCCATTTGCAATACTAAAAACCATCTAAATAACAAATTTCTACAAAATAAAAAGATTAATGTATAAAGAAAACATGATTTTTTAAATTTCAAAAAATATAGATTGCATTTGAAATTTTATAATACAATTTTATTAATGATTAGATACATTGACTCTATGTACCAAAAGTTATGCTTGCATTTGATGTGATTGTATAATAATTGTACACAATAATACAAGAGTTTTTAGCTTCATCCTACGATGTACCAAAAACACAATTTGTATTCAAATTCTAATTTTTAGAAGCTCTTCACATTTCCTGATTTTGATTATCGACACATTTTAAAATTATTTATTTTTATTGCTAGTATAATTTTTACATACTGAGGCCTAAAATAAATTTAGAAAATGGTCATTGTTGAGATTGTAATTTTTTAGTAAAAGAATAACAGTTGAAATCATTACACATTAATTGTGCTTTGAATGGAACACATATCAAGCATTCTAAACTCAAATTCCTAACCATTTATGAGATCTATAATCTCAAAGTAGGAAACATTTTTATTCCTATTATTTACCATGAATGTATTTTAACTTCAAAATTCAATTGAAATCAAAGGATACAAAATTAAGTTTGCATCTTTTATATATAATGCACATACTTAGATTGAGAGTACCATACCAAATTCTAATACCTTAAATTTATATCATGAAAGTCATTTATATCTCACAATATCACGATCCCTTTAAAAAGTGGAAAACATCAATAAATTCATTAAAGTTTCGAAAATAAATTTGGTCTATAATCTACATTATAGATTGTTGTATTAGGAATAAGTGTATTAGGATCTAAGCTTTGAGAATATATAAAAATAGATATACTATAATTATTGAAGGTACTTATAATATAAACACCTATAACATAGGTATATACATTATAGTTACAATATAATCATTGAAGGTTTTTATAATAGACGCCTACAACATAGGTGTATAGTCTTTTAGGCTCATGTGCTCATGCTCTAAGGCTCATATAATAGCAACCCTTGTCATCATGTGGCAAAAAAAGTGTCAAATGGCAATCCCTTATAAATCCTTCAATAGTTACATAAATTTGGTTTTAAAGCAAAAAAATTCAATTTAAAAAAAAAATTCACTCAAATTCATATTTAAGAATTTCATAAGCGTGTACAAAAAATGTTAGGTCAAATATAAATTTAAAAAAAATTAAAAAAATAAAAAAAAAAATTAAAAAAAAAATATATATATATATATATACGCCTTCATATACAAATTAGGTCTCATAGATGATTCCTAACCATTTATGAGAACTGGTTCTTACTCCAATATTATACCAACTTATAAACAATTTTTGAATTTTGGATATTGGATATTTTATTGAAAATAGTTAATTAAACTTTGAATATTTTTCTTAAAGATTCACATTCTTCTTTAAGGGCTTATCTACAATTTAAAAAATACTTCTATTGATCTTATATTTGTGCAAATGTATGGCACTACTCCAAAACAAAGTTGTACTTTAAATATGGACTACTATGAATTAGTAGGACAGTACAACTAGTGTGTATTGAAAAAATCACACTAATTTACATTGATTTTGGAATTATAAGAATTTGAAAGGTGCACAATGGAAGTTTATAGTATTTTTGATGCAATTATTGAAATTTGGTTTAAGATATTATAGACTATCTCAAATATTTTTGGATCTATTTTTATATTTAATAATCCAAAATATGAAAATATCTCATATTTTTTATTTTTGAAACATACAAATTAAATCTAGTATCTAATGACAAACGAAAAACAATATTTTGAAATTTAAGATCTCTTGTCCAATAAATCTAAGAAATGTGAAACTTTCTATATGCTCATTCCTTTGACAACTTTCGGAAAGTATTTGGGATACTTTAATCTTCTTCAAGATTGTAGTGATTTATAATACCGATTAAAATACAAAAAAATAAATAAAATCAAATGACGAATTCATTTTTTTGCACCAAAAGAAATACTCATTAGAAAAACTTGATTTTATTGTCATTCTTATTTTCAAAACCAATTTGGACTGTATTGAATATCATCAATGTCAATATTTCATCTAGTCCATCTTCAATTCTTTATTCCAATAATTCTATGAACAATTGAACCATTTTATCAATCCATCAATATCCTTAATTATTTAGATTATAATATTTTATGGCAAATTCTTGAACAAAGTAATATATTCATTAGTTGCATATTTTTAGGTTTCTTTATCACGAATGTAAGTTGGAAAGTTTATTTATAATAAATTCTCACTGTAAATATATTTGTTCAATTAATAGTTATTTTTTGAGCATAAGTGTAAAGTAGTTACTTTTATAAAAATGTGGAACTTTTATGAACTTGAATAAAACTTCTAAATCTAATAAATAGAACCACTTTGACAATTCCTATCAAAATTAGGAGCAAAATGAAGTATTTATGGTGAATTGCTAATAAATTACACACTTTAATTTACACCAAAAGAAAGACTATTAACTACATTGACTCTTAAACATGTATATACAATTTTCAAAAATGATTAATCTTCAAGTTGATTTTTCAAAACTTGTAATATCAGTGTAAAGGTTCCAATATCACTTACTTTATGATGTTTTTTAGAGGAATTTTAGTTTAAATAATTATTTAAAAAAAAATCAAATTTGAAGTGTATGAAAGACAATAAACAAAGATATATAGAGACATAAAAATAAGGATATCTTTCTAAAAGAAGATAGCATTTATCAATTAATTCAATTAAAATTTAAAAATACATATTTTATTTAATATTTCTAATTTTAATAAAAAAAAATTTAAAGATGCAAAAGACCAAGCTATCCATTGCTCATTTTATATACTCTCCATCCTATAATACTAGTCCCTATTGTTTTTCTATTTGTCCTAAATTACTTGTCCTCTATATTTCAAACTTGATTTTAGAGTTGAAGATATTTGTTTTTGTTTTTGAAAAAAGTTAATGAAACGAAGTATAAGAAGTCTAATTTATTATTCTACTTATAGATCAAAATAATTTTGAAAAAATTAATTTTTTTACAACAATTTGAAGTTGTTTGGATCAAAAAACAAAAGACACTGAACTTTTCATTGAATATATGGAATTCCAAGCTGTCTTTGTGCAAATTTAAACACATTGAAAAGGCAAGATAGTCTTGTAGGAAGTCTTTTTTTCTTTACAATGTCTATCATTATTTCTGTATGGCACTTTGTATCCATTGCAACTTCCTATTTTTTTTTTTTATCTTTGATTGCAATTAATAGCCATGCCCACTTGCTTTGCTCTTGAAAAGATACATTTGTGCATTTAAGTTACTCTAGAGACACTTACCTCTCAAAGGATCAAGGAACCTACTTTAGGCTTTTTGAGAACTCGGTCAAGGTATATTGACTTCATAATTTGGAAGTTTTTCATGAAATTTTTAGCACGGATGCTATTCATCATAATCTAAGTGTGAAGCTTTGTTTTTGATATCATTCTCATAAATTTTGAAAAAGTTAGAAGTTTTTTTTTTCCAATTTCAATGTCAAACCATGTACCAAAAAAAATCTTTGAAAAAATGTAATTATTTTTTTGGAATTATATAGATTGATACCTACTCAAAAACATTTGAATAATTCAATTTCAAATAATGACATTAAAGTTATGAATTCTATTTTGTAGGCAATGAAAGTAGAAAAAACATATAAAGTCATCTTTTGCTCTCAATTTGAAAATTCTCAAATAAAAATTAAACTAAAGGGTATTAATTATTTACTAGAAAATTCTCACCATTAAGATTCACAATCTTGAATTTCTTATAAAATTTATTAGCAAATTCGTTTCTTAATTTATTCATTACCACCTTTTCATTTTACAGTTTAAAAAAAAAGATGAATATGAAAACATTTTTGGTTAAAATTTTTTACATATTTTTTCAACCCATTTTATAACATATTCATTTGATTAAATGCATAAGTTATAGGACAATGGAGTTTTTTTTTCTAAAAATGTTGAAAGACAAAACTTCACCTTTAGGAAGGACTAAAAATGCCTACATTTTGAACTTTAGGTAAATTGAACTTGCAATTAGTAGAGATGTTCACTCCAAAAATTTGGAACAATGCACTTGTACAAGTTAACCAAAGGTCCCTATCATTGAAACATAAATATTGATGAAGATTTTTACTTTACTTTAGGGTCAAGTATTTTGAAGTAGTTTTGGGCCTCAAAACATGTTGGTCCTTTAGGGGGTAATATTTTTATTACTACAAACAAGGACTAATATTCTAGAATGGAAAGTGTACACATCACCAAAAACATTTGAACACAATTTGTTGTTCAAATCAATTTCCATTATTGTTTTATAACTTGTTTTTGTATTTAAATCTAAATTTGTTATGATTATGAGTATGAAAATCTATTTTAAATTTCTTTTTCTTCATAATAGTTGTTGGAACATTCATAGAGTTGGCAGTAGTTTATTAATCCAAATTTTAAGATAATCATGGTTATTTGGCTTTTAAATCTTATTTTGAAAATTACGTTGATGAAGTTTGTGGAGTATACAATAGTTTCTACTTCACTAATCAAATTTATCCTAGGACTCAAGGGCCTTGAGTGTGCTATATAAGAGAAATTTCACAATTTTTTGAAGTTTGAATCAAATAAGAACATGTTAATCATCATCTTTGAAAATGATTTGTGTAGTACCTGTATTCGGAACAGATAGTGACTCACAATGTTTATTTAATTCACTAATTAATTTAGGATGTAATTAGTTTTTATTTTAATAACCCTTCAACCATACCTATACTTACCAAACCAACCTGTATAGGCAAATGATATGGATCAATGGCTTATGTATTTCTTATGTGTACCCATATCTATATTTGTACCATTCCATATCCCGCATTCGTATCTCTTATTTTCAAGATCAATGGTGTCAGAAAGGAAGAGGGAAAATTATTTTCTTAAAATCAATGGTTCTCATTTTTCTAGTGAGGTATGTGTGTTAATTGAAACTAGGTGTGTCACATCTTTTCAGTGGATAATTAGATTTTGAAAAATATTCCGTATATCTATCTCCAATTCAATTTTGATGCACTTTCCTATGAAAATTCACAGAAATTGAACTTTTAGTACTCATATTAGCTTTTAGTTTATGTTTTTTTAATTGGCTTAACCCCTAAAGGACCAAGGTGAGTTTTGTGGCAACATATCTTTTGGGGGCAGGTGCATGTAAGTGGAGATTTCCATATTTTTGGCTCAAATTTTACTAGAAGGTGTGGATGAAGAATATCTTTCACATGTACTAAATTTCAAGACATTTGGAAACATGAGTCAAAAGTTATGGCCTAATATGTAGTTTGGGCAAATTTGAAAAAATCACTTTTTCAAAAATATAAATTTTAAATTAATTTTTTAGATTTCTATATTCATAGAAAGCTTTGAAACATTCCATTTTGATCAATGAGTAAAAAATTATGAAGTGTTTTAGTTTGCATCAGTCATGGATTCTCTACTCCAAAATGAACTTTGAAGTTCTTTATTGAACTCAATTTTCAATATTTTTGAAAAAAAATTAATATTAAGTGAAGATTGTTTAATACAACATTACAACCATTAGAATTGGCATTTTTCAATTCCATATCTAAATTATTAACAATTTAGTATTTTGATTCATTCTCTACTGCTTTCTACAAACTATTTTTTTCCTAAATGTTGTACAATTCTAAATGATATGAAAATTTTCAAGCATGTAGCCAACTTGACTTTAAGAATGAATCCAAAGAGTTGCAACCATTTTGGACGTTTTTTCATACAAATGTGACCTTGTGAAGTGCAAGCTACCTGATTCTTCATAGGGCTAAAAAAAGGCTTTTTGTGAATTGAAACGCTAATATCTTTGCAATCTACATGGTGGAAATTTCTGAAGTTTTTTCCATACCTTCTCAAATTATCATAATACAAGATCCTATAGTTAGATGTGTCCAAAATTGTTTTAAAAATGTTTTTGGTACTTGTCCTAAAAATGACAGTTTTGGGGCGTTTTTGGTGGAAACATAGTCAAGGAACTTTCGGGGTTAAATAGCAATTTCAATTGAATTGAGAAAATTGGCAAAAGAACTGAAATTGCAATTGATTTGTGAAAAATAGCAGAAGAGTTAGTGCTTAAATCTTCAATACTTCCTTTCAATATTAAATTTTCTAAGATAAAGTAAAACATTTGATTGAACCACTTTCCTTATTAAAAACTTACTCGAAGCATTGTTTAGTCGGTGAGTTTTCTCGCTTGGCAGTGATTATAAAGTTTTTCATTTGTGTCAACAAAACAAAACAAAAACACTTGCTCACAATCAGGAATTGACCGAAAAATGCTTGATTGGGACCAAGGGTTAAGAAATTCTAAGTATACAGCAGAACCACTCATAAAATTATATAATTTGGATAATTTTTTGTAGGAAAAGTAATTCATATGACATTGTACTCACTGTGACTTGTACCTCCAAAAGATTTAACATTTTTCGTAATCTCTTGTAATTAATACGGTTTATTTGATTTGTTCGATAAAAAATCATATCAGTTTGATATTGCAGAATTTCATCTATAATACTTTCAACCAATTACATTCACGAGCTGCAGCAACGCTACGAGAGGAAGCCCGTGGTTTGTGTCGGTCTTCATCAACTAAAACTTCAATGCTTCCCTAAATAGATTGTCATCAATGTTTTTCAAGAATGTGTCACGTACGGTCTAAGCTCAACATTTCTATAAACTCTACAGAAATGAAATCAAGAATCAGCAAAATTAAGAATACTGGTCAAGCTGAGCAATATGACGAAGTATCCTCTGAAGCACAACCTCAAATAAGATTAAATTTTTTTTTGATGTGCCTGATAATGCTATTGCAGTACCTCCTACAACGGACCAAACAGTTTATCAATGTGAGCAGGGTAGCGGACGTTGCAAAGAGCAGAGCGTCAATTTGCACACCCTTCTCTTGAATTGATGTGACATAGTATTAAATGATCAAATTATGCCATTGAACCCAAACATTTTTCTGAATCCAAGGAAAGAATGCCTGTAACGAATGAAATCGAATACAAAGCACCAACTAAATTACAATGACTCTTGCAACTACCGGAGGGACAAGGTTGCAGTCTTACGGAGACATCACTGAGTAGAGCTCAGCAGCATCCTTTTGTACCTTTACCAAAGTGAGGGGTGTGAAAGGTTCAGAAATACAGGAAGGGACCAACTTGCCAGTTACTCGCCTTACGGGACTAGCTGCATAGAATAATGGACCCCAACAGTCTGCCCGATTGTACGCAGGATCTGACGAGTGGAAGTGCACCCACACAGTACTCGCATGGAGTTCTACAAACAACCAGAAAGAAAACGAGTAAGTATGCGTGAAGGCAATCAATCATTGATGAAGGTACTGGCATGACCTATTTTGCTCCATTGGATGTGGTTGACTCATGATCACAGTCCAATACCCAAGGAAATGACCGGACGAACTGATCCATTACTAAGTCATACGAGCAAGCGTTATCTTAAGCAAAGACATCATTATGAAAGGAAAAACTATTGACTTGTGACTGTCAATAGTACTGTACCGCGCAGCCTTTAGATAACGCCTAAGAACGCCTTCAGTAATACATGTATACATCTTAATCACTCTGCAAGATCTCAGGAATTAAAGCCCATTCTGACCAGATTAACACGAAACCTAGCATAAAAACTTCAAGTAGATCGAAACTACCACCTGGATACTCAGCAAGGAGGTCTTTATCTCCATGCCGAATTGCTTCCAAAACCTGCATTTTAATTGGTGAAAGAAAGCTCCATCGTTAAACTACGAAGCAGATAACTATGACATTTGAACGGGCATAACTAGTTAGATATATTCCAAGGACCCGGCGTCGAACATCGAAGGACATCGAAGTCTACGCTCAATAGCAAACCAGCGTTGACACCAATGTCACGACCTACGTAGAATGTTAGCAAACACCAGGGTTTATACAAGTCAAGATTGTCCGTTAATATGGTTATCTGATAAGTATTTGACTGGCACTTGTCACAAGGAAAATTATCGATTTCTTCAGAGATGACTTGCACACACTTACATAGACTTGCTACGTCTAACGTCTTACTACGTCTTAATAATTCAGTCGTGGATAGGCGAAAGCAGTGCAACACCTGAGAAGAAACCAACTCAATAGAAATAGAACTTGATATTCGTGCGGATTTGAGCAAAAATGATTAATTCCTGATAGCTTGGGATTGAGAACTGACCAGAGGCATTTCTCGCTCAAATATGCTATTTCGAAGAGCAGCTGGTGCGAGAAGAACGTGCCCCCCACTAACGTGACAGTGAACATGGAGAGAAATTTGCTCACTTCCTCTCCATTCTGCAAGTATTTCGTCCCTCATCAACCGAGTATACCAATCTGTTAGCTGTGCAAAATTCATCCACACAAGAATTTCCTTAGCACCAACTTCCACTAGTCGCTTAAAGAGTACCACGTACAAATACTTTAGATCTCTAAAACACCACCAGAAATAGCTTTAAATAGATGACTTGCAATACAGTGAACTATAAAATATTTCACAGCATCTTTCATCACTACAATGTCAATAGTTTTGAAAGGAATCTCTCGATTTCTTATGGCACTTACTTGTAGTCGATTAAAGGAGGGACCAATAGATAGAAGCAGCTCCCCTGTAACGTCACTGTGTGTCAGAGTGTACTTGCGAGGTAAAAGGTCCTCAACGGACTTGACTATAGAAGTGCTCGCATTGTCTTCAAACTTTACTGTCAGCTTTGATGCATCAAAATCCCCTGGGTTGAATAACCTGGAAACCTTTCGAAGACAGACGTGATTTCGAGAAAAATATCAGATACTGACACACTCAATAAGAAAGCCTCAATCGTTGCAATAAGAGCATATTTGTAACAAACTAGTAAGTTCTCTGTGGGCCGTATTTCTCCCTCTCTAGGGAAAGAAGAAAACATTACTTTTCAAGTGTTATGACGTCAAACCATTGTCAAAGTCGTTGCGCTAACTACTACACTTGGTAGACACGAAGGTGATGAAATTCTCATTTCAAACAAGAATATGCAAATACTCATTGAAAAAGAGAGAGAGATAATTACTTCTCAAAACCTCTAGTTGTGATTGTTGGAGGCACAAGATGTGATTAGGGCAACTAATATTAGAAACAAGACAAGCGACTTTCAGTGGTGCACTCTCCAGGTAGATATTGGAACGCTTGCGAAAGCAACAGCGCCCCTGTAAAATTCGCATCATGTTCAGCATATACTACCATGACCTCTACATTGGATGGTTTCTTGATAACCCCGAAACTATTCTTATGTACATAACTTGGCCGTAATTTCTGTTGGAGAGGAACAGATGAGCTGCACCAATGAAACCGAAGCCCTTGCAGAGGATAGACCTACTGATAGCACTGTATCTTTAACTTCAATACCCGTCCTTCATATCATTATGCTACAGCAGAACAGGCGAAATTCTTAACCATCCGCTCTGAAGAACCAGAATTTTCGGAAGAAATCAACTCGGTAATCTTTAATTCGTGACGACCTTCCTACTGTTTGAAAGCACCAATATAGAAAACCTCCTACATGCCCACCAGCTAACTCTCGCGCTCGTAGAGAAACAGAACCTTGGATGATTTCAAAGTGAGATTTCTCGGATAAATCTCCTATACCGCCATTCAAGAGGTAGAAACTTCATGTGAAGCTATATTATCCAAAGGAGGCTTAACAAATGAATGGCAGCACGTACTTAAAGGAGACATACGGTCCACATGTTTAATGGAGGCAACACACTAAAATTGGATCCAAAGCACCTCACTCACAACGATAAAGCACTCATGTACTCAATCAAGGCCGTCCTTAACAACAATTGCTTAACCCTTGAAGGACGAGGCTCCCATGACCAATGTAGTC
Source organism: Pseudoscleropodium purum (assembly GCA_963969395.1). Lineage (NCBI taxonomy): Eukaryota > Viridiplantae > Streptophyta > Bryopsida > Hypnales > Brachytheciaceae > Pseudoscleropodium > Pseudoscleropodium purum. Next base: position 7,608,214 of record OZ017803.1, read on the forward strand.
ACCAAAATGCTCCGATTATTGGACCAATAGGTGCACTCTTTGTTTCTACTGTACAATTAAATTTGGTCCTCAGCGTCCTAATGAATTAAAGCACTATACCTAATGAATATGAACGTTCCAATTCTGAACAAAATGCTCGAGTACAAGAAGAAAGTCTACTCCACCAAAACAAATTTTCTACACTCAAATTCCGTGTACGATCATTTCTATTCAACATGTGCAGAATCCAACCGCTGAGGGCGACATCTCAGATTCAAAAATGTCAAAAGACGAGAAACCACAGCAAGAGCTCCAAAGAACCTATATACTCAAGTCGTCCTTCATAACAATTGCTTAATACACCAAACCTAACGCACACGCACGTCTCAATTCTGCATAAATGGATAATTACAAGAAAGAAATCTTCTCCCCCGCAAGCAAGTTTCCACACCAGACCAGAAGCTACAAACGAACGAATTCGCAGAAAGTGATGACCATCTCAAATCCAAATCCCGCATCCACCAATGCTCAACACTACATACAATATATCCCCTGGCATATCCAATCCAGAATATATCAAAATCCATCATATCTTACCACAGCACACCGTTCCTTCCTGCCCCTCCGCCGCTCCCCGCCGCTCCCAACCCGCGCCAACCCTTGCCCCTTCCTCTTCCACACCCTTGCACAATCCACCACTTCCAAAGATAATTCTCGACAGCGAACCCCCGCGGAGTCTCCCCGACGCAAATGAGAACACGCCGCAGAGGAAATGATCGTCGTCACTTTGACTCCACAAGGCGGTAATGACACGGCCATGGCCTCTCATTCCGGGCACAGACGTCCTCCCCTCCCGGCCATAATCAAATGCTGCAAAGAAAGTGAATGAGCTCCATAGCTCTAAGTTAGCACTGCTTCACGTGGTGGTAGTGGTGATCGAGGTGGAGAATGCGGGTGCCTGGATTGCACCGCATTGCCACGGCCAAGGAGGCCAAAATGGATTCCGTGGAGCAGAGAGCAGCAGCAGCAGGGGAAAGGGCGACGAAGAGAGAGAGACAACGACGAGAAGTGAGGTTCTCGTCGGGTAAGACGAAAAGTGGGTGGCGAAGGGGTTATCATCGTATCTCCGTTGGGGGGATGGTATTGGCGAGGCGTGTGCCAGCTGTCGGTCTCCCGGGGTGGTTTTCTGGTGTAGATTCCGTGGCTCCGTTCAGGAGATTTGAGAGGCCCCGATTCGAAAAAAATTGACGAATACCCTACGAGAAGGTCAAATTCCACATAAATTAAGTCGTTTATAAAAATAAAAAAAGTGCCACATGTCATCTTGTGAATGGTATAAAGTGAAGTGGACCCTTAAGAATCTGACTTAGAAATTCAATTATGGCAACTATGTACCGAATTAGACCTTCAAGTATGTTAGATGTTACATCTATTCCACTTTGATTCAAGAAGAAGGTTAACACCAGTATGAAAGCCTAGAGTGAATATTGTAGGTTTTGGGAATGGATCAACCATATCTAAACCTCATTTACTAAAAGAAAACCTTCAACAAAATCTACATGATGTTCATGTTTACTATAACATAAAAACATAGAAAGTTGATGTTTCTATATTATAGTAAACATGAACATCATGTAGAAGACAATAAGGTTCTTTTCTAGTGATTGAATTTAGTTAGTACTTTGATTTACAATTTTGAGGCTTTCAAAGGTTAAGACAGGGGTGTTAAAATATTTTAGGCTCTAAAGTATTTCTTGTACATATTGCATTCTTCAATAGTAAATATATTGAAATGGAACCACCTATTCCCTTAAAATTTCATTGTCCATACAAGGGACAAAATAGATTTTGTGTAGGCTCATGTAACATCAATTTTTGATGTAATTTTTTGAATTTTTTTTATTATATAAAAAAACACATTATCTTTCACAAAATATAATTTTTATTTCAATTGGTGCTTGGGAATAAAAGTTATACCACAAAAAACCTCAAACTGGGAGAGACTAGGTAGCAAAAATAATCCACAACAAATTGACATAAATAATTTTATTTTGTTTTCTCATAGATTTTTTTGTGTGTGGAAAGCTTTGGTTCATTCCATTTTGATTAGTGATTTGAAAGCTATGGAGCATTTTTTTTGCGGGCAATCAAGGTATCTTAAGAATATAATTGATACAATTTTTTTTAGCTCAATTTTCACATTTTTCAAAACAATAACTTCATAGGGTTTAACTTTGATTGTTAGAACAAACTCACCATTGGGATTAGTTTGTTCTGATTCCAACTTACAACTATTATTGTTTTAGTTTTCTTCTCTATCTCATACCTACTTCTATTTAACAATTTAAGAAATAATGAAAATCACATTATTTTTTGGGGATTTTTTAACCCCTAAAGGACCAAGCTACGTTTTTTGGCTACATAGAAATTTAGGGCACATATGTGTGACTAGAGATGTCCAAATTTTTGGCCCAAATTTTAATAGAAGGTGGGAATAGGGAATATTATTCATATGCACTAAATTTCATGACATTTGGAAATAGGGGTAAAAACCTATAGCCTAATATATTACTTCTTTTTCGTAACTAAGCAATTTGAATAGATTAGAAAAAATCACTTTTTTTTAAAAACTAAATTGATTTTTTAGAATTGTATATACATGGAAAGCTTTCAATCATTCCATTTTGATCAATGGATCAAAAGTTATGAGGATTTTTTGTTAGTGTACAGTTATGGATTCCCTACTCTAAAATAAACTTTGAAATCCTTTATCTTACTCAATTTTCAATATTTCTGGAAAATAATAAAATCATAGGATGTAGATTTTTTATTATAACATTTCAACCATTGAGATTGCCATTTTTTAATTCCATATTTAAATTCTTAACAATTTAGTAATTTGAATCATTCTCTACTACCTACCTACTATTTTTTTCTTATATGTTGTACAATTCCAAATTATTTGAATTTTTCAAGCATATGGCCAATTTGTCTAAGAAAAATAATCCAAAGAAGCACCACCATTTTAGTCATTTTTTCATAGAAAAGTGAGCTTACAAAGTGTAGCTGTCTTATATTTTGCAGGATCCAAAAAATGATTTTAGTGAATTTAAATGCTAATATCTTACAATTTACATGGTAAAAATTTCTAAAAAATTTACCAAATATTTTCAAATTCAGCAACTATAAGATCCTATAGTTACATTTGTTAAAAAAAGTGTTTATTTTTAAATTTGGGACTTGTACTAAAAATGCAATTTTGAAATGTTATTGGTGAAAACATAGTCATAGAACTTTAGAGGTTAATAGAATTTCAATTCAAATTCTTCATCATAATTTTTCTTAATTCAAAAATATAGTGCAAAATTTTTTAAGTTAAGAAGATTCAAAGTCAAATAATGTGGTCACAAATTTGTCACGGGAGGTGGCGTCGGGGGCCTCTCCACATCGTAGTGTTTTAGCGTAGGTTAGTTGTTGCTAATCTACGTGTGTGTGGGACGTGCGGCCGGCACACCTCATTCATCCTACGGATGCGTTTAATCTGTTAGGGTTTTGTGTGTGTGTGTGTATAGTGGCGCACACGTGCTTGGCTTGACGTCTTTGTCAAGTCAAGTTTTGTGAGTGAGTTAGAGAGTGTTAGTGATTACCGTTACTTGTAAGTGATTGTTTCTCATTAGTGAAGGCTCCACATTCTCTCATACTTCTTACACTCGTTGATTCTCCCTTTGTGGAGTGCGTGCCGCTTGACTACTCTTGTGATTTGCAACATACTCCTCAAGGGTATACTTAGCATAGTTGTGTTTGACTATGCTTTTCGTTTGTTTGATGTTGGTTGAGACTCTCGATCTGTTGTGGTTATCGATCTTTCTTTACACGACAAATTGTAGACAGAAATCCATTTCTCCCTTTTAAAGGCAAATATCTTGCAATTTATAGTGTGAAAGTTTTTGAAATTTTTCCCACGCATTTTTATACTAGTTAAGCAAAAGATCCCATGGTTAAATATGCAAAAAATCAATTTGTAAAGTTTTTTGCTCTTTACAATAGAAATGGCAATTTTGAGTGTTAATTGATTAAAAAAAAAGGCCTCAAGACTATAGGGATTAAGATCTTTACGTGATTTCAACTTCAACATTCATTCCCCAAGAATCCCCAAAATTATGAAACAACTTGTACTCTTGTAGTAGATGTAACTTCCATTTTTCTTTTAAGAATTCTTTTTAGAATTTTTTTGAAGGATGTTTTAATTCCTAGATGCTTACTTGTTCATTGGGTGGGTTATGAATGTTCTTAAAAATGTGGATTGTTTGATTCATATTCAACCGAGGAAGAATTTGTGGAAAGAAAAAAATGCTTTAAGTGCATCAATGATATAGATACGTAGTTAGAGTTTCAATTATCCATTAAAACTTTTCAAAAGCAATCTTATTATCTATAAATTTTACATTCAAGCATCAAAACTTTGAAAAATTAAAAATTGCCCTCAATGTGAATTTTAAATGGGTCCTTTGAGACTTGTTTACAAAATTGTAAGAAAATCATTAATCACAAACACAAAAGTCAACTCTTTAAGTTTTCATTAACTCATAACTATTTGTAGTAATATCAATCTACAATAAATTATTGGAGAAACAAACTAATGAATATGTTGGAACACCTGAAGTGCCAAGAACAAGCTTCTTTAAAACTAAACTCATTCAAGCTACAAGTGACTTTCGTACTAAAGGATGCAAGCTTCACACCTAGAGATTGGGCCAATTTCTCTTGAGGTGGATTGCACAAATTTCAACCTTTTGTCTATTCACAAGTGAAGATTTGAAGCCTCTTATACAACGTCTAGGTGTAAAGTGTTCCTAAGGCATTGGTTTGATTTTTAAGTATGAGCCTACTCAAACTTCCTTAAATTCACTATATTGATAAATGAAGCTTTTGTAAATGAAGAGCTTTTTGCACCTTTGGCCCAAGCCCAATATTTAACTCCTAAAGGACCAAGTTGCGTTTTTTGGCAATATAGAAATTTTGGGCACGTGCATGTGACTAAAGGTTTTTATGTTTTGGGCCCAAATTTTATTAGAAGGTGTGAACAAAGAATATCTTTTATGAACACTAAATTTTAGGACATTTGGAAATATGAGTCAAGTTATGGCCTAACATGTAGTTTGTTTCTCAACTTGGACAATCCGAGTAGATTTGAAAAATCGCTTTTTTAAGAAATAAAAATTTGAAATTGATTTTCTAAATTTATATGTGTGCAGAAAGATTTGAATCATTCCATTTTGATCAATGAGTTAAAAGTTATGAGGTGGTTTAGTTTGTAGGTAGTTATAGATTCTCTACTCCAAAATAAACTTCAAAGTCTTTTATTGAACTCAATTTTCAATATTTTTTGGAAAAAAATATAAAAATTAGGTAAAGATTGTTTATTATAATATTATAACCATTAGGATTGGAATTTCTCAATTTCATAAAAAGTGTTAACAATTGAGTATTTTGAATCATTTTCTACATCTTTCTACTTACTAATTTTTTCCTATATGTTGTACAATTTCAAATAATTTAGAAATTTTCAAGCATCTAGCCAACATGCCTTGAAAAATGAATCCAAAGAAGAACCATCATTTTGAATATTTTTTCATACAAATTTGACCTTGTAAAGTGTAGCTGCCTGGTTTTTTTGTAGGGACAAAAAAATGATTTTTGTCACTTTAAATGCTTAATGCTAATATCTTGCAATCTACATGATGAAAATTTCTGAAATTTTTCTTACATCTTTTCAAACATATTTACCACAAAATCCTACAATTACATGTGTCCAAAAATGTTTCTTTCTAAAATTTGAAATTTGTATAAGAAATGGCAATTTGGGAGCGTTTTTGGTGAAACGTAGTCAAGGCTCTTTTAAGGGTTAAAATTTTCAAAAGTAGACCTATGCTTCAGTGTTCAAGACTTTAATGCTTGTGATTCTTTCTATTTTGGTGGAATTACTCTAGAGTGCTATGCTTGGTTCCTATTAATGTTACTCTCTTAAGTCTTTCATGCTCAATTTGTTCTCTATTCATTTGAAGCCAAATAAAACACATACACAATTGTTCAATACAAATAAACAACAATTCAAAAAATATACAGTACAAGAAAATTGAACCCAATTCAACTATGTTTAGTTGATTCAAGCATTTTCAACTCAAAAAATTTACACTACAAGAAAATGGAACCCAATTCAACTATATTTAGTTGATTCATGCATTTTGACTCAAAAATTCCACTTTTCAATACTTTAAAACTACACTTTGAAAAGGGTTCCAAATCTCAAAGTTTTTAGGATGCTAAGAATGCACCAATTACTACTTTCAATGCAAAACAAGTTTTAACATGTTATTTTCAACCTTAATCTGGAACATTTTGCCCAATAAGAAGATCATTTTGGGATGGAGGTAGTAATATTTTCCATAATATAGGTGGTTGTAGGATAATAGAGCCTTCCTCTTTTGCTCTTTTATTGAACATGGTTGTCATGGATCCAACAATTATGGAGGATATGTCTTGCAAAGTGAAAGTACAACCTCTTTACAAAAATAACATCCCTTGTCATTCTACTTCACATTAGAGTTAATCATAAAGGAAATCCAATGGTTTGAAACAAAGGTGTCAAAGGAAGATATAACTTAGAATAGTATAAAAAAACACATCACTAAACTCCATCCGATCTTAGTTTTGGTGCTCCAAGGAGTTTTGTCCCATATTTTTTTCCAAAGTATGGTTCTTAATCCTACATTATACACACTTTATGATAAACTCTATTCCCTTGACACACTTTAGTGAGCTATATGTAATGACTATTATGATTCTAAGAAAAAAGTTCATTATTCTCTTTGAATCTGTCTCACAGGCGCATTGACATCCATACTCTGAATGATGAACAAAGTCCTTCGAGGAGTTGTATAATCCAACAAACTTTTCATTCATCCAATGTAATACTTGAATCTTGAAAAGCCAACCTTCCTTAATGACCAAATTCATGAAATTGCAGTAAATGATATTTCTCTAAAAAGACATAAGCCAAATTGTGCAAAAAATCGAAAAAAGATTGATGTGTGAAGGGGTTAACCTACATTAGGCCGTTTCCTCTACACTCTTCAGCACAGGTTGAATTTCCGCGCAGTTGCTGTGTCTCTTCTGTTCTCAAGTTGCATATCGAAGAGTATGGATGTCCATAACTCAAATTCAAAGACACTGACACAAGCTTTCAGATCCAAAAATCTTCAACTATGGGAGGCAACCCATTACTAACCAATAGCCTCATTCTGACAATGTAGGCTATTCTTTTTATGTGCATAGGAATGAGAAGTAATTAATTTTGGCACAATTCTCAATGCAATTGTGGCACACTATGATTGGCTAACAAATCTCTCAATATTGCAACTAACCTTTGGTTGGAAAGAGAAAGGTCTATATCACCATTATGGAAGAAAGTCCATCTTTTGTTTAAAAATTTATAGTAATTTTAGGTTGTTGAAAAAAAATCTCGAAATCATGCAAATTTTATGCTGCCTATTTTTGCAGATGAGAAAATTTATCCAGTAAAGAAACCCACCTTGCAAAGACTAGAAACTACTTATTAAGTGGTCGGGAATGCGTTGCCTCCCTTAAGTTATCTACTATCGGAGCCCTCTTGCGCGATGATTCAATTGTGCACAACTATGATTAATCACATAACAATCACATAGTTATTGGGAATATTTCCAAACCCAATTTGCATCCATGTTTTGGGAATACTTGTTCACACATTTTTTCAAAATTTTGTGAGCATCCAACCAAAATTGACTTCATAGGAACCTACTTGGAATTTCAACTATTTGACCTACTTGGACTACACAATTGACCTTTAGGGGTGAATAGTATGGACAAAATAGTGAAGTATTTAATTCCAACCCCTTTTGTTTTGGCACTTTTGGGTTAGATTGTACCATTTCAAAAATAAATTGGCTCTACTTTTTGCCCAAATCAAAGTATGGTCCATAGTCATTTTTCACCAAAAGTTTTCCATTTCTATTTAAAATGTGAATGAAGTTTCCATGAATATGATTGAAAAGTGTTTTTTGGTCCAAAAGATGGATGAATGTCAAAATACAATACTTCACCAAATTTTAAGTGATTATCATTCCTATACTTCCTCTCACAAATTTAAAGAAACACATATTTAACTCCTATGTGAGCCTTGTGGGAAGAGAATGTAGATTTGGTACTTTAAAGGCAAATTAAAATACATCTTGAATAAGAAGAATCTAAATATAAGACCTTTAGTTTTGAGGGATTTGTTTTTCTTCCCATTGTTTTTTTAACATATTGAAATATACATCATCAAATTTTCTACAACTTCCACAATATGCTTTTGAAAACATTCACCATCTGAAATCAACTAAATAAATTTTGAGCATGATTCCTATTATTGAATTGCAAAAGCTTTTGTTGGGTTTTGTTGGTAGTCAAAGGGAGAAATCCAAATATCCTAACAATGCATTTTTTAAAACACCATATGAACAAACTATGAATTTTAAAAGTGCTAAAAATAGATGTATCCAAAATCACCCCTAGATTCTTATAAATGGAGTCATAAGCGTTGGTTTTAAATACATCTCACAAATAAGTGTTGTCATTTTAACCTCTAAAAGAGCCAACATACATATGAGGGAGTATGATTGTTTTCAAGAGCAAACTATCAAAGCTACAAGAATTAACTTAGCTAGATGAAGCACATCCAATAGTATTTTGAAAAAAAAGTTTTTTCTATTCTCCATCAATGCAACTATCGTGGTCTTTCAATAAGCAAACATTAAGTGGATTACAAATGTTTTCAAGGGCAATTTGTGGGAGCTACATGAAACAAATGAAGTGTATTCAAGTATGTTGAAATGGGACATAAAAATAGTTCAAGGTTTTGAGTGCCAACCAAATGTCCACACCCATGATTGGGCCTCCTTACCTCCTAAATGCCCAAAGCTTGTTTTGAGCTTCTTGGAATTTGCTCCACATTGAACAAAATGCCAACATTTTGATAAGTTGTATCAATATTTTTTTAATTATAACCGTACAAATTCAAACTAGATATGCTAGAGATCTCATAGGAAAAGAAAATGCAACAATATCACTTATGGATTGAAAGATTATATTGTTTGACCATGAAGGTGTTAAAACTACAAAAGTGATGTGAAGTCTTTCAATCCTCTTTTCACAAGTCAAATCTAGAAAGTGGATGACCAAAAAAACATGAGGTTAAAGGGCCTAACAAGTATAACTCCAATCAATTAATGACTTCTTAAAATTTACTCTATCATTTTTTAAAATGAATTTTCAATGTGTTTTTTTCTCCAAGATCTAATATATTTGAGGCTCATTTCCAATAGCTCTCAACACCACCGGAAGTCAAGATTGCAATGGGTACCCTTGCACAAAATTTTGAATAGAAAAATCAATATCATTTATTTTTAAGATCGGATTTTTGATGCTAAAACTAGACTTCAAAAAGAACTTTCCGTAAATACAAACTACTAAAAATAGCAACTTGGTTAGGTTTTATTTAATTTCAAAGATTTGCAAAAACCAGATTTTGGTGCCTCAGGCATTTACAGATTAATACTAGACTTGATCCCTCACGGATTGGATGGAAATTGTAGTTGTTGAAGGTTTTTATTCAATCTTTGGAACATATTGCTTAACCCCTAAATGCCTCAATCCTTTTTTGATTTTTTGCACATTTGGGCTTCTATCTCTTTACAGAAATATCATTTAATGCAATTTCAAGAAATTTGTCATAAAGGAAGGTTTTCTCTTCAAGGTTAAAATATTAGGTTGGATGAATGAAAAGTTTACTAAACAGTATTATGTCTGGAAGCGCTCTGTTCATCGTCTAGAATATGGACGTTGAAGCGCTTCAGGGTTAACCTTGTAAAGGTCCATTCTCACTGGCGCTAGGCAGGGTTGTTGGTAACAGTGACAACGTCTTTGTTCACACTACTGTAGTTGGAGGTGTTAGACCCCCGTGAACCAACGTGGAGGCCTTGCTGGCAGGTTCGTAAGTACGGTGATAGCTGAGAAGTTGTTTTGTGACTTCCTAAGACTTCGGCTTTAAGAGCCGCTTTTACATACTATCACAATCTAGAAAATTTCGGAAGAACATCTGAGACAATTTCGGAAGTGTAGTTGCGATGTTTTGTAGTTGTAGCTGTCAAGCTCCATTACGAAAGAGTGTTGTCACAAATTTTGGCAAATTTTTTGCTCTGGCTACTAAGCTCGTTGCACTTCTCCGGAGATGGACAGCACTACGGCAACTTGGGAAGGCAAGCTAGAGGACGTCGACGACAAAGATTAAATTTGGACTTTGGAATTCTTCCCATACTTGCACCCTTACTGCCTCATGTTTCCATACCTGCAGGACCTTCCATCATTCCCCTCAGATCGTGGGTTGTTCAAGAAACGCACACTTTGAGAATTAACATTTCTTCTTACACTCGAATTTCATGTCATTCTGCATTGCAATTCGTGTGCAGAGAGTTTGGGTCTCTGGGCACCACACTCCTACATGCAAACTTGTGATCACAGCCTTGTGATGATTGCTCGCAGGTAAGCAAATCGCACGCAACACGTACTCACTCCGATCCAAGGCAGAATCGTGGTTGAAAAAATTCCACCTCCACAGCCCAACGAAAACATCGAGCAATGTACACAACATGAACCTTGAGGATGAAGAGTACACCATTGCAATTCGTAAGCGCTCCAGGAGAAGATATTGATTTGAAACTGATTTGAAGTGCCTCGGAGAAAAGAAGTTGGTGATGGAAAAGACCTCCGGCGAAAGAAAGTGACAGGGAAGTTCTGATAAAAAAGAAAGCTGGTGCGACCACTTACTCTTCTCCTGAACAGTTATCTGTCTTGCTGGTAGATTTCAAGGGTGCCGGAAAATATGTAGCTCCGTAGGTGGGAACGATCCACCAGTACTAACAACCGCAGAATACGAAGAATTTAAAATGAACCCTCTAGCAGTGTGAAAGAAACCGCCTTCTCCTTAAAACCCTCAGAATTTGTATACTTTACCATCATCGCTGCTCCATACAGCCAGGTGAGAATGGGCCTTAACGCTGCTGAAGACACTAAGTGTCTGATGAATGACAGAGAATTCTCCTATATACTTAGGACAAAAGTGCAACTACTCATCCTTGGAGTTTTGTTGTGAAAAAGGAACATCTTCTATAGTAGTTTAGACTTCCAATGAATACTTTTCCATTTTTTTAAGCGATTGATTTCCAAGGTATTAGAAAATGATGATTTCTTCAGAGACCAGCCCGTCCTTACAGGGTTAATGCAAAGGATCAGGTCAGGATTAATTCTCTCTTTCTTTTTCTTAAACCCCGGATAGAGTTTAGTGCCAATCTCGGTCTTTTGTTTTTTGTGTCTTCAGAAACCTATGTCTCTAGCTGGTTTGAATGATTGACAGGCCCTGGCATGCATTCTTTGAACGTGTAGGAAGATCTCCAATTGAACTCACCTCTACTTCTGTTGGTTGTATGTCTGAAATTGATATTTCTTGACGTGAAATATGGATTTGTTATGAATCTTTTAAATTGACAAAAATTCCATTCTATGATGATCTTCTCACTCATATATTGTGGCTACAATATTGAACTGAGATTACCGTAATGTCGAGACCTTACTGTTGAATGCTAATGTGCAACTTCAAATGATTTTGACCACCATGTGTAGAATTCTTTTGTACTACAAATTTTTAATTAAAATTTTTTTAAGTTGAAGAATTGAATTGGAAGTCTAGAAAAAGAATTTAGAAAAAAACAACTTGATTTTCATTCTTTAAGAAATTGTTGAGTAGAAGTAGGTCCAAAGTTGAATGATAAAATAGATTGTTAATAGCTCTGAGATGGAATTGAAATACAATAATTCCAATGATAAGATTTTCTAGCAAGAAAATTTAATCTTGTCAAACAATGGCTTCTTAAAAATTGTGAGAATTGCATTACAAAAAAATGATTCCTACAAGTTATTTTTCTAAAAGATGCTTAGATTGTCCCAAAACAAGATTCTCCATAACTTTCTCAAGGCTAGTCCAAATAGAATGAATCAAAGCTTTACATGTAGACAAGTATATAGTATTTGAGAAGAAAATTTCAAAAATTTATTTTGACTTTTAGTGATTTCTTTTGTACTATCCTAAATCCCCTGTTTGTAGCTTTTTGTACCATAACATTTGTTCCTAAGCACCGATTGAAATAAAAATTATATTTTATAAGAAGCTAATGTATTTTTCTAGATTCACAAAAGGTTTCAAAAAATGAAAATGAATATTGAGACCATACGAGCCTACGAAAGTCCCATTTTATACCTTGTAGAGTTTAGAGGACTTTAGAGGTTAATAATTCTCAATTTCTTGTAAAAGTTCTTAGTAGTTTAATTTTTTCTTTCATTCAATACTACCTTCCACTTCATAAGTTTTTTACTTATATTTTCAATCCAATAAATTCATTAAATGCACAAGTTATAAGATATGCATATTTTTTTCTAAAAATGTTAGAAGCAAAAACTTTATCTTTTGGAAGAACTAGAAAAGTCAACATTTTAAAGTTTAGGCTTATGGAACTTGCAATCGATGGAAATTTTGACTCTAAAATTTTGAGAGGATACATTCGAATAAGTTAACTAAGAGATCTTTGGTTAGATTTGTTAAAAAATAAATATAGATAAAGTTTTTAGCCTCATTTGGGGATGAGTATTGAAGGATATCATTCTTGATTCTTTTAGAAAATTACATGAGTACAAAGATAAGGTTCATTTAATTCAAAGAAGGAAAATTTTATATAATATGGAGGGTTACCATAGAGTTCATGAAAATGCTACATACTCTAATGTATATAAATCAGGTTGTGTAAAAACATTGTGTAGTAGGAATTTTTATTAATAAATTAGCCTCCTTCAAATAGGGACTATGTAAATTTTTCATATTATAGTGAGTATAGGTGTAAATAGATAGTATGAATAATAAAATAGATACAATTAATAAAATCTACAATTAAGGGTGGTTGATTGAAATTGTGCCATGGTATTAGAAGCGTACATATAAAAAAAATATAAGACTTTGACCACAAGTCATAGAAATTGTCCCATTGCACAAATAAAAAAGTTTTACTCTAGTGGGTTCAACAAAATGAAAATTGTATTATACAAAGATAGAATTTTTAGTCCATTTGACTTCCATCTTTAAAGCCATACATTTTTAACACATTCATATTGAATGGGAAGTTCACGGGATAGTTTGAATGGGGGTTCCTAAGTGTTTTTTGATAAACCTGTTATTAAAAACCACCACTTGGTCAATGGCATCAAATTGGATTGATTGTTGTTGATTTCATGGTTTGTATCCTACATGTGTATGTAGTAAAGGGAAGGGAAAATTTGTGAAGAAGGATAGGGGTGGGAACAAATTGGACATTGAAAATCTTATACATAGGATAATCCTACTTAATAAACCACATGAATGAATTTGCAAAAACCATAGGGTATTAGATATACATCCCTCATAGCTTTTATGTAAAACTACACTCATCTTAAAGACAAGAATGAAAGTACATAGCTCACATTAAATACTTTCTTAACTTAGGTGTATACTTTAATTTGCAAGTGGTCTCCCTAAAGATGAGTATTTAAGAAGCCTTTAAACATTAAAGAACTTTAGAAGATAAAGGACCAATTCCACTAAGATATGGTCTATCCGTGTTTTTGAACTCAAATTAGCCTTTAAAATCATATTCAAGTTTCAATGCAATATTCTTGTTACATAAAACTAATATGTGTTATCTATCAATGTGATAAATCTATATTAGTTTTGTAATAAATTATAAATGTTATTAATATTTAAAATAATAAGTGAAAATAAATTGATAAATATAACAAAAAGAAATTGAATTCATTTAAAATTTCTTTAAGAAGTAAGTATAGCCATAAAAAATGGTATTGAAAATTTTTCAAGTAAATATTTTATAATTTATAACCAAAACACCCTTAGCAATGACCTTGAAGTCAAATCACCAGTGTAAAGCTAAATTTAGCCTTTATGTATTGGATTTTGGATTGATAATTTTGTGTAATTTTTGTTTGTGAATAAAAAAATTTTCTAAGGAATTTGTTTATTTTAAGAACCTTTATTGGAGAATATCAAATTAATGTGATTTTTTAAGTGTCTATATACATATTATGTGTATTTCTTAGAATATATATTAGAATATTCTAGGATTTTACAAAAAATTTAGGTTTGAATGAGAAACATTATTATAATTTTATTTTGAAAATCAATTATGGAAAAGAAAATATAAATAAAATATAATACTATGTTACTTAGATTTCAATATATAGAGCTTCTAGTTGCAATAACTCATGAATTTTTCAGATTTTTTCAAAAATTTTTAAAGAAGGAGAAAAAAAACTTACCTAGCTTCATTTTCTTAGTTTAAATCAAATTAGCGTGCCCTGTGTTGTTGCCACGGTCAAAACAAAAGAAAAAATAATTTTCTAATTTTTTATAATTCATAGAAACTTCAAAATTCAATAACTTTCACACCTTAGGTCAGAATGCTACGAAACCAAGCCCGTGCACCCCTCCTTGCCAAGGGCTTCTTGACGATATCAAACACGCAAAAAAGAGACGCATGGTCCGAGAGATCTCAACGTAACAAACAAACAAACAACCTAACTTAATAGAATGATACCAAAAATGAATATTTTGAAAGTTACAATCAACATTAGAAGATTTTTGTGGCTTCTAGATGCTTGTGAGTTATCACAGCCTACGAATGCAAGAAATAGGTTCGGCGCAGCAGTCTGATGTGGCCAAGACCTTGCCATGCCATTGACCAAAATTTTATTTATTTATTTATTTTTAGAACTCTTCATCAAGCATGAGTCTTATGTGTGTATATATGAAATGTTTTATTTAAATCTATGTCATTGTTCAAAATATGGTAGCTGTACCTCCAAGAGTCGGATCAAATCTTCTAAAGATCCTTACTTCCTGCCCTTTCATGACTTCATAAATGGAAGGTGTGATTTGGAATTATGACTCTAATTACTTGCATTGAGTAATTATTCCAATTTATTGTCTGTAAGTTACGCAGGCGCCAGTTTTTTGTTATTACTTAACGTTACTGCGTATAAATAATGACCATAATCAATGGCCATAACATGATGATATAACAACTTTGAAACTTATTTCAAGCTCACTTTTCATGTTTTGAAGCACCATTGTGATCAAATTGTGCTAGTTCACTTAATCTTGTTTATCACCTAAGCGGTCATTCAATCAAGTCTCTACTCGCAGGTTTGGTGTTGTAACTTGGTACAGTGAGTCGCAAGATGGCCCAGCTACCATCATCTAGTCAAGTGCTGCGAAGGGAAATCAATGAACGTTTGTATTGTTATTTGTTGAATTTTGTTTGTGATATATTTTTGCCGAGTGAAAACGATGACAAGTGTAATAGGGCTGTAGACACGTTGCATACGTATCTTAACATACTAACTGGCTGTTTTGATGCATGGGTGTAGGTGAGTCCCATCAAGACACCCGCATATAGTATCTTAATATACTTACTTGCTTGAATCGTGTGTAATTCAATGTTTTCACTTTTATCAATAATGTTGAAAGTTACATATTACTATTTGTAATTATCGATGCTTGTATGATGAACTTATGTATTGGGGATACTTTGATTGATTGTCGATGCTACTTTTGTTGTCCCAATTGTTGAATTGTGAAGCTTAGTTCATCATCGATGTTAGCTTTCGAGGGAATGATCTAGTTGTCGAATTGTGAGCTAACTTGATTTTACTGTGAGTTGTCAAATTTTCGATGCTAATTCGAACTATATGCGGGAAAGATTATTAGTGAGAGCATGATTCCAAACTTGAGACTAGTCATTGCTTTGGATATTTACAGGTTCAAAATATTCAAAATTTCACAACTTTTCATGAATGGCTTAGGAACAAAACTGATGTGATTGGAAATGATCGGAATAGTGCCCTAAATTAGGGATGTTCCAGTAAAAGTTTTATTTTTGCCAAACCGATCCATGAAAGGTTGGTGAAACCTTTCCTCCATTCGGATTATTTTCAATTCTATTTGTGTAAACAACAGGCTTCCAAATTTCTGTAAACAACAGGCTTCCAAGTCAGGCTTGTCATGGCACCCGGATTTGGACAAAATCGGATATAAGGACCCACTTCCACCCCCGATTCCCGGGGTACAGGCTCCACTTGCGGCCATAGACCCATCCGAAATTCACAAGTTTGTACAAGAGACCGACCTGACAGCAATCAACGCGAGTGGGGATGAAGGTGAATCGCCTTTATTACTTACAGTATTGGATCTCTCTCAATGGACACGAATTTTCGAATTCGCCAATACTGACCCTCCTAAAGCTCTTACGAGATTACAGAAACTTCATTCTGTGTTGCATGAGATATTGGCGCAGGATGAGCTAGCTAGAGCTTGAGACAGCGAAAAAGAACACAACTGTTGCTGAGGTCGCCATACGACACGCAAACAATCAAGCGGATGATATATGAGAGGATTTCTGTTTCTCAGATCCGCTTGCCGGAAGTCGGAACATTCAGCCATCCATTTCTGACAAATCTCAGCATCGACGATGCACACAAGGCGGCTCTTGAAGATTTCCAAGAGTCGATCATGACAACTCAGATTGAGAAAGATCAGGAATCCATGACATCCTCGGGGCGGTTCCTTGCGGTTCCTTTCGTTCCACAACGGACAATCGAGGACCTTGTTTCGCTCAAAGACCACCGTGTCTGGGCAACTGGAAACATGAACTCGTTAGCACCCATCCTACCGTCAACATGGAGAATCTGGGCTGGCCTACAAAAGTCCGACTTGGAGGAGTGTAAGGAGCACGCGCTGCATAGTAAGCAATTCATCACAAATGGACAAAACCTGGTAAACGCATTTGCCCTTTATGGTTATGGTTATGGTAAATGCTCTGCAGTTGCAGTGAAATTGCACATTAAACTAGATGTGCCCACTGCTAACGATAGGAGAGAGAAGCACCCTCAGGAGATGCGGAACGTACATCGTCCCTATCTACGTTGTGCATGCCATCCCAAATCTAATGGTGGATGCAATGGCTCATTTATTTGGTGGGATCACTCATGCTGGTACATGATTAACCACTTGGAAAAGTTTTTTCCAGATAGCACTTTTCCTTCTCTCAAAGCTAAATATATTGCCTTCCTTATTTGGATGCAAAGTGCTGGACAGATGGCTATCAGATGTCAAATTGCCTTTGCTTATACTCGGACTTGGATGTGCACTGGCGCCATCCAATTTGCTGCTAACCCCAATGGCAAAATTCTAGCTGAGCTTCCAGATTTACCAGGTCCACGAAAAATTGAGCGGCTATTAAAGCCCGCTGCTTTTTCGATTGCCAATCCAGGCACTCCAAGCAACGCTCCACCTGCCAAAAAACAGAAACTTAATCTGAACACACCACCTTCATTTAATCGACAACCACAAAATGAGGGTCGTGGTCGTGGTCGTGGGATGCATAACAGAGGTAGAGGAGGAGGCCGAGGCAATACGAACTTGCACCGGCGATATGATGCTCCTGTGCAAAACTCCCCGTTCCAATATTTTCCCGAGACCCCTCGGACGGAACGTTTACAAGTATTCTCGAATACTAGTAATACTTCACGTGCAACACTCAAACAGACTGTGCCTACTAATACGGTTACCATTCAAGAAGTCGAAGAGTCTCCAGTGCGAACTAGGCTCCTTAGCTTTGACGATGATTAAAGAAATCGAAGAGTCTCCAGTGTGAAGTAGGCTCCTTAGCTTTGATGATGATTAAAGAAGTTGAAGAGTCTCCAATGCAAAGCAAGCTTGGTAGCTTTAATGATGTTTAGTAAGTGATTATGATAATCACTAAACTTACTTATTTTTGTTGCTGTTCTTGTTTACAGAACATCAAAGAATCATGAAAACCGACCGGCTTGGTCGTTTTGTCTTAGAAAAAGTAAAAAGCCGAAATACAATTGGGTATATCATTTTGACCTATCCGTGCCGAGCAATCGAATGGATTAATCTCCGTAGAATCTTCAGTGAATGTTTGACAATATTTGGCCTTGAACTAATGGTCCCAGCGATTGCTGATGTGATGATTGCATGGAAATACCATGACAACTTATCTTCTGTGTTGTACAAGCCTTCTGAAGTGTTTAAAAAATTTTCATTCTTGCATCTACTTAATGAGTCTGAACCTTGTATATGCTTACTAGCCAAGAGACTGGCCAAGTTTGTGGACCCTGAGATCATGCAGGAATGCTCAAGCATGCTACCAGCCCAAGCACATGTACGCACTGTGGATGTAAGTATCATCCAGGACCGGGATCTCCGCCACGCTGTGGCTATGGGATTGAACCATATACCACCCAAACCCACAAATATTGCTGTAAGTATTGCCACTATCCTTGATGCTTTTGCACAACTAGTGCAGATCTTAGACTTGGAGACTGCTGGACTCCCTATTGTGTTAGCTACTGAGTGGGTAAGGACAGCATGTTTGAAGCAACTTAAAAATGCCTCACAATCTAATAAAGAAGGCTTGCGCTTTTCAGGCCCTGACCTGTTACAGCAAAAACATGTAAAAAACGAGATAACCTGGATTACCTCGCATCTATATTGTGCAGGCTTGGACAAGGCCTCTAATAATGCATGCTTCATATGCATTAAGCACATCAGATTATTGGCACTAGAGAGACTCTCTGGCCCAGAATTTATACCTTGCAAAGAGGGGTCGATCTGGCTACTACCTTCCTCTGTATTGGATCAGGTTACAAATGAAATAACTACTCTGTTGCCGCAAGTCCAAATTTCCTTCCACTCTCTACCATATCTCATGTCAACATATAAGCTACACAAAAACAAGTATAGATGGCTCATGCACTAATGCCTTCCATACTGTGTATTCTAACTTTGCCCATCTTCTAACTATTACCACGATGACAATTCTCGATACTGTCAAAGATTGGGCAAAAGCTACTGCACAAGGCTATGAGCGTTTTTTAGGATGTCATACATCTCTATTTTGGATGGTCAACTCTTCGATTGAAGTAGCCCTAAACTTGCCTGAGAAAATTCATGATGTATTTGTTGCGGACATTACACGTTGTTATGAGACGATTCCACTTAGCGGTCCTGATAATCTTGGTGACGCTAGCTATTGCTCACATCATTCGGATTGGCTTTAAACAAGCTCGCTCACTACACCCTCGTGCTCTTCCTTCCATTTGGGTGCGAGTGGACAAACAAGGACAAGCTGTGCGGGCAATTTGGAACACATGTTGTCCACTTTATGGTGACTGGTTCCCAATCTCGGAGCAACTGATCATGGATTTACATCGATGGTTGATGTCCAACTGTTACATAACTTTGGGGGACCGAGTATGGAAACAACAATTGGGAATACCAATGGGCTTTTCATGTTCACCCTTGTGGTGCAACATCTACCTCTTGCATTACGAAATCTCATTTATCCAAAGGCTGGCTAAACTTGGTCGTGTAGATTTAATGAGGAAATTTGCATCAGCTTTCAGGTACATTGATGACCTCTGCTGGTTGAATTCCTCAACTCCGATGAAATTCTTAGCATCAAGAGCAGAACGTAGGGATGACAATCCCTTTTGGATCTACCCGCTAAATGTTCTCGAAATCAAATCAGAAGTTTCCAAATACTCTGCTTTGAATCCCATGCAGGGCATCGTAGCCTCTTTTATGAACATGGAAAATCTTTATAGAAGAAGATTCAAACGGTACTTACAGTACCCGAAAATTTGACAAGCGCCGTGCGCTACCATTTGCATACACCCAATATATTCGGTTCAAGTCATACCGTCCTATAAAGCAATCTTACAGCGTCGCCGTCTCTCAAACGGTACCAATTTTATATCTGTCCAGTTCGACAGAAGCAGCAGCATCTGAAATAAAACTCATGATCCAAACCTTAGCAAGCAATGGATTCCATATTCCACGTCTGAGGAATCTGATCATTCAATTCCTTGACAACAACCCTTTTCCAGGGTTAAAATTTGACATTCAACGACTCATTGCTGCCCTCAGGTAGTTCATTCGCACCCTAAACGACATTCCATAATAAATGAATTGATATCGACAAGCCATCCTATTCCAGGCATGAGCTTCATAACGCAATTGGAATATAAACTCTGACTTCAATGGTCATTGACCCCACAGAGCAACAGAGGCCTGGTGTGCACTTCAGTAAGATTGCACACTAGGTACTCTTACTGAAGACTTGCACTTCCAGGGGTGGAGGCAGGTTATTTATTTATTTATTTATTTCTAGAACTCTTCATCAAGCATGAATTTTATGTGTATATATGAAATGCTTTATTTAAATCTATGTCATTGTTCAAAACATGGAAGTTGTACCTCTAAGAGTCGGATACTTTGATTGATTGTCGATGTTATTTTTGTCGTCCCAATTGTTGAACTGTGAAGCTCAGTTCATCATCGATGTTAGCTTTCGGGGGAATGATCCAGTTGTCGAACTGTGAGCTAACTTGATTTTACTGTGAGCTGTCAAATTGTCGATGCTAATCCGAGCTATATGCAGGAAAGATTATTAGTGAGAGCATGATTCCAAACTTGAGACTAGTCGTTGCTTTGGATATTTACAGGTTCATACCTTGGCTTGAAATGATTCACAAATATTCAAAATTTCACAACTTTTCATGAATGACTTAGGAACAAAACTGATGTGATTGGAAATGATCGGAATAGCGCCCTAAATTAAGGATGTTCTAGTAAAAGTTTTATTTATTTATTTATTTTAATTTTTTTTTGCATTTGGAGACTAAAAGTTTGTTTGTTTGTTTGTTTTATGAAATTTTTTTTGACAGTGAACCGTTCCCCTGACTGCGGGGAACAGGTACGGGGAACAGGCCTGAAACAGGCTTCTGGACCCCCCAAAACTCTTCTAATGGTTTGACCAAGGCACCTCCACTGATGCAGGAATCTCTATGGGTTAATAAATTGACACTCTTAGGTTAACAATAAATCATTCTGATTCCACAAAAAGTAAGTTAGACAAAGCTCAAGAACCAAATGGTTTAGTAAGTTGGGTATCGAACTCCTGTCCGCAGCTATGGTCTCCCTTGCTCCATGTCGTAGTAGTGGATTCTCCAGGAAATGATACTTGTCGTGAGGAGGCAATGTGGAATGTAATCATAAATCAAAGTGCTCTGCAAAACCACCAAAGACATTTCAGTTTTGAGAGATTTGATGCCTAGTGCCACAAATTTACAGTTGATGGGTAGGCAAGAATGTCAAAGCAACATGTCCAAAGACTTGGTGTTTGATGCTTCCGTAAATCATCCAACAAGCTTCGGAAGTGCTGGCGATATATAGCACAGTATGCCGTCATAGTGCCTGCGGGAGAATTCGTACGCGTCATAAGAACAGGGCCACGCAAAGGTTTGTATTTGTGAACAGATAGCCATACTTGTCAAACATGTGGAGAAGATTTTGACTCAAGGAGATCATTAGAGTCTCCTTTCCTTTGCAATTAATACCATGATCATGTCAGTCTTTGTTATAGTAAGAAGTAATTTCTACTACAGTATCATCATGACTCAAAGTTTATTTTCAGAATGACCTTAGCTTTTCATTTTACTTTTCTTTACAGAGACCAGACCCCAAATCAATTAAAGATCGAAAATCTATGGCTCTCCCTTGCAACGTAATTTATTGTTGATGGTTGTGACAGTTGTGTGCAACAACACGAAGCCCTAGTAAAGTTTAGGAGACTTTGGTGCTTTTCAAAACCATCATGTTGACTGTTCAATCGATAACATTTGTATCAGAGAGGCTTTACCGGGATTGAATCATGAAAGTCCCATCATCCGTGGCGTCTTTAGCGTCTTTGGCTCCGAAATGAGTTAACTTAATAAGTACATTTGCGATTTCCTCACTGTTGGGTTTCATGGATGCCGTCACCTCCGAAGCTTGAAGACGCTGGAACTGTGACAATGTCGGAGAATTTTTTGGTAACTGCCTTAAACAAACGAAAATCTTCATTGGAACTCCGCAAAATTGCCAAAGAACACGAAGCCAGAAACGGCTATGCATGCGGTCCTTAAAGAATTGGAGTGACTATACATAATCTCCAGACAAAAGCAGAAGAAGAGAGGAGTATACATCGGATTGCATACTTGTGCACGGACAAATCCGCACAAGGCAAATGCCCGAGGAGGCGCTTTTTTACGCGAAATCCCCTCCTCCTCGATCGGGCATTGCGGAGGATGCACAGCTCCAATACCTTGAAACTCCTCCCGATACAATCTTTCAAGCAGGATGTAATATAATTCCGATCCCTCAAAACACAATCTAGTGTTTCCAGCTCCAGACCCCCGATTGGGGATCAGCGCCTATACACGAATATCGAGAATTTCACCGCTACTAAGCTCCACCGGCGAGCTGGGAATTATTTCTCGCTTCGACTCCCTCCGAGGCTCCAGTTTTCAGAATCTCCAATGCGGCTAGCTCTCACGGAAAGCTGAGCTGCATGCACACACAGGAAATTAAATGAAGTTAGATCCAAACGAATCCCACGAATGAAAGCAAGAAAACAACAAGAAGATAGTGATGAGGATATATGGTCACATCTTTACCCTCTGGTCGGGGATAATCCTCTCATATTCGTTGAGGTGATCAACGTCACCCCAGTCAAATTCGTAGAGAATGGTCTTCCACAACCATCAATGAAGCGCAGCCATTTCAAGTCCCGCCTCATCCCCAGAACCAATACGGATTACTTGGGTTCAGAGTTTCGTTTAACGTGGCAGGTTGCCGTGACCGTGTCAACTGAAATGCGCAATCCTGAGTTAAATGAAAAGCGTTACCGATGCGGTGCAAATTGTTGGCTTATGAGCAGTATAAAATCTTCACATGGAAGTCTTACACACTCCAAGCGTCAAGTCCGTTTTATTCCTGCAACTGCTCCCCCCATTTCCCACATGCTCTGCACAATGACAAGCAGTTTGCCATTAAAATAATACTATTCAAGTGAGAAATCTAGGAGTAAATCATGCACTGTTTTTTAGAATCTCATAAAACCAATCCTACCAGTCTACCACCTCCGATCACAATGTTGTTGCTCGCAGCTAAGGCTAAGGCTAAGGTCGATAGGTAACTTGCAAGCGCGTAATGTCCAACATATGATAAAAGAAAACACCACTGACAGCTTGCTCCGAGGTCATCAACAATCTCCTGGCAATGCAAAAGACCAGCCCAAGAGTTGGAAATCTTACCATGCAGTTGCTATAATTCTCAAAGCAAAACCCTACTTCCATTACGACAGTATAAACCCGTAGATCCATGAATGCATTGAAGACCAACAACAGTAGACGGCAGCCTTGAATCCAAGGATGCCCAATTCCTGCGTGCAAGTGTAGAAGCCTGAAATCCGTGCATCACATACTGTGAGTGACATTAATTTACTAAGGTTGCTTTATTTGTAAAATAATGATTTTAGTGTATGCTGAAATATCGATGTTTTGTACTAATTTTAAAAAAACTGAAAACTAAAACTCTTGGTGATATGAATTGAGTTCGTTGAGCTAATTTTGCACTTTGCTTACCTTACAAAGGCAGGAGGGTGTTTTCGAAGAGACAGAGAGTTCAAGCTTGCCCAATTTTTGATGCATTGTCCAAAATTATTTTTATTTTTATTTTTAAATTCCAATTGTTTATTTTGGTAAGTTAATCCCTAAAGGCCCAAGATTATTTTTGATTGAGTTTCTTGGAATTTTCTCTAAGTTGAGTAAAATGGCAACATTTTCATAAGTTTTATCAATTTCCTTGAAATTGTAAGTGTACAAATTCAAACTAGACATGTTAGAGATCACATGGGAAAAGAAAACACAAAAAGTATCACTTTATGGATTGAAAGATTGTAATGTTTGATCATGAAGGTGTTAAAGTTGTAAAAGTGATTTGAAGTCTTTCATTCCTCTTATCACTTGTCAATCCTAAAAAGTAGGGATTTTTTTTTCCATTTTTAATGATTTGCCCATAGTGGTGATGCAAAATGTTACAATGGTACTTCCAATTTTGACATTCATCCACATATTGGATAGAAAATGACACATTAGTACATATCACATATCCATAATTTTGTTTTCATCCATTCTCTTGTGATTTTGTCCAATAGTTTTTTTTATAATTTCAAGAATTTTGGCAATTTCATCCAAATTTTTTTACTATTTATGTTCTAAAGGTTTGGTGCCATGTCAATTATTTTGGTGTAATTTGATGACAAGTTGTTGGAAAAAAAAAACTACTAAAAAGTCGGTCACCAAAAAAAATATATGAAGTTAAAGGGCACAACATGCATAACCCAATCAATAACCACCATCACCACTTTGGGCACATCTTCAAAAAACAATATGTACCTATGCAAAAGAAACGATTTTAGAATCTCTACCAAAAAAACTTTGTCCCATCGTAACTTTTACATAACTTTTGCATACAGTATCCAAATGCCACATTCTTAGGTGCGTTGGAACCTCCTTTCACTTGCCACAAGACAACATGAACATTTGAACAATCTAATAGGAGTAATTAGACGCAGTAGACAGTTTTCTCATTGCCCACCTCATCATCAAGGTAGAGGTGCACCACCAGGGAGTTCCTTTTTGTGTTTCCCTTCATCTAATCAAAGACCATCGATCACGAACGTTGTCCTCAACAGGTCACTCATCCGTAGAAAGGGTACCACCTTAAGCATCAAGCGCGTGAACAGTTTTAGCGCCTTCTCCATTCTCCATCAATCTTCCCATGGAAGTGGTATGAATGTGAGAATCAATATCGGCCCAGGCTCTTCTTCAGCTGTCCGGGCTAGTGCATGTCTGTGTGGTCCTTGTTCTCTGTCTAGTACTCCAGTCCCCGCCATGCCAGGCCACTTGCGATTTGTAATTTAACCTGTTGCAATGAAATTTAGTTTCATCTGCATGTGTCGAAAGCAGAAGAAGAAGAATGTGAGCATCACTTACAGCTAGCGGCCGGAGAACAACCTAACAATCTGTACTGCACCATAAGTAAGAATCGACAATGACGCTCCTGAGTGTTGGAAGCATAACCCAGATCCTCACACATTCACACATTTCCCCGACAGTTAGTAATGGAATGCTCCTAACTCGTTCAGTTACAATCCCTGAATTCTTCACATGGCTTTCTTCGTGACTAAGTTAAGTTAGTCCAGTAGATTTTACCGAACTCTTCTCCCAACACAGGTCGATCTTCTGGTTGTGGGTTTCAAACCTGCCGAACTCCTTGGAACAACTGGAAGTGCGTGTGTGTGTGCGCCAAATCACAACCAGAAATCATGGTTGCGTGTGAAGGCACACGTATGCAATAAGGGTAGTCACACCTTCTCCATTCCGGGTTCAATTAACGGAGAAGTTCCACATGGCACTTTCCTGTTGGGCACCGGCGGCTTGCGAAGCTCCCATTCCCTGTTAATTTGCCGGTCCCATCCTCCTCCGTAGTTGAAGAAGTGGGCATCTGGAAGATTTAACGAATAAACTTTGATCTTGCAATGAACATTTTCACCCATGCTTTGCAGATTTTATTGTCATTTTTTACTTCATTGTCATCGTGGCTCCTCAAGTGACCATCGTTGTGGCTCAAGCATGTAACTCATTCTCTGGTTTCCATTCTCAATGCTTCACACATCAAAAAGGGGTGTCACACCTTCTTCATGCGCAACACCAGCCCATTGGCTCCGTCTTTCTCTCACCAACTTCGCATTCGTGAAGAATTTTGCTCTTCTGAGAAGGTGTGACTAACCCTAATGTAAGTCAAATGCCAAAGGAGTTTGAGCTTGACACTTGGGATCACATGGACACTCAAGGGTTGTTTACACTTTTGTAAGTGGAAGCGAATCAAATTGATTTCTTACTGCTACAAATTTCCTACCTTTTAGGAAAGGATGAGCAAGGGTGAGCAAAGTTGCTTCCACTTTGAAGTGGAAGGAAGGATGAACAAAAACATAAAGTACTCCTAGGAAATTTTGGTTCATTTCCTAGGAAGCTTTTGCAGTGTAATGCTTGATTCGGATTTTATTGCATATTCGGGCATTACGCATTACTCATCCAAATTCAATTTCTCATCTTCAATTTCTCATCCTTTTGCTCATGATTTATATTGGGCAATGTCTCCTCGTCATTGGGTGTTTTGGAAAATAATGGGTTGACAAGGAGGGCTCGTCGGCCTATTATTTCCCAAAACACCCAATGACAAGGAGACATTGCCTAACATATAAATCACTACCAATAACTCATCTATTCATTTCTCAAGTTTTGGTTCACAATTAGGTCATAATGTTTGATTATACGAATTTGTTTGCATAATCGGGCACTGTGACTTTCTTTTTATCCAAATTCAATCTATTCCATTATTGATATCTAATTTAATAGTAGTAATTTAAATTGAAGAATGTCCTTAAGGAGAGGATTACGGAAATAAATGTGCCTCCTCATTCAAGCATTTTTTTTCTTGCAATTCTTTCCTTCTCAAGCATTGCCTTAAGTATAAAGGAGCTTGTTATGTTGCACTATAGTAACTTGTAGCCTTTCAATTTACCACCTTGGCTCAACTTAGGATGTTCAAAGAAATAGACCACCTATCTTATAAGGTGAAAACACCCAAAAGCGTCAAAATAATCAATTCATCATAGTTGGAGGCAAATTTTTCAAGAAAAAATCATATTTACAAGATTAGCAATTGAAAATCATAAATTTAAAAAAATAGAATTTTAGTATAAGACATGTAATTACTACTGGTATGAATTTTAAAGTTGAAGCTCGCCATGCCATTGAAAATGTCACATAGTCTAGACATAGAACTAAAATCTATGGTAGGTGAAAATGAATCAAGTTCTAATTGTAGTTAGGTATAGAAACAATTTAATTTCACTTTAAAGGATATTTTTAATAGAAATATAAGTGTAGAAATTAATACATGGACAATTTTAAGTGTTTTTATTTTATCAAGTTATTTAACCCTATAAGAATGTTGAGGACCTAAAATGTTATAGATGACTTTATTATTAACCTTAAAATTACATTGAAGACCAAAAGTGTTCAATGGATGACTTCATTGTATAAAGCAAGAAACAAATTAAAGAATCCACCTATTGGTTCAATAAGCAAAGCATTTCTGGTGACTACTGTAGTCATGAGGGGACACATCCTTCCAAAGTTAAATGTAGAAATAAAGAATGAGGCTTGCAGTTAGCATTAGGGCTTTCTTTTGGACCAATGTCCTTCCTACTACCCTCACTCTAGAAGTCAATTTTTGGAGGGATGAAGCCAAAGAGGTCAGATTTTGAAATTATTGTTTGGTGAAATTTTGCCAAAAATAAAAGCCTTCATTGCTATGACATTTCCTTGAAATTAGGAATCTCAATGCTTTGAGTATAGCAACATTTCAAAGCACTGGGATCACTATCATTTTACTACTATACCGAATTTGAAATAACATAAAATAATTTTGAAACAACAGAACATTCAATAATCTTGAAATAACATAATTTTGAATCATGATTGGGTTTGACCATTAAGTTCTACTACATAAATGCCTGGTTTGTTAGGAGTTAATGAAAAATGTTACTAAGTTCAATAACAAAAATAAATGATTTGTATCATGAAAAATCATGTCAAATTTTTATATTCTATTTATTTTAGAACAAAGCTAAAGCATTGCAAATTTTATAGCATTCTTCCAATTATTTCAGTTTCATTAGTAGTGCAATCAAACCATTTAAATATGCAATAGTTGGCTTGCTCAATCATTATGTAATGGTAATATAAAATAAATTAAGTTATGATATAATATCATCACTTTATCTTTAAAGTCAATAGAATGTGAGTAAAAAGGGTCGCTCAAGTATAAACAAAAAAAAGTAAACAAAGGTGAGCAAGCATATGTAAAGGTAAGCAAGGGTGAGCAAATATGAACATAAGTGAAATAAATGACTTTGCTTCTACTTCCATTTATTGACAAAGTACAAATGAGGGACTTTTTAAGCCCTATTCTTTTTTCAAATTTTTTTCATAAGTTTTTTACATCTGTAAAATTACATTATTATCCTCAACTTCATCAAATCAATCATAAATGAACACTGCTTTATGAAGATTCAAACCCTTACTTTGGACAAACAACAAGTAATTTGGACAAAACATCAAACTCAAAACACAAGAGCATGACTTCATTTAATAGCACTTTGGAGATAATATCATGATGCCAAGTTCAGTTTTCAAGATAGATTTGTCACCATTCCATTGGATAGTCAAAAAAGCATTATAACTCATAACACAACTTGTCTTTCTACACCCTTAGATTTGTGAAAAGTACAAGTATGGACGTCTGTGCTAAACTATTAGACTTGGTATTATGTCTCATAATACTCTTGAATCCCCCCAACTCTTGAACATTATCTAGTCTATAATGACAAATTCAATTTTCAAGACAGATTTGTCAACATTCCATTGGATAGTCAAAAAAGCATTATAACTCATAACACAACCCCTCTTTCTACACCCTTAGACTTGTGAAAAATTACAAGTCTGGACGTCTGGACTCAATTATTAAATTTGACATTATGTCCCAAAATGCTCTTGAGCCTCCCAACTCTCTTGAGCATTATCTAGTCCATAATGTTGTCATTGCCTTGTTGTGGGCCTTGGAGGAAGAGTTTTGAAAAAGTAAGAGTGGCTAAGGTATCCCTCCCTAGGAAATCCATGTCTTGTGAAGAGTGCACACATGGGATGCTGCAGGACCTCCTCCCACCACCGTGGCTTTTTTTTGGACCAGTGTCCCTCCTGTTGCCCTCATTCTAGAGGCTAGTTTTGGGAGAGATGAAGCCACAGAAGTCAGATTTTTGATGAGCTTAGCCTATCGAAATTTCGCCAAAAATAAAAGCCCTGAAGCCCACTTGAGCTTTCATTTGGTGGTGGGCGCATCCAGTCAGTCAGTCACAATGAATTTTCCAACTGGGAATCTTGACATCAGTTTCAGGCAATTGGGAGCATGTGAAGCCAGAATTGTACGCCAGGAAACAAAAAGGCATGATAGAAATTGCCTTTGGAGGTACATGGAACAATGTATCTGGTCATGTGTGTTCCAAGTTTTCCAATTCTTTTGTAATAGTTGTTTATTGGCTAAAGGGCTGAAGTTGATTGAGGTGGGAGGCTTTGCATTGACCGGAGTGTTGTTTTTTCATTTGGGGAGAACAGTGGGCAGTTGCTTGTCTTCAATACTCATGTCAGGTAGAACCATCCATAGTTAACCACTTAACCCCTAAAGGACCAAGGGTGTTTGAAGCATAGCTCTTTTTTTTTCTCGACTAGCTCTTGTAACAAGCATATTTCCTTATTTTTGTGGAATGATTTTGATGCATTAGATTTTTTTGAGGCCAAGACAAAACTGTGGGTTTCCCATCCCCCAAAACACTGTGAACGCAATCAATAGTGCAATCTAACTTGGCCAAGAGAGTACCACATCATTTCTTCCCAAAAAATGTATTATTATTATTATTATTATTTTCATTTTAAGAATTAAAATTTTTAATTTTTAATTTTTTTAAATTTTTTTTTGACAACTAATTGTTTCCTTCATTGCGGGAGAACAACAGAGGGAACAGGCTTGAAACAAACTATTATTGCCCTCAAATATCTTCTAATGATTACTACCATTGAAATGAAAGAAGACTTATGTAGCTTTCCTATGAAAAAAGATCAACGGAATTGTACAATTTTTGAGAAAATGCCACTATTGACAAGATTGATGAAAGATGTTCGGTTAGGTAGTACTTTGAACTTATGTTGAAATCAGAATGCTCAAAAGTGCTCCAAAAACTCTGATTTTTTTCGATGGATACATATCATCATGGTATTGATGTGTAAGTTTTTAAAAATAATTTTGAGGTGTAGGGAAAAAAAAAGACATGAGGATGTGAAGTGATAGCATAGAGGATCTTTTCCATTCTCAAAAAATTCACCGAAAACCGCATATTTGATCATTTCTCAATCACATTGTACCAACGAATTCAACAAAAAAAATCACTTCTAAGGTCTCTTTGTTGTTCAAAATCTATTAGTGAGGAGTAGTACATGGCAAAATAAATATTTTTCTATGTGCAAAGATAGAAAGAATAAGGTTTGCAAAAAATTTGGTAATTTTATTGCTTGAAATCAATTTACTATGAATTTTGAAAGGCCGAAAGTACTCAAGACCTATAGCCAATGTCTAGACTCTTTTAATTCTGATCATTCAAAAAACTACTATTCTGCTCATTAATTTTTACTTTCTTGCTCACTATTTTGAAACATGTGTCATGAACTTATTAGGTCCAAACTTAAAAAAAGAGAAAAAATGCATTCTAAGCTTTAGTTAGAAATTTGTTCTATCTTTGGTTGGAAATAACTATACCCTACAAGTTGGATACGGGTTTGTGGTTGGGAATGGATGGTCCTACTTTAAGATTTGGATGATACTTGGTAATATCTATATCAAAAGTAGGTGATATATAGGTAAAATTTAGTTACTAGTGTCAAAATACAAGAATAATCTAGCTATTTTGACACCCCCCTCCAAAATAAAAACTTCCTTTACAAAAGATAGCTAACATCTTTTGGCAAAAAATTAGGCATAAAAAAAACATTGGTGTTGACAAAGCTAAGGTATGTGCACCCAAAAGCAACACTTTTTCTAAACCCACTATTTCTGTGACCAAATGACCCAAAAATATTGTATGAGTTTGTGAGAGGATTCAAGAGATAATCAATAGAAGTTGTTTTGTGATCTTCCAATACTCCAATATTGTTTCATAAATTTTTCAACACTCTTTGGTTGCTCTTGAAAACTTGTTGGGATTTTGAAGTTCTGGTAATGTTCATTCAAGTGCATATTTTAGGTGTTGGAGAGTTAAAAGTCTCTTTTAGATATACGTAGTAGCTTACACATGAGGAAGTTTGTGAATAGGACTTTGTTTCAAATGTGATGGCTAGGCAAAGGCTATTTGGATAGAGACTCTTGTAGAATATGATTGCTTGGTTTTAGTAGATTTAACTAATTAATTTTCAAAGACAAATAATTTTTTCTTGAAAGTGCTCATACAACATGACAATGATTGTGTCTTAAAGGTGACTAAAACAAAAAGCAACAAGGACAACCCAAAACTAATGTAGCAATTTATACTAGGAATCCTAATCTTAATCCCTAATGATCAAAAGGGTCAAGCTAGGAGAGTACTTAGATGGACTACATAAAGCCTTTTATGTCTTCTATAAAGTTTCCATCAAAAGATACCATATTATGCATCATGAATAGAAAATATTTGTTTGAGCAAATTTGAAAAAATATTTATAGACATTTATCAAAATGAATCAATTTTGAGCATTTCACTTCAAAAATTCATTTCAAATATTATTTTTTATTTTTTGCACATGAATATTTTTATGATTGGATACAATTTCACCTTACATTGATTAGCAAAAAAATGCCAAAGATTTGATGACAAACATTGTTACTTTCCTTAAATAATAAAATTTTCATACTTCAATAATATTGCAAACAAAACCAATAGTATCATGTTTGGGCCCATCATTTTAAGAAACTAAGTTCTTTTGTATTGTAGATTTGTTTTATGTAGTTAAAAATATTAATATTATCATTCTAAAATAATTTGATGAGACTTAAAAATTTTTCAATCACATAATGTTCTTAAACTTTAAAGGCAAGGTCCTATTTCTTTTTGTATAAATGCATTCAACATTGCTTCACTATAGAAAATTTTGACTACAAATTTGCTCATGAATTAATTATGGGCCATTATAGCACAAATTATTTTTGTTCTTGTTACATTGGCATTGTAGAAGAAATCCAAGCCATCCCTATTCAAAGAATGATATGTCAATGACAATTATACAATTATATAGAAAATTGTACTAAAGATCCTATGAAAGAAACTTATATAAATTATGCAATTTTAATTTAGATAGAGACACTTGTAATTAGCCACCTCCTTGTTTTGATTTATTAAAAAATTATCTTACTATCTTAATTTCAACTAGTATGCCCCATGCCATTGCCACAATCATTAGATGAGATTTCAGCCCTCGAGAGGATTGTGACCTTGCATTCATTTAGGTTCTTAGACTTTGCGCATTGCCTTGCAGCAGTTGTGTGACGTGGCACAACGACAACCATGTCATTTTTTTTATTTAAAAAAAAGAAATTTACTTGTTTTGCATTTTCAAATTTTCAAGATTTTTTTTTCAAAAAAAGAAATTTTTTTTGACAGCGGCCATTCCCAAATTACTAGGAGAATAACATAGGGAAAGCCCAAATGGCCCTTCAAACACATCTATTGCAAAAAAAATAAAAATTTAATTGATAAAAACTTTGAAATTCAATATTTTTCATGTCGTAGGTTGGAATGCCACAAAACAAAACCTATGCACCCCTCCTCACCAAGGGCTTTCCAACAGTGCTAAGAATGCGACTTGGAGACACACAGTCTGGGAGATCTCAATATAACAAACAAAACAAACAACCTAATTTAAGGGGCAAAATTAGATTTGAAGATTACAAAGTTATAGAATGTGCAACTACAATACATTGATTTGTACTAATAGCAAAAAACAAACGTCTACTACAAAATTAGCATCACTACTAAAAAACAATTTTTGTAGAAATTGATGAATTTAACATTACTTTTGTAAAAAAAGTAATATTCAAGCCTTCACTAATTCATTCAAAATAGTGCACTAAAATAATGTTTGTGCCGTGTGAAAGAGGCAGACGTGGACGGTGGCCAGAGTGACACCTGACCCTCAATTTCTTCATAACTCTTTAAATCAGAAAATAAATTTTTAAAATAAATTTTCCTGCTGCCACCAAAACGGAAGGTCCCATACTGACTTCCCCCAGAGCCCCATGTGGCCGCAGTTTAACTTAACAGGACCGCCTGGACCTCCGTCTACCCCTCCACTTTCATCCAATCCCAACTACGCTCTTTTCCGTCCATCCACCTTCATCCCTTTTCCTTTTTCATCCAATCCACCTGCAGCCCTGCTGTGCCCACATCCTTTCAACCCTCCGCATTTGTGGACGGAGGAGGCTGTTGTTGCTACTTGAAGAGCCCTACAAAGCCATCGTCATCGCCATTCGTTGTAAAGCCAGGGCTTCCATTCAGTTATTGCTTTTTTTCTCGCTATCCAGTGGGACCATTCGTTTGGCTCTTTGGAAATCCACGATAGCGACGCTCATCATACGGACAGGATTGCTGCGCCGAAGATGTTGTTCCGGAGTACAGGAAGTAAAAGTACATACATTTCTTGACGGAAGGTTTTCCTCCAGCTCTCAGTCCGTCGCGCGAATTTGTGGAGGCTGTTTCTCGACCGTCGCCGTCGGCGCTAGTATTGACGTGGAAGCCCTACTCTATGATTCTGTAGTAGTTGTTGGCCTTTCGCAGAAAAAAGGTAATTCTAAGTTATTTCTGATTACTCTTTTCCGTTCTGTCTCTCTATTTTTAAGTTTGTTAAAACAATTGACGCGTATTTCAATAGACAAGTTTAGTTTCCAAATTTTCTTTTGTTTTGAATCAAACAAGAATCGTTTCTGTTGTTTATTTCGTGGCGATTGCTTTTGGCGTTTCTTCTTGATGATTGGAGCGTTATCGAACGATGTTCGAGGTGAAAGGGTGACTGTCCAACTCTGAGGTTGTGATTCTGTGGCTATTGGTTAATTTTTGCTAATTAGGGATGTTCGAGTGAGAGTCAGAGGTTTCACGTAGAAATCAGTTTTGTTTCTTCTTTTGTAGCGATTGTGGCGTTTCCCGTTCAGTTCGCATCGCATCTGCAGGATTCAGTTAAGAGATGGAATTGATTAATTTTCTGAGATTGTGAGGATCTTGAGAAACGGCATGTAGTTTCGTTGCAGTCAATGCCGCTGCCTGTTGAAATTGCAATAGAAGGAGAGTGAAATTTCGTGGTTGACGAGATTCTGTGAAGTTTTGTTTCCTAATTTGTCTCTCTTTTCCTACTCCGCAATCGCTTGTGTTGAATTTTGATTGGTTGTAAGGCAATCCCTGGATATCCGTGGTTGATGCAGTGGCTTCGGTTAATGATAGACACCTGGCAGTATTTCATTTTGAGGATTATTACTGTATTTTCCACGTTTACCTTGTTTTATTTCCTTGTGGTGAAATCATGCCGACCTCACTCTCTGATGAAAAAGTTTCTGTATGCTCATGCAACAGGTATAAAGAACCTACTGGAACTTCCGTGGAGAACTGAAAGAGGGGCAACGCACTTTAGTCCACCTGCTGTCATCGAGTGGCGAAGCACGTCGTTAGTCGTACTTCCATGTTTTCTTGAGCAGTCGACACAAGAGGAGCGTCCGTGGAATAGATTTTTCCTGCTTGGATACGAAGATTTTCGTGGCTTTGTGGAGAGATTGAATGCTTGTGGTAGGAGAGTGTTCACATCTTAGTGAGTATTCTCACTGTTTGTGAAACAGAACACAAGAGGAGCGTCCGTGGAATAGATTTTTCCTGCTTCGATACGAAGATTTTCGTGGCTTTGTAGAGGGATTGAATGCTTGTGGTGGGAGAGTGTTCGCTTCTTAGTGAGTATTCTCGTTGTTTGTGAAACAGAGGGTTTTTTTCTGACGGATTCCTCCACTTCATTCTTGGCGTTTTTGGAGCTCCTTTGTGAAGGCTGTTCATTCGGCTTTGCGCTGGGATGAGAGCTTCGTCGCAATCGTGAATGGTGTGAGCATTCGTATTCGAGTGCAGGTGATTTGAATTCGTAGTTTTGTTTTACTACGAGAGGCTTTATTCAGGTTTGGAAGTGGTGGGAATCAGGGGACGCGATTTCTCGTTTGTGGTGCTTGTGGTTGTCAGCGCTGGCATCTCAAGGAGAAAAGTTGGTTTCGATAGGTCTCCCCGGTTTGCGTCAGTGGACATCACGGCTTTGCAAAGCAGCCACGACGTCCGTATGAGTGAAAACTTCTACCCCGCAGAAACCCCATTGTCCCGCTCTCTCTCGTCTTCTCCCTCCTTGCACGGCGGCCGGGGGGCCCTCCCCAGCGAAGGTGGTTGTCCCTCCGACCTTTCTGCTCTTGCCGGAGGAGGTCGTCACTTGAACTTTTACCTGGTTGCCGTTTCTCTAGGAAACGCACCAGGGCAAGTTTTCTCCTCTATCACAAGCAAGGAGGGAGAAGACGAGCACACTAGCGAAAATGTTGACCATCAAGAGGGTGGAGACTGCGGTTTCCGTGCACCAGCAGTTGGAGCAAGTACCTGGCGGCGGTCGGGACTGCCTCGCCAACTCTTGCATTCCTGGTTAGTGAAGCTTTATACTTATTATACTTGTCCCGACATCCCCCTAAATTGAGCAGTTTGCATTTACTAAACTACATTCTCGATTGGAGTGTCGGTGATAGGATGAGGGACGTATCCTTTTGAGGGTGTTATTGTTTTGTGTTGAATTGCTGGAAGCATCTATCGAGATGAATGGTTCATCTTGCAGGAGCTAAGTTGCCACTATACACATTTGGCATCAAGCGAGCGTTGGGATCCAACAAGAAGGCGCACACTGGTAGTGACGACCACTGTGTTCCTGTTGATAATGGAAACTCGGATAATTCTGATAATGAGAGTTATTTCCTCGATGAATTGCTCCTCGCACAGGTATAACTTTTTTTTTGCAGTGTTGACTGTTAAACCTTGACTTTTCTGTAACATATATTCTGATCCTGTGTTGTACCTTTATTCTTGGTACCTCTCGTATTTTTGCAGTTTGTGTGGTGATATGGTTTCTAAATTTGTCCTCTTTTGAACAGTGGGAAGATCGTATGGTCCGGGGGCTTTTCCGTTATGACGTGACAGCTTGTGAGACTAAGGTATGACCATTTCTACATCTTGAGTCATGTCAACTATAAAAAATGCTTTTTTCCTTATCAATCGCTTGCGTTGTCGTTGAAAAAGTGGTTCAAAGATTGGCCGATATTCTAGGGGGTTTGTCTTTTATAATGATTTTTGAGAATATATTGTAAGAATTAAGGGTCCTCATGAGTTGTAGCAAGAATTTTCTGTGAGAGATGTATAATGGAGGTTGCTCAAATCTAGAAATGGCGAATCAAGTTGGTCTGGAATATTAGAGTGGGCTACAAGCATCAAGATCTTATGTACGCATTTCTCGGTGAGGTGTTTGCGCAGTTGACAATGTTTCTTTTGAATGTTCTTTAGGGAATGTTGCTTCTGTTTTAAGACTAAGAATATGCGAATGAAATTAAATAATAGTTTGTCTCTTGCCTCAGATGCTGCCTGGGGAGTACGGTTTCATTGCGCAGCTCAATGAGGGCAGACATTTGCAGAAGCGCCCGACAGAATTTCGGGTTGACCAGGTCCTCCAGCCTTTCGATCCAAAAAAGTTCAATTTTACCAAAATTGGTCAAGAGGAAATCCTTTTCCAGTTTGGAGCGAGTGAAGATGATGTAAGCGAATATTACGAGAGAGCTCCAGTGCTAAGCAGCCCCAATGTCGTTGCCATTAACGTAAGTTGTGAATTTTGACCTTACCTGAGCTTGTGTAGTTCTTGACTGTTGTCCTTTTTCTTTACCCCTCCCTCACCCCGTTTCTTTTTTGTTTATCGCTGTTTTGACATTTAAGGACATTTGCAGGTGAGCCCAATCGAATATGGGCACGTTCTGCTGGTTCCTCGAGTGTTGGATCTGTTGCCGCAACGAATGGATCAAGATTCATTCCTGCTTGCTCTGCACATGGCTGCCGAAGCGAACAACCCGTACTTCCGCTTGGGGTACAATAGCCTGGGTGCATTCGCCACGATCAACCATTTGCACTTTCAGGTAATGTAACTGCTAATTTACCTGCACAGAATCCGTTGATGACCAAAATGATTGGCAATTTCCTGTCAGGGAGATTAAACTTGCTGAGTCTCCCCTACGATTGAAATTAGTCCCGCGCCTCACGATTCTAACTAGGAGTGGGTGATTATGTAGGCTTACTATCTAGCTGCTCCTTTCCCTATTGAAAGAGCATCCACGACGAGAGTGCTTTACGGGAGGAAGAAGGGTGGCGTGAAAGTCTACGAGCTCAGCAAGTTTCCAGTCAGGGGTCTTGTCTTTGAGAAATGTAACAGCATCGAGGATCTGTCTGTTGCCGTTGCCAATGCCTGCGTCTATCTGCAAAACGAGAACATCCCTTACAACGTGCTCATCACTGACAGGGGCTCCAGAGTCTTCATCCTTCCACAGTGCTTTGCTGAAAGGCAGGCCCGAGGTGAGGTGGATGAAAAGATTCTAGAGACCCAGGTGAACCCTGCTGTGTGGGAAATAAGTGGCCATATTGTGCTCAAGCGCAGGAAGGATTATGATCTTGCAACTGAGGAGTATGCGTGGAAACTGTTGGCTGAGGTTTCCCTCTCCCTTGAGCGTTTCGAAGAAGTGAAGGGAGAATGTTTGAAGGCAGCTTTCGAGGGAGCTTCTAACTCTACCGTCGTCCAGCCAACAATGATTCCAAATGGTGGATCAATCAATCTTTTGGAGAAGGAGAATTTTCCTCCGGCCAACGGCATTCACAAGGCTGAATCGATGGATGCTGTTGTACCGAATCATGAAGTTGAAGGGTGAGAAGACATATTATGAACTGTCTTGAGCTGATTTCTGGACATTGCTCAGTCCTTTGTATGACTCTGGTACAGAGGGCATATTACCATATCTCATCGTATTATATTCTAGGTATCGTTATTATGCTTCCGTACTTCTATGATAAAATCTCGACGTGTGTATCAATAAGCTTACTTCAGCACTCAAAATCAAATGAATTTTGAGTACGAGGTGTGATTTCCTGTGATAAAATTTGCGAATATTTTCAACAGTCTCTGATAATCTTGTGTATATGTATTATCTCTGCAATGTGTAAATGACTATTTACAGTAAAACTGTTTTCATTTATCTGATGTTTCAAAATTTCTGACCGTTGCTTGCACTGTGAATTGTGCATACTCGTTATGGGACATGGAATTAAGTTCAGTGCGACTGACGATGAAGAGCCTAGGAAAAATTGTTATTTTCATATAGCGTCTGAGATTACAATTGACAGTTTCATGCTAATGAAGTCGTAGTATTGTCTAGAAAAGGAGACGGTGGGAAGATGGATGTTTTGAAATGCTTTGATATTGAATTGTGGTTGATACTTTATATTCTTTCAAACATGCTATTTCGGTGAGCTCCAGAATCTCGTCCCACAATATTATTTACAAATTTCTCATTATGCTGCCCAAATAGCCTCCATTTCACTAATTGCTAAGAATCTGAATAAATTAGAGTTACAATCAACCGATTAAATTTTCTCTTCTTACTCTGTTCTGCAATAGCTCTCGTAAGTTTTCATACACATCAAGAGTGGACAAATGTAAGTGCGAAATTATTTTTTTCAACAAAATTTGAAGATAACTCACTTGTGTTGAATTATTTTTCAAAATTTTTAAATAAAGTGACATGTTAGTAACATACCATGTAATTGGAATATAAATTCTATCTATACACATCTACATAAATAAACTACTTTAGAGGCATTAGAGAATATATAGTTGTGTAATTTTTTTTCACCATTTGGAAATGAAATATAAATTTTTTCCTCTAGTTGGAAGTGGTTAATTTTGTAATTTGTTACTTCCCTTTGCTAATTTGGAGAATATGGGGTCTTTGATTCTACATATGAATTCAAATTTCTCGATACAATAAATAATCAATTTCTATGTTATTCCCAAAAGTGAAAGACTATGAAAAAAATAGATGAATTTGAAGTCTGTATGTCTTTTTATAGTTCTACCTAATACTATTCAAATCTTCTAACCTTGAATATTGTTACAATTTAGGTAGGTTTACTTTATAAGGATGTTATGGGCTTGAAGGGTTTTACGGATGAATTTACTATTAACTGTAGAAACAAATAATATACTTAAGGTGAAAACACCCATTTCTATCCATGCCTCCATTCATGTGTTCTATAACTTCCATCGAAGCTTTCTCTAAAAGCGCTATTAAATTGTTTCTTTACTTAACTCAAATTAGTTGACTATTAATTTCATCAAATTTTGGATTCAAGTTTAGCGGTCAAGCAAGCTACCACTTTGAAAATTCATAAGAATTACATGCCATCTATAATTTTTAAATTTTTATTTTCAAATTCATGATTTTTGATTGCTTATACTACAAAAATATTATTTTTAGAAAAGGTACTTCTAACCATGTTGAAATGCTTATTTTGATAGTTTTGGGTACTTCCCATGTGTAGGTTCAATAATTGGAATATTTTGGTGACTACTTTAATCATGAGAGTTTGCATCCTTCCAAGATTAATCTTTAAAAGACACTAAGGTTCAAAAATGTCCAATGGATGAATTGACCAATTGGTCCTATAATCCAAGCATATTTAGTGAGTACCTTAGTCATGGGGGCCACCTCTTTTAAGGGTTAAATAGAAAGTCAAAATTTGGCCAAAAAAAGCCACAGGCGGGGGTGACGTGTCTGGATGAAAAAGTCAAATGGATGAGAGAACAAAGATCCGTCTTCACTATCATCCGCGAAAAAAGAACTTTCGGAAAAAGAAAACATTGTGCAGGAGCTGTTCAAGCCAGTGTGCTGTATCTTATCGGAGTTCTCGTGGCCTCGGTTTACCGCAGATTTCGACAAAATTCTTGGACTTTGAAGACGGGCAGAATTGCGTGTGAACCGATTTGAATTGTGAATAGACTTCAATCGAATTCAGAATTTTTGGTCAGAGATGGTTGAAGGAATTAATTAGGGTTTTTGGTTGGAATGGCGTTGTGATGCAGCCGCTGGAGGGTTTTCTGCGATTTATTGTTGGACGTATGTGTTTTGACGCTGGTAAGGCGCATCCATTTTAATGAATTTTGGCGCTCTTGTGCATAAATTTGCCTGGGTGGCACTGCTTTCTTCCCTGGGTCGCATTGGTTCAGGAGGTTTAGGGTTTAGTGGCAGAGCAGGAGACGACGATGCTTGGTGGTGACGAATTTGGTGTGCACACCTCTGCGAGAATTTCTGAGATTGACTGGTGGATCTCTTCTAGGGGCTAATTTATTAATTGAATCTCAAAGACACGGTTTATTACTGTTATTTGAAGCCAGCCAACAATGTTAGGTTTTTATCCAGCCGAATTTGGTCATTTTTCTGAAGGAATTTCTTCAAAGAGATTGGAGTGATTCTTCTTCCTGGGAACCGAGAGGCTTAGTCGTCGCTGGTCTCCTGCGCGCAAATCCTAACTCTGACTTATCCACAATATTGGAATGGGAAATGGGTGTCTACCTCCATTATCAATTTGCTGTAGTAGTAACTGTCCGCGGAGTTTTCGGACTCGTAGTGCCATGGCAATGACGAGCATCATGATGCGTTCTCGAGTGTGCAACTACTGGAATTGGAAAACAACGCTTCCGGTGCGGACTCTCAATCTTCAGAATTGCGCATCGCCAGAGTTGTCCAGTACTCACCGGTAAGTAAAATGTCGAGAATCGTTTTGATTGCAGCAATGGTATTTGGCAAGTGGAGAGACTATTTATTTATTACGTGTTTGGGGATGTATGTTGAAAGTGGTTGTGATGGTGGCGAGGGTGCTGGAGCAGTGGGGAGCAGGAGAAAGAGTGTGAGAACAACAGGGCAAATTTGCAGTTGGAGTCCAAAGCATGTGAGTTGCTAGCTGTCTTCAATGACCTTCCTTTTGGAATGTTATTAGATGCTCCTGCTGCTGGTATTTGGCTTCTACTTTGCGCATTACAACTTTGAATGGGAAGCTTCATCTCTGAACCAATCGTTTTTAGAATGTCACCTCCATTATAGAATGTTTGTGGCTGCTGCTGCTGCGTGGCTTGTTGTTTACGTGCTACAACTTTGAATGGGAAGCCTCTTTCCGGGAACCAAGCCTATGACACCAATATGCTGGGGAGCTGACTAAGTGGTGGCTGAGCAGTGGCTGGAGGGGTGGTAGCCTTGGGCAAATTCGATGCCTTGCATGTAGGTCATCGAGCACTGGCAGAGCGCGCGGCTGAACTTGGGGTCCCGTTCTTGGTCTCGTTTGCCGGGATGGCCCAAGTCCTTGGCTGGGAAGTCCGGTATGGTGTCCCCCACTTGCCTCCTTCTCTTACTTGAGATATCCACACCTGCTTGTGACACTTCAAGTGTTGTGCGTATTTTGATTATTAGAATGGTCGGATTTTGAAATTTTCTCGTTAGCTAATTTAAGCGGATTTGAACGCACCAAACAATGTAATATTCGGATACCATATGCAAAGGTTGCAAGGGTCAACGTTTTATTGGTGGATCGTCTAAAACCGACACGAGTTTGATGTTATGGTGATTTTTATCAAAATCAATATTTGCTCGTTATACAAAATTTTGGAGTGTCACAAGTAGGTAGTAGTTGTGGTTGTCTTACCGACTTTTCTCTCTTGTAAGTAAAGTAGGTTGTTTTCGTTGAAAAATAACACATGCAAGGAAGGAAGGAGATGGTCGACTTACTCATTGAACCTGGGCTTGTTTGTAGGTTACCAGTGGTTGCTCCATGCGATCGGCCTCGTGTGATGGGTCTGTGGGCAAAATATTGTGGTGACGTGGTTCCTCGGGAGTACATGCTTGATTTTGTTAAAGTGCGTTCATTAAGCCCAGAACAGTTTGTGGCGAAGTTGGCTTTCGAGTTGAAGGTGAAGGGGGTTGTGGCCGGTATGATCCAGTGTCATTTCCACTCCACCACCTCTCAATTTGTTTCCAGAATATTTACATACGTACAGACAATGTGCATTCTCTTAGCAGACCGAGTCATTGGTTGGTTGCATATTGTTGCTTCCTGACTGACTGTTGCACTAACGATCGCGTTGACGATGCGTTCGAATGCAGGGGCCAATTATCGATTTGGGTATAAGGCAGCAGGTGATGCCTCGGACTTGGTACGTCTTTGCCAAGAGCATGGCTTGCAAGCAGCTATTGTGAACCCTGTGATGGATGATGCTGTAAAAATGGATGGTGTGCCCATTTTGGTTGATGACAGTTGTAGTCGAGAGAAGGGGCAGGTATCAACAACTCGCGTCCGCAAGGCCCTTGCAGAAGGAGATATGCAGCGAGTTGCAGAGCTTCTTGGTCGAAGCCATAGACTAGTCCTTCAACCAGACAATCATGAGCTGCATGACAACTGTATCATCATCCCTCTCTCCAGTGCACTGAATCAACTCCCTAGAATAGGTTCTTATGAATGTAGTTTTATTCTCGAAAATGTCGATTCCAGGTCCTTGGGAGTAGGGCATGCGAGGATAGAAGAGGATTACATTTCTTTACTTTCGCAAGAGCCCCATCTCTTAGATACTATCGCTCAGCAAAGGCAAATTGTACTTGATTTTCTTGCGTAGGTTGTA
This sequence comes from Pseudoscleropodium purum, assembly GCA_963969395.1. Lineage (NCBI taxonomy): Eukaryota > Viridiplantae > Streptophyta > Bryopsida > Hypnales > Brachytheciaceae > Pseudoscleropodium > Pseudoscleropodium purum. The sequence continues at coordinate 7,650,784 of OZ017803.1, forward strand.
CGATTCTTTCATTCATTCTCTCGCAGCAGATTTTGGCACGTCATGTTTATCTTCAATGTTAATGGTACGAGGGGTTCATTGGAGTTTGAAGGTAACTTACAAACAGACCGTAACATGGAAATATTATGCTGATGCAGGATTATAAAGCTGACGTGGCAAATTCTCAGTGGTTGAGAGGAGGGTTATAATGTTAGTCCAGAAATTGCACTCATAACTCATTGCAGGATCTGGTTTTAGAAGATATGCTGTCAAATAAATCCAAGTGCATAAAACTTATCCTAAAACTTACATTGTTATGATCTTTTTGCAAACTCAGAGTCGACAATTGACAAATTTAAGTTGGATAATTATAACGTAATCCTCAAGTTCTATGGTTGGAAGAAATTTGAGAAAAGTTTGATTTTGTTTGTAAGCAAAAAAACCCGTCATTTGCATTGGCAATATATATAATTTTGATGGTAGGCCAAAGTAAAGCTCACATTCTGTTTTAAAAACTTGGGCTGGGTTTTCAAGGTCAGGATGAAAGTTCGTTATAAATGAATGGACATTCACTCTTGTGCCTTCTTACTTTCAAAGGTGAGGACAAGCTTGAGAGGTTTCTTCAAGGCTTCTCAGTAGGAGTTGCACACCTTCTTCACCCCATTCTCAATCTTTAGAGAATGAGGATATGGCACTCTCTCATTGACTCTCTTTGACTTGTGGCGGCTCCATTCTTTGAAGATTTAGAATGGCCATTCTTCTCTTTTAGAGGTGAAGAATGGGTGTCAAGAAGATTTCACCAAAGAATTTTTTTCATTGCTCTAAAATTCACTTTCACCCTACTTGTGGCATTTTTGTTTTTCTATATCTCTAGTTTTGCAATTTGTCTGTTTCGTGCCTTCATCATATGTTCTACACATTTGAGAGCTTTGGAATTTACAATGGTAAATCTTGTTCTCTAATTTTCCATTCTCATTTTCCTCGCCAACAAACAGAAAGGTACACCTTTTTCATGGAAAAAGGTTCCTAGTTGGTTCATCTTCTCTCCACAACTTTTCATTCTTCTTTCCACAAGCTTTCATTCTTCATAGAAATTTCATTTTTGGAGAAGATGTGACAATCCCTAAATAAATTACAGAGTATGTAAATGTGGGGAGGATCTAATAAACTATAGCTTACAAAGTTTGGTTTCTTTTCCAAATAGAAAATTTTAAAATTTTCTAAAATAGAATATTTTATTGCAAGTTGAAGTTTAGATTGACAACCACTCATAGTATACTATTTTCTAAGTATAGAATGAAACAAAAATTTGGATTATGGCTAAATGTTCTTACAATAGTATATTACCTATTATTTGAATTGTTTTGAAAGATTTATAATTAATGTGAAAATGTGAAATTTTTTTGAGAAAATGTTCAAACAATTCTTTACAAGTATAAAATACAATTTAGAAATGTGTCAACTTATAGAAGCTATGTGATTCCATTTGTAGAAAATAGAATAAAGGAATTTCTACTTAATTAAAGTGGCTTCAAATTGAGGTTCTACTATGTCTTGAAGTTTATTTTTAGATTTTACACATGTCTTCTTTGCATAAACATGATATGAAAAGGATCATTGTAAAATTCATTTTAGGGGATCTTTTTTTCCCAAATTTTAAGGTAGGCCAAAAAATGATTTCTTTTGCATTTGGCTATAAACAAACAAATATAGCCTACAAAGTCCAATTTTTTTCTTATCTAGAATTTTAGAAAAATCATAAAATTAAGTGTATTGTCTATTCATTCTAAATTCAACATCTATTACAATGAAGTAACACTTTTTACTAATTTTAGTGACATGTATTATTTTCATCCATAATGATGATCTTCATTGTAAAATACAACTTGGTAAAGAAAATAGATTTTTTAAAATAAATTATGCAATTCATATGAATTTCCTTAACAATTGCTTCAAAATTCTACTGTAAAATTAATTCAGAATTTTGCCAATATTTATGAAAAATTTAGGACTCATGACAAATACATGCCTTTAATTAGTTCTTGCCTTTTCCTAAGAAGGCTGGCTCCTATCACTAGTACAGTGGAGTCCCAGTGGACACTCATCCTTTCCACGACTTCATCAGGGTGAAGATTAAAAAATGACAACTCTCATGTGCTTAAAAAAACAAAAAAAAACAAAAAAAACAAAAAAAACAAAAAACAAAAAATGACAACTCTCATGGCCTCATCAGTCATCACCCCCAGTCAACCCACACTATTTTATTTCTCTAATTATAGAAAAGAACCAACAGCACCGGTCCCCTAAATGACGCAAAAAGAAACAAATTAAAATACCAAAATAGTCAGTCGGTCACACGGCAACACCAACCATTCCTGCACTACAGTACTGTACAGTAACAGAACATGAGGATATGATCATCCACATAACCTACTTTCATCAACAATTTGAAGAACTAATGCATCCATTGTGAGGTATGAATTCATCCACGGAAAACAAGCAAAGAATTTTCCAGTGTTGCTCTAAATTTTGGGAAAGATTTCTGGCGAGCATTTGCCAAAAACAAAAAAACCCATCAATTATTTAAAACGGGAGAGGGGGGTTAAGTTAAATGTGGTCTTTGGATGTGTCGCTGTAAGGAGCGAGGATGCCTCTTTCAGTGGTTCCAGGACCTTTTATGGTGAAGGGGTTGAAGGCTTTTCCTGTTTCCGGGCGTACTTGATGTGGGTTTTGCTTTAGTTTTGTCAGCAATCTTGACGAAGTTCGGTGTGGTGCAGTGCAGATCTGGTGTTTTCTCAGGTATTACTCATGGATTTTTGCTTTCTTTTGTTTTTTGAACTTGCGCATTTGGGCGCCATTTGCAACGACAGCGATGGGTTTTGGGGCGGGATCAGATCAGATTTAGAAAACCCTAAGTTTCTGGATCGTGAAATGAGGTTTTGTGGTTTTGGTGTTGCATTTTTTTAAGTGATGGGAGAGGTTTTGGAGGTTTTTGAAAGGATGTCTGTGTTGGAGGATGTTTTTGCGAGGAGATGCGTTTGGGAGGTTTTTGCAAGGATATCTGTGATGGAAGTTTTTGCGAGGATGTCTGTGTCGAGGGGTTTTAGAAGGAGATGCGTTTTGGAGGGTTTTGCGAGGATGTGTGTGTTGGAGATTTTTGCGAGGAGAGGGGTGTGGTTTAGGGATCTGGGATTTGTAGGGTTTAATTCAGTTGCATGGAATATTGTTTTCAAGGTTTGCGCCTGTTTGAATGACGATGAGGGCCGTACTCGGACTTCAGGTGCAGAATGGGAGCTTTTTGGTTGTTGCTGCACTTCTTTGGAAGGAATTGAAACTTTGTTTGTGCTCAATTAGTTTGGATTTGACAATGTACTGACCTCAGGGAGATCAGGGTTTTATTTGTGCTTCAATTCATTTTTTCAATTTTGTCTTGAACGCGGCAGTGAGTTTCGAAGTGTGACTAGGTCAGGTTTTGGGACTGTTCAGCTTCATCTGTAGGAATTTGCCTGACGTTTCGGTTTTTTCATGTACAGTTTTTTTTTCCTATGAGGCCCAGCGCGGTTAGCCTGCAACGCTGAGAGTCGCTGAGAGTGTAAATATGATTCGATCTGAATAATTAGGCGCGGAAGACGCCATGAAGTGAAATCCATTATGCAGCATCTTGAGCGTTGGATATTTAACGAACTGCAGGATTGAGTTGAGATTGGGAAGATCTGGTTGTGACTGAGGAAGATGACAAAGCGGGAGAAGCCGGTGGGACGGCAATGGAAGTTGCTTGACATTACCATTTTCACCATGATGGCTGCTTTGGTGATTCTTTTCATGCTCATCTTCACCACCCTTGGGGACTCCTTGGCCGCTGCCGGACAGCGCGAACTCGATGCTGCGATTCGAGCTGACCCTACGAGCGCTGGTGAGCAGTGTTTGAAACCCGAAGCGCCCATTCTGAAATTAGAAAGTCCATTTTGGAGGCTAATAGTTGACTGCAGTAACTTTCAAAACATGTTTCTGTTGGACATGATTTCGTCTTTCTATTGTACAATTTGGTATCTTGGTTGAAATTCCAAAAATGTCTTATTACAGCTCCTAAAGGATGGAGGTGGCGACGTTTGAACAATTTGGAAATCAGGGGTTACATTTGCATTGTGCACTTCTGTGTGACATTTTCCACACTTGCCACTGCCATTTGCAATCAGGCTTGCACATAACTTTTGGCAATTCATCTACTTGTTATTGTTTTAAACTATTAGCTTGATCTCAGTTTCGTTGCCACTTAAGTGGGGCAACATTTCATGTAGGCAAGAGTTAGTGGAAAAGAACGTTGTGCAAAGATGTTCTTCTCAAAAGAGAGGACTATGGAGTTGAGATCTGCGTCTCTATGATCTGCTTAATTCGGGAGTTATGTTATGGGGGAAATTTCAAATGAAGACTGCATTCATCTCCTGCGTCTTGTAATAGCTAGTGTGTATATAATTGTGAGAGTTTATGAGATTAATTTCTACATTGTTTTGGCAAGGCTCTTATGTAGTAACTATCTTTTTGTTGGTTTTTGATAGCTTTCTGGGATCAGGTGGAAGCGGGTCTTCTTGTTGAATCATGTCCAGTTCGACTTGCTGATATCATGCCGTGCCATGATCCCAAGCGAGCAAGGCAGTTTTCAAAGGAACGTAACCATTACAGAGAACGCCACTGTCCGCCTCTTGAAGAGAAATTGAGATGCCTCATCCCTCCTCCCCCTGACTACCAAATTCCGGTCAGATGGCCTGAAAGTCTACAAAAAGTAAGCTGCTCTTGGTTTTGTTTTGTTGTAAAGCTTTTGAGTTCAGACGCTATGTGCTAGTGGTAATGCTAGTGAGAATTCAAGCAGCTGAGAATTCCTTCTTATACTGGTCTCCTCAGATTTGGTTCAATAATACGCCGCACAACAAGATTGCGGAGCTGAAGTCGGATCAAGGCTGGATGGTTCAAGAGGGTGACTACTTTGTGTTTCCTGGTGGTGGAACTATGTTTCCAGAAGGTGGGGAGGGGTATCTGCAGAAGCTTGAAAAGTATATTCCCTTGGGAACGAGTGCTGTTCGCACTGCTTTGGATATAGGCTGCGGGGTATGTTCCTTTGCTTTTCAATGTTTGTTTCACGTAGTGAAAAGAGGGTAGTAACGAATTTGGTTACTGGTCTCCCTGGTCAACTTGGAAAGCTATTTAATGAAATTATGACTTACTGTGTTACTGGGGCACTCTTATTTGTGCAGGGGCTTGCTTGCTCAGATTTTATTTTCTTTATAAAATATTCTGTCTTCGGAGAAGTATCCCTTTTGATAACTAACTTTCTCATTACAATGGACGAAAGGCCCAACTTCGGCCTTATGTTCATTAATGCAGTTTGATTAGATCTTATGATGACTCTCTATTTTTCAAAATATGATCAATTGGATGGGCAGTTTCAAAATCATGGATACCTGGTCCTTGGGTATTCAAAAGGTCTACAAAAATTTGTTTCTACTCTCTGCATTTTATTTAGTGAACTGAGGTGGTCAATGTGCAGGTGGCTAGCTTTGGGGCCCATTTAATGAAGAAGGATGTGATCACAATGTCAGTGGCACCGCGTGATTCGTTCAAGGCACAGATTCAGTTTGCTCTAGAGAGAGGCCTACCAGCTTTTGTTGGCATGCTCGCCACCCAACGCCTTCCGTTGCCTTCAATGTCGTTTGACCTCATCCATTGCTCGCGCTGCCTCGTCCCATTTGCTGCTCTCAGTAAGTATTACCTTTCTGTTTTGCTGAGTTGGGTATCAGGGTATCTTACTTGAATCTAGGGGATCTTCTTCTTCATACCATTTAGATTGTCCGTTTGCGTGCTTCATCTTGGTGATGTCTCTCAAATTTGACGTTTGAGATTTATCGTTGTTGTACTTGCTCGTTTACATGGTCGACTGCTTTTTACTGGGCGACTAACATTTGAACCGAGAACAAAAGGAACTGAATAACAGCATCGGAAGTGTTTTTTCTGAATATTCGAACCTTATATATTAGCTGTACCCCTGGTACTTTGCTATGAAACATTACTGACTACCTGTCTTCACCTGTAGATTTCTTGGCATATTTTGCAGAATCTCCTGTTCTCTTCTAATCATGCATCCCCAGAATTTGAACGTTCCTAATTGAGTAAATATTAGATTCGGGCTGAGGATTAACTTCCTGCAGGAGTATTTGTCTGTCTGCATCTTTTAGTGAGGCTAACAATTGGTTCTATGCAGATGGTTCTTACTTCATTGAGATTGACCGGCTGCTGCGACCTGGTGGTTACTTTATAATATCTGGGCCTCCCGTGAACTTTGTGGGCAAAGAGAGGGAGTATGAAGCGCTTCAGGAATTGATTGTTGAGAAGATGTGCTACGCCATAGTGGCTACCGTAGATAGAACAGCTATCTGGCGAAAACCCTCGAACACATCGTGTCACCGTGCTCGTGTGAAGCAGGTCCCTCCTTTCTGTACCAGGGATGACCCTGATAACGCGTGGTAAGTGATCCACTTGCTATTGAAGGAGGTTCCAGTGAATGTTGTTGCTCATCAATTGAATATAGTTTCATCTTCGTTGCTTGATTTTGGTCCATCTTATCTATTTTAAAAGTTCCAATGTAGCCTCTTATGCAAGATATCATTTCATTGCATGTTGCATCTCAACTGAATGATTTGCTGTGATATCTCTACTTGACAGGAATGTCCTACTGGGTGAGTGTGTTACTCGACTGCCCAAAGCTCAGGCTGGTGACTTATCTGAGCTGCCACATTGGCGGAAACGTCTAGAAACCATTCCAAAGCGTCTTTCAGAAGCATTGAATGGTGAGAGCCTGGAGTTCGATAGGGACACCAGGAGATGGCGTCGTCGAATTCGATACTACAAAGAGGTTTGCAAGTTTTATTTCACTGTCCACTGCAAGAGATGCCTCATCTGTAGCCACTTGTTTATGATAACTTCTATTTGATTTTTATGCCTTGTCCATGAAGTGATGGCTTACTTTGAGTTCATTTTTAGTGGATGCTGTGAACTCATCTATATTGATCTCATGCCGAAAAATGCAGACATTGAAGGTGGGACTTGGAACACCACAACATCGCAACGTGATGGACATGAACGCTCTATATGGGGGCTTTGCAGCCAATCTGATGGCCAGCGACGATCCTGTATGGGTGATGAATGTAGTGCCGTCGGTTGTACCAAATACTTTGAGCGCGATCTATGATCGAGGGCTTGTTGGAGTCCTTCATGACTGGCAAGTTCTCTAAATTTCTGATTTTGTATCTCAAATGCATATTGGTTGGGTTGGCAAATCTTCAGTCTAAAGGATCCGAGAATGATCAAATTGGGGTGTAAGGATCACATGTCAAGTTGATCAAGTTGTTAAGTTTGCACTTGTTGTCCAGAGTGGTGTTATCAAAGTGAATCTAGTCCAAAACTTCATTCCTATGACTCTGACTAAAACGACTCTAAAAACCAAGTGCAAAGTGCAAACATGCCCCTAGTGTGGCCAAAATTTTTTTTACTAGACCAGTCCAGTGTATGTACAATGTTCATGAGGAGGTTAAACTATAATTGGTTCAAACAAATAACAAGGTGACAGTCGAGTCTATTGCAGAAGTTCATATTTTAATTTGTTACAACTTTCAGAGATATTAACAGTGTTCTTATTTGTAAGGGCAGGTGTGAGGCGTTTTCGACTTATCCACGGACATACGATTTCTTGCATGTGGCTTCCATGCAACCATTCACGACCTTGGACAAGAGGTTTGTTCTCGCTTACCAACTTCCCTCATATGAGGAGCGGTTATCTCCTTTGTTAATGGGTTTCGTGCCATCCTTTTTCAACCCAACGACATTCATGGGATGTTTGATTTTATAAATAGGACGTTCAGTTTTGAATCCAAAGTTAGTTTTATTAACTTTCAAAACATTTTTTTAATCTCTTAGAACTGTAGGGTATGTTTCCTTATTTCTATTGGTGCATCTTGTTAACTTGAAGCTCCCTCTCTGATTTATTTCACCTCTTATAGATACAGAAGCGGTCACTTTTGGACACTGGTATTTACAGATTAAATCTACTCATCTTTGTGCATGGGCTTTCCAAGGAGTGCTAAACTTGAACTATTAGTGTTGCTATTTACAATGCCGCAGTTTCTACTTTAGTTGAGGTAGTTTTTATGTCAATGGACTGGTTGTTTACTCAACCTATGATATGCAATTCTTTATTGTGAAATGTAAGCAGTTAAGGTGTTTTTTAGTCTAACATTCTTGTTTCACATATGCAGGTGCAGTTTAGCTGAGGTTATGATTGAGATGGACCGGATTTTACGACCAGAAGGAAAAGTTATAATTCGGGATACTCCAGCTATGCTCGCACGAGTATCAAGAGTCGCTACAGCCATGCAGTGGAAATATGAAATTTTTGACAGCGAGCCAGGATCAGCAGGTAGAGAACGCATTTTTGTTGCGACCAAGCAGTTTTGGAAGGCTGAAGTTGCAGAATCGCAATAACAGGTGTGCAGAGGCTAGAAGCTCTTAGAATTTGGAAGTTTGTTTTCCTCAACTCATTCCTTGTCTAATTGATACCACAATTGTACATCATACTCTGTTAGCTTCAAACCTCATCATACTGGATTGGATTGTGAAACTTTGGCAAGATAATGTGGTGTTTTCTGCACCTTCTAATGGCGTCCACCTAGTGGGGATGAAAGCATTATGCCTCTGCAGACCTTTGTCTCCATTTGAAAGAAGTTTGCAACCGCACATATAGTGCTATTTGGCAGCATAGAGAAAGAAAGTACGGTTACTTTGACCGAAGTAGTAGCTAGGTGATCGATTAGCATTAGCTATCTCTTTATTGAAATTCTAGTTAGGTGTTGAGCTCTGCCCGAAGGAGGCCAAGCAATTGCCCTCAGGGTGGTGAAGTAGAAGAACAGGGTATTCTCTTGTGGCCTCCGTGTTCGACTATTTGTCTCATGGAACGAAAGGAGTCTTTGCATGTCTTTTCTCGGATCTTACTATTGCAAGCTTGACGGTCCTTACTACCATTTGGATTGCAGTGTAACGCACAGGGGACGCAGAGGGGCTTGACGAACATAATTTGAACACGAAAATGACTTGTTTTATATTTTTGAGCAATAGTTGTCTTTTTATTGGCATTTGTCAATTTCAATCTCTGCTGATTTAGGCGTCCTTTGTTTAATAATGTGAACTAGCTACTCAGTAATGTAAAGAACAAATGGTGTTGTCACCAAAGCAATTAATGTTAGAATCTGAATACGTGGATATGTGGGGATTACAACGGAACTTTCAGTCATTATTCGAAAGTGGAGGCATTTGTTGCCAACCCTGATTACTTAACAGGGTAAGTAATCTACAGTAGTGATAACTGATAACACCTTTAGGTTCACCAGTTGCATTCAGTACTTGAAACAGGTCTTTTAACCCTTGAAGGAGTGAGGCCCCCATGACCAACGTAGTCATCAAAATACTATGATTATTGAACCAATTGATGCAATTGATGCATTCTTGGTTTGTATAGTGAATAGTCATGTCATCCATCAGTCACTTTTTGGCTTTAGCATCATTTAAGGATTAATGTTGTAAACATTCAATAAAATAAAGTAAAGTGATGACCTCTTAATCTTTTAATCGTTAGACCTAGTCAGACCCAGTATGGGGGCTTGTGTTTAGTTGTGAGGGAATCTTGAGGATTGCTCTTCCAAATTGCAAGTATCATCTACTATTCAACTTTTACAATCCCAATTTGAATATTGTGTTTTTTGCATTGTTGGAAACTTTGATAAATATTTTGTATAATAACTTTGGAATTGCATGTTGCCTTGAAGAAGGTGTAAACGCATTATTGATTTATGTTGAGATACCCATTACAAATCAAGAATCCATTGGAAATTGGGTTAGGTTTCTTGACTTGGAATTTTGTGAGTAGTAGGATGTGATTGCTTAGTGTTTCATTGAGAATGGTGGCATATATATTGGTTGACCACAATTGCCTCTGTGTTATTTTAAATTTTACAAAGTTTATATATTTACTTGGAAGTTTACAAAACTTTTGTGTTCAATTTTTGAACATTCTATGATAAGTCTATTCTATGATATATTTTTACATTTTTATTTACTTAAAAAAATTAGGTAAAAAATAACACTACTATATATAGTCAAAACAACTTAAAGTGATTGGTTATAGGGCAATTGATGTTGGTCATTTGTACAAGTTTCATGATGTCCATATATGAAAAAATTCTCAAATCCAAGTCAGGATTGTCTCATTAAGATACAATTTATTGATGAAGAGACCTTTGATTACTTTGTATCACTTTTGAATGACTTTAGCCCTTGATTAGATAAAAAGACAATTTTTCATTATTTTCATTTTTTTTCAATGTGGGTGTTTGTAATTGCACTTACAAAAAAGATAATGTTCAAAGCTCCATCATTGTAGCATTGTTAACATTTCCAATGATGACATACCTTGTGTACATATTATTGCATTTTGTATAAATACACATAAAAAATAAATACCTTGTGTATATATTATTGTATTTTGTATAAATACACATAAAAAATAAAGAGTATGTTTTAGATAATTCAATTATACAATTTAATTCAATGATTGCAATCCCCCACTATAATTTGGATGACTATTGAGTGACTATAGTTTAATTATTGCAAACAATTGGATGCATTTAAGATAAAAACTAGATGAAAGTTGTATAATAGTTACACTCTTTGAAATTGTATGAACTGCATTATATTTAGTCATTTTATCTATCAAACTATGAACTATCATATTAATGCATTTTATAAAATTCGAATAATTTCAAAATTAATGTGAGTTAGTGATATTAGTATATTATTGAAAGATACATTAGTTGGATTAACTTGTGTTGATAAGATTCATATATTTTGCATGAGAATTAAGTTTAAATAGACAACAAAGACAAAATAGCCAAAAAAATTAAAATTAAAAATTGATAATTGATAAAAATTAAAAATACTAAGAATGACATAAATTCAAAATATAACTATTTATTAATTTTAAATTATAAACTTACAGATTTTACAAATTGCAAATTATAAATTTCTATATTTTGAGCTCACTAGTTCATAGATTTAAAGATTTTAGAAATATAAATTATAAAAATTTCATCATTTCAATATTATTTTTCAATTAGTCATTATTATGATTGTAGAGAATACAAAGTTCCAAATTAACCGTACTTCTAGGGTTCATATCTAACCAAAAAAAAATTTACATTCGTATGCAAATGAGTGCATTCTTTATATCTACAACTTCTCTTCGAAAGTCCTTCAACAAACACTTCATATCTTCCAAAACATTTCAAGGTTAATCTTCAAACAACCGGTTGGTCGCCGTGGAACTCATTGTTTTTGGTAAAGTGTGAATCATCTACTTCAAAAAAAACATCAAAAGCATTCATTAAAAAGTCAAACTATTGTGCAAGACTTCCTCTTTAGACACAAAATTTCAAGGAAGAAGATATGCACTTTGAAGTTTTAAATAGAAAGATTTTTTGTCATCCATTGTCTACTTTTTGGCCTCCACGTTCTTACAAGGTTAACTAATACTAATTGTGCATTTACCATTGCAAAAGCTTGCAACAATACTCCCATTGCATATTTTTGATTGTAAGAGATAAGGGAAATGTGTGTATGACAAATCATAGGAATGCTTGTTGTGCTATAGGTTTTCATTGTAAATGTCAAATGAAATAATTAGATGATATTTCTTGGAATGAAAAAGTGATGGATTTTGTGACAAAAGCTATGATGGATTTTGTACTTAACAAAATAGATGTTTAGATGATGTTAGCACTATACTCATTAGAAAAAACCTGAGCCCTATGGAGGACTGTTAAAGATTTAGTTTTCGGTACCCCATAGTACAATTACAGGAAAATAAAAAAATATTTAAAAAGTATAAAAACCTAACATGGCACTAATGTGGCACAAGTTTTGCCACATCAACAAATTTCATTAAAAAATAAAAAACACTAGAATTCCTCTCTAATTGTATTGGGGTAGTTGCGGGCAGTTTAAAACTCGTGGCCTTTCCGAAGCTTGGAATTTTTTGTAATGAGAACTAGTACCCATTTATGACTAGGGAGTCATATCTAATCTATAGGGTGCAATTATTTCCAACTAAGGCTGGAACATATTTTCAACCAAAACTTAGAACATGTTTTTTCCTCTTTTTCAAAGTTTGGACTACTAATGTCATGATACATGTCCCTATAGTAGTAAGTGATAAAGTAGATCTTGAATAATCAAAATTAGAAGAGCCTATACATTGGCTATGTGTTTAGACCAACTACTCATTGCTTCCAAAACTCATAGTAATTTCAATTCAAGGCATAAAATTACCAAAAAATTGCAATCTCCATGATTCCTATCTTCCTACTTGACAAAAAATTTACATTACCTTGCACTACTCCAAAAGATGCATGGAATTGCTTAACCCTTGAACGTCGATGCAGATGTGTAGTGTTTGATGAATGACAAAAAACTTGTTTGATGGATGTACAAGTGGTCTTTTTCATCCATTTTTTTGGGAGATGAGATCATGGAGACATGCACGATCATTGAAGCCCAGAAATGGCGTCATTGCCTGTATTGGTATTTTTTTAGGGAACTGATACTGTGAGAAAGATCCAGAGAAGCGGTACTAGACCCCAGGCTGCCCTTCGCGCAATTTCCATTAGGGCAGCAAGCATTGACTTGAGGAGTAGTGCAATTTTAGATGATCACTTTAACCTTTGAACGCTAAGGCAGACGTTTGGTGTCCGATCGATGGATGACAGGGAATCAAACTGTACTTATAGGACAGAAGAAGACAGAAGTGCAACTATTCATCTTCAAAATTGGTTTTGGAGAGGGATGATCTTCTACAGCAGTTTGACTTGCAATAACTACTTTTGCAATTTTGCCATTTTGGAGGTAATAGAAAAGAAAAGGATGATTTCGAGGGTCACCCCTCCGGCGTTGATCATCTTGCATTGCGCAGCACTGTAGTGGGCTGGTTCCTTGCATAGTGTGCAGGTCTGGAGCTGAATTTGACAAGTGCCTTCCGAACGTTCTTAGTGCGTGTGTCGCTACCTTCTGTACGTGTCCTGGAAGACTCGCTGATTGGTGTTCGGGATTCGTGACAACTCCTATCGATTGTAGGGACGTTCGATGCTAAGGGAGCCGACCCATTTCTGATAATGGACCCATTTTTGTACAGAAAGCTGCACTCTTTCCAATCAGCAGGAGAAAGTAGAAGATTAATTATGGCACAATTTTCAATGCAATGGTGGCACATTACGATTCGCTGCACTCTTGGTTGGTTCTGCAAGTGAGCAGTCGTTGGAAATAGGGAGAGTCTATATGACAAGAATAGGTCGAATGGAATCTTCAACCAAAAAATTTACAGGAATTATGTTTTGAAAAATAAAATTCTGAAAAAATGTGGAATCCTTCTAAACTCTATTTTTGTACATGGAAAATTTCTCCACTCAAGAAAGCAGCTCTCCAGATATGCGAAATTGCTTTAAGTGGCCGGAAATGGGTAGGCTTTCTTAGACAATTAAAACCATCGGCGACTCTCATTGTTTCTCAGAAAAGCGAAATCAGCTAGCTAGCCATGACTACGGTGCGCATATTTTACACTTGCCCAATTCTACCGCGACTGGAACGAACCTTCTCACGAAGCTTTGTCACGAATTGAGGAGCGTTTGGTGGAAGTCAAACTGTGACATTGGAATCGAAGTGCTTCGGTTGAGGTTGGTACGTGGTGTCAACAGTTGCTGCTTTGTTTCCAGGGAAACGATTGAGAACATTAGCTAGCCGATCATTCCATGGCGTCTGATCGAATCCTCAGTTGGGCTGTAATTATGTGTCAGTGTCGTTCTCGATCTTGTATTCGAGAGTTTCAATAGTACGTTGGAGAAACGTCGCCGCCAATTTGCATGGGTTCTCGAGGTTTCTGAATGCAGATTGAGAAGCTAAAGCGATTGCGAAGAATTGACAACACTTCAACAGGATTTAATTTCCCGCTTGGTCTTGCAAATCGGTCTCATTTTCGTCGTCACGGTTCTTCACTTGCTTTTCAGTCTCATCATTTTTATTGTATGCATGCTAGCTAAGTGCAGGTGAATAACAACATAAACTCCAATCCATGTGACAGACTGCTACCTATATATATACTTCATTCAAAATATTCAAGGCTTGTGTGTTTCAGCAGGCCTATATACAGTATACAGCAGTAGGAAAGTGAAATGCACCACAAACATGCCATGCAGATTTAGAACTTTCCATCAGTTTTAATTTTACATTTGCAAGATTAATTTGCAAGGAAGTGTTCGGTGTCCACACTTATGGCGACTTCCCTGCCTCACAAATCATGAGCATATTTATTTCAAGGAAAGCACTTTATAAACTTTGCAGAGTAATGGTTACATCAACTACCTCTTCTATTTACTACGAACAAGAAAAATAAGAGGCACTGCATGCGGCCTTCAATTCTCCTTCTGTAACCTGGCTGGCCATTTGCACCATTTTCGAAGCGTTGTTCACAGATCAATGAACAGTGCGTTCTCCTCCGGTTAGTACTGACGCCGCCCACTATTCATTGCCCGCTTTCTGCCACGGTGATCAATCCGACTTTTAAGGGTTAAGTGGTCGACTATGAGTAGCTTTGTCATAATCTTAGCAAAACTGTGATGCCCAGGGTAGCCAACCCATTTCCAACCACTTAAGTAATTATGCATATTTGGAGTGTGGGTTTTAAGAATTCGGGAATTTTTTTCATGTACAGAAATAGAGTTTGGAAGGATAAGGATTTGTATTTTTCTAAGATTTTATTATACAAAACATAATTACTATGAATTTTTTAGTGGAAGAATCTCTTTGACCGATAATGATATAGACCTTACTATTTTTGACTATAGGTTGATTGCAAAATCAACCAAGGACTTGTTGCAATATTGTAAGTTTTGCAGCCATTGGTAATGCACCAAAACTGCATTGGGAACTGTGCCATAATTATTCACTGCTTATCTTGTGCTAGTTATGCTTATCTTGTGCTAGTTAGAAAGAAATTAGTCTATATTACAAGAACGGGGTGATTAGAAATGGGTAGGCTACTATATGCTCATTGCTGAACTCTCATCTTAACACCAAGTACAAATATACCCTAAGTGTACAGTACTGTATTCCTGTCAAGTGTATCCATCTCTATGACCTGCCACTCCACGTGTCTCCTGATAGTCTTGACACGTGTCACTCCTAGGCACTCTCATTCCAAGGAACACTCCCAACCTCAAGCCCATGACCCAAAAGCAAATATAAACCAATTGGTAATACTGTAATTCATCAAAAAGTTTCGTGAGCCAATCCGTAGTCCAAAACTATACTATACGCAATATCATACGTATTATACCACATTCGATACAGCAGGCGAGGAGAATACCGACCCTCAATTCCGACCTACAGGATAGAACTGGCAGTCTCAAGCCGACGCCGCGACAGCAGCATCAACTTCACAACAATCCAAACTGAAGCCGGCTGCACTTCTCAACAATCTCCCAATGCGGCCCACACCGGCACGGACCTAGATCACGCCAATATTATTCCCCAAATCTCAAATTCTGTCCGAAGACACCCACCTCGCATATTCCTTGCAATTCTCAAGCGACGAATTGCGCATCGACGCCGTGGAGATGCGGGACCACGTACACAGCTAAGTGAATGCAGCTAGCAAGTTCACGAGAGATTGTTTCGCAATTCGAGGATTTGGTACCAGAATCTCGTGAGTGATTGTTGATGTTGGGTTTGGGCGAATTCGAAGTTTTGAGGCTTGCGAATTGGTTGGATTTTTGGTGTTGGGGTCCGCCATGGACGTGACGACTTGGGTTCCGTAAGCTCATGGTGCGCAGTTTGCGAATTTGAGCCGCATTTGGTATGATAGTTTGGTGGTTTTGGGATTGGGGGTTTGGACGACTTCGGAGTTTTGAGGCTTGCGATTTGGTTGAATTTTCGGTGTTGGGGTCCGCCATGGACATGAAGACGTGGGTTTCGTAACTTCATGGTGCGCAGCCTGCGATTTGGAGGCGCATGTGATAGGAGAGTTTGTTGAGTTTGGGTTTGGACGAATTGGGAGTTTCGAGGCTTGCGAATCTGGTCAATTTTCGGTGTTGGGTTACGCCATGGACATGACGACGCGATTTTTCTAACCTTACGGCGCGCATTTTTCAATTTCGATCCGCATTTCGTATGAGCGTCCATTGAGTTTTGGTTTCGCGTCTTGGATTCCGCGGCGCCAGCCAACCATGGCCGATTCTTTCCCGGATCGGACCCCCACGGACCGCAAGCTCCGCATCGCCTTCACCGAGAGCAACCTCTTCACCCCCTCTGCTCAAATCCCCGAGGACGCCGTCTTCTCCCGCTGCAGCAGCATGCCCAGAGGCGCTCGCTCCTCCGAGTTGGAAAAATCCTCCTGGCGGAGCTCCCTCGACATCAGCAACTTGAAAAACTCCTTCACTCTCGGATTCCTCTTCCCCGACGACCACGACGACGATGCGCTTCGTCAATCCTTCCTCACCGATAGCAGCAGCAGTGACGACAGCGACATCGAATCCCCCTCCCCTGCCAAACCCATCGCCAAATCCGCGGAGGTCGAAGTCAAGCGGAAGGGACGCATCCACCGCGCGCAGACGGCGCCGGCGATGGCGAGCATGAACCGGGAACGCGTCGCAGCTTCGTTGCAGCGACCGAACTTCCCGAGAGGCTCAGCGATTGTGGTGCGCGCGGGAGCGGGGCTCATGGTGTATTTGGCATGTGGGGTCGCGATTTATGCGTTCAAGACGAAGGAATTTTCAGGGATTGAGACGCTGTCGGTGGTAGACGCTCTCTACTTCTGCGTCGTCACCATGTGCACCATCGGGTATGGAGACATTGTGCCCGTGACGCCGTTTGCGAAACTGTTCACGTGTTTGTTTGTGTTGGTGGGGTTCGGGTTTATTGATGCGCTGGTCAGCGGGATGGTCACGGTTGTGCTGGACAAGCAGGAGCACCTGCTGCTCTCCGCCGTCGAGGGAAGCCACTTCAGGCACGTCTCGTTTCTTGCGTCTCCCAGAATTTGACATTGTTTTCTTAATCTTCGTGTTGTTGGGTACCTATTGTACTGTCTGGTGATTTACAACGAATATGTGGTAAAATTACCCTGTGCTTTCGCTACGTTAGTGCATGTCCCTGTTTGTAGCTACAAGGAACCCTGAAAATTTTCACGATATTTAGCTGGAAAAGAACTATCGATTACTATATCGAAATTAAACTGTTCAGAAATGGCCTTTTGAGTGCATGGTTAGAGGTCAAATGCTCTTCCCTTGTGAGGCTCTTCACCGTAATCCAAAAGGTAAAATTGAGTTGATTGCACAACCATTAATAGTTTAAACAAACTGCTTGCAAGACATGCTACGCAAATGATGATCCTCCAAGTTTAACGACTGCAAAATAATTGATTATTTCAATAACATTTTTAGCTTAATCAGGCATCTCCTTTGAGTGCACGGATACAGCTCAATATTCTTCCCTTGTGAGGCTCATACCCTGAATCCAGAAGGTAAACTTGATGTGCTCGTTGATATGCTTAAACATTCATAAGCTAAACAACGTGCACTCAAGACATCCAATACAAACGATGATCCTTTTAGCCCCCAAATTGCAAAATATTCTACCTGCATGCCTGAAAATCCAAAAACATAGTTTAATGACGCATAGCTTTATGAGATTGCTTGAGATGCTTGCGATTCAAGGAATTCGCTTCATGATGCCTACCTTTACTGCTGTGATGAATTTTCAGGACAGCGAAGAAGTATTTCCTGAACGCGAAGCACGGGAACCGCCTGCGCATTCGGATGAAAGTGGCGATGGCTCTTGGGGTGCCCGTGATTTGCATCGTGACCGGCACCGTGGTGATGATGAAACTCGAGGGGTTGGTGCTGCTGGATGCGTTTTACTGCACCATCATGTCGATTACGACGGTGGGTTATGGCGATCACACGTTCAAGACGTACTCGGGGCGTCTGTTTGCGGGTGTGTGGCTGTTGGTGAGCACGTTGGCGATGGCGAGGTGTTTCTTGTACTTGGCGGAGGCCAGAGTGGACAAGCGCCATCGCTTGATCGCCAAGTGGGTGTTGAGAAGGGAGTTGACGGTCGGGGATTTGGTGCAGGCTGATCTGGATCATGACGGGTGCATCAGGTGTGCGAAAGCTTCTTCTTTTTTTCTCTGCAATTCTGGCATATATTTATTGCATTTTTTTTCATTTTTTTCATTTTTTATTGTAAGAGAATGGAGCTTGTTGCAATAAAATTCCACCCAATAGGTTTCTTGATTTCGCAAAATTTCATTGCGAAGTTGTTTGGATGTTTTAATGCCAATAACATTTGGGTCACAAGAACGTGACGGATGAAATTGTGAAAGTGTGCATTGAATATAAGAGATTTATAACAATAGCAAATCAAAAGAAATGTTATTCATAAGAAATGGCTAGAGGTGGGATTTTTTGTAGTTGGTAGACTCATAACCTCAATGCAAGCAAGTTTTCTTTGTTGTGGTAAGTTCTGATTGACAAAGGAGAGTTGAGCTAGACTCGTAGTGCTGGAGTTTTGACAATGGGCTTTAACTATGAGCACAATTGCATTGAGTATGCACCAGTGTTGTAGAGTTGTTACAATAGTGGTGCAATTTTTTTATTTTTTGTACTTTGAGATCAGCCAATTTAACAGCTCAATGCCTGTATTGAGATCTTGTCATTTATGGCAAAGCAAGCTAAGTCATGGAGAACAATCGCAAGGCAGTACCTCCCTCGCATCACTGGCGAGCGAGGTTTTGAGTTGCAGTTGTTAATCATAACCTATCTTGCTTTGCCATTATCTATTCCTTCTCCTCAAGCAAAGAGAGACCAGCAAGCTTCACCTATCTCAACTACACTACTACGTTGTTCATCAGAGACACTCCATGCGCGCGGGTTACCAATGTTTTGATGTTCATCAGAGGTTAGAAATTGAAAGAAGATTTTAGTGTACCAAAGAAATATGGTAAGAAAAAGTTACTTAGGTTTGACAAAGCGAGAGAGTTCTTAGAGGTGACATGCTTGTGAACAGACGATACTGAAGAGAATCAAAAGAGCTTCCGAATCAGTTCAACTTTGAGAGTGTGTGTCACTGATACCATTTCATTTTGCTGTGGTTTTACAGTAAAGCGGAGTTTGTAGTGTACAAGTTGAAAGAGATGGGACATGTGGAGTCACACGAAATTGCTGACATATGCCAACAGTTTGATCAGCTTGACGTGAACAATTCAGGCAAAATTACTCTGGCACGTCTTCAAGAGGGTAATTAATTCTTGACGTAATAAATTAGATCAAGCTTGTTGTTAGATTTTGAAAATCTATAGCTCTCTCAAAGGGTGTTGAGAAGGTGAGCTTATGAGTACTCTAAAACTACTCTTGCTTTCCAACCACATGGTATCATGTGGCAATGGAAGTCATAGGACCAAGTAATGGATTAGAGAACTAGATGACGACTAGATGAATTGGATTAGTTATTGGACATAACCCTCTCTTCCAAAATTATACATTAAGATTGTATCTAGAGCTCTTTTAAAGAGTTGAGAAGATGAGGATATGGCTTTGAATCCTCCCCGTTTCTAACCACAATGCACATTGTGAAAATGAAAGCTATAGAAGGGAAGGGAAGGTTATGCTGTTAACAATTTTGGAGTTTATGAGAAGAGGCAATCCATAATATCTTCAAAGCCTTCTCCAGAGTTGTTCTATTGTATGCATAGGAGTAGCATTGCAACATGTAAATTCTTGTATATTACATTGAAGAAATCTCTTAATTTATGTGATCACATCTTGTTGTGGTGTGATCTAATGACTTACCAGTTCTGATACACACCTTCAACAAACAAATAGTAGTATCGATGTGTGGGAGTTATGAATTAGTGAAGACCGACAAGAACTTATGTGCAAGTTGTTGATTCTTTTGAGTTAAATTATAGCATTGACACCTTGTGATACAAAATCCAAATGCTTTTGTCATAAGTTGTGATTGGCAAATAGTCATGTTAAATTTGATAATGGTATAGTTTTGGCAATGCATAACATTCAATAACCTTCATACCCATTGCCTTTTCTTCATGCACCCTACTCATCACATTGAACTTCCATCTATCCACTTAGCTAATGATGGGTGTAGAATATTCCATATCATCTATTATAGAGTCAAGGTATTGATAGTGCATGCTACTAAATGTTATGTGGGTCTTAACTATGTGCATGTGAATGTGCAAAACCCTTCGTTAATATAAGCAATGAAAATTCTTCACCTAAACAACCAAATCTATCATCTTTATGATTGAGTACAATTCACCTTCCAAAAAAATGTCACATGGTTGTCACCAATACAATATTAATTTGCAACTCATGCAAGCATTGCAACAACCACTATTGCCTTTAATGCAAGGCACATCACTATGCCTCATGTAATTCTAAACAAATCTTCAAGCATAATTGTCATCCCCAATTAGTATGCAACTATGCACACTATACTTGAAGCCAATCTTGTACAATTCATTGGTAATGAGAAGGGTAAGAAGTACATTAAAAAAAAACAAGGTAAATGATAAGAATCATTGTTCTATGTTAAATGTACTTCTTGTCCTTTTTTCAAGTTAATGCAATGTGCAACACTTTCTTGAACAACATACATATATAATGTAGTTGTATATTGCAATAAGGGACAACAATTATGTTCATGATCAATAATTAGAATTTTGTGGGAACCAACCCTAATACTTTACATTAATGACCAAAGTGATTGTTGAAGTCCTTGGATGAATTGCAAGTTGGATATTAGTCAAGATGTTCCTTATCACCTTATTTCACACGTCTTTGATGAAGCACTTGGAATCTTATGCACATCAATTCTTTCCTCTACTTTCCAAAAGATTAACAACCATCCTACAAGGAAGCACTACAAACTATAATGTGATCAAGAAATTGAACTTTCCTTTAATGTCTAGTAACCCTCCATTAATGAAAAGAGTAAATCCTAAATGATCATATTTTAACTACCTTATCTGATTTGTACAACTCTATCATTGAATTGCAAAAGTAGAATAAATGAATCCACTACAAATATTAGCATATTATGACTAGTACATATCCATAGATACTCAAGCTAAGGTTTTGAATTATACAAGGAATTTGACATCAAATAAATTCAGAAGCACATTGAAAGAAAAATCTTAATCACTTCAGAAAGAAAATGCATTCCAATTATTGTCTCTATTTTAGAGAATTTGGATATGAGACTCTTGGGCATTGAACCCTATGCAATATGAATTCTAAGACATGACTGCAATTTTTTTGAAAGAAAAGACATGTATAGATATTTACAACATGCACATGCACTTGAATTTTCAAAATTCCTCATCAATAGCTCTCAATCAATTATCATAGAATATCATGAAATTTAATGTACAAAATTCTCCAAAAATTGAATTTTCTATTTTTTGAAGATGAAATTTGGTATGCATGATGGGTACGATATAAGAATGCAATGTTGCAAGAATTGCATAGGTTTGCGTTTGAAAATGGGACATTTGTATGGAAAACAAAGGGAGATGCGAATCTATTGGTCCGGGCATTGTACAGTACATCAACAATCCGTTCCATTATTGTGAGGAAACATCTGTACAGTACAAGATATTACTATGGTCTACAAAACTACCACTATCTCACTTAGATGAACCCTCCATGACCTCCAAATAATCTACAAGTGACCAATCTCCATACCACCACAGTTCGGATCCCTCTGACCGTGCAATGGTACATCACCAACACTTGACCACTCTAGTCACGACGTTTGCGTCGTTCACGCTCCTTCCGCTCTCTTTCACCTGCATTCTTTGTCTGCACCCAACGAGACATTGGTTCATCGTCAACCTTCATATATTATGATTAAACCATATGCCAAGTTTAGATATCACCAAAAGAAAGCGTCCATTCAGGCCATATTACATACTACATTTAGGGTAAACAGAAGTTGAAAGTAGAATTCCATCCAAGAATGATGTTCAGAGACTAACCAGAATGACAAGGATGCGCACAAAGATGGCAACAAAGTCCAAAAAGAGGTCCATTGTGTGTTTAATGTAATCGAAGTCCCCGAGAGACGCCCTCTCAATGATCATTTGAGTGTCGAATAACACATAGCCCACGAATAGGGCCAACCCAAGGTACAGCTGCAGCACAAACAAAACCCCTTAATAATATGCAACAGGGAATGGACCACATAGCCACTAGCGCTGAATACAAATTACCTTAAAATATGAAATGGATTCTGCAGCAAAAGAAACTCATTGGTAAGTTGGCCAAGCGTACCTCAACGTTGAACATGAACGCTCCACGACCAAAAAACAGAGAGCCAAACTGCATCATAGCCATCATGCTGATGGCAGAGGACAAAATTCCTCCCAAAAACAGGTATTCCCTCCGCTTTGCTAGCAAGGCAGCCCCAGTGAAGCAGGCGAAGATTGCTGTAGAGCCTAGAAAAGCAACCATGACAATACTGCAACAACAAACTCCAAATGAGTATAAAGATGACTCATTGAAGTACTCCTGTTTTTCATTTGTAACCTACACACCTTTTTCACAAAAACAAATATTACAGAGCGAATAAAAGCTCTCCTCGATAACAAAAAACAATATTAAAAAATTCCCACAGTAAAAGTGTCCACATGCATAGCATCACTATATTGCATACCTGGGGTCAAATTCGAGGACATGCCCCACAAGTGTCCCCAATGATGCGCCCTCACAAAGGGCAGCGGCACCCAACAACTGTAATCTCTTCGTCTGCAAACAACGAAACAGCATTCCACAGCAATCAATATTTCAAGAGAATACAAAGATGAACAGAAACAGTCTTCACAAAAACACTATACTGGCAGCCTTCCGAATCATCAGGGTTATACGAATGACGCACAAATGCTAGCACGGAAAATAAAGCGATAATGATCTATCAAAAAAATATGATAACCTTTGGTGAATGAGGCAAATTCATTCTCAGCCCATTATTCCCCTAAACATGGCATGCTCGGTGACATACACTATCAATGTCAACTCCATCTGAAGAGCTTAACTACCGGTAATAGCATGAATTCTCAAGACCATATCAAATTAATTCAAACACGCTTATAAGTTGATTGACAATTCCCATATATAGGGTGACTGATCATTCGCATAAAGTGAACTTCAAATCCCTAAAACCCTCACCTTAGTGCATTTGAAACGATGGATAGTGATGGAAAAAGAAACCAAACAGCAACATACCTCGTTCTGTACCGTTGAAGGCGTCAAAGCAAGCCATGTACTGGCACCAATAAACATCATCGAGGTAATGATGCCCCCAATGTTCAACAACGTATGGATGTATACACCCACCGCCGACAGAAGTACCGTCGCAGCTAAGGTCGTGTATACCTGTCAAATAAGCAGAGACATTGCCTTATGAGACAAAAAGAGGGCTACTAACAGAAAAAAATTATAAGTTCAAAATTAGCCAGTCCACCAGCATCATAAATACAAACCCTAAGGCAAACATTGTTTTGGATGCACAACTACAACAGCAAGGACTAAACAATCCCAACACCATAAACATCACGAGGAGGACATGAATTGCGGAAAAAGTAAATAAATCACGAGGAATAAACTACATAAGCAGGTAAACATCATGAGGAGTGTATCAATTATGAATAAAATTACTACAATTCAACTACGAAACCAAATAAAGAAATCACCGCAACAACCGACACGCACCACCGCTATGGAGCAAAACCCTTACCCGCTGCAGATGATGCTGCACAGGCGTGGAAATCGAGTTGAAATTCTTCATCGCGTTGTAATTCCAATCCTTCCCACGACCATCGAAGAAAGACGCTGCGTAATCCATAGCTCCGACACACGTAATGGAAAACTTTCCAAAACCCTCGATCTCCCTCAAATCTCCACCAAAAAACCTACAAAAGCGCTCTGTAGAATCGCTGGAACGCCTTCTCAACGCAATCGACAATTGCGACACCAATCACACTCAAGGTAGGAAAAAAAACTGCTATCAATCCAGATGCGGTTTGCACCCGTGCGTCGAAACTTGACAAAGCTCCTGGCTAGCTGGACCCGGGAAGAAGGTACATATAAAGTAATCCCATGGAAAAAGGAACTTTCCAGAAGCGTCCGTTCTCAGGTTTGGGAACTCGTTCTGTGTGTCGGGATGGATAGATGGGAGTTTTGTTCCCGAAGTGCCCACATTCTCAATGCGCGTTCCCTATACCAGATCTGAAACTGGAGGGGTTGGTTCCAGGAAAGACATGCCGCTTGAGGGTGCCGACTGTTCTCGGGAAGTGGAAGCATTGCTGACGGGGACGGATTTCACTGGCTGGTGGGGTTTAAAACGTGTCTCAGCCAATTGGATTGGGGGTAAGGTGCACGTCAAGGACCCCCGTTATTGCCCCGTGTTTTACCCCTGAGAAAACACTGGAATTTTTTTTCTTATTAGCCACCCACGATAAAAATTTGAAACTTTTGAATTTCATATTTGAATTCATAATTGATAGCCCCATATTATCTAGAAGATGTGGAGAAATACAAAATCTATGTGATACAAAATATCAAAAACCCCAAATTATGTAGAAGAAGTGAAGAAATACAAATTTTATGTGAATATAAAGTAGTAAGCAATTTTTATATTTTTCTTTGAATGGAACAAAAAAGAGGTCAATATTCCTCGGCCTATGTCAAGGAGCCTTCCAATTGAATTTTTTACAAAGTTCAAATTCATAGAGAAATACAAAGTTCAATGTGGGGGCTACTAATATTTATTGTACTACTATGTCATTAATAGTGAAATTGCATGTAGAAGAAATTCACAATTTTAAATTCAAATTTAACATTATTTGAAGACTTTGCACTCTAGGCTACAATTGCAATATCTTGTTTTTATCCTATAGAGACAGACTTCTTTGTAGAGTTGGAATTGGAAAACAATTTTTAAGTTTTTTTAGAATTGGAAATTGATTTTGCTAATTTCTATAGTTTTACAAAAATAGGGGAAAACTAAATTTTAGGAGAAGCTTTGTCTTGTCAAACTAAAAGCAAGAAAAAGTTTAAGTTCAATGTTAAAACTACTTTCCTAAAAGTTGCTTCTAATACTTTTCATCACCCTCTCCCAAAAATTTTGGAAAATGATTTTCAAGTTTTTTAGAATTAGAATTTGATATTGGTGACTTCCATAATGTTTAAAATTTTATGTAAGTAGGGAAAACCTACATTTTAGAAGAAGCTTTGTCTTCTTGTTAAACAAAAAAGCAACAAAAAATTCCATTTCAATGTAAAATTTTTTTTTTTTGAAAGTTGCATCCTACATTTTTAATTGGCCTCTCCCTATAATTTTGGTAACCAACATTTCCAATTCATCTCTTGCCAATGTTGCATGTTTCCATATAGAATTCTAAAAAATCTTTTGTCTTTTTTACAAACTAAATTTTGCCAACTTTTGCATAGGAAAGTCCATCCAAAGTATGTAAATAGACTAAAGTGATCAATTCATGTCAATCTATAGTTGAAAAATTTAAGGAAGATAGCATAATATAGTAATAAAATGAAGATCCCACTTTATACATTGTATTTGTATTTGAACAACATGATGATCAATGATGCAATTTGAACTTTATAAATAAGATTGTTCTAAAGGATCCCCCTATAATTTAATTGGGATTTGAGGCAAGTTCGTATTTTGAGTCAAATAATCAATGACAGTGTGGCAAGAATGCATCAACTTTATAAATAAGATTATTTTAAAGGATATCCCCATAATCAAATTAGAATTTGAGGCAAGTCATATTTTGAGTCAAATAATCAATGATAGTTTGGTGAGAATGCATCAAATATTACAAAAATATCATTTGGTGTAGAGAGACAAACTACAGTAGCCAACCCATTTCTGATCACCCCCTATTTTGATTATATAGATTGCTGTCCTTTTGTTCTAGTAGAGGAGAGTAGTAATTAATTACAACACAGTTTTCAATGCACTTGTAGTGCATTATAATTGGCTGTAAGACTCTCAATATTGCAAGATTCTCAATATTGCAACCAATCCTTGGTCAATTTTACAACCAACCTATGGTTGGAAATAGGAAGACATGTATGACTAGTATAGGTCAAATATAATCTTCAACTAAAATATTCATAATAAATATGTTTTGAGAAGTAAAATTAAAAAAAATATAAAAACCTTCCAAACTCTATTTCTATACATGGAAAAATTTCCCCAATGTTCCAAATACAAAAAATTGCTTTAAGTGGTTGGAAATGGGTTGTGGTATATGTAGGCTAAAGCCTATAGGGATAGTTTAGAATAGCCTAAATCCACTTAGCTGGAGAAATAGAGACATACTCCAAATATGTGGACTCCCTTACCATACTTCCAAAGCAACTCTAAGGGAGCTAACCCATTTCTAACCACTTAAGCAATTTTGGACACATGGAGTGCAGGTTTTCTAAATGCAGAAATTTTTCGTTACATAGAAATAAATTTTATAAGGATTACATAATTTTCCAGAATTTTTTAGCTCAAAATATAATTATTATGAATTTTTTTGTCAAACTGTACTATACAACCTATACTAGTGATGTAGGCTTTTCTATTTCCAACCATAGACTGATTGCAAATCAACCAAGGGCTGATTGCAATATTGAAAGCCTCACAACCAAATCATCCTGCACCACAACCACCCTAGGAACTGCACCACAACTACAACTTCACAGAATTGGAACAGCCTACAAGTTTGGAAATGGCGGGGGGCGGGGGGGGGGGGGGTGTGCGATCAGAAATGGGTCGGCTCCCTTATCTCATTATCTTTCAACCACTTCATGTGACTCTGCTGCATTCATCCTCATGTCATAAGATCTCGAGTACTGACGCAGATTACCTCCACTAAAACGAACCTCTACTTTTGAAATTCGCAAAATTAAATCTTAAGAAAACAGATATCGAAAGAAGGCAATCATAAGAAGTCCAAATGCCCCATTCAGGCGAACACAAACCTGCGAGTCTTAACTTGACAAATATAGAAAAATAATCATGATTAAATTCACTATTGAATTACATGTCCACGAATGGAAGCTCTTGAATCCAGAGTCTTTGTGAACTAATCACCTGAAATTATGAGATGGTTGTTAAGTCTAAAATGTAGCCTCTAATATGAGGAAGTATCTATAAGAAACACGGTTTGGACAACTCTACCTACCAGAAATTGCTCAGACACAGGCGACTTGGGGTCAGGACTAAGGCAACCTCCATTTCACCTGCACCGAATTTTCTAAATACAAACCATTACATAGGAGAACAGGGCAATGTTTGGTGAGCAAATCCTCCAATTAAAAACCTGCCCACCCTGCTGGTTGTACGCGACTTGCAGGCTCCACACTGCTGCTGTTTGAGGATGCCAGTGCCTTGGGATTAGGGAAGGCCCTACTTACTGGAGGTGGTGGACTGACCGACTTCCAAGAGTCTCCTCCAGGGTTACTAGACCTAACGTCCTGTTGTCGCATGTTCCTGTCTGCGGATTTCCCTGAGGAACCAAACATGGAGTCCGTGCTTGCCCTGAGAGGGTTCCCTGGGGTTGGACTGGTAAAACTGGATTGTTTGGGTGGATCCTCGAAAGCTGCCCATGAGTTTTGTTTGTTGGAAGAGTTTGAGGAGAGGCCTTCCTGGAGGTCCCAAATTGTTCCACTCTGCGGCTCTGGGCCCTGTAAGTACACACCACGCAATTTGGTTTGAGAATTAGAAGCAGAATGTCCTGCCAGAAGCTTCTACGCAAGTCCCTACCAGCATTGCAGTTCAACCTCACAACGGCCTACCAAATAAAACAGATTGCAGGGACACAGCGGGACAGTCGACATCGAATTCAAAAGCAAAATTGATTCTCAACTAGGTGACATCCTGTTTTACAGTTAGATAATGCCAGAAGAAAAAGATAAACAAGGATGTTTATAGATCAGCACTGGAATTTGATAGCACGCAAGATGGACAAACAAACATATGTGCTAACAGTTACTTGCCTGTTCATATGATTGCGATGCCCTGCCACGTGAAGCTGAGTTCTGCTGCTGCATCGAATTAGAGTTCCTTGTCGTTCCCGACTGAAGCTGAGACTTAAGGTCATGGATTTCTTGCCGTTGAGAACGACAGATGGTTGTCAATTTCTCAAATTTCGAGGCTATAACTGTTTTTTCTGATTGGGCCTGTCGCAGTGCTTCATTTAACCTATTCACCTCGTCCTTCAACTGATCAAGCGACCTCGACTGCAAAGCTGATTGACTATACTCGGTTTCAAAAGCTGCAAAAGATGAAGAATCGTTGGTAGACTCGGGTAAAACATGTTTCTGCCTCGACGTCGAAGAACTTCTTCCTGGTTCATCTTCATTCTGCCAACCAGAGCTCTGCCTCGGCTCGTCATCGTAATCACCATGCTCCCTGTTCCTAGGGGTCGGTGATGGAACTTGACTTTGCCAAGCCATTCCACTCTTCCCGGGAGGTGAGCTACCATTCTTTGGGGGACTGTTGTTCAAGTACCTGTTGTTCACGGGCGGACTGGTGGACTTGGCTGGTAGAGGAGCCTTGTTATTGTTGCCACTCTTCTCTTGTCTCGAAACGGGCTCATCTGGTTTTGCAGCTTGGGCATACTGCGTAGACCAGAAAGCACCTTTTGCAGAGTTAGTGCCCGCAGTTTCAGATGAACGCTGCTCGGGTTCTTTAGGAGGAGTACGGGACGGTGGAGTTGAGCTAGAGACCTTGACCCCATCCGTAGAACCGCCTAAAAAAATCACAAAGTACAGAGGATCAAATACTCGCCACATGTATATATAACATTTAATAGATCTGTACGTAAAGAAAGTGATAGCAGTATATGGATATGTGTCATGTCCAGTCCACCTGACTTTAGGCACTAAGTGCTAGATATATCGAAATCAAAAAACCGAACTAAAACACGATCTTAACCCCCTGAATGGTCGCAAAATTTTTTTGTATTGGAGGATTTCAAACATCTAATACTCACACCTGAGAGCTCGCTACTCAGCAAAAACATAACCGGCAGGGACTTGACAAGGTTGCTTTCTACGATGAATGGTCAGATCTGACATTATCGGAATTTAGACTTCATTAGTCTGTTGCATAGAAGCACGAAAATTTGAGTATGTTGATTTTCAGTTCAGAAGCGGTCTTGAAAATGTTGGGTTCCTGGGTTTAAGCAAGAAAAGAATTCTAAAAATCACTGCATTGAGAGGGTCGCATTTCAACCTCATTCCAACAAGTTTCATTCGAAACTATAAAATCTACACTTGTAACCAGTTCTGGAAAGAACTGAGGTTAAATTTAATCATTGAAATATTAGTGACAGCACTGGGAATGCCGACTGACAAGAAGATTAAACGACTGTTCTACCAGTTACAAGTTATTCAGACAGATAAAATTTTAAAATTCAAAACCTACAACTTCTTTTCATACACCAATTACAGATTATTCTCTCAGGTTGCGTTATGAGAGGGATAATTGAAAAATCTTCAAATTAGGAGGAGGATAGAAGTCTTTATGGGTTCAGATATGCTAGCGAGCCAAGCAAAGGAGGTAGAGTCTGAGTTTGAGTAAGCACGTTGCTCACCTGCATGGTGCTTCTTGTATGTAGTCAATGGCTTATTATGTGTAGGAGACTTATCCGGGTGCGCTTTTCGACAATCAGAAGGGAGAGCTTCGTTAACACGCTGCCAGACCTGCAGGGCAAGCTGGCAATTAGATCCAAAAGGAAGAAAATCTCGATCTTCAGCAAGCCCCGGCCTAAATCCAGAGCCTTTAGAAGAAAAATTCTCCATATATCTTGCTGCCACAAAAACTAACCTATTCATGTAGAAGAATGGGCCTAGTCCATCAAAGCCCTTGCCTGCATGACATCTGGCCTTGCCTCCGGCGACACATTGAGCATGTCTTTGATCAGTCCCGTGATTGCGACAGAGTATTTCGGCATGTCCGGAATTCGGTAGTTGCAATTCAGGATTTGTAGTTTCGACTCACCATCGAATGCTGACTTCAGATAGGCGATCCTATATAGGAGACAACCGAGTGCCTGAATTCATCCAAGTACCAATCATTAGTCCAAAGCACTCACCACAGAAACCACTTCAGTCCGTACAAATTCATCCAATCAGTAGAAGGATTCTTACCCAGATATCCACCTTCTCGCTAATTAGCTCCTTCTGGTAAAGGTCCCACATCTGGAAGAGGACGGTCAAGAAACTGAAGTAAAGATCCTAGTTTCGCAAATCAATTCATTCGAAAACAAACACCCGAGTAGCATCAGGCATTGAAGATTATCCTTGTATGCCCAACGGGACATAATTGGCCACTTGCATATCGGAATTGAGTTGAAATTTTTCAAGGAAGGTGACAAAAATCAAAAGAAGAATTCATACACTGTTTGAAACAATAAGAAATATGTTTTGAAAGTTACTATAATCAACTGTAAGCTTCCGAAGTGGACAATCCAATAATTAGCCAGTGCATTTAGGGTTTCTGCAGAAAGTGCTCATGGGTTATTTAAACTCAACTCCTAGGAATGTTACCTAGTAACCCCTCAGATTACAAAGGAAAGTAACCAAATTTACAATCAAGTAGCCTAAATCTCATTACAAGCAAGCAGGTCAATTGCCAACAAACCTCTGGTGCTCGATAAGAAGGGGTTGTGAATTTTCTTATACAATCTTCTTCAAGGCCCATCTCTTCAGGTGTGTCAAAGTGCTTGTGATTGATAGAAGTGCTTCCGAAGTCACACAACTTCCACGTCCCGTCTGGACCCATGAGCACATTCTCCACTTTCAAATCCCTGCGCAGAACGCTTAAATTTCTTTTAGTTATTCTCAAACTCATTCTGACCTTGTCTCAGGAAGAAATAGGGGTGAATCTAATGAATAATGCGATGGATAACTGCTAGCGAGTATTTTCCTGTGATTCAATCACAAACGTGAAATAATGTTGACTTTAAGCAAAACTCTTATTGATGACAAAAGCTCCAAAACAGTGCAATGAGTTCTTGAAAATGCAGAATCTGTGGTTGGCATCTAGAACTTTGCCCAGAAGATGGATTAGTAAATAAATTAGGGTGTGGATTTGCCATGTCACCGATCCTCGAAACTCTGCCCCGAAACAGCATGTCCACTAGGGTTAATGCACCCACAAAACAAGGTGGGGTTATTCTGAAACCCTAGACAAATAGGAAAATTTAGAATTAATAGGATTTCCTCCCCCTCAACAACTGACTGATGACGATTTCAGGACACCTACCAACAAACCTTTGAGTCTTCATTACATTCATAACTTTTTGCATACAGTATTCAAATAAAGCACTCATCGGTGCGATGGAATCCTCTTCCAATTTCCAATAAAAACACATAAACTTTGACCAGCTAAGGGAGGGCCTTTAGCTCCCCTCCCATAGCAAACGAATGGTAAAGCATTATCGTCATAGCCAAAGAAAAGAGCCGAGGCAATAGATTCCGAACCTGTGGGCAATGGGAGGCGATTGACAATGCATAGCATACACCGCATTACAAACATCCAGAAACATAAGCAGAATTTGCTTCTCCTCGTAATAGCCTGCGCCTCGATTCTCCAGCACCAGCGCCAGCATCTTGTGGCAATACTCCATCACCAGAAAGCACTCCTTGGTGCGCCCCAAGTCATACACCACCTGCGCCTGCAGCGTGACAACGTTCGGGTGGCCCCGCAGCGCCTTCATGACCGCCACCTCCTTCTTCACGAGCTCCACCGACTCACTGTCGTTACAAATTATGTGCTTGAGCGCGTACGTCTTCCCACTCGCCGACTCCTTGGCCAAGTACACCGATGAGAATCCGCCTTGCGCAATCACAGTCCGCACCTGCAGCTTCAGATCGCCCACGTCCACATGCTTCCCCTCCAGCGTACTCCCGCCCGCCTCCTTGCTGGGCATGAACTGCTTCAAACGCCACATCGTGCCCCCACCCAAGGCACCGAAAGCTCCCCCACAACGGGATCCCAACCCAAATCACAAAACCAGACAACGCGGGATCCAAACGAAGCAACGCGGGGGATCTAAGCAAGCAAAGGATCCAAGACCCAAACCAAACCCTCCAAAGCTGGAGTTCAGGATCCCGAGAGGCAATAAGTTAGGGCAGAGCAATGAATGAGGACAGATCTGAGGTGCGTGTCAGCGGGACGGGGCCTCCTTTCCATCGGCTTCGTAATCAGTGCTCTGGGGGATGCGAGGAATATTGTCCAGGGGATTGATGGGGAGGAAGAGGCGAAACGGGGCTGCGGGAATTCGGAGCACATGGGCGGGCGATTAGGGCCCAAGCACGGAGTCCGACAGATGAAGATGAAGACGAAGGCGGAGGAGAGAGACAATATCTTCCCCAGGGGGGTTCCGGTCGTGTGGGCCGGCCATGAGTGGAGATGGGGGTGGGTGGGGGGTGAAGCCGGTATGTTGCGGTTTGGGTGATTGACATTTCAATGTGAGTTAAGGGAGCCGACCCATTTCCGGCCACTTAAGCAATTTCACACATCTGGAGCGCTGTTTTTTTTTTGAGTTTAGAAGGATTTCATATTTTTTTCAGAATTTTATTTCTCAAAATTTAATTACTATAAATTTTTTAGTTGAAGATTCTGTTTGACACATTCTTGTCATGTAGGCCTTCCTATTTCCAACCATAGGTTCCTTGCAAAATAAACAAAGAGTGCAACCAATTGTAATTCGCCACAATTGCATTGGAAATTGTGCCATCATTAATCTCCTACTGATTGGAAAGAATGTAGTCTATATGACGGGAATGGGTCCATGGTCGGAAATGGGTCGACTCCCTTAATAGATTTTGGGCTAAGAATTTTGTTGCATTCAATCTATACACCAATGATATTTCCAACAACATTGACCAATGGACAAAACACTAGTACAAAACTACCTCTTCTATTTACATTAGATTTGATAAAATTCTATTTTCTTGAATTATTTTTTTGCACTATTATTTGCTTGATTCTATTGAAATTTATTAATATTAGTTAAAACCTATTATGTTTAACAAGTTTTAAGAAGTTTTAATAGAAATTGATCTAGATGGAAAATAAGAAATTCAACAAAAAAATTTGACAATTTTCTGTTAAAATTTATGAATCTTAAAAAGTTTTTATAAATATTGATAGATTCAACAAAATAAAAGAAAAAAAAATTAAAAAAAATTCCAAAGAAAAAAAATTTCTCCAAATCTAATGCAAATAGGAAAGATGGTTTTATACTAGTGAAACTTTAGACAAATGTTTGAGCCTTTAAGTTATCACTTTGTTCTTAGAATTTTTTGCTTTTGCTTTTGAATTTTATTATTAGATTTTATAAACAAAAATCCAGAGAAATAATGTTAAATTGTAGTTAGTTAAGTCCTTACAAATATAGTGGTGTACCCTTAGAAGCCTATAGTGCTTACCAATTTTTTATTTCCAAAATGAGTTAGGTGTTTGAGAAGTAGCCAAGCCTACTTTGCAAAAGCAATTATAAGATTCCAATTCCAAGGTTGGAACCTAGTTCAAAATCTACAAGTATATGTACTAAAGTCTAGCTACATGAAAGTTAGTAGTTCATAGGAAAAAATTATTTTTAAGTTTAAATATACTTGTAGCCAACTAAAACCAAAGTTACCATCTATTCTAAGAGATGTAAAAATACGAGATGTTGGCCTTGTAGATGAAAACTCAAGTAGTATGAAAAACAATACAATAAAATACCGAAATAATGTGTTTTTGAGATATAAAAATGCCAAAAGCTCAACAGATTTTGCTTTAACCAAACAATTCCTAATCCATTGGATTTGAAAAGAAATAATTACAATAAAGACTTCCTGTGAAAAGTACAAAGTAAGAGCATGAGCCTCCACTAGCAAAGTCAGTTCACAAAAATTCTATAGTACAGGAATGATTCTTCCCCAGAGGAATAAAAACAGTAGGTGTTAATTTAACACCTAGGGGTAAAAATGCAAAGTAAGTATGAAAACTTGCACTTGACATTTGGAAGCTTCCTAAAAGATACCCAAAAAGTTTCATAATTTTTTGGATTGCAGAAAATGACTCCATGGAAGTCAACTGCATTTACTAGCAATTGAAAATTCACATAAAATATCCAAGTAGCGATAAAATCTTACTAAAAATTAAGATAGAATGTATAAGCCAAAATCATCTCCCAACTAATTTTCATAATGCTCCGACACCAACAAGTACCCGAACTGGATGGCGGCAATGAATATTAACAACTTTCAAGTTTTTACGGCATATTGACCGGCATACCACAATTGTACAATGTCCGAATGAAACAAAATTGAATTCTTTTTTTACTATCTTAGACCTTCCAAACAACCCAGGCCAGTCAAAACCTTGGGAAAAAATCAATTCTAACTTTTGGGTTTTTGACCTTTTTCACTAGCCCGCTAGACAATGGTTTAAGTGTGAAAAATAGTCTGGAAGTAGGGAGCATGGAGTCCCAAGGCTAATTTGGGTCTTCTAGATACATTGAAGAAATTGGTTTGACATTTGGGGTATTTCTCCAAAAGTTAAATTGATCACAACAATAGGGTAGAATTTTAATGTTAAATTGTTTTTCTTTTGGTAGTTTTTATTTAGTTTTAGGTAATATGAGGGGAGAAGAGGCCTTAGAAATGTATAAAAGGCCTCCCTTCCTCTCTCATTTCACCCCTTTTCATTTTGATATGTTTTGCCAAATGTGGCCATGCTGTTAAGTTTTTTGGCAATTTGCCCAAAACTCTTGTGATTTTGCAAGTTGAAGCATTTTTCTTGTGTTTTCATCATTCTATTGTGTTTTCTAGCCCAACTCAAAGGACATGGGGCTTCTTTTGTTTGAGCTTACTTTGCTATTGAAGTTTGAAGTGGTTTTTGTCTTAACATTCTTGTGTTTTTGAAGTCTTGAAGTCCTTAGTCACTAATCTCCTTACTAAGCTTTTGTGTGCAAGATTTCCCAACCTTTTGTTGGTGCAATTCTTTTGGAAGCCTAGACATAAGGATTTATTGTTGCTGAAATTTGTTTGAAGTCTCTAACTATTTTCCATTGAGCTTTTGCATGAGATTTCACAACTTTGTGTTGGAGAAGATTTCCTTGAAGCCTAGATGTGGAAAAACGTGGAAAAACATGGTCCTATAGTCTCAAGTCAATTTCCAGAGAATTTGGATTGGAATCAAGCCTCCACAATTTTTATTAACAAAATTGTCTTGAAGTCTTGTTTGTGGAATTGGTACTAATCCACCATTTGGCAAAGTTATCACCTTGGAACAAATTTCATAAATCCTATTTTATCACAAGTGTAAGAAGTGTAGAAGTAATTTCACCCCATATGGCAAAACTTTGTTTCTTAAAACTAACTTTTAAAATCTATATTTTGGAACTAATCCCCAAAATGGCAAAGCTTTGTTTTTGTTATTAATTTTCCATTTTTTGTTTAGTTAAAAGGGTCCTGATATAGAGACCTAAGTGTCGTTTTAAAAAAACTAGTTTGGCAAAGCAATGGCCAATTTTCAATGATCGTAGTTGAGAAATTAGAACACCAATTTCAAACCGGACCAACCAGCCAAGACAGACCAACTAGTTGGACCAATTCAGGACAAGTCGCCAGTATCCTATGGATAGGTACAACAGGCCAGTACTCTAGTGGGTTAATAAAATAGGTCAACCAATAGATTGCTTGATTTCAGCGGTTGCTAAATTGGACCATGATCCCCATCCACATACATCAATTTCTCATAAAACTAAATGCTAATTGGAAAGATACTTGAATTGGGTCCCAATTTTCATTTTTTTTACTTTTCAAAGTATTTCCTAGTCTATAGATGAAGTAGCTTGATTTCTATTAGAAATGTAGCTTAGATTCAAAGTAAGATCTAAAAACTGAAACAAAAAAAATCGAAGTGTTTCCAATCTTGCGAATTTTCAGAGTAAGGAAATTTTCATAAAATTCAAACTAGAGCCCAAATCACCAGTGGAGTTGGCTGATTCAGTTTATAGAAAGGGAATCATAAGCCAACCAGCCATACCCTCAATCTAGGGCCCATACTATCAATTAGGTTGTTGAACCATTTAAAAAACAAAACAAAACATAGCACTCAATTATGAGTTCACTCTCCAGTACAAGTATCTCACTCTCAAAACTCAAACCCAACTTGCAAAACCTCAATTGAACTTGTTAAGGTTGTTTTGAGGTATATATTAGCAAGTGTATTTTGAAAAACCAAAAGATTAGAATTGACTTAAAAACACTTACATAAAAGAATAGTTTGACTTTTATAAACCTAACTAGTATTTGATTAAAAAACAAAAGGAAAAGACGAGAACAGGAATAGTTTGATTTATTTTCAAGTTTAATTTTGGCTATTAGTTGACATTGTTAAACAAAACTTGTTGGAGCTTATTTTGACTTTTAAAACCAATATTAAAATACTATTAGAATTAGATTTGATTAGATTTATGGGATTTTATTCCTAATAAATATCATAGAAGGAAAAAAAACATGTGAAAGAAATAGGAAAGCAACGAGAAGAAGAAATTAGTAGAATAAAGAGTTTCAATTGTATGTGAAATTCCATATGAATTTATAGAATAGAACAATTGAATACAAACAAATCAAAATGGAATTGGGAGGAGCTCTCAACAATGTGACAGTGGAATTTAACGAGTCCGGTATCATGGGGATTTCTGCATTCCAAGTTAGTCATTAAATTCCTCTTTCCATTTTATTTTTGAATTTCCTAAATTATTATATTAGAATTTGAAGTTTGGATTATGAATATAATTAGATATTGAAATTAGAAGTTAGAGTTGAATTAGATCATAGGAATTAGGAAAAAACATCCGCAAAGAATTTAAAAGTAGTTAGAAAACAATTGGAATTCCAACAAGATTTAAACTATAGAAATTAGATAAAAATGCATCTGAAAAAAAGAGTAACAGTAAAAATAGATTAAAGAATTATAAAAGATTAAATCAAAGAATCTCAAAAGGAATTTAGAAAAAAGAAAAGAATAAAAATTAAAGGTAAAAGATAGTAATTCTTGAAGGAAGACAAAAGAATTTTATAAACAAATTTCGATGAACTACTTGATTAGTCAAAATTTCCTATAAATAACTTTTACCAATAAGGTCAAAAGTAATAAAATTTACTTTTATAAAAAAGTAAAATCTAAATCTTCAAGATAAATAATTAGTTGACTTAAAAGTAGAAGTAGAACAATTTGAAATTTATCAATTAGGTAAAAAAGAATCACAAAGGTTAAATTGAAGATAGAATCTTAAAGAAATATTCTTAGGATTTCAAAAACTAATTTTACCTTGAAAATTGAACAAATCTTAAAAGAACTAGAATAGAATGAAGCTTTAAACAAAATTAGATTAAAATTAGAAGAAAGTGAATTAGGATTGACCAACGTAGGTCAAATTCATAATGTAAAAAGAACATAAAAAATAAAAAAACACCAAAAAATCAGAAGTGAATTTCACCCTCTAAAAAATTAGGAATCAAAGGATGAAGTTTTAAAGTCAAGTTTAGAACCAAACTTCATCTATCTATTAAAGTTAGAGAATTACGACAAATTAAAACTTCTTTATCATTTTAGAAAGGAAAAAATAAATCCTACATATTGAACCAATTCACTTTATTGCTTGATCAACTCACACCGGACCGTAGTTTGACTATAATAGTTATAACTGGTAGGAGATTACTAATAACTTTTGGATTTTGAAGAGCAGTTACAAGGGAATTGACTAAGAGTAGGAAACAACAAAAAGATTCATTGCTTGAAAAGCATAATTGGATTACACATTTAGACACCTACAAGGAATTTACCAACAAAATACAAAAGAACCTAGTTGTGTACAATTTATTCCAAGAGAAGAAATAAAGCGCCCATACTCTGTCATCGGCACGACATCCACGGTTATAGACAACTCTAAGGGGGACATTGAGGACGGCGTTGTGGATAGCCCACCCGGTCGAGGACCCATTAGGATGCCTGTCTGTTCTTCATCTTTGTTTAAACAGACATCCTCGACTTGAGGAGGATCGTTCTTGTTAGCTCAACGAACGGAGCCCAAGATAAATAGGAAATTGAATCTGTTTGTGTGGGAGGGCCCGAAACATCCTCAACCCAAGGATGGTATCTCCGAGGTACCTATAGGGCAGGTTGTTGAAATTGTTTGGGAGAATTCCGTGACTATAGTGGAAGGGCCTACCAAAAGTGTGCAATCCATGTTGTCTAATGCACCTCGTTTTTCTCAATTTGAAGATAAGAGACCAAGCCCTTCATTGTCAAGGAGATGGAGACTGGTTCCTTTAAGTGATAGTCTTCATACTCAAAGGGCTCACAAAGACCTTTGGCGATCTCAAGATTCAAAATCAGTTGGATCTAACCATTTGTACATAAACAATGTCAATATGTTGTTGTCTAGATCCTTTGCTGAAGGGTCCAAGTCTCTTTCCACCTTAGAGTTTCTCCAATTTGTACAAAAAAACTTGTATTTTAGGTAACAAGCCCTAATTTTTTATCACAGATTTTAGGTGATGTCAATGTTGACAACTAAAATTTTGTATGTCAACAAAAATGTCCAATGTAACATCAATGTTGACAATTCAATAATTTTATGTCAAAATTGATGTTACATTGAACATTTTTGTTGCCATAAAATTTTTTGGTTGTCAACATTGACATCATCTAAAATCCGTCATAAAAAAATTAGGACCCACCACCTAAAACGTAGATTTCTTATAGTAAATTCAACCGAAAGTTGAAGTAGAAGGAATGTGGATCTCAAAGTATAGATAGAGGAAGTACTTTGGAATATGGCTATCTACACTATCCTTCTTGATGTAAAGAAATCTACAAAGCCCATGAGAAACAAAAAATGTTGGAGGCAACCAAGAACAAGTGTACAACCAATACCAATGCTTAAACAAGCGAGAAAAGTTTTTGAAGAAAACAACTTGGAAACTTCTTTACTATTAATAGCATAGTATATAAATTTTGCGAAAAAATATATAGGGAAGTAGAGCGCTTCATGTATAGTAAGCCTCTCCCTTTCTACACAAATTGTAGTGATCAAGTGGTTTCTAATTCATTCACTCCATGTGACACTAAAATTGAAGAAGAATTCCAATCGTATTATTTGTGTAATCAAATCCTTGACTATATCGAGCTTATTAAATATAAAATGTGCACTCTTATCTATTTTGTAAATACTTTGTGGCACATCACGTGAATAAATGTGCTTATATTGATCTCTCCATGTAAATTTCCTTGCTCATTTTAAACCATTTAGAACAACACGTTCACTAGCATTGCTTCTTTGTGGTAACGTTGGGTTCAAGTTATTGTTGGTTTCAACAACTTATTATTAAATAGAGCTTTGCACTCTAGTTTTCCAAGTCTCAAAAATGCCCTTTTGTCTCAATTTAACAAATAAGGCCTTCAAAGAACAAATCACATGGTGTCACTATAAGAAACTCCCAATTTATATGACAAGTCCTAATTTTTTGTGACAGATTCTAGGTGATGTCAATGTTGACAAATGAAATTTTTTATATCAACAAAAATGTTTAACATAACATCAATGTTGACATAAAAACATTGGACTATCAACATTGATGTTATGTTGGACATTTTTGTTGACACAAAAAAATTTGGTTGTCAACATTAACATCACCTAAAATCCGTCATAAAAAATTAGGGCTTGTCACTTAAAACGTAGGATTCTTGTCTATCGATGAGTTCAATTTCCACCAAGGTAGTAGATGACATTTTGAAAATGGCAGGCTTTTCTATAATTGATGGTTCAACAATAGAGCCTCTTAAGGAAGTATTTGTTTTGAGTGAGTGGAAATTTGATATGGGACAATATGCTAGCAAAGAAGATTGTTGTGGACCTTTTTTCAGTCACATGGTAAACTATTTGAATAGAGTACACAATGTGGAAATTCAAAAAGATCCACTATATCCTCGTGGAGTTGGTTGCTATAGACTATTGATGTGCACAAGTGGAGCAAGGTATTGGAGTTTGGAAGTTGAATTGGGTGATTGAACGATGAAGATAACGGGCAATTTGGATGCAATCTTTATTCCTTTGAGATGTGGTCCCATGCAGTATAGGAAATTTTTGTTTGGGGGTGTTGAAGTGAAGCATCCCACTGCACACAAAGAACTATTTAAGCACGGTGCTCCTATAGATGTTATTGCAAATAGTGGTTGATTTGCTGTCTCAAGGCCGGCTTTGATGGAGGCTTTGGCAATGTATGCTCACTTTGATTTCTCAACATGCATCTTTTTGCTCACCTCCTATGATGAGAACGTTGTAATAGTGTCAAAGGACATGGAGATGTTGTATTGGACAAAGTTGAATTTTGCGCAAGCTATGGACTAGATTCACTACAACAAAACCTTTGCGCATAAAATATGACTAGGGATGACTAGTGACTGCTTGTAGTAATATTCTAAGAAGCCAACATCTTGGGAAAAAAATATGCCTACAAATATGCCTATTAGTCATATTTTGGCCTTGTACTTCATAGGTGTATAATATATTTTCATTGAAAATAGCTAAGTACTTCATAAGGAATGATAGGGAACATATTTGGGAAACATCTAGTTGTATTTGTAGTCATATTTTTGTGTTAGTCATATTTTGTAGTCATATCTTTTTGGTAGTGACATTCTTTTTGTTTTGAGGTAGCCCAAGGAAAATTTGGGCAATAGACATGTTTGAAGAGCACTTAGTCATATTTTTGCTTGAGTCATATTTTGTAGTCACATTTTCTTCATAGTCATTTTTATTTCATTTTTGGGTACCCTAAGGAAAATTTGGGTGAAGAATATGTTTGAAGAGCAACTAGTCATATTTTTGCTTGAGTCATATTTTGCAGTCATATTTTTTTATAGTCATTATTTCTCCTTTTTGGGCAATCTATGGAAAATTTGGACAAGGAACATGTTCAGAAAGAACATAGTCATGTTTTTTGGGGGAGTCATATTTTGTAATAACATTTTTTCATAGTCATTTGTTTACTTTTTAAATAGTCCAAGGGAAAGGGAGCCAACCTAAGATGACCCCCTAGTATTTTGGCTATAGATCTCATTCCTTAGGATGTAGGAGTAACTTTATTTCATGCCTACTAAAAATTTGTTGTTGTTGTTGTATGTTGTGCCTATTATAGAACTTGTGTTCAAAAATTTTATGTGACATTTATTTATATCTTAATTAAATTTTTTTAATTTCTCATAAAGTTTACAAAGGAAGTAAAGAAAAGTAAAACAATGAACAACATGAGATAATAGATGGATTCATCATGGGCCCATCTTGTTGGAAAGGATAGAAAAAAGGTCTCAAATGCAAATCAAATGTGTTTTGATTCTTTATGGCAAGGTTTTTTTAAGTTGAAATATATATTTGTTGAAAAAGAGAATCCTACAAAGTATTGGTTCAAATGTAGAGATTGTTGATTTTTTTAATCATAGAGAAGGACTATTGTTTAACAAATACATTAGGTCATGAAGACATGATCACACCTTCAATTTATATACTAATAGATTAGTTACACTTGTAGATTGACTAATTATGTTGATTAATTGTCATTGTTGATACAAATTAAGAACTAATTAGATTGGTTGATACAAAGTGAAATCTAATGCATTTAAACCAACAAAGTAGACTAAAGATTGTAGGATTTAGAAAAAACACTTAAAGCTTGGAAAAAATTGAATTTAAGGAGAAAAAAAAGAGTGAGAAAATTCCATAATTGAGTACATATAGAGCAAGAGCAAGTGAGGAATGCCATTCATATTCAAAGTCTAAGTCAATTGTTGACTATAATATACATAATTAACCAAATTAAATTTTAAGGTCTTTAATATATACGAATTTAGCACTTATGAAGATTATATCATTACAATTGTTTGATTTCTAGAATTACTAAATATCAATTAGTAGTAATAGAAATCAAAGATTACAATTCTAAAAAGAAAAAAAAATGAAAAAATATTACAAAAAATTTGGAAAAAGTCAAGAGAAAGAAGTAGAAAGAAATAGGTTGAAAGGAAAAAATTGATCACAGATAGAATTTATGTACCTTATTGTAAAAATTGTTATTTAAATTGTATACGAAGAGACAAAAAAACACAACAGAAATGAGTAAAGGCAAGCTTCATGATACAATTATGATATGCATGTTAGAAAATGGAGATGAGGTGGAAATGGATTTTGAGGCATGTTCTTGGATTTGGCAATTTGTTATTTTTTTTTTTTAAAAACCATTAAAAATTAGAAGTTTAACTCAAATAGAAGAATTTATTAAAACCAATTTTGAATTTAAAATCATTTAGATAATCCTTAAAGGTTTTCAAAAACATATCACACTTTTTAAAATGGATAAATATTAAAGAAAATAGATCATAATAAAATCAGATAACCAAGAGTGTTAATTTTGGATTAAAAAAATCAAAATTCATCTAATTCAAGTTAGAAAGGAACCTTAAATTTTGATGACATTTACAATCCAATCTTGAAAGAAAAAGTCGATTTAGACTTATAGGCTAGAATAAAATATTTGACAAAGTCTTGAAAAATGAATAAGAGATAGAACTTCATCCAATCATCCATCCATAATTTTTGCTAAAAAT
Organism: Pseudoscleropodium purum; assembly: GCA_963969395.1. Classification (NCBI taxonomy): domain Eukaryota; kingdom Viridiplantae; phylum Streptophyta; class Bryopsida; order Hypnales; family Brachytheciaceae; genus Pseudoscleropodium; species Pseudoscleropodium purum. The sequence goes on from OZ017803.1 coordinate 7,693,669, forward strand.
ATGCCATTGTAAAGATTTTATTTTTTTTGAATAGGCATGCATCACTCTCCAACTTAAGCTATGAAAAATTTCAACTTGGATTTGGAAGTCTAGAGCTTTGGCATAGATTGGCCAACACCTTCCAAAACCACTTCAAACTTTTAATATTTATAGTTTTTGTCAACTTTAATTAAGATGTGAACAACTTATAGTTTATCATTAGAATTTTTTTTTCATTGTTTAGAATGCCAATTGAATAATATTTAAATACCAAACTTAGAACTTAAAGCTCAACATTAAAGAATAAAGAACATGATTGCGCATGTTTTATTTCAAGAATGTAGTAAAAACACTCACATGTCATGCACTAAAGTTTGTTTATTTTTTAGAAAGGTTTTTAGTAATGTCATACAAGCCACATTTTTAGAGGGTCTCTATGGGCCCTATAGAAGTCACAAAATTATTCATATAAAGATTGAGGGCTTTGACGCTCACTGTAGGCATGGGCATGCTTGTATTGCAATTAGCCCCTAAAGGCCCAAGACTATATTTTCACCAAAAATGCTATAAAACTATCATTTCTATTGCAAGTACCAAATTTTTTTTAAAAAAACATTTTTGGATCTTGTAGTAAACTTGTTTGAAAAGATGTGCAAAAAATCAAAAAAGAATTCACCTTGTAGATTGCAAGATATTAGCATTTAAATTGACAAAAATCTTCTTTTGGCCTTATGAAAATACAAGTAGTGGTACTTCACAAGGTCACATTTGTATGAAAAAATATCCAAAATTCTTGTGCTTCTTTGAATTTATTCTTCAAGGCAAGTTGGCTACATGCTTGAAAAATTTCAAATCATTTGGAATTGTACAACATATAGAAAAAAGTATAATAAGTAGAAAGAAGTGGAGAATGATTCAAAATACTAAATTGTTAAGAATTTTATTATGGAATTGAAAAATGCCAATTCCAATGGTTATAATGTTGTAATAAACAATCTTAATCCTATGATTTATTTTTTATAAAATATTGAAAATTGAGTTAAATAAAGGACTTTAAAGTTTATTTTAGAATAGAAAATAAATAATTGCCTACAAACTAAAACTCTTCATAACTTTCATTTCATTAATCTAAATGGAATGATAATAAATAATAGATAATAAATGATAATAAATAAATGGAATAAAGCTTTTTCTATATATATAAATTTAGAAAACCAATTTCAAATTTTTATTTCTTAAAAAAATGATTTTTAAGAATTTTTTTGAGCTACCCAACTTGGCATCAAAATTACATATCATGCAAAAGAATTTTAACCATGGAGTCAAAAGTTATCAAAACTGTTGGGTCTAAAAGTCACTCTTTGACCACATGTTTTGTGAAAATTTTAAAGGAAAAAAATTCCATTCTTAGTGAGCTACCCAAAATATCTGACATGCCAAAAAGATAGTTAATATTAGTATTTCTAATGTTATGAAAATGATATGATATCAATCACATTTTGCAGTTTGCTTAAATAAGTATCTTTAAATTATTATCCTAAGTTGCATTGAATGATACATCCCCACAATGTTTTCAATATTTGATATGACACTCTTTTAAGAATTCTTCTTGACAATAATAGATATTTTAATCTTATGGAAATGATATAATATAAATCACATTTTACATCTTTTTCCCAATAAACATCACTACATTATTGATCGAGGTTCCTTTGACTAGGAACAAAACCATGAACTAGTAGTTATCCCTCATGAAACAATTCTCTTTTAAGCTCCAATGTAACCATTTGGATGTTTAAAACGTTAGCTAATTAGTATTTACACCTATTTTGATTGAAAAATTGCTTAGAAATTGTGAGATTGTAACAAGCTGAATGTATGTTTTGTATATCTAGTATGTTGCCCTTCTCTACAATGGGACATAAATGGAAAAAAAATCACGTGGCACTAAGTGCACTAACATGTTATGTATAGATTTAGTGCACTTAGTGCCACATGATCTTAAAAAAAAAAAAGATCATGTAGCACTAAGTGCACTAACATGTATTTCAGAGGGTTAGTGCACTGAGTGCCATATGATCTTTAGGGAAAAATAAAAAATGAGGCATTGAGTGCACTAATTTGTGTTTCAAAGGATTAATGTACATATGCACATATGATCTTTAGAGAAAAATTTAAAAATGAGGCATTGAGTGCACTAATTTGTGTTTTAGAGGATTAATGCACATATGTACATATGAAGTTTGATGTTTTCCTTTGGAAGGTGACGATATAAGTTGTTGTAGCATAAGACAAAATTGTTGTTGGCCTCCTTTAGTGTAGCTACTTTCGAGAAGTGTGTAATGACTAGGGATTGACAAAGGAGGTTTTTACAAGTGCTTTTGATTCCCCCAACTATCATTGGATTTTTCTTAGATTGTTTTTTCATTCCTTTAGAATCATATTCTTGAAGCTTGAATTGTTGTTTTGTACTAGTGAGTTGGAATATGTTGATTTGAATAAGGTGGATTGATGTGCAGCTGAAGAACATTTGTTTTGAAGTGCGTGACAAAAGAGCCAGGCTAGCGTCAATAAAATTTTTGGTAGCAATGATGTAGAGGAGAAGCGAACTTGCGGCTTCGGCTTCTATAAGGTAGTATGGGTCTGCTCTCCATGGCCGCAATTTGTAAAATTCGTAGGGGTCCTTCTTGAGCACTTTTGAAATGTATGTAGCAATTTTTGTGATCTCCTTCGTTTCCTTGTACTCCATAGTCACTATAGATATGGTAGAGCAAGTCAATTCTTTTGTACATATAATTGCACTCAACGTTTTTACCTAATCAGTAATGGCTGCTGGCCTTAGTATAGAATTGCAAGGAGGTTGTACTTTATAGTACGACCTTAGCGATTGAAGCAAATTTTTTTGAGCTACTCAATCGTTTTGAAGAATTTGCATGTGGGCATGTACTTTAGCAATAACGACCTGAGAATGGACCCAATGGAACAAAGTCCGGAATTGGTGTTTGTTGCATTACTGTTTTAGCTTCTCCTGTTGAATTATAACATAGCACTGTTGGATGCCATGGACCAAGGCACCAGTCAAGACATTGATGGCTGTGAGATGGCAGTGTCATCGACTGTTGTAGAGGATGGAAATACATACAAAGACACTATTATGCAAATTGTGGTGCAGCACCTCCAACTTTGGAATTGCTTACTATTAATAGACAAGGACCTCGATTTTTGGGTGAAACCCCAAAGTACAACTTGGTCTACGAAGTTCCTCTTTGAAGAATACGACAACAACAGGTGGATGTAGATGTTCCGCATGACGAAGCGATCTATTTTATACTTGATAGAGCTGTTGACACCGACAATTAGGCGGTCCAATACAAATTATTGCATGGCCATTCCAGTCACTATGTACGTAGCTTGCACTCTTCAAGCTCTTCTATGGCACAAGCTTATTGATATGCAGTGAGCTTTTTGCTGTTGAACGAAGTATAGTTTCCGTCATGCTCCAAAAGGTAGTCCATGCTATAAACAACTTTATGTGCAAGCAAATGATTTGGCCAGTGCGGGAGTCATTGACATCCATTGCCATAGGTTTCCAGCAACTATGTAGGCTTCTTGATGTTGTAGGAGCTATAGACAGAATACATTTCTCCATCTCCAAACCCCAACATGGCGCCTCCGACTACTACTACTTCAAATCCAATGGCAATAGCATAACTTGCCAAACTATAGTTGACAATTCCAAGAGGTTTTTGAATATCAATGTTGGCATGGCGGGCTCAACGAATGATTCCCACGTATTAAAGCTCTCTTCACTGTTCCACAAGGGGCAACAACAACTACTTTGGGATAATTCTATCTCTTTCCATGCTTTCTCTCTATATTTGATTGGCAATGCAAGATATCCATTGTTGCCTTGGCTAATGGTGCCTCCCCATTATATTAGAGATCTTTCCATAGCAAAGGAGTTGTTCAACCGCCAAGTTAACAAAGTTGATCTGTCATTGAAAATGCATTAGCTCAACTTAAACAGACTTTTTCGCAAACTACACGTGAAGTCTAAACTTCACGTCATTTTTTTGCTAGATGTAGTGATGTGTTGTGTTCTCTTGCACAATGTTCTCTTGAAACAATCTCATCCGGAAGTTGAGCAGCTTCTCAAAGACTTGCTTATGGGGGCCGCTTCAATCTAACGCATTGCCACTGTCACGGAGCCTACATTGAACGTGGACATTGTGCACTACCCTATCGACGATGGAGAGAGACTCTTGAAAATGTGAGAGCTAGGAGTCTTCTTGTCTCTACAACGAGCATTGGCAACAAAGTTGCTAAGGTACTTCATCTACCTCTCCTAAGCACAAAGATGTGCTTCGTACTTTCAAACATCTACTCGGACATTTGTGGATTTGCCCATGATAGGAAGCATATGCAATGAAGGCAAACGATCACAAAAGTCACTAAAGGCAACACAAATTTTCAAAATTGTTTTTTACTTTTTTTGTTCTTTTAAATTTAAAAAACAAACAGTATTTGTATTACAATACAATAGGGCACTTCCAAAACTACCAAAAGGTGCTCTTGAATAATGCAAAAATTGCCCTCATATTGTGAACATTGAAAGTGTCAAGAGGAATTGCTACTTCCTTGCCTAAGTATTGAAAGTAAAGTACAGTGAAATTGAAAAGTAGATAACAACTTAGACTTTAATAGAAAGCATGTATTGCCGTAGGTGGATACCTAGGGCTACTTGAGGCCCTTTGTACAAAGTTTGTTGTAGGAGGTTGTCTCTCTAATGACAGCACAACACGCATTCATGGTGTCTGAGCCGAATCAAGAGTACAATCCTCAACGACGTCCTTTTGCTGCTACAGAATGTCATATACAAGTGCTTGAAGTGCTACTATAGGTTGTCCTTGTAGGAAAGTTGTAGAGAGAACTGTCAACATTTTTGAAATTCAGTGAACAAGCTCTCCTTGTTTTTGAATAAACAACTTTGCATTTTTGTCTAACATCTGTGCCTGCTCCATGAGGCAATGATCTCTTTTATGTTGGTATTCCATTTGTTCATTGAAAAGATTTTGTTGTTGTTTAATCTTTGCTCTCTCTAGATGCCTACTAGCTTCCACCATGTCTCTCAAGTGTTCCACTAAAACATCCCCTATGACCCTGGTTACTTCAACGATGAGAGAATGGCTAGACATGTTCTTTCGTTGCACCCTCGTGTTGGACAACCTCTGTCATGATGATGTGCCTACAATTTCAAATGAATTCAAGATAACTAGAGTTACACCTGCTAGAAGAACACTTTTTGTCAGAGGAGGAGGGAATTTGGTATTCTGGCTCAATGGCATAGTTGACTATGTACCTTGTCTACCAAAAACGACAACACAGAATCTTAACAGGGTAGACATAGTTTGCTCATCACTATCTTTCATGTTTGGCTCCATGTCTTGCATGGCGTTGAAACATTCTTCCACTTTTGGAACCTCATTAAAGTTGTCGCTACTTTGTTGGATAGATCGGTAGTTGCTATCTGAAGCTGCTAGATTGTCTTGTTAGTTAAGCGATTGCATACTTGGCTTTGGTTTGAACCAACTGTTGATGAGTAAAAATATTTTTTGCGGGAATGAACGAGGTAATTTTTGAGATTGACATTCTATTGGTGTGAGTTTCCAATATGCGAGTTTGTCCATTCCGCTACAGGCTACGTAGTCAAAAAGTCGCTTGAATTTGGGCATCATTTGGTTCCACTTGCTTTTGCAAGCGGGTCCATCACGAATGCAAGGGGAGATTCCTACTTACATCACTCTGCTACTAATTTGTTGCCACTTGCCGACATCAGACTACATTTGGTGGCAGCTATCAACACTTTCTCGTTCCTATAGAAATTGGTTCTTCTTTGCTTCAATGAGCGCCTTTATCTCTAATTGGTTCCAATTAGCTCTTCTTTCTTTGCAGTTGTGTTTTGCAAGGTTCAATGTCTTGCCAATTGCCATGCTTGCTAGAGAACATCCGATTCCCAAAAGAATATGAGCTCGAACAACTACGCTAGGTGGCACTTGTAGGATTGACCTTGTTTGACAATGATGGTGGCACACTCAATGAACAATGCATAAATTCTCTTGTAGCAATGTCGTATTGTTGACCGCTCGCTTTTTGTGATTGAAGCAATATCTGAATTTCACTTTTTTACATCAAGAATTTACAAGTGATAGCATTGATGTATTAGGAAAAGAGATTTTACCTTCAGTGCCGGAGGATGTATGTATATGGGGTCCTATACAGTCACCCCTTATTATCATGCATACAAAGACCAAAACGACAATGTATTTCACTAAGCATAAATTGACAACTACGAGGGCAACACATGATTGCCTTTCAGTTTTTCCAAACTAGCTATTTACACTAATTCAACAATGGAACAAAGAGTATCTGATCAAAGTCAGGTACCTAAACTCCCGCTCACATGCAGTGTTGTGAAACAAATTGATGTCTCTTCTGTTGATGGACGTCCATGATTCCTGCACGATGAATGACTACTAAGGACGTTAGCACTACTACCAAATCTGACGTTTTACTAGAGGCATGGAATAGTAGCAGTGTAGGCACAATGGAAAACTCAAGTTTGCATTGTACCTGACAGAATTTCGGGGTTGATTTGCTCTTTGTGAATTTGCTTCACATTGTGATTCATCAGCCTTCTCTGCTACAATTTCTCTTTGTAAAAACTTCCTCGTGATGTACATCCTCAAGTAGCCGCAAACAATTAATACACTTGAAAAATCTAATGTGGACCTACCTACGACGCCGCTAACTAGCAATAGTGCTTCAGTTTTTTAATTAAAAGAAAACCTACTTGAAGTGCCATCAAGCAACATCTTCACAAACAAGCTCTGATGGTCCCCACTTCATCAACATTTTTCACAGCTTTCTATACTCAATTACAATGCCCATGGTAGTGGCCATAAAAAAGGTTGCTGCTTCCTCTTAAAGAAACTACATTTTCTCAACATGATAGATGGCCCTCCACATTGGATTGGATGATACTAATCACTATTGGTGTGAATGCTTGCTCCTCTTGCCAAATCCAAGCACACTCTTAGACTGCTCTCATGTCCTAGTGCAAATGTACCCTTATTTTTTTCCCTATCCATTCATCATTCATTTTAGAATCCTTATTCTTATTACTATTGAAAAAATTGGCTTTTTGCAATTATATTGAAAATTAGTTGGTTGAATGTTGATTTAAGTTTTGTTTTATTAGGCCTAATAAGCCAAATAAGAAAAGACAAAAGTCAACAAAAATCTTAAAATACTTCAAAATAAATTCATAAACTAATGAATAACAAACAAAACTAACTATTCATTGGAATATCTAATAGAATTGAAAAATACAAAAATTTAGAATTAATTTATAAATTGAATAAATTATTAAGGCAAATTATGAATAGTGCTTTTAAGTTTATTTCATTTAGAAAAATCATTTTAAAGACCAAGTAAGGGGCTCTAGGAGTTTAAATTAATTCTTAAACCAAAGGACACTTGGACTAGTAATATTTTGTAGGAATTTAGCCATAAAGAATATAGAAAGGAAGACTTTCATAACATTCTAATTTCCAAATTTTCATCAAATAGGTAGACAAAGCCTCTATGATGGAAGATCACACTTTTGAAGAGACCATGACGTTTGTATTTTGTGACAACAGAACCATCGATGTGCTTAGCATAGAGGTAAATTTATTTCCCTTTTTACCTTTGTTTTTGAAATTAATTTTATTAGATTCAAAATTAGGAATTTAGAAATTAGTTCTTAGGTCAGAATCTTAGAAGTTAAATTAGAATTTAAAAACTAATAGATAATTTTTAGAGGAATTTGAAAACATCTTGCATTTTAAAAATAACCAAAAACAAAGAGGTTATAAATAATTGAACTTTAATTACAAAATTGGATGAAAAATATCATTTCCATTCAAAAGAATCTCAAAAGAGAATATTTAATAAGTCTAAGAATTTAAAGAATAATTACAATTTTAAGGAACATTAGGATTTGAATTGCTTGATTTTTGTAGAAAATATTAGTAGATGAACTTTGAATCTTTTAATTAAGGAGAAAAATTCATCCATCAATAAATTTTTCTATAAAATTTTGTTAGTTTCATGCATTACTTTGTTGAAAAGATAATTTTGTGTTTTTTCCATAACATCTTTTAAAACCTTAAAAATAGTAACTTTTAAATAATAGTTTGAAAATTGAATCAATAAGGGGATATTTAAAAAGAATCTTTAAAAGGAATCAAGGAATATTTCAAATTAGGAATTAAATAGGGTATCTTTTAAGGATTTTGGATCCTAATTATACTATAGAAATACTTTATTTTTGAAGTGGAAAGGCTCAATGACAATTGGCCCCCTCTTTACATGAAGTTTCTTGATTCGGGTTAGAATGAGGTCAAACTCTCAAATTTGCTAGATTTACTAATTAGAAATAAAGCCCTGAAATTTGGATTGAGATTGAGTTGATTTGCTATATTATTTCATTGGATGAAGTTTTTAGATTAGAATAGAAGACAAATTTCATCCTTTCATAACTTTTAGATTGTAAGTTGGAATTCAATTTGCTTTACCATTTTGGGAAGGGCAACTTGCATTCTTTAAATTGGCTTAGATAGAATTTTAGTTTGAAGTCTGATTTTGATTTACATCTTTAACCCAAATTAACTACCAAGGTGTCAAACCTTTTTCACATTTAGTGTGTTTTGAAGTATTTGATTTACCCATGTCTATATAAACAAAGAGTCTATTGCTTAGAAGGTGCTTATTTACATCACCCGAACATTTATTTTATCATTTACCGTCAGAACCCATGTGTCAAGGTTCTAACTCAAGGATGGAGTTAAAAACGCTCACATATAGGTAGGATGCAAAAGCTCAATTTGAATTCTTCAAAAATTACCAGTTGGAGTTGAATGCTATAAAGGGGGTTCAATCAATATATATGCTTGTTAGAAAAGTTGTTTCCATAGCTGCCACTATCTATTCTAGTGTGACAAGTATGAGAGTTTTGTCACGGATTTTAAATATTCATCTAGCCAATTTTAGGGTGGCTATAACCCGCTGCAATAGTGTGTCTAGTTGGGACACCTTTTGCACTTGCAAGAAAAAAAAAAGAGGCTAGGATTACATGATGAGTCAAAGGACCTTGTTGTGAAGTGGATAGAGAAGACCTAAATCAGCCCCAACAAGAAGGAAATTGTTCAAAAATAGATGAGTCTAAATACATATGACAAGCATTGCACCCACTATCTATTTAAAACTCAGGTATGACTCGATTGTAGATACTGATTGTGGATAGTGATGGTCTGAATATGTATATTGCAATATATTGATTACAACTATTTAGGTACATAATGTTCTAATAAATATACATTAAAGTACAAAAAATACTTTGGGTCTCAAGGTCTTCATTGTCAGGTGGTCTATTTTGTTTGAGGTTCCTACTTAATGCATACTACTCGTATGTATTTGCTATAGGATTCAAGATATATTTTGTATGGAGTTTGTACTTTTAATAACTTTCTCATGAATTTCTTGCATTCTTGTAGATTGCATTCTACCATTGGTTTAAGGTAGCGCTTCTAGGCGTGCCGATCAAACAAGAAGGCTTTAAAAAACTGAAGCTGTACTTTCTTAAAGTATGCATCGAGAAGAATGTTTGCCGCTATAGATACCATGTGGAAACCGACATGCTTAGGAAAAGTTCAATCAGATTTGGGATGGCACAAGGGGAATCTACTTCTTAAAGAATTGTCAGCGCATGTATGATGTGTGCCTTTTTGGATTGGAAAAAAAGGCAAACTGTAAGGTGCATCTAAAGACATACAAGTACAATAGCTCTATAGCAAGAAATTGTTTGCATTAAGCCTAAGAATAAAGACTGTCATGCTTTGCAATGTGTCATGGATATGTGTGCAAATTGTAGTATTTCAAAGCTTGCAATTTGCCTTCTTGAATCTCCATCATCTTCAAATGTCACTTGGAAGCGTTTTGAGATCGAAATCATTGGAGTGATATAAGATGCATTCAGGGTTTAAGGATTTAGGGATTAAGATTTAGGATTACAAAGGTGCCCTATAGGTTTTAGGGATTGCAATCCATGGACAAATTTCACAATGTGTTTATACCACAAGAATCAGCAAAGGATAAGGAATCCAAAAATCTAAAGCTTTTATCAAAATTCCAAGGTTTTTTAAGATTTAAAATTAGGGTTAGGATTAGCATGATGGACTTGGAAAACAAGGTTGTCTTGCAAACGGTTTGATTGCTAGCTCATAATCACTCCAAAAATAAGTTCTTGCCCTCAACCTCTACCATCAATCCCATCTCCTTTTGACCCCCTCCTTGCCTAGAACTATCAGAGTTCCACTCTGGACCCCCTCAATCCACTATCCTTAATTCCCACCCTCAATCTTTGTCAAACCCCACCTTAATCCCTAAATGCCCAAAGTCTATTTTGAGCCTCTAGAAATTTGCTCTAAATTGAACAAAAAGCCAACATTTTGATAAGTTGCATCAATTTTTTTTGAATTGTAACCACACAAATTCAAACTAAACATGTTAGAGATCACATAAGAAGAAAGAACACAACAATATCACTTATAAGTTGGAAGATTATAACGTTTGACCATGAGGGTGTTAAAACTATAAAAAAATTTCAATTCACTTTTCACAAGTCAAACCTAAAAAGTTGGTGACCAAAAAAATATGAGGTTTAAGGGCCTAATATGAATAACTCCAATCAATTTATGGCTTCTCAAAATCTACTCTACAATTTTTTAAATGAGTTTTGAATGTGATTTTTTTTTCAAGTCCTAGTGTATTTGAGGCTCATTTTCAAGAGCTCTCAATACTAGGGGAAGTCAAGATTGCAATGGGTACCCTTACACAAAATCTTGAATAGAAAAATCATTATCATTTATTTTCCAAATCGGATTTTTGATGCTAAAACTAGACTTCTAGAAGAATCTTTCAAAAATATAAATTACTAAAAATGGCAATTTGGTTAGGTTTTCTTTAACTTCAAAATATTGTCCACACCATATTTTGGTGCCTCGGGCATTTACGGGTTAACCCCCCCTTGAAAAATACTAGGATTTTCTCCGCAGTGGATTTTTCGAAGTTTGATACGTTGTTGCCTGTGGCGTCCGCGTCTCTGATCACACATCCGGATTCCTCCGCCACGCTGCCGCCAATCTCGCAGGCGGCCCAAGCAGCTCGTTATGCGTTTCTGGCCTCTTCGGGAGCGTCTCGACGTGATGGTGACGATGGCGACAATCCTTGGATGTGGGACCTTGTGAATGCTTCAGCCTTGGACATCCGAGAGCGAGTGCAACAGCAGCAAGAGCGAGAGTACTCGCTTAGGCCACGTCGCCGGCTCCTGAGGTCAGGCTCTGAAAACTCCTGGCTGGAGCAGCAGAATTGGTGGCAGGCCTTTGCACTGAAATGCAAGTGACTGAGAGATATTGCTTCTTTGCAATTACTGTAAACTAAGTTTAGTTTGTGCCATCAAGGAAAGAGAAAGAGCAATTTTCTCATGTCACAGGTATGTGCGCGAGTGCGGTATTCATAGTTGGGCATTGTCGGACAAATATGTGCCCCAAGTGCTATATTTTTAGCCAGCGTCCCGTGGGCATTGCGGAACGCTTAATTCATGCCGGTCTTGCAAGAGAGGCTGGAGTCCTCTTTTGTTGGACGAATTCTATGAAGAGAGCCCGACTGTGATGTGGTCTGGGAAATTTTGACTGCTGTTCTCCATGATGGTATGATGGACAGCTCTGCATACATTTGGCTGTGTGCTGCTGCTCTTCAATGCGATTGCAGACCTTGATATTGATTTCAATTCAGCAAAAATTAGTCACTATGATTTGCTGGGGGTGGTGCAGGGGTGTATCTCAACTATCTCTGTTGATGAGCAACACTGTGGACGTTATATTTCTTGCGTCATGATTGAAACAATCCAGCCAAGTTATCAACGGTAACATGAGCCCCAAGGTTGAAATCGACGTTTGTCCACAGAGGACTCTGGCTAAAGAGTCGTCTCTCTCGTTTCACCTCTCAAACCCAGCTTCTTGTGTGCACTTGCTTCCTTCATGACGAAATTCTGACTCTCACAATCTCTACCAACGTCATTACTATAGCCCCTACACTTTTTCAGTTTTTATGCCTGATTTTTGGTTTGAGCTGCGGATCGAGTGTTTGAGAGCCCTTTGAGAGAGTTATGAGATTGGAATTGATGAAGTGTTTGGTATTGTCTAGTTTTTGGTGTGGAGACTTGTTTGGTGCAGTCTTTTCGCATTTTGAGCCTTTCAGAGGAGAGGAGTGATGTGCAGGAAGTATTGTACGTGAAGTGATTTCCACGAGCAACGTTTGAGGCCGTTTTATGCATGATTCTTGTCTTTGTTAAGCACCTAACTTGGTTTGCGACTGCGAACTTGTGGCTTTAAATCGAGGGAGATGTTGCACCTCCGTTTAGTATTGTGTGTTATCCAATATATCTTTGTGGCTTGTTTCTACATCATGTAACATTAGTTCCTTCTAAACTATTAGTGAAATTATTTCCTCATTGATGCTGGCTGTGTGGAGTAGTACCCCTGTGTAGCACTCACCAAATCATGTGTTGACGTGAATTATCGGCACGGTAGCATCAAGCTAGTTGTATTTCAGCCTGCCATTCAGGAGGTTCAACTTCAAGGTATACTATGAGTGGGATTTCTGGCGTAAGAGTATGGCTCTTGCACACATCACTGTGATAGTGCATCATTGCTCGTCTCGCTTGTTACAGTGACACCTAACTGGATGGCTTTTGCAAATCCACGCGAAGTGCCTGAACCATTCTACAAGCAAGGGTCGTATAATGGATCAACATACAACGACATATCTCTATCGATCATCCGAGGTAGATGTGTCTCACCCATAATCTGTGCCAGTTTTCAGATTTCGACTCCTTCAACCTTTGCGACTGCGTGAAGTTGTGTTTCAGTGTTGGCTGTCATAAATATCATTACTTCTCGACTTCTCGTCCTGCAATTTCTTCTACCACATCTGGTGGTGATGGTGCTCATAGATTTATCGCAGCTGCATAAATATGTCATGATCTGTCTATCGAGGGTAGTTTTGCTTTGGCCTATTGTGATGCTTGTTTTAGCACTTTCAAGTCCTGATGCAAATAAAATGACTCGGAACGATCCCGATTTTTGGAAGTTTCCAATTACCAAGCCATTGGCTTGTGTAGGAATACTTCCTATGAGAAAAGTGGAGTCATAGTCTCGGTGAAGAGGTCCCGCGGCTCCAGCATCACGGCTTTGTGGTGTGGGTTGAGGGTTTTAGGGTTTAAGGGGTAAGAAAAGGCTTGCTGTGATAGTGTAAAAGTAGGATTTTCAAAAGAAATTGACAACTATATGGACTTTGGTTTCTAACACAACAGACAGAAAACTACAAAGACTCAAAAGCAAAGCTGCCAAAGAGTAACAATACAAAACCGAAAAGAATGAAATGACACTCACAAAATCTCCGCTCAACAAACATACTAGGCTTTATTGTTTCAAACTAGTTTCGCACTCCAAACGAAGCGCTCATCAGTGGAGAACAGCACAAGAAAATGAGAGAAAAATTTGTACTGATCAAGGCAACCATGCAGGTCGGACCTCCAATCTATCTGCTCTGGACTGGTCACACTTCTATGTTGATTTTATATCTTGATTTGGTCAAATTAAAAAAATTATCATTATTATTCAGTAATTTGCCACGTAAGCTACCACATAGGCTGAACGTGCCATGCATGCAAGGTTGCCACATCACTAGACATACCAAACGGATTGGATTGTCACATGAGCGGCCAACAATTTCATGCCGATTAATTAATTAAAGTTTCGTAGATAGACATTAAGTTTTAAAATGTAACTTTGAATAATCCAGCATTATATCCAAATTAATTCAATATATACAACAATTAAGCTTTCATTGCCTAAATCAACCGATGCATTCCAAATATATGTTGCCAATAAAATTTTAATGTCACTTACCTTGAAGGTTGAAGAGAGGGAAACACAAGGGCCTTATACAAGTGGGGTGGTAGGAGGTAGGACAACCCATATGGGACTTGTAAAGAGTGAGGATTCGTAAGAGCTCAACCGTTCATACTTTATAAGTAGAAATTATGGTTTAAGTAGAATTTCAGACCTCATTTGGGCACTGTAGATTAGTTTTTTTCAAAAAACTTTGAACTCTGTTTTTGTGGAAGATAAAGCTAACTTTCATCTCCAAAAATCCGTTTGAGATTTTAAGCCTCCAATAAAAAGTTAGGAACAAATTTGAGAGAGGTTGGAAGGAACATTATTTTTGACAATTTCAAACATCCACTTTGAAATTTATCCATAACTTTTGATTGGAGGCTCAAAACATCAAATGGATTTTTGGAGATGAAACTTGGCTTGATTTCACAATTTTTTTTAGTTCAAAATACTTTGAAATTTTTTATTCTACTGTGCCAAAATGAGGTCTGAAATTCTACTTTGCACACAATTCCTACATTTGGATTGTGAGTGGTCAAGTTCTCATCTTCAAATTATGTCATTCTCTTTGAGAATTCATTATGAACAATGAATTTTATTAAAAAAAACAATCTCTCCACCCATCCTTATCACTAAATTTCAGTGAAGTATAGTTGCTTCCAAAAGTAATTGGGGCCACTATATAAATTGTTTTCATAAATCAAAAAACTAAAATTATGAAGTGATAATTGACCCCATATTGTTGGACAAAAGGGATTCTACCTTCATGTAAAATTTTACTTAGAATATTTAGATCTATTATTATCTGAATTAAATTTCTATGTAAATTTTTTTTTGTGAAAAGTCAAAATGTGTCATTTCTTAAAATAGGAAGAATATACATCTTGATTAGAATCGCATATTATAAGTTCTATAAATTTTAGATTTTTATTGGTTGAAATCTTATTGATTAATTTTTTACCTCAAAGATTTTATTTATTTATTTTCTACACCATAAATTGCAAAAAATTAAAATTAAATGAAGAAATGAATTTTTATTTTATTTTTTTGCAATTTATGGAGTAAAAAATTTAAAAGTCAAAATTTTGAGGTCAAATTTCAATCAATAAAAATTTAAAATTCATGGAACTTGCAAGATCTGATTCTAGTTAAGATGCACATTCTTTCTATTAAAGAAATGAGCCATTTTGACATTTCACAAAAAATTATTTTTACATTGAACTTTCATTCAAAGAATAATAGGTCTTAATATAGTCCATTCTAAGTAAAATTGTACATGAAGGTAGAATCCCTTTCAAAATATAAGTGTAAAGGATTTAAAATTAGTAACAAATCCTATAAAGTTCACCCCCTAGAATAGTCAAGGGTTAGTAAAGTAAATTACGCTTTGGTTCATCAAGCAAGTTCTTAGGTTTAGAAGTGGATAGAAGTAATTTAAAGAAGTTTACATCTAATTCAAACTTAAGGAAGTACTTAGAAAAGTTAATGGAGGATGAAGTTTAGACTAAGGAATGGATGAACATAGGTAAGATCCATGCATCCACGGCCAAATTCAGATTTAAGGATGTAAACCCTAGCCTAAATTCATAGCCAAAATCTTAAGTCAAATTGAAATTAGGAGCATCTAGAAAAAACATGGATGAAGTTTAAAGTATCAATTAGCAATTAAACTTCAACAGTGCATAACTTTTGCTAAGACTATTAGATTCTTATGAATTTCATATTTTTGAAAATGGCATGAGCTTTTTACAAGCTAAGATTGCTAAATTTAGAATGTCTCTACTTTTATTAAAAATCACTGCAACCTAGTTAGTGACCTTGTCCAAACCATTCTTGTGCTTAAGCCTAAGTTGGGGCTCTTTTTGCAAGTAGTAGTATACATTTAGATACTTAGAAAAAAAGATACATTGCTTGGAAGGCACACTGAACCAATGTTAGGCACTTGCTTAGTGTAGAATTTTCACTTTAATATAAGAACCTAGTTGTGAACATCTAATTATCATTGATAGATAATTAAACGCCCACAATATGCTATTTTGTATCCAAACTTCATTCACCTAAATTCTACATACTATATAATTATAATGTGATACTAAGTCTATGTCCTAGAAATTGCTAATTTTAGATGCTCTTTAATAATTAACCATCAATTTTTGTGGTTGTTCCTATAGTAAACTAAAATCCATCTATATTCATTGAATTTCAAATACTACAATACAAAAGATGATACAAGCCTAAGAAAAACAACACTACAATAAGCTACTATTAGAAAATTATCTATCAGAATACATAATTTGTACCAATACGACATTTATTTTAAGAAAAAATTTAAAATGATGGTGTCAAATTAATAGATAATTGGCTCTGAAATGGCCCAATGAATATGTGAATGTCAAAATGATGAAAAATGACATTGAAATATTGTTGCATATCATGTCTTTTGAAGTGGCATTGAATTTGTGCATAGAAAAATTGTAGTGCAACAACACCAAATAGGCATTGAAGAAAAGAATGTCAAAATTGTGCCCTTATAAAGTTAAAGTATTATTGTCATGATGCAAAAATGGAATGAGATTTGCCTAAAATGAATACAAAATTAATTCATAGTAGAAAGATGTCAATATGGCATTCAAATAGTGTTAGCTAAATTGGCATGAACATGACATTGAAAATGTGCATGTCAACAATGCTCTAATATGGTAGCACAATGGAGTGAAGATGATAAAGGAATGGTGCATATAAAGAGTTGCATTAAAGTAGCATGAAAAAAATACGTTGTAAATTGATATGAAAGTAATAGTCAAATATTTCAATCACTATGGCATGGAAATGATAAAAAAAAAATGGCATTGAAATGGCATATACATGACATTGCATTATTTGGGTGCCTTGTTATTGCTACAATAATATTAGAATAGTTGATGTGTACTTGGCATCAAAAAACACACAAAAATGTTGCATGTTCAATTTTGCAACATTTTGACCCTAAAACGAATGCCTATTTGACATTGAATTAATGTTCCTCCAAATGATGTTAAAATGGCTCTATAATAATATCAGGATGACAATGTTGACTTTGCATTAAAATGATATTAAAATAATTTGGTGCCGCCTCAATATTAAAGTAAATCTCAAAATGACACTTAGCTAGACTCTATGTTAGATTGTTGTCAAAAAGGCATCCAAATAATCTTACCCAACTTTCCAAATGTTGTTTATTGACATGGGCTGCTTGGATGAAGTATAGTTTGGAGGCACATTATCTTGCTAACACCAAATGAATGTGCTTTAAGGTGGAGGCACCAATAATTGATCATTTAAGCAATTTGGGAGCAGATTTTGTGTATTTTGAATTGGTGGATATTTTTTCCATGCAAGAAGATAAGAAATATGGGAATTGCTAAACTTTCATATTCATATTCCAAAATTTGAAATTATAGTGCATTTCAGGAAGCAAAAGAATTCTTGACCCATAAACAATATCTAGAGTCTTCTAATTCTAATCATACAAGATAGAACTTTCTTGCTCACTACTCCAAGTAATGTGGCATGACTTTATTAGTCCCAACCTTGGAAAGTACAAAAAAATCAAATTTCAAGCTTGAGAACTAGCTAAAGTTGGGAAAAGAACACCCTCTTAGTTGGGTATTGGGTGTGGTTGGTTATTGTTGCCTCCACCTTAAGTTACTTAGATGTGGTAGCATTGTAGCGCATTGCATCTAGGGTTTTTTTTTCCATTTTAATAAAGTGGCAATATAAAATGTCATAGTGGTGCTCAAAATTTCAACATTCATTGACATATTGGATAGAAAAATCACATTCGTACATATCAAATGTCCATAATTCTATTTTCATCCACATTAAGGTGATTTCATCCTATATTTTTATTTAATTTGAAGTTTTCTAATAAAGAACTTCAAAATTTGTTGCCACTTTCTAGCCAAATTATTTTATTCTAGTGCAATTTGGCGCAGAAAGCTAGAAAAGCCTTGATTGCATAGACTCAAATTGCAGATTGCAACTCCTTTGCCTTAAATGATTATGAACTTAAAGAAGCTCATTATCTCTCATGACCATCACAGCTTGAAACATAGGTGTGATTATGTGTAGACCTCAATTTCACAAATAGCATCACAAATGATTGTTGGCAACTAGCAGTGTTGTTTGTAAACTTTTGCTTCACATTGTAGAACGCTAGCTTATCAATTTAGTCTTTGTGCTCAGATTGATGCAAAGTGCAAGTGAGCATTTTTTTTAAATTAAAGAATTTCTTACCTTGACTAATACATACTTGTGCACTAGTGTTGAATATTCAATACCGTGATATTACTATGAATAAGCTAATATGCATTTTCCATCAGCTGTGATACAAGGTACAAAGTTCATTTGAATAAATGGCATATACCAATATCCTTATTCTTAAAAACTACTAGTTTTCCTTCATACTCCAAACTTTTGTATCCGCACTACTCTGGTGGTTACCTCACAAAAGTGGCGTTAGACAGACTCAAATAAGTAAGAAAGAAGTTGAATGAAGTCTTCCCTCATCCATTGGTCCTACTCTTGTGCTCTACTTGTCATTGTGCCAACACAAGTGCCGCTTGCCTGACCCACCCAAATTATAGCATTCGCTTCTTCAAACTGTGTGACCAATATACAAAGGCGTAAACCAAAGCTTGAATGTATTGAGACACAAGTGTCTCTTTTGAGCTCATTGTGTCACATTGTCACAATGAGCTCAAAATTTGTTTAATTTTACTTCTTTATATTTACCCAACTCCCACCCACACAATTGAAAAATCATATAAATTAATTTTTAACCTCCGTCCGACCATTACTCAATTCAGAATTTATTTAAATTGAATTTTCTTCGCTACTTCCTTTCTCCCCTCCCCCTCTTTATAGTTTTGGAAATCAGTTTCCTTGCCAATGGATATGGGATAATCAGCTCATGTTTTCCAAGCACATATATGCACCTGTATCTGTATATGTATCAATATCCATATATTTCCAGTATCACAGTACCGTATCTGTATCCGTATTGAAGTATTTGTCTCCAAATCTGAATATCCGTATCCTTATTAGAATACCATATCCATATGTCTTTTTTTTGGGATCAACAGTTAGTGGGAGGGTTGGTAATTTTTTTTTGAAAAAAATCGACAGCTCTGATTTTTTTGCTTGGATGAGGGCTGCTAATTAATTGGACAAGTTTGGTTCCTCTCTTTTCAGCTCATTGTGGCAGGCTTCCCACCTCTTCATGTGTGAACCAGGGTAGAGCATATCTAGTCTTGTAGATTATCCAACCCGGGGAAAAAATTAGGAGCTTATAATTTACTATTATTTATCAAAAAATTCATCAAATTATATCCGTCAAAGATATTTATGCGAGCGAGGGTTTACCGACATTGAATAATGAAACTCCCGTCAGCGTTGTTGGCTCAAAAATTAGGAGCATGCAACTTCAAACGTGGACAAAGCGAGCTTGGAGGCGTGGACATGGGATGAGTGATGCTGGAAAATGATTTCATAGTTTATATTTTTGCTAATCACTCTCTAACTTCCTCATGGAGTATGTATGATACTGTGTTGCTTATTAGATGCATTGTAACACTGAGTAAGTAGCCTTTTGAAGGTAAAAATAACATCCACTACAGTACTGTCGCTTTTCCAATCACTGTGAGATGCACTAGTTAATTTTTTTTCATTTCAGCACTTTTCTTGAGGAATGAAAGCATTTGAGAAAACGGATGACGAAGAAGACACAGCTGTGACTCTCTTTATCTTCTCCCAATCGTCATTGAAAAAAGAAAATGTAAAGTACTGTATTCTAGTAGAAAAGTGGATTATTTGTTTGTATCTCGCAGTGATTGAAATGGAAGGTGTATTGTTAGTAAGGTAAACTCTCGTTAATGATTTTGCAGATTCTCTTGGTTCAGAATGCAAAAAAGGAATGCAAACTTGGATTGTTACACCTGCAGATTGACTTGAGCAGATGGAGCTGTTTGATTTGAAGCTCTTGCTTATGCCGACTTGAGCACTGCAACTTAATATCTCACAATTCACAAAATATGTGTGCTTCTCTTATTGAGCTGAGGGTACCACAGGATAATCTTCGTTGACAGAACCAGTGAAATGAAGTTTTAATTTTGTTTTCCATTGTCTTTTTTTGTGTTTAGAAGGTGAGGTGTTTGTACATGAAGCAGTCACTCGTTAATCAGAAGTGCCTTCTCACAACAAAAGATCGTATTTTCTGATCTGAAACTATGTCATATATGTCTAATTAATTTGAGTCAGTAACTGACTCTTTTGAGCTCATTGTGACAAACTGTCACAATGAGCTCATTAATTAATTTTATTCTAATTTACCACCACCACACACCCCAAACAACTCAAAAAACCTTTAAGATTAAATTTTTTTCAAAGCATTCACTCTCCGTCCCCCCCCTTCTTTGTAATTTTTAGAATCAAGTAATCTCACAATGAATATGGGATATCTGTTTTTCCCAAGTATATATCCCAGCATATACGTATCTATATACATATGTACATATCTACATCCGCATTCATATCAATGTATTGTATCCATATCACCATATGTGAATGCGTATTAGCATATGCGTATCAGAGTTTTTTTTAATCAATGGTTGTGGGGGTGGTTTGTAATTTTTTTTCCTAAAAAATCAGCAGCCTTCATTTTTTAGGAAGGAGAGGGGTCTGTTAATTAATGACAAAACCTCATTTTGCCTCTTTTCAGTACATTGTTATGTCATACATTGTTGGCAGGTTTGGCATAGTGGAACAATGTCAGGCCTTTCTTCACAAGCTTACTTCCATGGTGTATGAGTCCTCCTGCAGGCAGTTAATGTTGTTGATTATTGTCCAAATTCTATTTTGCAGTTGGCAATCTGGCATGGACGTATTAGTTGAAGTTTTTGAAGGGATTGTTATCTAATGTTTCTCGATGAATTAGTTATTGCAGGTGGTGTTGATTTTGTACTACTTAACGGAATCCAACAGCAGGAGGGACGAAGCCTCTTTTTAGGTTTAGGCTTATGTGATCAGTGTTTTGTTGGTTTTGAATTACTCTTCAAGCATAAAATGGGATCTTCTCAAGATGAGCTATCATGCTGTATTTTGACTCACAATAGTTTGGCATCAAGCTTAAGGTAGAAACACCCAAAACCGGCCCTTTAAGAAATTCAGCATATTTGGAGGCATTTTTTCTTTAAAATGATATTTTGTAGTGTTAGCAAGTAGAAATCATGAATATTAAAAATAAAATAAAAAGATTTTTTGGATGTAATATGTAATTTCTGTGATTTTTCAAAGTTGTGGGTCTCTAGAGTAGTGGATCTATCCGATAGGTGCACCCAAATCTAAACCTTGCAAAAATCAGCTCTTAACAAATTAGAATTCATAATGTGTCTTTCAAATGCATCAGCCAATAAGAATCAAAAATTTGGAGGACACATTTATGGAAGTCTAGAGATGCTTTTATGGCACTCTATGGACAGGGCGAAGGGACACGTGTGGTTTTGGGTGTTTCTACCTTAATGCTGATCTTGTTGATCTTGTGTTTTGAACAATCTGCGACAAAGAGGGAAAAGGGAAGCGCAAATTATGTACACTATGGGGAGAAAATAGGTTTGTTCAATGTAGTCTTATTTTTATGATTTCATGTAAGGTAAACTAGCCCATGACATGCAAACCATCCAATGGAGACACCTAGAAAATCATCCATTATAGTCTTACATCAATCTATGGCAGACATTTGCTAATAAATGAGATTAGGATTTCATTAGATTGTCTTAGGTGATGGTGATAGAGTTATTAGTGACTACTTTAGGAACTTCTACCTTCTTAATGTAAACTCATTGAAAGAATCGATTTTTTATTCTTTTATATCATGGTCATGTTAGAAAATATTGTGGCCATATTAGGAAATATTGAGAGTACTTTAGGTGGTAAATCCATCATGGATATACTTTTGGGTGGTTTGGAGGTGACTATCTATAGATTGTTTGGGGCCAATTGAGCAAACCACTTCAAAAATTCATTAAAAAATTACATTTTGAAGAAAAATAAATAAAGTTTCAATTGCTTTCTACATTTCTCATGTATGCCTTTATACAAAAAAAATTTAATTTTCTTCAGAAATGTCAACAAGGCAAACCAACCATTTTGCCTATCATAGGTTTATTTACTTTAGTGGGACTTTTGTAATATTCAAAAATCAATAAGTTTGCAAAGATTTATTGATTTTGAAGTAGTGAGCTAAATTCACACTACACTAAGTTCTCTAGAAGCATTATTTGATTTTTGTGTCTTCTTGGTGACCAAGCGTTTATGAATAGTGTTCGAGTTAGTGATGTCTATTTGGAAATGGCTTGTACAAGTGAGCCAAGTCTAGAAATCATTTCATATTGTTTGCTAGGTTCCAATGTGAAAGGTTATGAATTTAACATAAATCTAGAGGCCTACTCTAAATTATATTCTATTATAAATAGAAGTGTATTACAAATAATTAGATCTTGGACATTTTCCAAGAAAATGAAACACCATCGGATAGAAAAATAAATAAAAATAAGAAGAAAAGAATTTAGAAAGAATCCCTATCCTCTCCCCCCCCCCTTCCCATTGTAGAGGAAGATGGATCTTTGCAAAAATCTTTTTGGATTTGATGGCACTACATCTTTTAATCCATAAACCTTATTGCTTTCATTATTGGGTTGATGAATGATAGAGAATCTTGTTGTATAGGACATAAGAGCAACTATTCATCCTCCAAATTTTGTGGGAAAAGGATAGGTCTTCTACAGCAACTTGACTACTAATGAGTGATTTTTCATTTTTTCATTAAAAAATGCACACGGTATGAAAACAGATGATTTCCACATACACCCCATGTCGTTCAAGGGTCAATGCAAAGAATACCCACTGTTTACCTTATTTATTTCACTCCTTTAATGAGTTTTATTAAGTTTCCAGCTAATTTAGCTCAGTAACAAATCAACCTGGATTTTAATTCCATGTTCTAAAACAGACCCCTGAAGGATTTGATAGCCAATAAAAAAACAGCTGGAATAAAGTCCAATCATTGATGAAAAAACTCTTTGGTTAATACATTGCATTCATATGTTCCAAAAATAACATCCGTCTAACCAAAGAGCAAACTTGGGACACATTAGAGCTATGCATTTGAGGGCAAGGAGGATTGACCCCTTTATTGCCCCATTAGAGGGTAAATGTCAAAATTGTCCCCTATTTTGTGCCCTTTAAATTTTGTATTTCATGGCATCAAGTAGCGAATTTGGGGTCTTTGATGGCAAATATGAATTAAGAATTTGCAAATTTTATCATGTCTGACAAATAAAAAATTTCAATGTTTTCTACAAGGCTAAAACACGGGGCAATAGAGGGTCAATCCTCCTTGGCCATGCATTGAGGGATAGCTCATTAAGCTTCTAGTTGTTGATCATACTACTTCTTTTGTTTACTTCTTTTAATAAGGGAAACACTTCATATCCAACCATTTAAACAATTACACATATTTGGAGCATAATTTTCTTGAGTGGAGAAATTTTTCCATGTAAAAAAATACACTTTAGAAGGACTCCATATTTTTTCAGAATTTCATTTTTGAAAACGTAATTACTATAATTTTTTTAGTAGAAGATTTTGTTTGATCTATTCTTGTCATATAGGTTTTCGTATTTCCAACTATAGATTGATTGCAAAATTGATCAAGACTACAGCCAATTGTAGTATACTACGACTGCATTGGAAATTATGCCATAATTAATCTTCTACTTTCTCTTGGTGATTGGAAAGAAAACAACCTTTATATCAAGAATAGGTCCCTAGTTAGAAATCGGTTGACTCCCATAGTCGAGTGATCGAAGCTATAGCAAATTGTGCCATAAGCCCTAATTGGAAAACTGTTGGGCTCCACTGTAGTGCTAGAACATTAATGTGGTAATCAATGTAATTGTTATAAGAATTTGGGAGTGACATGGATAAAAAACCTTTAGGAGATTTTTGAGGGCATTAAGAGCTTGTTTTGGGCCTATTTTCTTGTAGCAAAGGAAACATTTGGTTGTTGGAAAAAAAAAAAATTTTTAAAAATTTTAAAAAAAATTAAATTTTTTTTTGAAACTTCTAAAATGAAAAAAAAATTGAAAAATGATGTGGTAGGGTCTCGGCCATGTCAGACTGTTGCACAATCACTACAAAAGTATAATTCTCGCAGCTCCTACAATTTGATAACTCTTAGGCTTCTAATACCCTCAAATTTTTTTTAATGAATGACTTCTTCTTCTTCATGTCCTAATAATTAGGCTTACATATGTGCTATTGATATAGTTACATATTACTTCTAAAATGATCATTGTCAGCACTTCTGGACTCTTGTTGATTTGCCATTTGGGTAATGTGCTTGACTGTAGTATGTGTGGGCTGAAAAAATTTCACCTTCGTTCTGTTCCGTCTTTATGGGGTCAGAGCTTGTTGTATCTCCCCTGATGGTTTCATACAGTGCAAAAGATGGTAAGCCTATGCAAACTTCCAAGCATAAAAGGGTTAAGTTAGCGTTGACTGCATATTGGACCTGTTGTGTGCAGACACAGTCTTCCCCATGATAGGAATAATATTATGAACTATGGAGTCTTTGTTAGGGTTTTGTTGCAAGAAAAAAAAAATTCTTTTTTATTTTACTCAAATGAAACAGAATTTCACTGCAAGTAGTAACTTAGATTACATACCAACCAGCCACAACTGGCCTGGTGGCAGTGAAAACAAACAATTAACCCAACACCCAAATAGACTGACACCATTGACACCCGATTGAAAACAATAAATGGAATTTCATTGCAGAGAATAGGTTCAGGTCTTTTATTTTTTTTAACCCCTAAAGGACCAAACACTGTTTTTTGACAACATAGCATTTTTGGGCAAGCCACCACGTGTACAATTTTGGGTATTTTGGGCTGATTATTTTTTGAGTAGGGGATGAGGGGTACCTTTTACAAGCAATAATTTTCAAACCTTTTTCATGTATTGAACAAAAGTTATTTTAAAAAAAGTGGTTTTGCTTGCTTGGAGGGCAGTACGGGCACTTTAGTTTACACTGTGACAATTTTTTTTGGATATTGCCCAAAAGTGGTGGGGCAAGACTTCGGGCAAGGGTTCAAAGGAGATGGATAATAGATTCCCATGTTGTGTTGTCACATTGACAGCTTGGGTTGCTGCCATGTTCTTCATAGTTTAGGGTGGGTGACAGAAGGAGGCATGAATGCGGTTCAGAGGCCCAAGAAAATCGTTGGAGTTTGATGGACTGGACTTCTAACGATTTCACTAAGACTTTGAGACTGTAACAAGTTCACAAGAAAATTGTTTCATTTCACTTCAAGAAAATGGCCTTATTGTGACTGTAGAATTGTGACTTCTTGCCTAGAATGACTAAACAATGACTGTACCTCTATAATTGCACCCTGATCAGATTGGGTTTAGAGTTGCAATCATTCTCTAGTCACTTGCTTGACTACAGAACAAGAGTTCTACGAGTTCTTACTTTCATCCATAGTATTGTGTTCTGTGCACTATTGATGGGGTGACGTTGCTGGAGCAGTTTCTAATGTCAATGACTTGAAATGACTAGAGCATGACTACAGTGACTAGAAATTGACTTCTTATGACTGAAACGTCACTAAAACAATGACTACAATGAGGAACGTAGTGAGTTGCTTGTAAAGATAGGCTAAAGAAGGCTTACGTGTCATTGTGTTCTTCTTTTACTTCCTTCATGGCCGTAAGCAAATGTAGTTTACGTTTTAGCATTAAATTATTTTTTTATGTTAGATTACTTGATTTTTAGGACTCTGTACTCATAGTTGGATTTACATGTTTTTTTGTTCATTGTTTCCTTTATTAATTTTTGGTTTGTTTAGGATTTACTTATCTTTTTTCTAATTGCTATGTTGTTTGTTAGAATTTTTTTTTATATTACATTACTTTATTTTCAGGACTTTTCACTCATAGTTTAATGTTAATTTTTTGGGCATAATTTCCTTTATTGATTTTCTTTTTGATCATGTACATAGCCCTATTTTTCTAATTTCTGTGTTATTTGTTTGAAATTATTTTTTTGAATTAGATTACTTGATCCCTAGGTAGGACTCCTTACTCATAGTTTCATTTTTTTTCATTGTTTCCTTTGTTAATTTCCTTTTTGTTTATTTAATTATCCTTCTTCTTTCTTATTTTTGTGCACTTTGTTTCAATTTTTTTAAAATTTTACATTACTTGATTTTCAAGACTCCTTACTCATGGTTTGAGGTTAATTTTTTAAATTTTTTTCTGTTGAGGGTTTCTTTTATTAATTTTTTTTATGTTTAGGGTGCCCTCTTCTTTCTAATAGTTGTCTTATTTGTTTGAAATTATTTTTTTAATATTGCATTACTTCATTTTCAAGACTCTTACTCATAGTTTGAGTTTTTTTGTTTTTTTTCCTCGATCATTGTTTCTTTTATGAATTTTCTTTTTGTTTATATAGCCCTCTTCTTCTAATGAAGGTATTATTAGTTTTATATTATATTTTTATCTTACATTTCTTGATTTTATAGACTCAGTAGCCGTATTTTGATGTTTATTTAAGTTTATTTTTGAAGTTCACTATTTTCCCTCCTTTTTTATGGTTTATTTAGGCTTTTTTCTTGGGATTGTGGTATTGCATGCTATAAAATCATGTGTGCATGGTTGATGTTTTTTATTGCTGAAATTTTTTCTGGAATAGACAAACACCACTTCTCAATGGAAGTGGTGATACTCTAAAAGAAGTGGGTACCAGTGAGGTAAGCAACTTGAATTCAATTTGCATCATGGAGCATTGGCCTGGGTTCTGTCAATTCACATGCAATGTAGCGAGGCTTTCGTCACTGATAGTATAGAATTCAAGAAGGCATTTATACTACCTAGTATTAACAACCCATGACTAGAAAATGACTGAGTTCATTAGAAGGCTACTTACCTGACACTAAGAAATGACTATATCCTACTTCCCTTCGACTAAACAATGACTTTTACTAATATTGTCATAGTACTTCATTGCGAAAGGAACCATCACATAGTAAAGTAGTGTTTTTTTATAGAACCATGTACTAAGCATGGCTCCCGCAAAGTGCGGTCAACTGCATTGGAACATGATCCAAGCCTAATACATGAATTTTACCCCCTTTGCATGTAAGGTAATTCCTCCTAGTATTGTTGTTGTGCTAGCAAATTATCTTCTACATCTAATTCTATGGCTCCAACTAAATTAACAGTTTGCAATGGGAGAGGCCACCTTTGTGGAGCAATGAATCTTGCACTCTCCACAATGGTACTGATGAAGATGTCCACGGTATCCACGACTTCTCTCTTTGTTGTCACTTCCTTCCTTAAAACAACCTTCTACCCCAATTTCTCTACAACATCAAAGAAGAATACTTGAGTGGTTTGGCTTGGGAAAATGAAAGGCTCTGCCAAGAGAGGCAATTTATGACGAAAGTTTACCATTAAGAAGCTTGTGTCGTCCCTAACATATGTAGGATTCCCTCTACCGTCTTCGGCCTTCATCCACTCACAACACAGTAAAATGATTTTTGTATGTAGTGCTCTGTAGTCTAATTGTATGATGTCCTTTAAAACACCCACATAGTTCACTCTTGAGTCACCAATACTTTATGAGGGCAATTTGAACAAGGAAGCTACATCACTATTGTAGCTCATCAAATAGGTGGTAGTATCATCTTCTACTTGAAAGTAGTTGCTGAAAGACGTGATCCAAGTATATTGGGGTGCTCTTTGGGAAGGCTTCTAATTGAGTAATAAGCGGTCCCTATTCTTGGGAATACTCAAATCCATGTCTGAATCCCGGATAGTGTTGTATATCCAGTTTGCTAGTGTTATGATAGAAGGATTTGTTTGTGCCTCGTCCTTCCACTTCCTACACTTATACACAAAATCAGAATGAAGAAGTGATACCATACTCCATCATACAAATGCAAAGATTGATCCGATATACTAAGGTCTCTAACCTCCCAAGACACAAATTCAATTGATGACAGAAGTATAACTTAGACATCACCTGCAAAAGTCAAAGTGTAGTTGACTTCAACAATGTCACTAAGTCTTGACTTTTATATAATGATGGTACTGCTACTACAATGCCTACAACACCTTTTTAGTGGCTCAATGACTATTGCACCCTATTGATTTGAAGATGTCAATTGTAGGATACCGATTGAATTGAATCCCAAGAGCAAGATCATTGCATGAGAACATACATGTAAAAATCTTGCTTAATTGACACATTCACTAGCACACATTGATGTGCTATATCCCTTAGTTTGGCACTCAATATGTAGATCTTCCCCACACCTTGCAAGATGTCCTCTACATCACCATATTCTTCATTTGCATCCCACACATGTCTTTGGGTACCCTCAAATCTATGCAAGTGCTCTGTAATAAAGCCTAAGTACTCGTCTTTCAAGTACCCCCTACCATTCATGCCTCGAGACATGCCATATTTTGAACATGGCCCTTCAAAACTTTCATGTATCGCTGGATTGGATA
Source organism: Pseudoscleropodium purum (assembly GCA_963969395.1). NCBI lineage: Eukaryota > Viridiplantae > Streptophyta > Bryopsida > Hypnales > Brachytheciaceae > Pseudoscleropodium > Pseudoscleropodium purum. Next base: position 7,722,324 of record OZ017803.1, read on the forward strand.
CATCCACCTTGCGCTAACAGGGCCTCAAAGGTCCAATTCCCTTGCAAGATGATACGAAAGATGTGTCATGACATCAAAGAAGGAAGGGAGAAATTCTATCTCCAATAACGCCATTCTCTCTACCACATTTGCCTGCAATGATGGGAAGTCAACTAGATTGTAAACTTTTGTGCATAGGCGTTTGAAGACCTTGCACATGCACATCACAGCCATGTGTAGACCAGGTTTAAGGAGACTATGAAGTGCCAATGGCATCACTTATTGCATGAGTATGTGATAATCATGGGACTTCAGACCTCCAAAGTTCTTTTTCCAAATGCACCTCCCAAAGTGTGAGCAAAATCTGTCGGGTGTCTTCAAGGACTTTATACACCTAGCAAACTTCTCGAACTCATCCTCAGAAAATACATATGATGCTCATAGCTTCAACATCTTCCCGAGCTTACTTGGGTTTGGCGTCAAACACAAATTCCTCCTTATATTTTGTCTTTGCAAGTCTCTCCTAACCTTGATGGTGTCCTTTTTCCCCATAATAGTCTTTAGGAAGTTCTTGGCAAGATTCATTTTGGAGTGTTTGATGTCTAGGAGGTGGTGAATGAAAAGATATTGCAAACCAAGCATTCACTTCTTCTATTACTGCTTACATGCGGATATACACTACAAAAATTGAGCCGTTCTAAACACCCTCCAAAGTCTTACAATGGAAATGGAAATTGTAATGAACAATAAAATATGAGTAATTTTAGGCACACGTTGACTAATAGTGGCATTCAATCCAAGTTTCAAGGGCCATTGTCTTGTACAAAGATCAAAAGTCATAAGAGTGTCATTTTTGTGTCATTTAAGGTGACTGCACCTATGCCACTACTAACAAGTGACTTTAACATGACTTTATAGAAACCTTCCGGTCGCAAAGAAGTCATTCAGTAGTAAATAGTAGGGGATTACTGATTCTCACCTTCTAATATGGCAAGTTGTATTGGCTAGATAGTCGCTTGATGTTGTATATTTTTGAAGGGTCACCAACTACATTGTCCCTGTTTTCTATTGTTTTCCATGCTTCACACTTAGTTGCATGTTTGCATCTACTCCTCCACTGTTACAGGATGCGGTTCAGGATAGTCTTCCATGTATCCATTGAAGTGGTCCTTCATCTCTTCTGATCTATATGGATGATCTACAAGTAACCAACGTCGCATACCCCTGTACGTACATTTTCCAAGCTCAATTGAATGCTTCGCACTTAAATTCACTCCACACCATGGACAAGCAACATATCCTTGATGAGAGAATCCTCCTACCATACTACAGCCTGGGAAGTCATGAATTGTTAAATCAACATAGCACACAACTAGAAGGTCTTACATCCAACTTCCTTTGTTGCATTGTAAGCTAGAACTCCAACCCATAGCTCCAGCAACTCCTCGACTAGTGGCTCGAGGTAAACATCAAACACCTCAGATGTCACGGATTCATTGCCGGGAATCAACAAGGACAACATTACAAAGAACTTTTTGGTGCATAGCTATGGTGGGAGGTTGTACTTTAATAGTAGTACTAGCCAAGTTGACCAAGAGGACTTGTTTTGCTTGAATGGGTTCACTTCATCTGCCAATAAAGCAAAGTGAGCATTATGTGGATCAACTGCGAACGTAAAATCCACGTTCTCATGGAAATGTGCCCAAGCCTTTGAGTCACAAGGGTGATGTACCAGTCTGTCACCTCTCTCCTTATTGCTTTGATTTTCGGCGTGCCATACCATCAATTTCGAGATCTTAGGGCTCTTGTACAATCGTTGAAGTTGTGGGATGATTGGAAAATGACGAAGAACCTTGACTGGATAGTACCTTCGTTTTTCATCTCTATACTATCAGTCACCATACTTTGGGCAATACAACACATCGACAAATTCACTACAGAATAAGACATAGCCCTTCTCACATGCATATATAATGTTGTACAACAATCCCAATGTTGCAGTTAATGATTTTGTAATGTGGTATGTCTTAGGTAAGCTATTCCCCTCAAACAACAAATGGTGTTGTAAAAGGTTGAAGAGTTTATGGGCACAATGATTGTTGACCCTATGCACAATATACAGGTTCATGAGCAACACCGTTGCTGCGAGCTTGTTGGAATGTAAACCAATATATAGAGCCTCCATGGATTCGTCTAGCTCATTAGCATCGAAATTAGAAGCCTCTACCTGTCCCACCAGCCCCACCTCCGACTCTATTGTATCATGCCTGCACTCTTCTGGCTCTGTAGCATCTTCATCAACAAATTCCATACTCTCTTCGTGCATAGAGTCTGTTGTCTCTATTGGCTACCTCCTTCTGAAATCTCTTTATTGAGCTTCAGGAATTTTCCGGTGTAGGATGTGCTTGTCTGACCATCCCTTTGACTTCAACAGTGGCATCAACTTCAACCAAGTCTTGTTGTTCTACATCATGCAGACCATGCTGTTGTCATGCCTAAAAATGTTGGTTCCACTCTTCGTCAAAAGAATCTCGAGTGCCTAAACCTCTCCAAATCCTACAATCTGGATGCCTATCGTTGCAGACTAGATGCCCGCGCACATTTTGAATGAACGGCCTCTTGCATCCACGACATTTAATGCAAGGGTAGTGAATTCTTATGACATTATACTCTTAAGCCCTTTGCAATTCCTTGATCCGCAACCGCTCATTGTGAAGTCGCTATCTATGCTCCTCAGACAAAGGCAACTTGGTAGGAATCATGTTGAAATTCGTAATGAATAAGCTGGTTTACATTATTCTGAAAATGATACAATGACATGGAATGAGAAGCTAAAATGTAATGGTGACCTCATGACTTGCACTCTTCCCCTAGGTTCTACTATGAATGTACAACTATACTTCCACGTGACTTTGTAATCACCAAACAATGTAGCGTCAAGCTTGCACAACGATGAACTTGCGAGGGAGGGGGGAAAGCACTGACAAAGAAGACCATTCGATAGACCAATGGATCCAAGGTTACATGCAACCAAAAGTTGCATGGGAAGGTGATCCAACTACATCACATAGCGATTGGAGGGCTACAACGGAGCCAGGTGTCCCAAGCAATGAGGCGGGGAGGGGGGGTTTTGGAATTGCCGGGTTTGAAAACAGACCATTGCTAGGGACGTGGCTGCCATTGGTGACACAACAAATAGGAATGGAGGGCAAATTTCATAGAGAAGAACAACAAAGCTTTGCTACGGATGAAGGCATGAAGTGTGCCCATTTTCAAAAGAGGTAGTTACAGTTGTGATTTTATGTAGGTAGGTTTGTTAGTCTTATCTAATTCTAAAATTAGATGTTATCTTTGTAATAGTTAGCTCTATTAGTGTTGTGAAAACCATAGATGAAACCTATAATTTTGTGTAGTTAGTATTTTTAGTGTAGCTAAATTTTCAAGTCTCTCGTACTTTATATACACAAAATAGTGAAATTATGTTGGTCTTCACTTATGCTTTGACTTTTGACAATACATGAATATATTTGTTGTTATTATATGTAAGCATCCAACTTTGGAAATTGTTTTGGAGTAGTGTGGACCAAAAGTTATATTAAATATAAACAACTATTAGGTCTCATGCATAGTGCTACAGTTTTTTAGGGTGTGTTCTTAGCATTGCTTGATTTATCATGTTTCCATATTGTTCCAATTGTGACACCAAATTTCAAAGCCAAAATGGAGAATAATTTATAATATGGTAGCCATAAGATAGTCACGTTTTTGTTGGATATATTTTACAAGTTTACAACATTATCTAAAGCATAAAATTATGTACATTTTGCATTAGAAAATGTACTAAAATTGATGATGATGGTTGCAAGTACAAAGTGAATTTGAATATACACAACTACCAACCCAATTGGATGAATGAAGATTGGAGCAATTTTGATGAGGGAGGACATAACAATCCGTGGCCGATGCGAGGAGGCAACATTCCATCCATTGAGGTACATGCTAGCCTCCAAAATTGCACCTAAGAAGGACAGTTCAAAGAAAGAGGGTACGTAATTTTACTCCAAATGAATGTTGAGTAATTCCTTTGGAAGTGAGGATGCATATGAGAGGGGGGATTCAAGCGATGGAGGGGACCCAAACAACCCTACTAGTGTGAAGCATAGGTTTTGTGATTCAACTTGGTCATGCTCAAATTTCACCTATTCTCCTAAACACAAAGCATTTAGAGGTTCAATGGTACCTACACATGGTTTTCATACAATGCCGACTCTTACGACATTGTTTTCATTATTTTGGCCTTATACTTTCTTGTATAAAATAGTAGTAGAGACTAACCATTATGCAACTACACCAAATGAGTATGGCAAAACTAGGGGGGAGAAAGATGGTTGCCATTGACTATGTGGGCTTTGAAGGCCTTTTTAGCAATTCGCATGCTCATGGGGTTGAAAAAACAACCAAATACTAGGACATATTGAAATGAACAAGGGTCTTTCCTTCATTGTTGGCGGATTTCTTCAATTTTCTCTAGGGGGAGATTTGAAGCCATATCAACATGTTTACATATCACCAATCCAACTAGGTACATTAGGGAGAAAGAATTGCCCGGGTATGACAAAATGAGTCAAGTAAGGTGGTTGGTGCATGACATTAGAGATAGTTTCAAGCAAGAGTGGAGTTTGGGCAAATATCTTACCGTAGATGAAATGATGATATAGTACAAAGGTTCATATTATCTAGCTAAGCAATATATGCCAAAGAAGCCACAAAAATAGGGAATCAAGGTTTGGTGCTTGGTGGATTTGTCATCGAAATTTGTTTACAACTTTGAGATCTATTGTAGGGCTAACCATTTTGGAATTGAAGAAATACCACATTTGGTTCATGGAGAGGCTAGTGTGGCACACAATGTAGTCATGAGATTATTAGATGGCCAACAGAGGAAGGGGCATGTTGTTGTAACCGACAACTATTTCTCAAGCATTGGATTGTTTATGGAATTGGCTGCACTTGAAATATATGCTACCGGCACTATGAGATCAAATCAAGTGGGCCTTCCTATGGAATTGAAGATGATTCAAAATTGGACCCATTCACCTCAAGGTACTTTACAATGGGCAATGCATGATTCTTGGAGCATAGCATGTGTTTTGTGGAAGGATAAACGTCCTCTTTTACTAATTTCCACACATGCATTGCCTAGAGTTCCCTTGTGTGTTAGTACCAACGGTTTCCCATAGGAATGGACCGACAAGGGATCCAATCCAAACCTCCCCTATTCATCTAGAGTATACGACACATATGAGGGGGGTGGATGTTGTGGACCAATTGAGAGCATCATATTATAGCCAAACAAGATCTCACAAGTGGTGGCATCGGGTTTTTTTATTTCCTACTAGACACCACAATGGTGAACATGTATGTCATCTATTTAGCAACATTGCGTCAACGTCGGAGAAGAAGAAAATGTATGATTCACCTTCAATTCAAGCTTAACTTGTGTGATGCTCTCACACATGATTGGCATGGCCATGGAAATGACGTGGATGAAGAAGAAGCACCACGTTCGCACTTGCCAACTTCGAGTTGATTGAGATGTGCATGTCTTATATGTAGGAATCCCAATTGTAACTACTATTGCTAGATTTGCAACCGTACTTTTTTGTGCCTAAATCGAGGATGTTTTGAAGAATTTCACTATAGGCTCAAAAATCAACGCCAACACCAACATCCCCCAAGAACATAAGGTGAATTGGAAGTTTTTGTTTTTGTTTAGATACAAAAGGCATGTTTATTGTTAGTATTTTTCAAACATGCAATATTTCTTTTTGGAACCCTCTCATTTTTTTACTTTACCTTGTACTATAAGTCTGATTATCTTCTATATATTTTAGGAGGTACCTTCTACTAAGTTGTTGCTTATCTTTTCCTTCATTGTCCTCCCTTCTTATATATTTTTGGGGCTATTCATCAATTATTGCCAAAGCTTGCATAATTTTACCCTTGCCTTCCATTTTGTTTCCTTTTATTCTATATTTTTTCCCTCCCCTTATCCATTTCATATAATTTTTTCTTCCCCTCACAAATGTTTTTCTATACATTTTTTTTATTCTATATTTTTTTTTGCCCCTCACAAATGTTTATATATATATATATTTTTTTTTTCCTCCCCTTACCCATTTTTTTGGTAGGATAGGAGGTTCACGGGAGCCCCACAGCAAAGGTTTATCCCCCAGCCCCTAGGAGGCCAGGAGGTTCAGAATGTGGCTCACCATCAGCGAAGCCCCTAGGCAGCAACTCACCCTCAGGGAGCATCCAAGCAGCAACTCCCCCCGGGGATGCTCTCGGCATCGTTCACAGCACGCAAGGCTTTATTGGGGCGGGGCCATGCTTTGCTGGCCATGTGGGAGACTGACATCTAATTTCAAATTGACCATATTGGATTCCAGGGGAGGAGGAAAAAGGGAGCCCTTGTTGAAGTATGTTAGCATCTCTCTTCATGGGGGATGAAGGTGACCCATCATTTAGAGTCTACCCTGAAGCCTGTTTTGGTCATAGAAGGCTCCGAGCAAATTTTCGCTCCCAAATTTTCAAATTTTCAATTTTTTTAGGAAAGATGATTCTTTACTGTTCATTAGATAGTTTTTAGTGTCTCCATTGTTCAAATTTTTTGATCAGAACTCAATTCAATGCCCAATTCATGCATGGAAAAAGTGATAGTGTAAACTAGTTTACACAAACCTATGTCTACAATCATGCCATTTGTATATCTTCTATAAGTGCAATGATAGCAAAAAAAATTTAGCATGTTTCTAACTCATACTAGAACCTAAATCCAAAAGACACCATCAAATTGAAATTCTATACTTGATCAATTCAATAGTGAAAGTGCAACTGCCCGGAATTTCCATAGTGGAAAAATATGAAATCCTAACATTGGAACCTTGGATCTCACTAAAATTTTGGAATTCAAATGTGAAAATTGGTAGGTAGAAAAATATTAAAGATTAATTTAAGATCTTACAGTTCAAAGTTAATTTTTTTTTGCATGTATTGTCCACTACTCTCCTTCCACAAACCCCCCCCTTTTTTGAATACTTTCTCCCCAAACAAACCTTGGTCCTTTAGGGGTTAACCAAGGAAACAAAATTTCATTGCTATGAGAGTAAAGTATAGTCTAGGTCCTTAGGAGAATGGTCTATGGGCTTGTAGTTTGTACCGATGGTAGCATTTATATTTGTTCTTCTCTAACTATTTTAGGGTAGTAAAATTCATTCGTAGTTGTTTATAGACATGGACTATCTGGAGGCACATTATGAATGTGCTGTAAGTTACTTGGATCTGGCAGTAGTAGAATGCATTGCATCGACTCAGATTGTGGAATGCATATTGCAGCTTCTCGTCCTAGAATGATCATAAACTTGAAGAAGCTGACTATCTTTCATGACCATCATAGGTGTAATTATGCAGACCTCAATTTCACAAGTAGAATTACAAATGATTGTTTGTACCTAGCAGTGATATTTGTAAACTGATGTTTTGTATTGTAAAATGCTCACTTATCAATTTAGTCTTGGTGCTTGAAAGGGTTCACGGTGCAAGTGAGCATTTAAAAAAAATTAAAGAATTTAATACCCCGACATATACACACTTGTACACTAGTATTGAAAATTCAATGCTACAATATTGCTATAAGTAAGGCAAAAAATGCATTTCTTGATACAAGGCACTATATTTATTTTATTAAATGGCACATACCAATACCTTTATCTTTGAAAATTACTAGTTTTCCTTCATACTCCAAACTTTTGGAACCACTCTACTCTGGTTATTAATTCACAAAAGTGACATAGGCAGAGACTCAAATGAGTAAGGGCCACTTTACACCTAGAAGTTGGGCCAATTTCCTATGAGGCCAATTGCACCAAATTTCAACCTTTTGGGGGCTAGAAGCTAACCTCAACTACTCACTATAATAAGATTATAATGGGAGTTGATTCTCCCAAGTGTAAAGGCCTTGAGGCCAAGAAGCAGGGCCGATTTTAAAAAAACTAGAAGGGAGAGAGAGGAGGGCTAAAATTTCAAAGCAAATATATACCTAGATGTTGATAGCCCAAAATCCAATGAATTTGATTTGTTGAAGAAAAAAAGTATTTACCCCCTAAATGCCTAAACTACATTTTTTGACAATATAAAATTTTTGGGAGCTCACTATAGATGAAGTTTTTTTTTTTAAATTCTTTAAAATTTTAATACAATATGTGTCAAAGGAGCAACTTTAAGGCTAAAAAATTTTCATAACTTTTGATTGCATGGTTAAAAAAAGTATTGTATGATATGTATTTTCATTACCTATCGGACAACCCAAGTAGTAAAATAAACTTCTTTAAAAATCACTTTTTTAGAAAATTAAAATTTGAAATTGGTTCTTTAGATTTTTATATATTTGAAAAGATTTGAATCATTCCATTTTGATCAATGAGTTAGATATTATGAAGAGTTTTAGTTTGCATGAGTTTGTAAGTTACTATTGAATCTCTACTCTAAGACAAACTTTGAAGTCCTTTATTTAACTCAATTTTCAATATTTTTGAAAAAAAATTAAAAGGATAAGTGTTGATTTTTATTACAACATTACAACCATTGGAATTGGCATTTTTAATTCCATAAATAAATTGTTAACAATTTATTATTTTGAATCATTCTCTCTTTCTTTCTACTTATTACTTTTTTCCAATATGTTGTACAATTCCAAATGATCTGAAATTTTTCAAGCATGTAGCCAACTTGACTTGAAGAATTGATTTAAAGAGTAACCACAATTTTAGACATTTTTTCATACAAACGTGACGTTATGAAGTACAACTGCCAAAAAATTTGCAAGGCCAAAAGAAGGATTTTTGTCACTTCAAATGCTAATATCTTGCAATCTATATGGTGCCAATTTTTTAATATTTTTGGCACATCCTTTCAAACTAGCATACTACAAGATCCTATAGTTAAATGTGTTCAAAAATTTGGTACTTGTACTAGAAATAGCAATTTTGGAGTGTTTTGGTGAAAACATAGTCATATAACGGTTAAACAAACAACTTTTCTAATTGAAATCTAACATTGGCTCTTAAGCCAAGAATTGGTCTCCCATTTTTGGTGCATCCAATTTAGCAAGCTCAAGCCATGTCAAATCATGTCCTTTTTGGATAAAAAGTTAATTGTACCAAATTGGCCTGGACTTTAAGTGTAAAGGGGTTGGGGCCTATTTCAACGTTATGTCCAATCACAAGTGAAGATTCTTGGCCTCTAGTACAAAAAACTGGCCCAGCCTCTAGATGTGAAGTGACCCTATGATTGAAGTTGAATGAAGCCCTCCCACATCCATTGGTCCTACTCTTGTGCTCTACTCATCTTGACTACCCAAGTGTCACTTGCTTGAACCACCCTCATTACCAGACGCTATTTCAAACTGTGTGACCAATACACAAAAGCTGTAAACAAAAGCTTGGTGATGATATGGCAGGCTTCCCACTTTCCAACATGCGAGCCAGGGCAGAGCAATACTAGTCTTGTAGATTTTTCAACTCGGGGAAAAACATAGAAACTTATTATTCACTATTATTTACCAAACAATTCATCAAATTATTTCTGTCAATGATATTGATATGCAAGAAGGTTTACAGTTATTAAATTATGAAACTTTCCTCAGCGTTGTTGGCTCAGAAATTAGGAGCATGCAACTTCTAATGTGGCCAAAACAAACTTGAAGTTCTGGACATGGGATGAGCATTGCTAGGAAGTGATTTAGCAGTTCATGCTTTTGCCAATCACTCTCTAGCTTCCTCATGAAGTATGTATGATACTATGTTGCTTAATAGGTACTTTGTAACACTAAGTAGCCTTTTTAAGGTATAATTGCATCCACTACTGCTACTTTTCCAAAGATTGCGAGATGCACTAATTTTTTTTTTTCATTTGGCAATTTTCTTGAGGACTGAAAGCATTTGAAAAAACAGATGACGAAGAAGACACTGCCATGACTCTTTTTTTGCCTCCCAATTGTCATTGAAAAAGAAAATGTAAAAGAATGTATTCTAGTGCAAAAGAAGAATATTTGTTTCTGTCTTGCAATGATTGAAATGGAAGGTGTATTGTTAGTAAGGTGTACTCTCATTAAGATTCTGTAGATTCTCTTCCTTCAGGATGCACAATAGGAATACAAACCTGAATTGTTACAACAGCAAGTTGACTCGAGCTATTTGATTTGAAGCTCTTGTTTATGCCAACTTGAGCACTACAGCTTAATATCTCACAATTCACAGAAAGCTTATGTGTGCTTCTATTACTGAGCGGTGGGTACCACAAGATAATCTCCGTTGACAAAATCAAGGAATTGAAGTTTTAATTTTGTTTTCCATTGAACATTTTTGTATTTAGAAGGTGTAAGGTAAACCAACCCATGACAAGAGAACTCCCTAATATAGACATCTATCAAACAACCCATTACAATTTTCCACCAATCTATATCAGGTTTTTTCTAATTAATGTAAATAGACTTCATTAGGTAGGTTTATGACTGAAATCAATGTTTTGTGTGATGTTGATTGAGATGCTAGAGACTATTTTAGGAACTTGCACCTTTCTAGTGTAATTCATTACATGAACTACTTTTTTTTTATTCCTATATGTCATGTCCATATTAGACAATATTTCAACCATATTAGAAAATATAATAATTGCATTAGGTGGTTTGATGACCATCGTGGTTGTAGTTATTGATGGCTTTGGAGGTAGTCTAGAGATTATTTAGAGCCATTTGGCCAGTTCACTTCAAAAATTTGTAATAAATTCATGCTTTGTCAAAAAAATTTAATTTCAGTTGCTCTCCCCATTTCTCATGTTGCTTGTATATGGAAAAAAAAATTTTAAGTTTTCAAATATGTCAATTAGGCAAACTAGTCAATCTGCTTGTCATAGGCTGGTTTACCTTAGTGCTAGTAAGGTAAAACAACCCATTATGGTCAAATGAACCATGAAGAACACTTGAAAGGTGACCCCATGATGGTTATTATCAATTTTTGAAATTTTGAGTCACCATCAATGTCTCACCTGACACTATTGGAGTGATTAGTGATCCTATTAGAAACACATAATTTTTTTTAAGTATAAATCATTGCAAAAAATGACTTTTTCAAGGCCGACCAAATTAGAAAATATTTTGATTGTTTTAGGTGAAGAAAGTGGTTGTAATGGATATATGTTTTGTTGGTTGTAGAGTAGTGTATAGATTGTTTTGAGCAGATCACTTCAAAAAAATCTAGAAAATTCATACTTCGTTGAAAAAATATAATTTCAATTATTGTTGTTATTTCTTACACATGTCTGTATGTGGGGAATTTAAAAAAAAAAAATTTAGCCATGTCATGAGTGCAAACTTGAAATTCTGACCATGATGGGCTATTGTACCTTATATGAAGCAGTCACTCGTTAATAAGAGGTGCCTTCTCACAATAGCAGACCATGTGTTCTAATCTGAAATTGTTGGATGAACTGTGTCATACTGTGTCATATATTGTTGGTAGGTTTGGCACAATGGAACAATGTCAGACCTTTTTTCACAAGCTTACCTCCATTGTACATGAGTTCCTACTATAAGGCAATTCACTCCTAAAGAACCAAGTTATATTTTTTGACTACCTAGAAATTTTGGGTAGGTATGTGTGACTAAATATTTCCATATTTTTGGCTCAAATTTTTTTAGAAGATGGAAACAATGAATATCTTTCATATGTACTAAATTTCATGATATTTGAAAATAGGAGTCAAAAGTTATAACCTAATGTGTTATTTTTTTTTTTATAATTGGGCAATTTGGATAGATAAAAAAATCACCTTTCAAAAAAAAATTGAAACTAGTTTTCTAAAATTATATATATGTACATGGAAAGCTTTGAATCATTCTATTTTGATCAATGAGTCAAAAGTTATGAGGATTTTTGTTTGTAGGTAGTTATGGATTCCCTACTCTAAAACAAACTTTGAAATTCTTTATCTTATCTAATTTTCAATATTTGTAAGAAAAAATAAAACCATAAGATGTTTAGTGTATATTACAACATTTCCACCTTGTGATTGGCATTTTAAAATCTTATATTAAAATTCTTAATAATTTAGTAATTTGAATCATTATCTACTACTACCTACTTACTATTTTTTTCCTATATGTTGTACAATTCCAAATGATCTGAAATTTTTTACACATGTGGCCAACTTGTTTAAGAAAACCAATGTAAAGAAGCACCACCATTTTGGTCATTTTTTCATAGACAAGTTAGCTTGTAAAGTATTGCTGCCTTCTTCATATCTTGCAATTTACATGGTGGAAATGTCTTAAATTTTTACCACATGTTTTTGATACTACATACTACAAGAGCCTACAGTTATATGTGTTAAAAAAGTTTTTTTTTTTTCAAAAATATGGTACTTGTACTAAAAATGACGATTTTTGAGCGTTTCCAGTGAAAATATAGTCATGAAATTTTAGGGGTTAATGCTGCTGATTGTTGCCCAAATTCTATTTTGCAATTAGCAGTGTGGAATGGTCATACTAGTTGAAGTTTTTGAAGCAATTGTTATCTTAACGTTTCTCGACAATTGGTTTTTGCAGGAATTGTTGTCTTCGTAGTATTTAACCCCTGAACGACCCTCGGGCTCTAGAGATACGTTACTGTATCCAAAGCATATGGAAAGGTTTGAATTTTATGGAACTATGGATTGACAAGAAATTGTGGATTCAACTATTCTGATTGCCTTCTCAACCTCAGGGGGTGTTGTGCAAATTTTACTGATGTGCTTGGAAGCCACAGTGCTCTAAATTGGCTCCTCAATCATCATCCAATTGCTTTGGTGAGTAATCCAACATTGATCAAAGGAATGCATAGAAAAAAAAATCTGTAAGTAATCTGAAGCGGATTCATGGGTGCGGCATTCTAGAGTGCCGTATGCACAAGAGCCGGGGCGCCCGGAAATGCCTAGGGTGGAGTTCGAATATGCCATATGGTGGCATCCAAATCAGCGTAGTAGGATGGTACAATGTGCTTGTGTTCGGGCCATGCTAGTGACAACAATGGAGGGTACTATGGCACGAAGGTAAGTACTTTTTCCAAGGAATCCTGGTGGCAAAGGTTTCACGCGGTGGGACTTCTGTAACACTTCATGGTTCACATAACACTACAGTGTGACGCAGTCGATGGACACTAAATTTGTGAGGTCACAAGTGTGAAACAGATGCAATTCACATGAAAGATGAAAGAAGCCAAATGGTGGGTTCTTTGGATTTGTAATCTCATGCTCAAACACTGATTGAAGTCACTAGTGCACAAGCAGAATCCGAAGGTGCGTCTCCAGCCACCAACCCCACTTTCCTGCCTTTTGCTACCAACAGATACAGACACGTTAGGACGTCATGGCCCACTGAAAGAACGGGTACCTTGGCATATGTACTTGCATGGACAACATATGGGACTTTGTATATTATCCTCATTTCCAGCTGGTGCGTATTGCACTTTGGGCCGTTGAAGATAGCATTCAATGCGCCTTTGCAGCTTCAACTACTTTGCTATGTTGACAAAACCCTAATTCTGGCAAGGAGGCCCTCAAACACGTCAAAATCTTGGATATACAGCCACAGAGGGCCTTCAGGATGTTCAAGGGTTAAACAAAACCCGATGATAGTAGGAGTGTTGCAACCTCTCATTCCATTTAGGCTTATGTGATCAATGCTTTGTTGGTTTTGACTTCCTTTTCAAGCATAAATTGGGGTCTTCTCAAGATGAGCTATCATGCTGTATTTTGACATCAAGCTTAATGCTGATCTTTCCAGTTCTGCATTTTGAACAAACTGCAACAAAGAGGGAGGTGGGAAGCACAAAATATGTTTTCACTGCGAAGAAAGAAAGTTTGTTCAATCTAGCCTTATTCTTATGATCTTATGTAGTGGGACTTGTATACCAGTAATATTTGGAGATCAATGAAGTCTGCAAAGATTGATAGAACTTTTAGTGGTGAGTTGAATCTGCATTAATTTACGGTGGGCACCCCCCAAATGCGCCACTAACCTTCACCTCTATAAGACCAAGGAGCCTACTTTGGACTTTTGGAGAATTTAGACAGCCTCTATTGACTTCATAATTTGAAATTTTTGTATGCATTATTTAGGATGGATAATACTATTCATAATCTATGTGGGAAGTTTTATTTTATGTCATTCCAATAAATATTGCAAAAGTTAGAAGTTTTTATTTTTTATTTTAATGTCAAACTGGGCTATAAAAAATATATTCTAAAAAAGTTTTAAGAAAAAACTGAAATTTTATAGATTGTCACATGTTGAAATTTTTTTGAACCATTCAATTCCAAATAATGAAGTAAGAGTTATGAGGAGTTTTATTTTGCGGGCAATAAAGGTAGAAAAAACATATAAAGTTGTCTTTTTCTCTCAATTTAAAAAAAAATCAAACAAAAACAAAAATAAAGGATACTAAGTGTTTGATATTACATTCCCACCATTTGGATTAAGAGTTTTTACTTTCATATAAAAGTTATTAGCAAATTAGATTTTTCTTTCATTCAATACATGGTTGTCATAACGGGCAAGTTAGGGTCATCGGACGGGACGGACGGACGGGCAAACTGGACTGGACGGCTTTAATTTTGTAACTTGTGCAATTTTGCGGAATGACAGGTCACCTCGGAATGCGAAATCCAGGGCGCAGACAATCTCGTCCTCGCCCATCATGTTTCTTAATCTACATGGCATCCACGTGGCCTATTTTTCCGTTATCAGAAAGTCAACTATGTGTTGACTGTATTGGACGGGCGGAACCTCTAACGAACGGGCGAACTGGACGTCTGTCCACTATGACAACCATGCCTTATTGGCCTCTAAAGTGAAAATGTTGAGAAGAAGTTCTCGCAAATGATCCTTGACAAGATATTGGTGGGTCCTTTGGACCAAGGAACTCGCTGTTTGATCATTTTTGATGATGTGAAATGTGAAGGAATATATCCTTTCACTCTTGAAACTATATCAAACATTAGGAAGGTAGTAGAAAGCCTATACTTGAAGTCCATCAAAATAATGGTGTAATTTTAGTGGTGGTCTCTGTGAGGGACCTTCGTTCATTTTAAATGTTTATTATGTATTGGACGTGTACCTTGTAAACTATGCTTATATGTTAGTCATTTTGGAGTTGCCATGTAGAAATGTCAAAGTCACATACTAGTAGCCCCGGAATGACTGGTGTCCACGTCAGCTCCTTCATAGGCATGGTGGTGGCAGTGGAAATCGATTCATTCAGCATTTTGTCTTCAAGGTAGTCATTTCCGAGTCTCATTGAAGTTACCAGAAGCTGCGTCTTTGAAGTCCTAGACTAGGTACACACTCCAAATTTTTTACTTCCTGCCCGAAGTTTACCACAACGGGCAGCATTAACCACCCAAAATCATTAAGTCATTTCTTACTTACTAAAAAGACATGCAAAGTATTATTTGGTGACTTGAAGTGACTTTTTAATGACTAAGGCGTCCACCGCTGACTTACCTCAATTTCCAACATTATCTCATTCCCAAGGAAAACTAAAAATCATAGATGAAAGTCTACCTTCATTGCACCGTCGTCCACAGTTTAGAAAAATGACTGCCAAATGACTCTTCCAATGCTGCTGCCCCAGTGCTGGTGCAATTATAGAATTTGCAGACATTTTTTAGTTGTTCCGGACATATAGTCACTTTACAATCATTTCCTCCAGTCATTTATTCATTGTTTTTTTTTGTAGTGAATGAATCATTTTGCGTTTATTAATAAATTTTGGATATTATGATCCTTTATTTTGATTGATATTAGAATAAGGGATTCCAAAGAAATTTCAAATAATTATATATATATAATTTTCTTTTTGTGTTTGTAATTAAAGTATGATAAGTCTACAATAGAAAAAACTTATTTATATATAGACGAAAAAAGCAAGCTATTGAATTTTTATGTCTTCTCTTACAATTATTAATATGATATGATAAATATTCAAATAATTATAATACGGAGTAATAAGTTATGATAGTAATTGTTTTTCAATTTAAATGAGATTTCATATTAATGAAATTTGAAGTTTACATTTATCTTAGAAGTTATCATACAAATGTTATCTTCACACATATGATACACTTATCATATACTCATGATAACTTCAAAATTCATCCTTAAATGACTTATTAACCTTGGTCCTCCTTCCACATCATATATATGAGAGTTGCCACCAAAAGAAATGCCAATCATAAAAATGAGTATTTTATTAATTGAAAGCTGTTGTCACTTTGCTTTCAATACGCTTCTTTGACTATATTGCACATTATTTTGGGAATATTTGTGTATTATGGGAACCAAATGAATATGAAAAACTCTTAATAGATAGTAGTCTCATAATTGATTCTTTCTTTAATTCTCCAAATCAACAAAATTTTCCATTTTAGCGAATTACATGTTTTATGAATGTTGTCATTACCAAGTGTCAATAGTGATATGAGTGTTCTTTTTATCATTTGGGTTATTTCTTTTAGATGTTATGACACATGTCATAAGCCACTTGGCATTGTCCCATTGACTTACAGTAGTCCAAAGCTATTAAGTCTTGCCATATGTTTGTATTTAGGCCATTGACAAGCCTTATGTGACATTGGCAAGAATGCATTATCTTCCGAATCTTCCAAATTGCATGCAATTCTATGCAATTTGGTTTGGATTCAAGGAAAGTACCACCTCACTTGTGTGCTTAATTTAGATACAATAGTGACAATGTCTAAGTACTCAAAAAGTCATTAGTATATTATTGTTGTTTGAAAGTGGCCTTTGCCTTCAAGCAAAGCCCAATTATAGGGGTCACTTTGCACCCATCACAATGCACTCCATCATGATGACCACCTTCAAGGCAAAAAAATTTGCTTTCAAGACTAGCCAAAAAAGTTGGTGAAAAGATGTCAACCAACATATAGGATTCTAAGTTTGGACAATTATTTGAAGAAAGAATATGTAATGAAGGTATCCATCTCAAATTCTTTGATAAAGAACTTAACAAAATACATTCATCCAAATTAAATTCCACCATATGGTATGATTTTTCTACTTTCTCTCACAATGCCACCAAGCTTAACAAACCACCTAATTTGAGAGTTATCAAGGAAGACAACTTTCCTACTTTCTTTGGCAAGTCTATCAAGTTGGAACAATCTTCGAAGTCTAGAGTAGTCAAAAAAGACAAGTTCCCTACTTCCTTGGGCAAGGCCGCCAAGCTTAGACAATTCTCCAAATCAAAAGTAGTCAAGGAAGAAAAGTTCCCTACTTCCTTAGGCAAGGCCACCAAGCTTGAACAATCTCTCAAACTAACAGTAATCAAGGAAGACAAGTTCCTCATTTCTTGTCGTAAGGTCACCAAGCTTGAATAACCCTTCAATGAAGAATAGTCAACGAAGATAAGTTCACCACTTCCTGTGGCAAGGTCATCAAGCTTGAACAACCTCTCAAATTTAGAGTAGTCAAGGAAGACAAGTTCCCCACTTCCCTAGGCAAGGCCACCAAGCTCGCACAACCTTTCAAATTAAGAGTAGCCAAGGAAGATAAGTTTCCAACTTCTTGTGGCAACGTCACTAAGCTCGAACAACCCCTCAAATCAAGAGTAGTCAACAAAGACAAGTCCCCCACTTCCCTAGGCAAGGCCACCAAACTTGAACAATTCCACAAATCAAGAGTAGTGAAAGAAGTCAAATTCCCCACTTCTTGTGGCAAGGTCATCAAGCTTGAACAACCTCTCAAATTTAGAGTAGTCAAGGAAGATAAGTTCCCCACTTCCCTAGGCAAGGCCACCAAGCTCGCACAACCTCTCAAATTAAGAGTAGCCAAGGAAGATAAGTTTCCAACTTCTTGTGGCAATGTCACCAAGCTCGAACAACCCCTCAAATCAAGAGTAGTCAACAAAGACAAGTCCCCTACTTCCCTAGGCAAGGCCACCAAACTTGAACAATTCCACAAATCAAGAGTAGTGAAAGAAGTCAAATTCCCCACTTCTTGTGGCAAGGTCATCAAGCTTGAACAACCTCTCAAATTTAGAGTAGTCAAGGAAGACAAGTTCCCCACTTCCCTAGGCAAGGCCACCAAGCTCGCACAACCTCTCAAATTAAGAATAGCCAAGGAAGATAAGTTTCCAACTTCTTGTGGCAATGTCACCAAGCTCGAACAACCCCTCAAATTAAGAGTAGTCAACAAAGACAAGTCCCCCACTTCCCTAGGCAAGGCCACCAAACTTGAACAATTCCACAAATCAAGAGTAGTGAAAGAAGTCAAATTCCCCACTTCTTGTGGCAAGGCCATCAAGCTCAAACAACCCCTCAAATTAAGAGTAGTCAATGAAGACAAGTCCCCCACTTCCTTAGGCAAGGCCACCAAGCTTGAACAACCCTTCAAGTTAAGAGTAGTTAAAGAAGACAAGTTCTCCACTTCTTGTGGCAAGGCCACCAAGCTAGAACAATCACGTAATTTGAGAGTTGTCAAGGAAGACAAGATCCCCACTTCCTTCGGCATAGCCACCAAGCTCGAACAACCCCACAAATTAAGAGTAGTCAAAGAAGACAAATTCCCCACTTCCTTGGGCAAGGCTACCAAGCTCGAACAACCCCTCAAATTAAGAGTAGTCAAGGAAGATAAGTTCCTCACTTCTTGAGGCAAGGCCATTAAGCTTGAACAACTCCTCAAATTAAGAGTAGTCAAGGAAGACAAGTTCCCTACTTCCCTAGGCAAAGCCACCAAACTTGAACAACCTCTCAAATTTAGAGTAGTTGAGGAACATAAGTTCCCCACTTCTTGAGGCAAGGCCACCAAGCTAGAACAATCACGTAATTTGAGAGTTGTCAAGGAAGACAAGTTCCCTACTTCCTCAGGCAAGGCCACGAAGCTTGAACAACCCCACAAATTAAGAGTAGTGAAAGAAGATGAGTTCCCCACTTCTTTAGGTAAGGCCACCAAGCTCGAACAACCCCTCAAATTAAGAGTAGTCAAGGAAGATAAGTTCCTCACTTCTTGAGGCAAGGCTATTAAGTTTGAACAACTCCTCAAATTAAGAGTAGTCAAGGAAGACAAGTTCCCCACTTCCCTAGGCAAAGCCACCAAACTTGAACAATCTCTCAAATTCAGAGTAGTCAAGGAACATAAGTTCCCCACTTCTTGAGGCAAGGCCACCAAACTAGAACAATCACGTAATTTGAGAGTTGTCAAGGAAGATAAGTTCCCCACTTCTTGTGGCAAGGTCATCAAGCTCGAACAACCCCACAAATTAAGAGTAGGCAAGGAAGACAAGTTCCCCACTTCTTTAGGCAAGGCCATTAAGCTTGAACAACTCCTCAAATTAAGAGTAGTCAAGGAAGACAAGTTCCCCACTTCCTTAGGCAAGGCCTTTAAGTTCGAACAACCACTCAAATTAAGAGTAGTCAAAGAAGACAAGTTCCCCACTTCCTTAGGCAATGCCACCAAATTCGAACAATCCAACAAATTAAGAAGAGTCAAGGAAGATAAGTTCCCCACTTCTTGTGGCAAGGCCATCAAGCTTGAACAACCCCACAAATTAAGAGTAGGCAAGGAAGACAAGTTCCCCACTTCCTTGGGCAAGGTCACCAAGCTCGAACAATTCCTCAAATTAAGAGTAGTTAAGGAAGATAAAATCCCAACTTCTTGTGGCAAGGTCACCAAACTCGAACAACCCCTCAAATTAAGTGTAGTCAAGGAAGATAAGTTTCCAACTTCTTCTGGCAAGGCCACCAAGCTCAAACAACCCCACAAATTAAGAGTAGTCAAGAAAGACAAATTCCCCACTTCCTTGGGCAAAGCCACCATACTTGAACAATCATGTAATTTGAGAGTTGTCAATGAAGACAAGTTCCCCACTTCCTTAGGCAAGGCGACTAAGCTTGGACAATTCCACAATTCAAGAGTAGTCAGTAAATACAAGTTCCCCACTTCCTTAGGTAAGGCCACCAAGCTCAAACAACCCCTCAATTTAAGAGTAATCAAGGAAGACAAGTTCCCCACTTCTTCTGGTAAGGCCACCAATCTTCGACACTCCCCCAATTTAAAAATAGTCAAGGAAGACAAGTTCCCCACTTCTTGTGGTAAGGCTACTAAGCTGGAACAACCTTTCAAATTAAAGGTAGTCAAGGAAGATAAGTTCCCCACTTCTTTAGGCAAGGTCACTAAGCTTGAACAATTAGTCAAATCAAGATCTTTCAAGGATGACAAGTTCCCCACTTCTTTGGGCAAGGTCATCAAGCTCGAACAATCTCTCAAATGAAGAGTAATCAAGGAAGACAAGCTTCCCACATCATTTGGCAAGGCTACCAAGCAAAAGCAAGAACTGAGATTGAGTCTCAATAAGGTATGGCTTGATGCAAATTTATTGGGTAAGTGCTTAAGGAATCCAAGACCATTGAAATCTAAAACTTTTAGTGATGCATGAGCCCTACAGAGATTTGATATTCCATCCTCCAAAGCTGATGACGTTTGTATTGAAAGTAGAGGCAATGGAATCAAATTTCTAGGGTTTCCAATTATAACTGTTTCCAATTGAGAACATTGTGAGGCGAATCGAAGTAATAAACCTAAGTTGTCAACATGCCCTTGAGAAGTTTCCGAAGCGTTTATCAATATCAAGACACGAAGCTTTGGAAAACAAAAACTTTTGTCATGGTTAAGTACAGTCCCTTGCCTACAACAACCTTCTTGATCCAATTGATTGTCAAAATCATATTGAACCATATTCCCTTGCAAAGAAATGCCCTCAAGAACTTCAACATCCTATAGTCAAAAAAATTCTCATTAGAATGTAATACATCATTGTATAGAAGCTTCAAATGAAAATTGATGTTTCTAACATCTTTCAAAAACTATGATTCATGAAATGACATAGATTTGAATGTTCACAAATTGCATTCAAAAGTATACTACAAAACATATAATTCAGGCCTACTAGTCCACTTGCCCAATTGCACTATTGAAACATTACCTTACTTGTAAAGCCACTTTCTGGGATCATAGAAACCTTCCAAACTCTTGAACCTTCGGCAATCATTCGACCCATATCCCGGAGTTGGTCATGCATTTCAAGAGTGACACCATCTTTATTCACTTTCAACAACGACATGTCAATCAATCTTTCCAATTCATCCATCGGAAGGATGCCATCTTTGGACCACATGTACAAGATTGTCTCTCTTGATATGCCAAATGGATATACGTCTCGACAAAAGAAACAAGCCACATCCAAAAACATCCCTTTTTCAACACCATCATTTAACCCGTCATAGCTTATTTTCAAGGTGTTCCACAGTTCTTCATCACCATCCAAATTCTTTCCTCTTGCCATCCTTTGTAATGCTCGCTCCCAACTTCGCAACCTCTCTTTATTGCGGAGAAATGAACCCATCACTTTCAAGCTCAAAGGCAAGCCATTGCAAGCTTTCACAACATGCTTGCATAAGTCCTCAAAGTCAAGTGATAAAGGACCTATACCCCAAGAAAGTTGAGTGGTGAAAAGCATTGTTGCTGCCTTTTCATCCAACAATTCAACGTCCAATCTTCCCTCAATGCCTACAAATGATTTTATTGTGTTCCATTTGCGAGTTGTGATGATTATTGTAGTTCCTTTGCTAGCTTGTACAATGTTGGGAGGCACAATATCAAGCACTTGAGCTTCATCCTTAACATCATCCAATATTAAAAGAACCTTGTTTTTGGGAAGGAACTCTTTCATCATCTCTTTGGCATCTTCCAAATTCTTGGGTTTTTGATCATTCTCAAGTTTGGGTAATACTTGACACAATATCTCATACAATATTTCATACAAATTTTGATAGTTTTTGCATTGTGCAACAAAGCATGATGCTTGGTATGAGGAATTCACTGCCATGTCATCAAAAATTGCCTTTGCTAGTGTGGTCTTGCCAATTCCACCCATGCCAACAATTCCTACATAATTCAACTTCAAAAGCTTTTTGGCTTTAGACAATTGATAATCCGAATCTACAAAAACTTCCTTTCGGGGTGCAAATTGTTCTTCCACCTGTATAAAAACAAAAGTCATATTTACAAAATTATCTTCACATGAAAATAGAAAAACTACTCTTCAAACCAAGAACATCAAGTATCAAAAGAATTCCAAAAACCAGACATCACTATATGAGTTTTCTAGTTTAAGAATTTCATACCTTACGCACATGGTCTTTTATGGGCTTAGAATCTCTTAAGGTGCAAGATGAACCAAATTGTGGAACCATCTCACGTGAATAAGTTCCTTTCAAGAAAGACTTCTTTAAACTTGTGAGCCTTTTGCAAATGTTAGAAAATGTTGGCCGTTGAAGAGGGTCTTGAGACCAACATTCTTGGATTAATTTGGTTAGTTCTTTGCAATTGTTGGGTAAATCCGGTCGCAAGCTTTTACTACTGTTGCCATTTGTACATGAAATTTGATCATAAAATTCTTTTGCTTCCAATCCATCATATGGAACCTTTCTAGATAGAATCTCTGAACAAATCATGGCAAAGGACCACACATCAGCTCGAAATGGATGCAATGGAGCTTTATTTTCTTTGATCAATTCAGGGGACTTGTACCCTTGTGTTCCAATTGTATACTTTGATGGCTCCGGATTCTTTGGATTGCTCAACACCTCCAATTGACTATCACCATAATCTGTGACCTTGAATATGCGATGAGCATCCAAATCTTGCATAGGTATTGAACTTGACAACACATTCCTAGGTTTCAAGTCAAGATGAGCAACTTGCATGTCATGAAGGTAATACACACCCTTTGCAATTTGGTGCATGATGTCAATTGCAAGATGATAGGGGAGAGGTTCCTTTGTTTCCTTTAGCATGGAAGACAAGTCTGAATCCATCAATTCCATCACCAAATGCATCTCACTAATTTCATCTTCATTAGGATTTTCATCAAGTCTTTTAAATATCCCCAAACTCAAGAGTTGAACTAGACTTTTCAATGTTTGAAACAACCTTGATTTCTTCAAATGCACCACCCAATGCAACCCACCCATTTCTTCTTCTTGAGGAATCTTATCTACTTTTTTTATAATCCCACAACCAAAAAATTGAATAAGATTTGGATGACTAAGGCCTGCCAAGATGCCAGGCTCTTTGTAAGAAGCCATGAGGTATTCAAGGTCACCTTTCAACACTTTCGTAGCACATGGTAGACCAAACCAATTTGATTTGTACACATGACCATAACTTCCTTCACCAATTTGTTGGATTAATTTTGGTGCTTTGAAATCATGAGGAATCTCCAAAGCATTCAAGTCTCCACCATCAACTCGATCTAAGTTTCTTAGTCTCAACAATAAATGTTGAGCTATTTCATAATCCTTTGCAACTTCTCCTTGAAGTAGAAGTTCAAGCTTTTTCTTCAATTCTTTTGCATCTTCAAGGACTTGTTCATGGGTTACTGCATCAAATTGAATGGGTAGAATATCATTTCGTTGACTTGAATGATGGAATAAATATATATCCCTTGCGGTATCATAACAACACTTCAAATCTAAAAGCAACTCACGGAAAGTCTCTTTGTTTTGGAGTTGGAATACAACCGAATGGCACCATTGGTCTTGCTCAATGCAACTATTTCCCACAATCTCTACTTTCTTTTGAAGAAAACACAATTCTTCAAAAATAGATTGGAACTTGAGATCTCTAGTAGCAATTGACAACATTTTTTGAATTCCCTTCATGGCTAGTATGAATTTGCCAAAAAGATGTATGCATTGATTTCTATTCAAGACTTTTGTCTTTGGAGATGCTTCCATATCCTTTAAGAGTTTCTCAAGAATTGGAGTAACATTACACAATGTTTTATAATGCTCACTTTGCACTTGTAAGAAATCCTTGTCTTTCCTGCAAAGGATTTGATATTAATTGTCAATAAGATTTCTTGACAAGATGTAAATAAACAATCACCTTATGAAATACATTAAGAAAATCAAACATGTTCAAAGAATTAAACATCATCAAACACTATATGTTAAGAATGGTCTATCTATTGCAATTAGAATACAAATATTTTAGTTTAATCATGTACATGAATGTTTAAAACATGACTCGTTGCAAAATTCAAAGTGAATCAAATAGAAGGCTATACAAAGAACTTCGTAACTTAAACAACATTGTATTTCGAGAATTCACCCTCAATTGAAAACACTTCATAAATAACATTAATACGCACCGAGTGAACCATGCAAAATCCATGAACTTCCAAAACGTTGCCACTGTAAAGAAGTGCTCCATCCACATGAAGAAGCGTGCCATTTCTTGCACCAAATGGAGTATAATATTGAAATTATATAGTACCTTTAAAGCAAATTCAAGTAAAGTAGTTAGAAAATAACATCCAATTGGATAAATAAAGCAAGGCATTACAAGAATTCTAAGGCTAAAGGAAGGTTGTCAATTCTTGATTTTGGACACTTCAGCAAAGCAAATACAAAAAGAAAAATTATATATATAATCTTGAATTGCACCGCAATGGTACAAACTTCACAGCCCTCCCTTGGCCTTAGCATTCTTGTAATGTTCCAAGAACTTCAAGTAGTTAATCTAGTGGAAATTATCTCATACTAGGAGTGGTATGAAATTTAACAAGCATTTTGCATACAAATCTAGTATCATATAATCAAATAAAAGATACTACTTTCATAAAGAATATTTGTCAACATCGCAAGAACGATCTTATAATGAATATTACCCCTTGAAAGAAATATTGAGAACCATGTATAGGACATTGTATTTGTATCTAATAAACCAAATTACCTACTAATATATAGTAAGATATACACTAATGGATTTGTAATTCAAAAATGATCATCTATTATTTGAATGTCATCTCAATATGCAAATGTTATAATGCTCAAATAAAAATCTATACATGATAATTTTGTAACTTCTTAGACATGTTCAAGGCACAAAATTAATGGAATTTGTTACAGCTGTATACTCTGATTTATGTTTTCTCTATGTGAAACTTGCAAAAAAATGCTACAAATACAAGTAGGAAATTTGTTTTTAAGAATTCCATTAGATAATTGAAATTTTAAGACACACAATAGTCGATGGTAGAAATTGCATTTTGAACAACAATAAAGAAGTAGGCTTTCACCATCGAATTCATATTGTTAAATACCTTTGATCCAAAACCATACTCACAACATTTTCATATTATAATTACTATATTCGTTTTCATCTAGCAACAAAATCCTTCTCCAATTCTAATATTAAAGAACATTTGTATCACCAACTCAATAAAATGGATATTTCACAAGTTTGTATAAAATAATAGTGACATATACCATACTTGGATGGCAAGTTCATCTTTAATTGATTAGAAATTAAAATTGACACATATCTTACTAATTTTTGAATTAGATAGCCAAATCTACAAATAAATATGAATATGATTTGCCAAAAATCCAAGAAATTCATTAAAAATCCACAAAACAAAGTACTAATGCATCATTTGACCATTTGCAATCAAGACAATCTACATCGACAAGGTGAAGAAACTAATTTATTGATATATAGTAACATTAGAGAGTGGAGAGGTTATTTTAATAATGAAATCTACTATCCATTATAAATCTTCAAAAAATATGGGATAATTTGAAAATGAGAGTTTGATTGCTCATTGTAAAAATATAAATTAAGCTCTTACTAATCCTACATGTCCTACATTGGTTGTTTTACCTCCGACCCCCCTCCTTATATAAACCTCTCTTCTTTTGCTCCCTTCCTAACATGTAGCATTCCAAGCTCTACATGATATTCATTTAGGACATAAGGTGAGTATTAATCTCATTATATAGATTCTAACATGTGCAATTGTGTAAACTGAAGATATTGTAGGTTTGATGCGGAATATAATTTATTATTCCACTTAAGTGCCAAATTCTTGAAAATTCTATTTTAAAGTATCAAACCTGCTATCTAAGTACAATATATTCTCCCAAAGCCATCCTACTTGCATACCTTCAAATGCATTCTTTCAAAAATTGAAATATAAATATTATTTTCGTCTAATTTATAATCATAATTCATATTGATGACAAAATCATATCCAATCTACTTTCTAGTATCATTAGAAGATTTTTGGGGCCTCTAGATGCCTGTGAGTTATCACAACCTACAAATGTAGGAAACAGGTTCAGCATAGCAATCTGACATGGCAGAGCCCTTGCCACATCATTGACCATTTTTTTTTTTTAAATTAAATTTTTTTTTTCATTTGTAAACTTTATTTTATTTATTTATTTTTTATATGAAAAAAATAATTTTGACAGCAGGCCGTTCCCCTTGCTACAGGGGAACAAGCCCAAAACAAGCTTCATAGACCCCCCAAAACTCTTCTAATGTTTCTAATCCCTTCACTATACTTATTGCATTGAAGACTTTTGAGAGGGATGTATCTAATTTGTCCGAATCTCTAAAATCTAGTAAAATATTGCTAGTAGAAAAGACACTGGACATACCATCATAGCTAATTTAGATTTCCTTCACAAGCCATAACTATCAACATATCCAACCAAGCTTAAACTTACAAAGAACTATGGAATATACTTACTATCAATGTAGGATGGCAATATAAACTTCAACAATCAAGTGCTTGGATTTTTTCCAAATTAATCAAAAGTTAATGCCTTTCTATCCCTAAAGCTTATGCTTTCTATGCCTCATGACTTAGGTTTACAAATAAAAATTCCTAGAACATATGAATATGCTAAAAAAGTTTAGTATTTGAATTTCTTGGTTGCATTTGCATTGATGTTTTAAAACACAAAGTGAACATGATGGCAAATGATGCTCAAAGATAATGTCTCCCAATTGGAAGACCAAACCTATTCATTCCCAAATCTAAGAAGCTAAGAGATCCTAAAAACAAAGGTACTTATTGGATTCTTCAGTGGAACAACATCAAACAATTCAAAGAAGAGATGCTATTCAAATCTCGTCAATCAAACTTCAAATATTCATAACTATCTTGATGAATCCAAAAAACATAAATAAAAGTAGGTTGGATACGACTTTCATTTGTATTCCATTGTAATATTCACATGATCAATATATCTCAGTGTTTTGTGCCAATCATCAAGTACTATGAGACCAAGTGTGAGACATACTACATTTAGCATCTTCAGCCTTGAAAGATCACCAACCCTCGGTTGACAAGTTTTTGTAGGAGAACATCACAAAGGAAATGTATTCCAACTCTAAGTAGTAGAGCCATGTTGTAGGCTACTAAACCAAATTGCAACACAAGACCCAAGCACAAGAGCCTACGGAAACTCCCAAGATGCAAAAGTTACTCTCACGGCATCCCCAAACGACGCACTAAGACATGCTGAAATGCTTGTTCACTTGCTACCCAAATGGAACCAAATCTGCAGCCGTATGATCAAGGGAACCACACGCAGTCTTACACTCGAACGCGCTCCTTACTAAGTGTACGTACCTTACTGCCGAGAGAATCCAAGAGCATCTGGGGTCGTCTCTCTGGCTTGAAGAACACTCCAGCGACGAATTGACGCAGCAGACAAGAACGGGGAAGGGCATAAACAACGCAACCTGCATGAGAGCATAGCCTCGTCTTATCCTCCTTGTGTGCATACGCTCAGAGGACGAAGATGCGGAGACGCCATGGCTCCAGGACTGCCAACAAACAGACGCAAATAGGACGCAGAGAAGGCAAGAGTACCAAGGTTGCTGGGTCTGGGGAAGTCGCTGGTGCGGCGCCAGTCAATGGCCGGCCGGACTCCGGGACCGAGGGACGTTGGTGGGGTCGCTTTGGGCCAGAGAGTCAAGTTGGCAACATGGGCTGGTTGGAATCGTACCAAAAAGTGGCAGCCGTCCCACGTGAAGAACTTTGTTGAACGTGGCCGACGTCAGCGAGAGGACTGACGTGGGATCCGTGTGTTCCAAGACCAGAGCTTTTCGAGTCAGGCAGTAATGATTTCTATTGGCTGCGAGCACCATAGCCATTTTGAGAAGGACCTAGACACACTTGTGACTGGTGGCCTTGTAATTTCACCACTGGCAGTGCACTGAAACTTCCTTTCATTTGTTTCAAAAAAAAGAAAAAAAGAAGAAGGACCCAGTCATGTTGTCTATGATACTATAACGTAGAGTCAGCCAGGCAGGGACAGGGGTGTGGCACTGCAGCTGCGGCAAAAATGGAAGTCAGTCTGTACCTGAAGATAGGTGGTAGGGGATGAAGGATAGTCTGTCTGTAAGTTATTAGGGGACTAAGGATTGTCTGTAACTTATGTTAAGCTTAACAGTGAAAATATATAGCATTTCAGTTACCTCACATTGGACCTGCTGCATGCAGACACAGGCTTCCCCACGTGAGGAATGTTATTCTGAACGATGAAGTCTTTGTCACGGTGGGGACCGATTCCGATGCTCGGGAGTCGGGACCTGTGCTGTTGAAATGCCTCGCAGGATTGCAGGATTATTTTATTTTGTTTTATTTTTGAAACAAATGGAGATTCCATTGCAAATGATAATTCTCTCAAATGATAATGCAAATAAGAAAATACAGACGCGGCCATTAAACAGCCCCAGCCGGGCAGAGGGATTTCAGTGTTTTTTTCGTGGGTTTTGTTGACACTTATGAAACGGAATTTCATTGCAAAAGGTAGGATTTACCTCAGGAGAAAGGTCTACATGTGTGTAGCGTACTGATAACGCCGTTAATATTTGTTCTTCTCGAACTATTTTAGGGCAGTGAATCTCCTTCGTAGTACATTGTTAATTGAGGCTTGGATGAAGTACAGTCTGGAGGCACATTATCCTGCTAACACCAAATGAATGTGCTGTAAGTTACTTAGATCTGAGAGTATGTTAACCCTTAAAGGACCAAGGCCTTTTTTTTTTTGCCAAAAAAACACTCAAAATTGCCATTTCTATGGCAAAAGGTAAAAAAAAAAAAAAAAATTAATTTCATATTTTTAACCATAGGATCTTACACCTAACTACTATGATAATGTGTGGAAAAAATTTCAGAATTTTTGACCACATAGATTGCATGATATTTGCATTAAAGTGAAAATAATAAAATTTTCAGCACATTGCCGGACTAGATTTTTTTACTTTGAACATTTTTAACTTAAATTTTTTGCACTACAAAGTTTTGAACTTTAAATCTTTATGGTATAAAATTGAATTGAAAATTTAGGAAAAATTCAAAATATTAAAAAAAAACTTAATTTTTATCCTTTAAAAAATTGTTAAGTAGAAGTAGGTACGAGATAGAAGGAAAATCTAAATTAATCATATCTCTAAAATGGAATTAAAATGCACTAATCCCAATGGTGAGATTGTTCTAGCAAACAAGATAGACTATGTGGAACTTTTTTTGTAAAAATTGTAAAAATTGCATTAAAAAATGAATCCTAGAAGTTATTTTTTCAAGAAGATGCTTTAATTGCCTGAAAAACAAGATTGTCCATAACCTTCTCATAAAAAAATCCAAATAGAATGAATCCATTAAAAGAAATTTGGGGTTTCTAAAAGCCTGTGAGTTATCAAGCTTGGAACAAAACTAGAAACTACTGGAACTAGACTGTTGACGTGGCTGAACCCCTGCCACGTCATCGTCCAAAAAAAAATTTCCAACCTTTTTTTGTATTTGACGACATTTTTTTTTTTTTTTTCTCTTTCAAGACTTTTTTTTCAGCACTAGCAGCCAAATTTATGCCTTCAGCATAATTTGAAACCATATCAATGAGTGTTGTAAAAGAGTTGATATATAAAAAAATAGTATGTGTGGATGTACACATATGGGATTGAATAATATGCAATTTACAAACTTTTAAAGTTGTTTTGGCCAAAACAATTCCTAGTTACCTACCCGTAATTTATTAAGTTATTTGAGATAATTGAATATACAATCTCTTGGAAGATTTTATTTAGATAACTCAGTATTTTGATTGAGGGTTTTTACATGTTTTATTTTTTCAAAAACCTCTAAATCTCTATTTGAAGCTATATTAAGTTTGAATCTTGAGGTGGCTAGGTTGAAAGTACTAAGAATTTGAGGGGATCCAATGTTAATTAAATCAAATCAAATGGTATGAGACCATCATGTTATCTTAAGCTTACCAGTTGGTAATCAAACTGATTGAGCCTTCATTTAGTTCTAATCTAAATTTAATTAAAATTGAGCACAGTAAGGCTTAAAGCTTGATTTGGCACAGCTAAATTAATGGGCCTATTACCGCCAAAGTAATTAAACATGGCCAAGTCTAACAACAGACGATGATGGAACGTTGATTCCTTTAAGCTCACCTTTGGGGAAATCAGGATGTCGTAAAATTGACCCATAATTAATAAAAGGGGGTTTGATAATACTAGCTTGCTATTCTCGGGAAATGTACTGGAACTTGTGCAACAACTACAATCTCTACTCAAAGTTGATTAGAATGCACTGGTGCTTACTGTTTTTAGTGTTGTACTAAATTGTGGGGCTTACTAGCTAGACTCTAAAAACAATCCTTAGATGACAAGCTGTGACTTGGGACAATCAAGGGATTAAATTACAGGAAAGGAAACATGGCATCAATATAGTCTAACACTGCTCCTCTCAAGTTTTACTTTGGTTTGAATGTTGTGCAGTCTTTGTTTGATTTTTTTATCTAAGATGTTCCGTATGAAGGTGATAACAAGCGTCCTTGGGCTTAAGACACCTCGCATGCACATTCTAAGCAACTTTGCGTTTGTTGGATTGTATGGGTGCAGGTGAGGCTCTAGACCTCTCGGAGTATTTTGGAGAATTTGTTACAAATACCATTATCATAGTTTGGGTTCATGTCTTATTCTGTAAATAGGATGCTTTGAAAATATGTACCGAGTTTGAG
Organism: Pseudoscleropodium purum; assembly: GCA_963969395.1. NCBI lineage: Eukaryota > Viridiplantae > Streptophyta > Bryopsida > Hypnales > Brachytheciaceae > Pseudoscleropodium > Pseudoscleropodium purum. The sequence continues at coordinate 7,753,308 of OZ017803.1, forward strand.
ATTAATAATTGCATATGAGATAAATATATAAATATGAACAATACTCCACCATCTATAATATTTTGTGAAATATTACAATGACAGAAACTACTTGGTGTGAGAGCTTTTTCACACATTTTGATATTAACTTGTCTAGAACTAATATATATATATATATATGCAAATATAGTTATACTACTTTGACAAACAGATATGTTTACTTGCTTGATATGAGGTGCTAAAGCTTAGTAGCCCATATTTATTTATATTTAAAGCAAGGATAATGATACAAACTTGACTTGTTTTTGTAAAGCAAAACTTGAAAAATTGAGAAGAGAGTCAAATAAGTACCTAGTTTTGGGGATGTGCTAGAAAAAGGTTTTAAAGTTTCTGATAGTGGGTTGTTCCCTACGCTGTGGGGAACAGTTGCAAGATAACAAGCTTGAAACAAGCTTTTAGAGCCCTTAGATTTCTTCTAATGAAAGCTTTATATGTACACAAAATATAATCTATGAGGATTTTTTTTTTTAAATTTAGAATTTAATTTTAGAAAAAAAATTTGTTGCCCTTCCTCCCCTATTTTGAGCTTATTTGGCCATAACTTTTGTTCCCAGTCACCAATTGTGAAAAAAAATTACATTCCCATAAAGATATTCCATTTTTCTATCTTCCAAAAAAGTTTCAAAAAATAAGGAAAAAATTTCAGCCCATACGTACTTGCCCAAAATCCCATTTGTCCCTAGAAGGGATAATGGTCCTTTAGGGATTAATGTAGTAAACTACATCTTTTGAGCTCATTGAGACCAAAATTTTTTTAACTAAATTAAATTCAGTACCCCCTAGTTCAATTTAAATTCATTTCAATACCCCCCTCCTCCTACTTGTAATTTTCAAGTGCCATTGCTTTTCCATTTAATATGGGATATATACCAAGGTTTAATTGCATTTGTATTCGTATCTCTATCCTATATCAATCCATTACATGTATCTATATCCCGTACGAGTATCAATATTAAATCCATATCCCGTATTAGTACTTGATACCATATATATATATATATATATATATATATATTTGTATCCATATCCCGTACCAATACAATATCATGTATTTGTATTTCAAGTTTTTTAGAAATCAACGGCATTGGAAGGAGTGGGAATTTTTTTTAAATCAATGGCTCTCAATTTTTGAAAGGCAAAAGGGGGTGGGGGGAGGTTTTCACCCAAACTAGGTTTTCACTCTTTTTGGCACATTTTGGAGTGCATTGCATCCAGGGCTTTTTTTTCCATTTTTTATGAAGTGCCAAAGTGGCAATATAAAATGTTATAGTGGTGCTCAAAATTTCAACATACATCCATATATTGAATAGAAAAGATAACATTTGTATATATCACATGTCTATAATTCTATTTTCATCCACGATCACGTGATTTCCTATGAGATTTTTTTATAGTTTAAAGTTTCCTGACAAAAAACTTCAAAATTTGTTGCCACTTTTTAGCCAAATTATTTTTTTCTTATGCAAATTGGAACAAAAGGACAAAAAAAGTTGTCATTGCGTCAACTTAGATTGTGGATTGCAACTCCTCTACTTGGAATGATCATGAACTTGAAAAAGCCCATTGTCTCTCATGACCATTATGGCTTGAAACATAGGTGTGATTATGCATAGACCTCAATTTCACAAGTAGCATTACAAATGATTGTTGGCAACTAATAGTGCTGTTTGTAAACTTATCCTTTGCATTGTAAAAAACTAATGTATCAATTTAGTTTTTGAGCTCAAAAGGATGCAAGATGCAAGTGAGCATTTTTTTTAAATTAAAGATTTCTTACCTTGACTAATATATACTTGTATACTAGTATTGAATATTCAATACTGTGACATTGCTATGAATAAGCTAAAAATGCATTTCTCATCAGTCTCGATACAAAACATGAAATTCATTTGAATAAATGGTGTATACCAATACCCTTCTTCTTAGAAACTACTAGTTTTCCTTCATACTCCAAACTTTTGTACCCACATACCCTAGTGGTTACTTCACAAAAGTGGCACAAGCAGAGACTCAAATGAGTAAGAAAGAAGCTTAGTGAAGCCCTCCCTCATCCATTAAGGGTAGTCACACCTTCTTCACAAGGTATTTAATTAATGTAGAATTGAAATGTGTCACTTTTTCATTGGTTGTCCATGTATTGTAGAGCTCCTATTTCCAGTTAATTGAACCAGACCATTTTCTTCCTACGGAGGTGAAGAAACTCGTTTATAGAAATTTAACGGGAAACTTTCAACCTAGATTGTATCCGATTTATGTGTTGCCTACAACACCTGTATTCTGCGTTGCCTACGTTCTTGTAACTACGCCACCTACGTTCTATGTCACTTGTATTCTCCAATTTTCATTCTCCTTATGGTAAAGCTACACAAGGAGTGTCAGACCTTCTTCGTGCTTTGTGACTCCTCATTGGCTCTTCTTTTCCCTCACCAACTTCTCAGATATTGTCCAAGTTTGCTTCTTGAAGGAGGTACGACTCTCCCTATTGGTCTTGCTCTTGTGTCATGCCTATCCAAGTGTGGCTTATCCGACCCACCTAGATTATAGCACATGCTTCTTCAAACTAAGTGACCAATATACGAAGGCGTAAACCAAAGCTTAGTAACACTATGACAAGCTTCCCGCCTCTTAATCCTTAAAGGACCAAACTGCATTTCTTGGCAACATAGAAAATTTAGGCAGGTGTGTGTGACTAGAGATTTCCATGTTTTTGGCCTTAATTTTGATAGAAGGTGTAGAGAAGAAATATCTTTCATGAGCACTAAATTCTAGAACATTTGGAAATATGAGTAAAAAATTATAGCCTAATATGTAGTTTGTTTCTCAACTTGGGCAGTCTAGGCAGATACGAAAAAATAATTTTTTTCAAAAATCCAAATTTGAAATTGTTTTTCTAGATTTATATGTACATTAAAAGCTTTGAATCATTCCATATTGATCAATGAGTCAAAAGTTATGAGGTGTTTTAGTTTGTGGGCAGTTATGGATTCTCTACTCTAAAATAAACTTTGAAGTCCTTAATTGAACTCAATTTTCAATATTTTGGAAAAATAAATAAAAACATTAGGTGAAGATTGTTTATAAAAACATTACAACCATTGGAATTGGCAGTTTTCAAATCCATAAATCAATTTTTAATAATTTAGTATTTTGAATCATTTTCTACATTTTTCTACTTACTATTTTTTCCTATATGTTGTACAATTCCATATGATCTGAAAATTTTCAAGAATATAGCCAACATGCTATAAATAATAAATCCAAAAAGTTGCAATCATTTTGAACATTTTTTCATGCAAATGTGACCTTGTGAAGTTCAGCTGCTCGGTTTTTCATAGGGACAAAAAAATGATTTTTGTTACTTCAAATGCTAATATCTTGCAATCTACACAGTGGAAATTTTTGAAATTTTTTCTACATCTTTTCAAACTAGTGTACTACAAGATCATTTGGTTATATGTGTTCAAAGATATTTTTTTATCTAAATTTTGAAACTTGTATAAGAAATGGTCAAATGGTAGTTTTTGACATTTTGGGGGAAAATATAGTCAAGGAACTTTAAGGGTTAACGTGTGAGCCAGGGTAGAGCATATCTAGTCTTATAGATTATCTAACCTAGGGAAAAAACTAGGAACTCATAATTTACTATTATTTACCAAAAAATTTATCAAATTATTTCTATCGAAGATATTTATGTAAGCGAGGGTTTACTAACATCGAATTATTAGCAACAAAAATTAGGAGCACGCAGCTTCAAATGCGGCCAAGGCGAGCTTGAAGTCATGGACATGGGATGAGCAATGCTGGAAAATGATTTAGTAGTTTATGTTTTTGCTAATCACTTTCTAACTTCTTCATGAAGTATGTATGATAGTGTATTGCTTATTAGATGCATTGTAACATTGAGTAGCCTTTTGAAGGTAAAAATAACATCCATTACTACCATTTTTCCAATCACTGCAAGGTGCACTAGTTAAATTTTGTGCTTTTTGGCACTTTTCTTGAGGAATGAAAGCATTTGAGAAAACGGATGACGAAGAAGACACTACTGTGACTCTCTTTATCTTCTCCTAGTCATCATTGAAAAAGTAAATATAAAATAATGTATTCAAGTAGAAAAGTGGATTATTTGTTCGTGTCTTGTAGTGATTGAAATGGAAGGTGTACTGTTAAGTTAGTAAGGTGTACTCTTGTTAAGGTAGAAGTACCTATTTTAAATAGGCCTCAGTAATTGCTTCGTAGGCTAACCTATTGTGGACAAGTAGATGCAATGGTCATTAAAAATGATTTTTGGTTTGTACCTTCTTGTCCACTCATCTCTCTTCCTTGTTGGCCTAAGGAAAAGTGCCAAAGCTAACTAAGGTAAGAGGTTGTAAAACAGTGCGGGCATTAAGAATGGACCCTATAAATGGTTGTGAAATGGACATGAGTTGGTTTTGAAATTGACTAGTATACTCATTGAATGAACCAAGGAAAAAAAACATTATTAATTGCAAGAGCCAATCATTCTCTTTGTTTTTCTCATTTTTATTTAGAATTGTTAGTGAACCGTTTATGAAAGACCTAAGGTCACAAATAGGGACCTACGACCCAACTCGTTTGAAAATTCATAATTAATTAAAAAATCATTGGAAAAATACAAAACCACTTGGATTTAATTTCTCATCAATTTTTCTTTCTTTGAAAAATGAGCTAAAATAATCCCGTCTAAAGAAATACATGAAAAAGATGGACCAACCCTTAGATGCACCATTTTTTAGCCTCCTACCTTACAAATAGGTGAGTTTATGAAACAAGAATGGGTCCAAGTGCAAAATTCACTTTTATATTCAATAAAATATTTGTTTTTGGAGAAAAATTTCCTTTTTCTTGGCATTCTTCTACAACCTTATTTTTGCTTACACTAAACTTAGTTCCCTATGACTTTCCCACATCATCTAATTTGAAATGCTTAAGTTATTTGAAATAGGTACTTCTACCGTAATGATTTTGCAGATTCTCATTCAGGATGCAGAAAAAGAATGCAAATCTAGTTTATTACAGCCACAAATTGACTTGAGCAGATGGAGCTGCTTGATTTGAAGCTCTTGCTTTTGCTGACTTGAGAGCACTACAGCTTAATATCTCACAATTCACAAGTCAACTTATGTGTGCTTCTCTTATTGAGCGGTGGGTACCACAAGATAATCTCCGTTGACAAAATCAAGGAATTGAAGTTTTAATTTTGTTTTTCACAATGCATTTTTGTGTTTAAAAGGTGTAGTGCTAGTACCAACATGAAGCAGTCACTCATTAACCCTATAAGGACGGGCCGGTCTCCACTAAAATCATCATATTCTAATACCGTGGAAATCAATAGTTTAAAACAATGGAAAAGTATTCATTGGAAGTCAAACTATTGTAGAAGAGGTTCCCTTTTCACAACAAAACATGGAGGATGAATAGTTGCACTTTTGTCCTATGTAGAGGAGTTCTCCGTCATCCATCGGACACTTGGTGTCCGCAGCGGCCTTACAGGGTTAAAAAGTGCCTTCTCACAATAAGGTAGGTGGCTCTAAAAGCAACCTTTTAAGGGCTGTTGGGCCATTTTGATGTTTTTCAGATGCTTGAAAATATTTTTCATTATTTTTCACTTGAAGAAGAATTGATGCCGAATCTAACCCAAGTGGTTTCATATTTTTTGGAGGTATAATGAGTTAGTTATGAATTTTCAAAGAATTTTGCTACAAGTCTCTATTTGTGATTTGTAGCCCTTGCAAAAAACACTCTTAAATGGTCTGAAAAAAGATATGACTTTACCAAAAACAAGCATTGAGGCATGCAAAAAGTAATAGGGAAGGTTCCTGAATGCGACCTTCACTGAAACTTGAATGGAAGCTTGAATTAATTATTATTTCAGATTTTTTAGCATATGTAAGAAGTTAGATGGCCCGCCAATTATCATTTTGAAAAAAAATCAATGAACACCTATTGACTTAATTAGAAATGAACAAACTGACCTTTAAAAAATATAAACCATCCTTTGGAAAACAATGAACTAGCTCTTTTTCTTCTCTGACATAATCAATAGTCCATCATGTATCCATTTTTGAGCCACCTATAGGATGGTTTGAAGAAGAGGGTCAGTTTTAGAGCACATTACCATAGAAGACCATGTGTTCTAATCTGAAACTGTTGGATGAGTTGTGTCATGTTGAATCATAAGGGAACTGATCCATTTCCGACCACTTAAGCAATTATGCATATTTGGAGCACAAGTTTCTTGAGTAGAGAAATTTTTCTATAAACAAAATTAGAGTTTAGATGGATTTTAGAATTTTTTTATAATTTTCTTTTTCAAAACATAATTACTATAAATTTTTTAGTTGAAGATTTTGTTTGACCTATTCTTGTCATATAGGGTTTCCTGTTTTCAACCATGGGCTAGCTATAAAATCAACCAAGAGTGTAGCCAATCATAACCACAACTACATTGGGAATTGTGTCATAATTAATCTTTTTTTTTTCCTATTGATTGGAAAAACTGTAGCCTATATAACATGAATGGATCCTTGGTTGGAAATGGGTTGCCTCCCTTATATTGTTGGTAGGTTGGGCATAGTGGAACAACATAAGACCTTTCTTTACAAGCTTATTTCCGTGGTATATGAGTCCTAGTGTAGCCAATTAACCCCTAAAGGACTAAGCTACATTTTTTGGCTATATAGAAAATTTAGACACATATGTGTGACTAGAGATTTCCATATTTTAGACCCAAATTTTTATAGAAGGTGGGAACAAAGAATATCTTTCAAATGCGCTAAATTTCATGACATTTAGAAATAGGAATAGAAAATTATACCCTAATGTGTTACTTTTTTTTGTAATTAAGTAGTTTGGGCAAATAAAAAAAAATAACTTTTTTTTAGAATTTTTTTTAATTGGTTTTCAAAAGTTATATATTCATAGAAAGATTTGAATCATTCCATTCTAATCAATAAGCAAAAGTCATGAGGATTTTAACCACATTACAAGACACTACGGTTACATGTGTCAAAAAAATTGTTTTAAGAAATTTGGTACTTGTACCAAAAATGGCAATTTTTGAACGTTTCTGGTGAAAACATAGTGTCTTATGAGGAAGGCAATTACTGCCTCTTTTGAGGACATTGTGATAAATTGCCTGTTTTTGTGAGAAGCAAACATGAATAGCAAAGAAAGTATCCTAAGTCATTTTTCTATTGAGTATAAAACTTATATTCAAAAGTTTTTAAAGAATACACATGTGATCTTTTTCTTAAAATAAGAAGTTCAAAAGTTCCATTCCAAAAAACCCACAAGTGTTTGAATGCTTAGAATTGCACTACAAAACTATTGGATAAAGCATCCTTCACATCCTACAACGCACAAAACTACAAAACACCACTACATCAGAATTGAAATTGAGAAACATAAAATCCCAACCCCACGAAAAAACCCAGATACTCTACATTAATAATTACGCAAACAAAAATTTGCAAGGCACCTACTTCAATCTCTAATTCTATGTGAGCCAATTTTTCCACTCTAGCATCTTGATCCTACAGCCATTGGAACACAAGAAGCATTGGAAACACTAGTAGAAAATTCAGATGTTCTGTTGTTTTGATCACGTTGATTTGGGCAACAATCTGTTGATTTAAACATAAATCAGTTGAATTTTGCCCAGGTCAATGCAAACAAAACAACAAAAAATTTGAAGTTTTCTACTATGAAATTGTCAAAGAGTCTCAATATGCACATCTTCATTTCTAATAGAATTTAGGTTTTGCAAGTTGATAAGTTCTTGCCTCTTACTGGTAACAACTTCAATTAGAGATGCTTTGCTCTCAAAAGATGCAATGAGGTAGAACAACCCAATTCCGTCATTTTTTCCAATTTTGTTGCCTATGCTTTGGCCCCAATTCCGTTGCCCAATTTCACAATTTCAGTGCATTAATGCCCAAAGGGGTAATGTGTCAATCCTTCATTGGTGGGAACTTAAGTGCCAATAGACACATGTTAAGATGGTAATGGGTTGTTCATGAGACATTTTTGACCCCACTCTATGCACAGTTTTGTAATTTCAAAGCAGCCTACTTTAAAAATTCACAAAAATTACAATTTTGATCGGAAAATTATAATTCCACTTGGGTTCGATTTGTGAAACAAGCACACAACTCTGAAAAATATTTACCTCTCTTGAAGTTGGCCCCAAGATAGTCAGATTGCAAATCAGTATGGTAGTAGGCTGTTTTACTTTAAGTCGAGACAACAAATATTGGTCCGAACATACAAGCTCCCACAACTTATAGCAATCACAATGAAAATCCCAATTCATGCAGAATCAATTGAAATTAAACTTTTGTGGTATTGATACCCCCAATGCCCGTTTGGAAACAATGGAATAGGACCCATTCAAGAAAACAAGCATATGTTCAGACGTTCTAGCATGAGAAACATGCACTCCGTCATGAATTGCATTACTGAAAGAGAAGAAAAACTATTATAACATATCAAGTATACATATATATTTATACAAATTGGATTTTTGATAAGTTTGGTTGGTATACAAAATTTAGTCCTCATCTCAAACCACTCAATTTAGAAATTGATCTTCATCTCAGCACATACTTTCCTCAAAATCATCGAAATCTTCGACGCTCTTTGAGAGAAATCATACCTAAAATCTAGGCTTTGTAAGTTGTCAATGCTCACACCTCCAATGTCAAGGCTTCCATGTTCCAAAACTCCAACATTGATGCTCTAGAAATCTAGAATTGTCGGGATAGGGACAAAATAAGCTCTAGAACTCTAGAACTCTATGAAGACAACGAAAAAAAACCCATGCAGAGAGCACCAAACCCTATTTTCTGGTGGCGGATGATCAAAAATCCATATTTTTTCTTTCAATAGCGCTCCACCAATGGCTACTACCAGTGTGATACATTTTCTTAGCAAGATCGAAGAACCACATTCACTGCCATTTGCAAAATGTATATAAAATCAAATCAATGATTGCTCGAGGGTTTTTAATTTTTTCTTGAGACAATCGATGGTTTGGGTTTTTTTGGTAGTAAGGGGGTGGCAAGTACATGGTTGCCTAACACTTTTGAGCTCATTGTCATTGTCATGGAACTTTAGGGATTAATGCCATTTATTATTATCTAAATTCTATTTTGCACTTGAACAATCTAGAATGGACGTATTAGTTGAAGTTTCTAGACAATTGTTTTTTGCAGGAGCTATTGTTGTCTTCATATTACTTAAGAGCATCCCCAATAGCCTTGTGGAATGTGGATTATCCCTCCCCTCTAGAATTTTGGATTTGAATGATAGAATAAATATATATCCTTTGCGATATCATAACAACACTTCACATCTAAAAGCAACTCACGAAAAGTCTCTTTGTTTTGGAGTTGGAATACAATTGAATGGCACCATCAGTCTTACTCAATGCAACTATTTCCGACAATCTCTACTTTCTTTTGAAGAAAACATAATTCCTCAAAAATAGATTGGAACTTGAGATCCCCTGTAGCAATTGACAACGTTTTGTAGATCCCCTTCATGGCTAGTATGAATTTGCCAAAAAGATGTATGCATTGATTTCTATTCAAGACTTTTGTCTTTGGAGATGCTTCCATATCCTTCAAGAATTTCTCAAGACTTTGAATAACACTACACAATCTTTTACAATGCTCACTTTGCACTTGTAAGAAATCCTTGTCTTTTTTGCAAAGTATTTGATATCTACTATCAATAAGATATCTTGATAAGATATAAATAAAACAATTACCTTACGACATACATTAACAAAATCAAACATGTTCTACAAATAAAAGATCATCAAACACTATATGTTAAGAGTGGTCTATCTATTGCAATTTGAATACAAATATTACAATTTAATCATATACATAACTGCTTAAAACATGACTCATACATAGCAAAGCTTAAAGTAAATCAAATAGAAGGTTATACAAAGAACTTCATAAGTTGAACAATATTGTGTTTCAAATATTGACTTTCAATTAAAAACACTTGATAAATAATATTAATGCTCACCAAGTGAACCATTTAAAACCCATAAACTTCCAAAAAGTTGCCTCCATGAAGTGCACCATTGACATGAAGAAGTGTGCCATTTCTTGTACTAAATGGAGTAAAATATTGAAATTCTAGGGTACCTTTAAAGCAAATTCAAAGCAAATAATTAGAAAATAACATCCAAATGTGTAAATATGGCAGCATTTCAAGAAGACTTCCAACAACTAATCTATGGCAAAAAATTCTTATACTAGGAGTAGTATCAAATCAAGCAAGCAATTCCTATACAAATCTAGTATCATACAATAAAATAAAGAATACTACTTTTCTATAAAAGATCTATCAACATTGCATGAACAATATTATGATGGATATTATCTCCTAAAAGAACTATAGACAACCATGTATAAAACATTTTAAAATATATCTAATAAAACAAAATTTCCACTAGTATCTAGTAAAATATACACTAATGGATTGGTAATTCAACAACAATAATATTTTATTTGAATGTCATTTCAAAAAGCAAATGTTATAATGCTCAAATACAACTCCATACTTGATAGTTTTGTAACTTTTGAAACATATTCAAGGTGCAAAACTAATGGAATTTGTTACAATTGTTTACTTCAAATCATGCACTTTCTAAGTCAAACTTGCAAAAAAGAATGCTACAAATATAAGCAGGAAACTTGCTTTTAAAAATTCCACTAGGTAATTGAAATTTTAAGACACACAACAATGGATGGTAGAAATTGCATTTTAAACAAAAACAAAGAAGGAAGCTTTTATCATGGGAATCATATTGTTCAATGCCTTTGATCCAAAATCATACTTGCAACATTCTTATAATATAATTACTATTTTCATTGTCACCTATCAACAAAATCCTTCTCCAATTCCATTATAAAAAGAATATTTGTACCACCAACTCGATAAAATGGATATTTCACAAGTTTGTACAAAATAATATCATGACCTTAGTGACATATATTATACTTGGATAGTAGGTTCAACCTCAATTAATTAAAATTTGAAATTGCCAAAGTTCTTGCTAATTTTGGGATTCGACGGCCATATATCTTCATATATATATATGAAGATAGTTTGCCAAAAATTTTAAAAAAAAACCCTTTAAAATCCACTAAATAAAAAACCAATGCATTACTTAATCACTTGCATTTAAGACAATCTACAACAGTAAGATGAAGAGATTAATTCATTGAATACATGGTAAAAATTGGAAATGAAGAGATCATTTTAATTATGAAATCTATTGTCCATTATGAATCTTTAAAGAATATGGTATAATTTGAAGATGAAAGTTTGATTGCTCATTGTCAGAATGTAGGTTAAACTCTTGCTATTCCTACATATCCCATATGGGTTGTTTACCTCCCACCACCCTACTTGTATAAACATCTCCTCTTCGTTCCCTTCCAATTTGAAAGTGGCCTTCAAAGCTATGAATGAGATTAATTTAGGACTTAAAATGAGTACTAGTCTCAATTTGATCGATCCTAATATATGCAATTGTATAAATTGAAAATATTGTAGATTTGATGTTAAATATAATTTGTTATTTTGGCTAAAGTACCAAATTCTTGAAAAATATATTTAAAAGTGCCAAACTTATTTTTGAACTTTCATTATTTATTTGGCACCAAAGTGCCGAACCTACTATCTAAGAATGGTATATTCTCCCAAGGCCATCCTATTTGCATACTTTCAAAAATTGAAACATAAATGTTATTTTTGTCTTATTTATAATCATAACTCGTCTTGATGGCAACATCATATCCAATATATTTTCTAGTATTCTCTAATCCCTTCAATGTCCTTATTTCATTGAAGACTTTTGAGATAGATGTACCACTATTTATCCCAATTTCTAAAATATAGAAAAAAACTACTAGTAGAAAGGACACCATACATATCATCATAGCTCATTCACATTTCCTTCATAAGCTAAACTATCAACAAATCCAACTAAGCAAAAACTTATGGAAAGTTATAGAATATACTTACTATCAATTTAGTAACGCAATATAAACTTCAACAATCAAAGTGCTTATATTTCATTCAGATTAATCAAAAGCTAATGCCTTTCTATTTCAAAAGATTATGCTTTCCATGCCTTGTAACTTGGATATACAAATAAAATTCCTAAAACAAATGAACACGCTAAAAAATTTGGTATTTGAATTCCTTGGTTGCATTTGCATTGATGTCTTAAAATACAAAGTGAATATTAGCACAATCAAAATACCTCAAACTATGAATACATGCTCAAAATCAAACCCTAGTTACAAACAAAATCATTTAGTGAGTAAAAACAATTGAATAAAGTTGGATATACTTGCATGTAACAATTGCTTTAGAAAAGGAGCTTTAGATTCATTTGATATAATAAGTTGATTAATTCAACTTGAATAAGAACTTTAAGTCATACAACAAGTACTCATTACAATATTAGAGTAGTATCCAACCTTATTTGTAATAACTCATGATACAACTTACGTATGCATTTGATAAAAGAAAATTTTAAGCTTCATGGCAACCTTGGGAGTGTTCAAATTCATCCCTCAAAGTAATATAAAAAACTCATTAATATTCTCATGTAAGATGATGACTATCATTAAACCTATGTTATTTCCTTTCTTCACTAGAATATATGCACCAAAATGTGACTCCAAAGATTTATTGAAAAGATAATTATATAAATTTTAAGTTTCTTCAAATCAAAGTGAAAATTGATAGCTACCCAAGACAATATTTTGATAGCATACAAAGGATTCAAATCTTATTGGTAGATCATGTCAATTCATGTGAACACAATTAAACAAGATTTTGAAGTGGAACATTTAGAAACATGTTGCAATTGGTTGTATTTAGGTTATCCACCATGCAAAACACTCACTATTTCCAATTTCACGATTGTACAACAAAAGAATTTCCACACTACAATTTCAAATGCAATGCCATATTTCTTCAAAAGATTATGAGTGCAATGCTTGACATAGAGTGTTTTGGGACATACCTTGATGATAATAAGGTTTTCAAACTCAAGCCACATCAAAGAACACTAAGCAAGTAGCTCCTTCCTTGTGATTGACTAACTTTTAAAACATCTCACCTTCTACACTAAGGCTTTTTGTAGACCATAATATAGTATATTGAAATAAGGATACAAGAATTTCAAGGGAGTACTCCACTATGGACCTCCATTTCTCAATGGATGAAATTGTTGAATTGCAATAAAATCTCCAATAACAACATTCCTTCCAATGAATGAATGCCTTTGGATGAAAAAAGAATTTCAATTCATATTTCCTCCACATCCAAGGAGACAAATTGTTGCATCATGAAAACCCCCCAAAATAAATGAAATATGAATGTCCCCTTTCACCACCACTCTTTCCTAGAATTCATAGCCAAATGGGTCCAAAGCTTGTCAATGTTAACACTCCAACCCCACTATTTTGGAGAGGTATAAATTCTCCCTATCTTTGCACACACACACAAGTTTGTTCATCCCTGAAACACTACAACCATTTATTCATTGAGCCAAATTTTTACATCAATTTGCCAATCATCAAGTACTATGAGACCAAGTGTGAAACATACTACATTTAGCATATTCAACCTTGAAAGATCACCAGCCCTCAGTTGACAAGTTTTTGTAGGAGGGCATCACAAAGGAAATGTATTCCAACTCTAAGTATAGCCCCTAGAGCTGATGTAGCAGAGCCATGTTGTAGGCTACTAAACCAAATTGCAACACAAGACCCAAGCACAAGAGCCTACGGAAACTCCCAAGATGCAAAAGTTACTCTCACGGCATCCCCAAACGACGCACTAAGACATGCTGAAATGCTTGTTCACTTGCTACCCAAATGGAACCAAATCTGCAGCCGTATGATCAAGGGAACCACACGCAGTCTTACACTCGAACGCGCTCCTTACTAAGTGTACGTACCTTACTGCCGAGAGAATCCAAGAGCATCTGGGGTCGTCTCTCTGGCTTGAAGAACACTCCAGCGACGAATTGACGCAGCAGAGAAGAACGGGGAAAGGCATAAACAACGCAACCTGCATGAGAGCATAGCCTCGTCTTATCCTCCTTGTGTGCATACGCTCAGAGGACGAAGATGCGGAGACGCCATGGCTCCAGGACTGCCAACAAACAGACGCAAATAGGACGCAGAGAAGGCAAGAGTACCAAGGTTGCTGGGTCTGGGGTCTGGGGAAGTCGCTGGTGCGTCGCTAGTCAATGGCCGACCGGGAGTCAGGGACGTTGGTGGAGGAGTGCCAATAATAGCTGGCAATATTAGCTGTCAGGAATCGTACGAGTACTGTTGTGGCAGCTGCCCCACGCGAAGAACACTGCTGAACGTGGACGACGTCAGCAAGAGGACTGTTTCTTACTGCTAGGAATCCGTGTGAACCAGGACCAGAGCTTTTCGAGTCAGTATTAATGTTTGCTATTGCGTTGGGTGGGAGCGCTATAGCCATTTTAAGAAGGACCCAGCCATGTTGTCTACTGTAGTTCCCCGCCGAGCCTGGTGGCTGTTTAAGATTACTCTGCCCTTTCAATGAATTTTCGTTTCATTTTCCAAAAAATAAATAAAATAGAGCCAACCAGCCAGGGACAGGGGTGTGACACTGCAGCTGCGGCATGGATGGAAGTCAGTCTGTAACTTAAGGTAACTCTGCCTATGACAGTCCGAATGGGAGCCAGCCCATCACAGGCATAAAATTTCATAAAATTTCTAGTGATGCACATTTCAAGAACTAGAATGTACACCATTAGTACATGTTGCCTGTGATGGGCTGGCTCCCATTTGGACTGTCATAGGCAGAGTTACCTTAAGATAGGTGTTACGGGTATCAAGGATAGTCAAGGATAGTCTGTCTGTATTTGTGGCATTGAGGATTTGAAGGATTGTCTGTAGCAGTGAAATTATTTAGCATTTACCTCACACTGGACCTGCTGCGTGCAGACACAGGCTTCGCCACGTGAGGAAGACTATTCTGAACGATGAAGTCTTTGTCTGGGTGGGGACCGATTCCGATGCTCGGGACCTGTGCTGTTGAAATGCTTGGCCGGATTTCAGGATTTCAGGATTCTTTTATTTTTTATTTTGTTTGAAACAAATGGAGATTTCATTGCAAAAGCATCAAGCACAAACAGCCCAGCCAGGATTTCAGGATTTTTTTATTTCTTACACAAATGATAATGCAAATAATGAAATACATAGGAGGTCGATAAACAACCTGGGCAGAGGGATTTCAGGGGGGTTTAGTGAGTTTTTTTGTCACAAATGATACAGAATTTTATTGCAAAAAACAAGGTTTACCTTAGGAGAGTGGTCTGCTTGTCTGTAGTCTGTACCGATGGTACCATTAATATTTGTTCTTCCCTACTGTAACTATCTTAGGGCAATAGAGCTCATTCGTATTTGTTTATTGACATGGGCTGCTTGTATGAAGTACAATCTGGAGGCACATTATCCTGCTAACACCAAATGAATGTGCTGTAAGTTACGTGGATCTGGAAGCAGTGGAGCGCATTGCATCAACTCAGATTGCGGATTGCAGCTTCTCTGCCTCGAATGATCATAAACTTGAAGAAGCCCACTGTCTTTCATGACCATCATGGCTTGAAACATAGGTTTGATTATGCATAGACTTCAATTTCACAAGTAGCATTACAAATGATTGTTTGCAATTAGCAGTGCTCTTTGTAATTTGTGCTTCGCATTGTAAAATGCTAACTTATCAATTTAGTCTTTATGTTCAGAAAAGTGCAGGGTGCAAGTGAGCATTTTTTTTTAAATTAAAGAATTTATTAGCACGACCAATACATACTTGTGCACAAGTAATGAAAATTCAATACCTTGACATTGCTATGAGTAAGCCAAAAATGCATACCCATCAGTCTTGATACAAGGCACGAAATTAATCTTTAAAAATGGCGTATACCAATACCCTTACTCTTAGAAATTTCTAGTTCTCCTTCTTACTCCAAACTTTCGTACCCGCACTACTCTGGTGGTTACCACACACAAGTGGCGCAGGCAGAGACTCAAATGAGTAAGAAAGAAGTTCAGTGAAGCCCTCCCTCGTCCATTGGTCCTGCTCTTGTGTCGTGCCTACCCAAGTGCCGCTTGCCTGACCCACCCAGATTATAGCATTCGCTTCTGCAAACTGTGTGACCAATACACAAAGGCGTAAACGGAAGCTTGGTGACACTATGGCAGGCTTCCCACTTCCCAACGTGTGAGCCAGGGTGGGTAGAGCATTACTAGTCTTAAAGATTTTTCAACCCGGGGAAAATCGTAGAGACTTCTTATTCACTGTTATTCACCAAACAATTCTTCCAATTAGTTCAGTCGATGATATTTATACAAGAGAGGGTTTACATTATTGAATTATGAAACTCCCGTCAGCGTCGTTGGCTCCAAAATTAGGAGCATGCGACTTCTAACGCGCCCCAAACAAACTTGAAGTTCTGGACATGGGATGAGCATTGCTAGGAAGTGATTTCGCAGTTCATGCTTTTGCCAATCACTCTCTAACTTCCTCATGGAGTATATATGTCTCATACTGTGTTGCTTCTTGGATGCATTGTAACACTGAGTAAGTAGCCTTTCGAAGGTAAAATTGCATCCACTACTGCCGTTCTTCCAATTATTGCGACTTGCGAGATGCACGAGTCATTCTTTTTTTTCATTTCAGCACTTTTCTTGAGGAATGAAAGCATTTGAGGGAATGGATGACGAAGAAAGACACTGCCGTCACTCTCTCTATCTTCTCCCAGTCGTCATTGTAAAAATTTTAAGAAAATATAAAATAATGTATTCTAGTAGAAAAGTGGAATATTTGTTTGTGTCTTGCAGTGATTGAAATGGAAGGTGTACTGTTAGTAAGGTGTACTCTCATTAAAGATTTTGCAGATTCTCTTCCTTTAGGATGCATAAAAGGAATTCAAACCTGAATTGTTACAACCGTAGGTTGACTCGAGCGGATGGAGATATTTGGATTGAAGCTCTTCCTTATGCCGACTTGAGCACTACAGGTTATCTCACCATTCACAGCATGTGTGCTACATTTGTACTATACTACAGTAAGTTACTTAGAAGCATTATCAGACAGATGCTGTAGTTGTAAATCATCCAGTTAAGATGTCCACATTCAATAAGGTAGGAGGCTCGAAATCCGTTCGGGCATTTACAACCGCCCCTATAAATGGCATTGGAATGGATTGCAGGTGGTTCACAATTTGGCCTCCATAGTCTTGAAAAAATCAAGAAAAAAATATTATTCATTATTGCAAGAGCCAATCAGTCTCCTTACTTTTCTCATTTCTCTTTAGAAGTTGCAGTGAACACTTTATGAAAGACGTAGGATCATAAATAGGGACCTATGACAATTCTCGTTTGAAAATTCGTAACTAAATCAGAAATAATCCAAAAAGTATGAAACAACTTGGATTAGATGCCAATTCCTCTTGTCTTTCAAGGAAAATCTACTGAAAAATATTTTGAGAAACTTCACTAGCCCAAAATTCAGATCTAGTGCTTAAGTGGTCGACTTATGAGCCTCCTACCTTAGAATAAGTTTATAAATTTCATCATGAATTTAATTATTTCATATGTCATCAGATCAGTGGGCACCGCATGCAAGTAAAGTTTAATAAGTTCAAATAAAGTTTTATATACGGTTCCTATTATGGAATCCTCTTGGTAATCAAAAGGGGATTGATTGATTGATTTCTAGATTCTTTTAGTAAACATGTTTTGAACTTGTTATAAATAAACTATGGATTTTCTAAAGTGTTGAAAAGAAATGTAGCTAAAACAAGCTACAAGCTCTCGTGAATGGACGTCATACATTTTAGACGGGAACATATAGGGATTAGTTTAGAAAGGAATCATGATTAACTGTAATTTACCAAACATGTGGATAGCAAGTCGTTAAGATGAAGGGAGAAATCTATTACAAAGTAGGAACATTGGAAGTATTGAAGTAATGATCAACTATTTGGAAAATTTGAATTCAGGCTCTGAATTGGAGACCTTGATTTTGTTTGTTGAAGTTGAAGAGTATAAAATTAATCACTAGAAAGAAAGGGTCATATTTTTACATTTTGTCCCTAAATTTATTGTTGGGGAGCCTGATAAAAGGCTTGCCATCCACATATACTTGCATTTGGTGAGCACTTCAAGTTAAGAATACTCTTCATACTAGAAAGTACCTTCTAAGTGTATGCCCCCCAATTTTTCTTCTTGCGGACAATAGAATAACCAAAGTAACTGCACTTACAATTTGAAACATATTTTTGAATTTGACCTCTATAAATGCTTTCCTAAATTTTATATATTTTGTCTCTGAAAATCTAATTATAATTATTGGAATACCTATTTTCACCAATTCAAAAATTATTCATTTTTAATATAACTAGTGTCTAAAAATTAAATACATGCTTGGAGAATGTACAATATCTTTTCAACTTCCAACAGGTTTTGACAAAAATTTAGATTTAAAAAAAATATATTTTAATAATAAGAACCATATTCAAGTTACTTATACAGATTATTTAAGGTGTAGTTTCTTTGACTATATACCACTTTATGATTCATTTTGAAAATTTTGAAATCATATTTGCACCCTAAGTCTCAAAATGCTATGAAGAAGATAGAGAAGCAAAAAATAATCAAAACTCAAATCAAAGACAAATTTTCACATTTTGCTGTGTAGGAAAATTTTCCAATGGTGCATCTTGACCAATAAAGAATAAGTATTTTAAGCCAACATGTCTCAACTTTGACAAGTTATTACAAATCATTTGGTTGTATTACAACTTGCAAAAATCCACATTTAAAAAAACATTCCAAATGATGCTTTTGTGTTAAATCTTCGTTATTTTAAACATAATTGTATGAATTTTAGTCTAAAAGTAAGACAAAACCATCATGTAGAATGTGTGGATTTATATTAGTGATGATTGGACTTTGGCCTTGGAGCTTTCTTCACCTACAATAAAAACTTCACTGAATTCTAGTTCAATAATGTTTTTTCTATCAAGAGCTTGGAGGGGTTTTTTTAGCAATTAATTTTGGAAGGACAAGACCTATCACCAAGGTCTCTTGCCAAAAATGATTTAATTTTTGACAAATACATGCATCCTTTATTTCTACAATAATTTTGAAAATCATCCATTGACCATATTTTGGCCTCAATGTCCTTTAAGTTAAGGATATTGAACTTAATCCATAAAATCTCAAGGCCTTTTTACTATAAAAAAGAACTCAAAATTGCCATTGCTAACGCAAAGAGAAAAAAAATTAAAAAATGATTTTTATTGCATATCAACTATAGGATCTTTAACTAGACAAATATAAGAATGTATGGAAAAATTTCAAAAACTTTAATTGCATAAATAATAAGATATTTGCATTTAAAGTGAAGAAAACAAGTTTTTTACACTTGTTCAATTATACCTTTTTGCTTTAAATCCTTTTAACTTCAAATTTTTGTGCTTGTGATTCTGATTTTCTAATTTTTTATATTGAATAATTGAATTGAGAGTCTTGGAAAAAAATTTTAATAAAAAAAATACTTAATTTTCACTTATTAAATTTTTTTAAGTAGAAATAGGTTCAAGTTTGAAAGGACTAAACTAACTGCGATAATAACTCTAAGATGAAATTAAAATACTATAAAATCAATAGTGGGATTTTTCTAATAAGCAAATTTTACTCTGTTGAACCAAATCTTTAGAAAATTATAAAAATTGCATTCAATAATGAATTCTACAAATTATTTTTTTCAAAAAAGTTCTTAGATTGCCTGAAAAATAAGATTGTTTGTAATTTTCACATCACTAGTCCAAATAAATTGAATCAAAGCTTCAAATGTAGACAAAAATATAGTCATTGAGAAAAAAAAATTAAAAATTAAAAATTTTAAATTTTTTGTGATTTTTTCAATTGCCCTTTGAGCTACTTTTTGGACTTAGGGTGGTATAATTTTTTTTCCTAGCAACCAATTGAAAATAGTATACTCCCTCAAAGCTAATCTCATTTTCTAAAATCAAAAAAGTTTCAAAAATAATAGAAAAAATTGAGATTACACAAGCCTATCTGAAATCCCAAGAATCTTCCAAAGGGACTTTGGGACTTTAAGGGTTAATTATAATCCTAAATGTATTGTTTTTATTCATGAGATACTAGAGTTATTTTTGAAAATGCCTATTTTTAGTGGCTTGAAAGTTCATAGCTTATTTATTTTTATTTTATTTTGAAACAAGAGAAGAAAGCCTCTTTGAATAGATTGATAGGAATAAAATGCACCTCCTAAGAGAGAAGAGCCAGAGGGCAAGAATTCCTAATAAAAAATAGCAAGCCAAACGATGCTTATAATTGGATTCTTATGGATCCTAGTCATCTTAACTCCTAAATGCTCGAGGCACTAGAATCTGGTGTTTACAAAACTTCAAAGTTAATTAATACCTAAAGAAGTTGTTATTTTTAGTAGTTTATATTTTTCAAAAGTTCTTTTTGAAGTCTAGTTTTAGCATCAAAAATCCAATCTTGAAAATAAAAGATAGTGCTTTCTCTATCCAAGATTTTTTGCAAGGGTACCCATTGCAATCTTGACTTCTTGTAGTGTTGAGAGCTCTTAGAAATGAGCCTCAAATACACTAGATCTTGGAGAAAAAATCACATTCAAAATTCATTTAAAAAAATTATAGAGTAGATTTTAAGAGGCCATAAATTGATTGGTGTTATATATGTTAGGCCCTTTAACCTTATAATTTTTTGGTCACCAACTTTTTAGATTTGACTTGTGAAAAGAGGGTTGAAAGACTTCACATTACTTTTCTAGTTTCAGCACCCTCGTGGTCAAACATTATAATCTTTCCCTCCATAAGTGATATTATTGTGTTTTCTTTTCCTATGAAATCTTTAACATGTCTATTTTTAATTTGTACGGTTACAATTTCAAAAAATTGATACAACTTATCAAAATGTTTGCATTTTGTTCAATTTAGAGCAAATTCCAAGAAGCTCAAAATAGGCCTTGGGCATTTAGGGGTTAAGGGTCTAACAAAAACAAATCAATTTAAACCCGAAAAGAACAAATAATTTTTTTTTGGCAATGTAGTATTTTTTACCATCCATTTACAAACAAAATTTTCATTTATTTTCTTCATAATTTTCACATAGCATGTAGTCAAGGAGTAACTTCAAGGCACATCAATTTTCATAACATTTGACTACATACTTAAAAATATTATTGTATAATATGTAGTTTTGGTTTCAACCCAAGCAATCAAGGACTCTTAGAAAAAATTACCTTTTTCAAAATTAAAAACTTGAATCTGTTTCTTTTATTTATAGATACTTGAAAAATTTGAATCATTCTATTTCAATTAATGAGATGCAAGCACTTAAAGAATCTCTGTTGAAAAAACCCTTTGAAGTCCTTTTTTGAACTCAATTTTCAATATTCGGTGAAAAAAAAAATGTAGATTTCTTACTACAACAACCATTACAACCATAGTAATTGTAATTTTTCAATTCTATAATTAAAAATTCTTAAAAATTTAGTATCAATAAAGTTACTCTACCTCTTTCTATTAATTTTTTTTTTTTTTCCAAGAATGAATATGAAATATTTTTTGTAGTATTCTTTGATATGTATTCCCAAATTTTTTTCTTCAATATATCATGGAATGATGCAAATTGTAGGATGTATATATTTTGGGTAAAATATTTGAAGGCGAAATTTACTCATTTGGGAAGATTTGAAAATACTTTTTTTGAAATTCATGCATTATGATCTTGCAATTGGAAAAAAATTTTACTTTGAAATTTTAGGAGGGTGCATCTTCTAATAAATTAATTAGAAGATCCTATATTTGAATTTTTTTATGATTAACCCCTAAAGGACCAAATTGCACTTTTTGACAGTATAGCAATTTTGGGTAGCTCTCTACAAATGGAATTTTTATTTTTTTTCTCTGAAATTTTTACGCAACATGTGCCCAAGGAATAGCTTTAAGGACCAATCATTTTCATAACTTTTGACTACATAATTCAAAATTTATTGCATGATATGTAATTTTTAATGCTTAGCAGGCAACCTAATTTTTTTTAAGTTACTTTTTTTTAAAATAAAAATTTGAAATTGATTTTCTAGATTTATATATACATGATAGGCTTTGAATAATTCCATTTTGATTAATGAGATGAAAGTTATAAGGTGTTCTAGTTTGCGGGCATTCTCTACTCTAAAATAAACTTTGGATTCTTTTATTTAATTCAATTTTAAATATTTTTGAAAAATATAAAAGCATAAGATGTAGATTTTTTATTACTACATTACAATCTTTGAGATTGGAATTTTTCAACTCCAAAATTAAATTCTTAACAGTTTAGTATTTTGAATCATTCTCTATTTTTTTTTACTTACTATTTTTTTCCTATATGTTGTGCAATTCCAAATGATCTGAAATTTTTTAAGCATGTAGCGAACTTGCTTTGAAGAATGAATCCAAAGAGTAACCACCATTTTTGACATTTTTTCATACAAATGTGACCTTGTGAAGTACAGCTGCCAGTCGTTTGTATGGCCCAAAAAAGACTTTCATCAATTCAAATGCTAATATCTTACAATCTAGAAGGTGGAAATTTTTGAATTTTTTTCACATCTTTTCAAACTAGTATACTACAAGATTCTATGGTTCAATGTGTCCAAAAGTGTTTTATTTCTAAACTTTGGTACTTGCATTCGAAATGGCAATTTTGGAGCGTTTTTGGTGAAAACATATTCTTTGATCTTTAAGGGTTAAATATAGATGAGGATTTTAGCCTTCCATTGGATACACCCATATTTTGAAGTAGTTTTAGGCCCCATGACACTACAATCCTTTACAAGTAAAGAACTCATTTCCAAGTCATCAAATCTATGGAGAAACTTGGAGATAGTCACCATGTGCTAGAAAATGAGGGCATTACAACGTTTCTAGAAAGCTTGGATATAATCACAAAGATCCTTCAACTAAATAAGCTCAATAATGTATTTGTACGTGCTACATCCCTATCCAAATATACCAAATAATAACTTGTTTGAAGAGTGAATACATAAAATTTGTAGTTTATTTATATAGTATCCAAAAAATGCATAAGAAAAGAATCTAGAATATTTATTTGATTTCTAGCAATAACTATAAAAAATTAGGCAATTTAATAATACAAACAATGTTCAATTGTTTATTTTAACATATTTAGGTGTAGTTATCTATAGAAGTGTAGGACCTATATAGGGTAGATTTTCATTCATCCATAATCAATCAAACCTAAGACATAAACAAAAAGAGAATTTTTTGAATTCTATATGGATGTATGCAATAGTTGTAAGGGGAAATGAGACAATTGTCGGCTAACTACAATTTTGGAGAATGCTTATCAAAAGTATAGAGGCAAAAGATTTCCAATGTCCAAACAACTATGTTTACAATTAGAATTGAAATTATGTTGCTTTTGGTTTGATAATAAAACTACTTCTAATATGTATTTTGTCCTTACTCATAAGCGAATGAAAACAATATGAAACTTGATGATGACTCTAAAAAAACTTGAAAATTCTCTAGTGACTCTAGAATAGCATAGAAGTTTGCTCTTATCCTAAATCCCTAATTGTCAACAACCAATTTTTCATAAGTAGGAAAACCAATCTTTACCTCATCTCTAGTGTTTTGGTTAGAACAGATGAAAATTATTATTTTCTACAAATAAAAAATTTGAATTCATATTTGGAATTGGAGACTTCCACTTATTAGGGGAAAGTTACAAATACAAAATTAAATACATACAAAATAGGGGACAAGTTTTTGTTTAGAACTCCTAGTGGGATTCTAATGTTAATCAAGCATATGGGCTTACTACCCAAACTATTGTTTATGGCAAAGATAAGATTTGGAAAAATAGAATTCATAGTTGTAATCAAAGATCTTGAGTTCTAACTTCAAGGGGTCAAGAAATATAAAATCAAATACTCACGAAAATAGGTGCAATTTTATTATTTTATTCCTAGTTGGGGCAATGTGAGAGTGAATTCTCTAGGACCATGCTTCATGGCTAGCTAGAAAACCAAGGCATTCACTCATCCAAACTTTTCATCTCAGAAAAATGTTGAATTGATTAAATTTGAAAATTTTAATTTTACATATGAAATTAGAGACCCATAATCACTTAGGAGAAACTAAAAAATACAAAATTAGCCAACTACATTAATATAAGGTGTTGTCAATATGCAAGCCCCTTAGAAATCTAGATCAATACTTAGATGGAACGGAGAACAATTTATGAATGTTCATCCTACACTATTATGTGGTATGATTGGAATTTTTTTTGGATTTCAATTAGTTTCCATTCAATGGTTTTAAAATTTATTTATTTATTTATTTTCACAATGCTTATTAGCCCATTACCTCCAGCCTCCTAATCAGGTTTTGTTTTTTTTCATTTTTTAAGAAGTGCCAAGGTGGCAATAGAAAATGTTATAGTAGTGCTCCAAATTTCAACATTCATCTACATATTGGATAAAAAATATCACATTAGTATATATCACATATCTATATTTAAGTTTTCTTCTACAATGTGGCGATTTCATCCAAGGTTATTTTCTTATTTTGAAGTTTTCTGGCAAAAAAATTCATAAATTGTCATCAACTTTTAGCCAAATTATTTTCTTTCTAGTGCAATTTGGCACTATAAAGCCAAAAGAAAAGCCTTGATCCTAATTCATCCCAAATGAATACAGCTACAAAATCAGATGTCTTTTATTAGCTATAAACTTCATAAATTTTTTGGCCAATATTAGAAATTATTACTTGAATTTTTGAAGAAAATGAAGAAAATTTCATAAAGAATTTTATTTAATTTATATCAAATACAAAAGATGCTTAAAATATTTGAAACTTTAATGATAGAAAATATTTTACAATGTATATTCTAAAGGTATAATCTAAATTTCTATTTCATTATATAATTTGAAAAGCAATAGACCATGATTAACCCCTAAAAGACCATTGTCCCTTCAAAGGACAAATGGGATTTCGGGCAAGTACCTACAGGCTGAAATTTTTTTCTTATTTCTTGAAACTTTTTTTGAAGATAGAAAAATTGATTATCTTCATAAAAATATAATTTTTTTTCAATCGATGCTTGGAAACAATAGTTATGCTCAAATAAGTTCAAAATAGGGGATGGGGGGCAGCAAAAAAAATTCAAAAATTTGAATTTTTAAACTTTTTAAACTTTTTTCCTGATATATTATATTTTTTTGTACATGTGAAGCTTTGATTCATTCCATTTGGATTATTTATGAGAAAGTTATGGACAATCTTGTTTTTGGGGCAATTAAAGCATCTTCTTGAGAAAATAACTTGTAGGATTCATTTCTGAATGCAATTTTTACAATTTAAAAAAAAAAAAGTTTCACATGGTCAACCTTTCTTGCTAGAACAATCTTACCATTGGAATTAGTGCATTTTAATTTCATTTTAGAGATATTAATAATTTAGATTTTCCTACTATTTCGTACCTACTTCTACTTAATAATTTTTTAAAGAATAAAAATTAAGTTTTTTCGAATTTTTTGAATTTTTTTTAGGACTCTCAATTCAATTTTATACCATAAAGATTTAAAGCTCAAAACGCTGTAGTGCAATAAATTAAACTTAAAAATGTTCGTAGTTAAAAAATCTAGTCTTGCAATGTGCTGAAAAATTTGTTTTTCCCACTTTAAACACATATATTGTGCAATCTATGAAGTCAAAAATTCTGAAATTTTTTCCACACATTTTCATAATATTTAGGTGTAAGATCCTATGGTTAAATGTGCAAAAAAATGAATTTAAAATTTTTTCACTTTTTGCCATAAAAATGGCAATTTTGAGTGTTTTTTTGGTAAAAAAAAGGCCTTGGTCCTTTAGGGGTTAAAAGATTAAATTCAAATTGCAATCAAATATTTTGTTTCAGGATTTTTTCAAAATTTCAAATTGGTGTAGAAAATCAAAGTCATAAACTTCAATATATTAATTGGTTTTGAGTTCAAAACTCTCAAATATTTTATTGCTTCTCCGTTTTCATCATTATAGCTTTTTGACATGATTTATTGTCAATGGGTGCATATTTAATCTTGCACATTTAGTCACTAGGGTATCCAATATGAGATACAAATTTACAAAGATGTGGATCATGGCTAAGTGTACACCATAGGCATGGTAGTATACAACCCATCTATGTGCCATACATGGCCAATGAGCATCCTAGGAAAACATGGAGTAGACTCAAAGTTCCTAATGTTGGGAACTATAAATAGAAACAAATTGGGTTTGGATGGATTACTTTGATTGTTGTTTATGAATTTCTTTTTATACTACAAATTCCACAAAAAAAATTCTATCATATTCTAAATTATGTCAATCACACCTCTACCAATTTTATAGGTTTTAGAGACTTAAAACACTTCCATTAAAATCTTGCAATGCAACTATGTTTTTGAGTGGTTTTCAAGTGGTTTTTGAGCAAAAAAAAGCCTTGGAACTTTAGAAGTTGAAGTGTTAATTTGGATGAATGAGAAGTTTGGAATAAAAAACCACATGAAAGGACTCTATTCGTCATCTAAAATATTGGCTTTTACGTACTTAGAGTAAAGATTAATTAAGCAATATCTACTTGATAGTAGATTTCATTATAAGGTAGGATAGCTAAATTTCAACATTGAAAGTAATTTCCTCCAATAGTATTATATTCTTACTAATGATATTAGTAATAATTCTTCTATATGAACTACATTAATAGTAATGTTAAAGTAGTGTTCAATTTACATTTAGTGTTGGTAATATAAGTGGTATTTTTGATATTTAATACACTACAAATCAATATGAACACTAGTAAAAATTACAATAATTAGCGAATAGTATTTGTATTGACATATACTATTGATAATACTAAACTATTTAGCATATACTAAATGCTAATGCATATACTAAATGCGAAATAGTTGCCAAATAGTATGTATTAGCATTTAGTATATTGCCAACTATTTAGCCTTTAGTTGGGAATTTGTTAAACTATTTAGCACTATATAGCATTCATAATTAATATTTTATACACTAAATATCATTTTTAGAATAGTATACACAATGGATAAAAATATCTTTCTCTTGTAAAATTGTAATCAAATGTGAATTCATTTCATAGCACATAGTATTAGGACACTAGTGAACCTCAATAGTTTACAATTACAATTTTCATTTATAAATCGAAACCATGATATATATATTTTTAAACATATAAAAAAAATGAGAAAAAAAATGAACAAAATATTACAAGTTGTAGTGTGAGATCTAAAAAAAATGTTTAAAATAAATAAATTACTAGACCAACAATTGGGTATAAGGTATTCTACATAATCTACTAAAAAAACTCTAAATGCTCAAATGGCCTCATTTGGATTCTAAAGTCATACTAATTTTGCTATACCAAGAAAAAGAACAATTTAAAACAATTTATAAAACTAAGACTCAATCAAATCACAAAAACGATAAAAATATAAATATTCAACTTTTGAAAATACAACAAGTATTTAGAATGCAGATATCCATGAAGTTTTGGTCAATATCAAGATAAATCATGATCATCCAAAGGTTTAGTCAATCATGTGATTCTTTATTCCAATGCATAGGAACATCACAATCAACCAATTGAATATGCATCTAATTTCACCAATTAAAGGCAACATATACAAGACTCCAAATGTGGTAAGCTTATAATACTAAAACCAAGTACTAATTTCTAATTATACAAAGTCAAAACTACTTTTTTCTTACATTCTATTCAATATACCATTTCCCAAGCACAATACATCTCATGTAAAGATGCAACAACCTTGACTACAACAAGAATGGAAAGTTGTAGTTGCACATAAAATAGTACAATGGAAAGGAATTTTGCAAAGCATATCTTTGCACATTCACTACACTAAAACATAAGGCCTAGACACATGACACCCTTCAACGACTTCCCCTTCTTTATCACCTTAGATGGCTAGATTTCATATAACCAAAAATCCAAGCACTAGAGCCACCCACAAGACTAATGCATGGATTATACATTTCCAATAGAGTGTTCTAACTAGCCATAGTAGCCTCACAACTACTTTCAACTGTCTTAAGATCACGCAACTTGCCTTCAGTGAATACAAAGGTTTAATCCTATAATTTGTTGTGCAAGATCAAGAGAGGGTTGCAAACAACTCAAATAATAATTCAATTATTAGCGAGGGTAGTTGCAAATGACACACACAGTGGCAGACATGGTTGTGGTATTGGCATATGTGCAATGCTCACAAGACCAGTGAGTTGCCTCCTCACCACCTCGACTGGATCCCCCACTTCTAGAGCTCCCCACTTTGGGCCTTCCAGCTCGCCCTTTTGAACTACCCGAGGCCTTGGAACTAGTGCTAGACTTGTTTGTTCCTTTTGGAATGTCCACATCCGCCAAATTGTTTTCTAAAGCACCAACCAAGTTCTCAAAGTATGTCCTTGTCACACTGAAAGAAACAACAACCCACAAAGATGTCAAACTTATTCTTTAGTTGTCAAAACTATCATAGTTTCAAATACACATGAAATTACTAAACCTAAAGACCATAAACATTAACAAACTCCACTTGCAACAAGCAAGTGGTGACAATTGACAAACTAGTAGTTAAGGCCACTTAGCTAGTTGCAAGATAAATCTACCCTATTGCTTGCTAGGTTAACTAAAGCAAGTGGTGACAATTGGAAAAGTAGTTGTTAAGGCCACTTAGCTAGTTGCAAGATAAATCTACCCTATTGCTTGCTATTGCTTGCTGGGTTAACTAAAGGGGAGTTGGGCTTTTGAGTTGGGTAACTCCAGCTACTTGATGGGTTAGTTACTGGGCTCATAGAGCCAAAAATGCAATTACTGTAGGCCAGCTAGTTACTCGTTCACACTCGGGAAGTGAAGTTAAATGGCGAAAATTATCGTTAATTCATTGCAAGTTAGTGGGAATTTGCTGACTGACGCAACTTGGGGGCAACGAACGTATATTCATCACAAGTTGGTGGGATGTGTTGACTGATACAACTTGGGCAGAGTGGGCATTAAGTAATGACTGTTAATTACTAAATTGGCGCTACTTGCTCGGCGCAAGTGGGCCTCGAACAACAAATAACATGCTATTCCCTTTCAAGCAAAAGGGATGCGCTATGGTGTGAGCTGTCCACTCTTTGATTAGATTGTTCCCTATGTTCGAGAATGAGCACCTGGTCAAGCCAGCAAGTTTGGTGCGGAAATCATTAAATGAGGTGACTGGAGTATCTCCTTCAAGAAAGGTCTGCAGATCCTTTTCGGCACACTGATGGAGGCGCTCCAAACCGGCTTCAGCTTCACCTGCCATCCCATTTAATCACATATTCATTAATTTCACTACAGAATTAGCGACTCGAGATCATGACAAGATGGGAATACACTAAGGAATAAACAGGATATTCAACCTTGCGAGTATTCAAAGAACTGCCTCTTCGTATGCTCGCTCTCAGGCAAGTAATATCCATAAGCATACGTCCATTTCAATACTCGCCGGCACTCCACAATCTGCATGACACAAAGACGGTATGAGCCCGTTTCAAGACAATCTGCTCGACACTAAGACAGCCTGAGCTGCGAAACCAGATAGAAACCTGAGCACAAAGGCAACATGAAAAGTAAGTACAGTTCATTCTCATGGGCAACAAAATCGTAAGCATGACTTTTGAGCAACTCTATACATATTCCTCCTCAAACACAGTGTTCACAATGCAAAGAGTCAAGCATATTTACCATGACACAACGTCCAAAAACTAGGCGAACTAAAATACCTGAAGCCATGCATCTGTTACAAACTTCAGCTGCGATACAGGTTGACACTGTTTGTCACTCAACTTATCAATCTGCACAAGAAATGACAACAGAAGCATAATCAGGAAGTTTATAACATGTCTCCCTGGGACTCACAAACCAGATCCATCCTGCAGAGAAAATGCAAGCATTTGTTCCAAAACCAAATACCTAATACCTAATGATAAAAATGTGATCAGCAAATACGTGACTTCTAAACGAGTGCAAAGTCTTGACTCTTTCTATTCCTATCCAACCACGACTAGAAGCCTAACCATGCAAGGAAAACACACGAATCGAGCAACTCCACAAGTACTGCTTCAAGTAAATCTGAGAAGGAATCTCTTGAAGGAAGACCCGGGAGAGATATGGAACCTGCACCGCTTGCATTTGTTGAAGATCTGCAAGCGCCTTCGCCCTTGACTGTAAACACAAAAGATATCCAAAAGGTTGAGAATAGGCATCCAATATATTTCACACTAAAACATCAAAATCGTGAATAGTATACATCTATTACCAGTGAAATTTAAGAAAGACTACAGCCAAACCTAAGTCAAATGAAGAACAATACAACGCAAACCCACACTCACAGATTCATTTGTAGCCCAACGTTCATAATAATGTGTGTATCGCTCAAGGGAGTTCTTAGCCATTTCCCTTCTCCGCTCTGCTTCATCGTACTGTAAATCCAATCCAACGCTCAAATGAAGAATCGGTGAGTGCTAGTCCCTCAAGAGGTTAATAAACGGCCTGAAATTAACCCCTAAGTGCCCAATGGCCAATAGTGACCACTTTCATATCAAGAATCATCCATTCAAGAAGTTTCAAGGAAGGAAACATGCACAAATAGAAAGAAGAGGCCATGCCCTACATTCTTCAAATATAGACCCATGCTTTGAAAGTCACTATGACCAACTATTAGCTTCCAAAGCAATCTTCCTATTTTTAGAAAAGACATTTGGGAGATTATGTCAATACAAGACCGCAGTAGAAGATGGACCCGCCCCTGCTTAAGTGCCTCAACATACAGAATGATTGAGCCAGAGTCATAGACCAGTATACCACTCATTAACACACTATTATGTAGAGTTCCAGTAGAGAATGACATCAAACTAATAGTTAATCAGGTAAACTTAAAATGTTGTCACTCTCAAATACTACACGTATAGCTTTACTGCCAAGAAACAATAAGCTGCAAAAACAAAAAAATGTTTAAAATGATTGGTATCCAACCATCGCCACTAGTTTCTGAAACTCTCTTTAACTCGACATTCCAATGTTTTACACAAAACTGGCTCATTAAAATTCTCCCAAAATATTCTAAATAGACGCAAAGAAATATCGCATAAAAAAGGGCATGTCCACCTACCACGCCTTCTTGCTTCGCAGTTTCGTAGCGGTTGCATGCATAGAAACCTCCAGTCCTTTCACCATGGTCAGTCCATGCTCCGAGACAAAGCCTGTCAAAATGTAGTGTAGTGGTAAGCAACAATTGTGCTTGCCGAGACTTTAAAGGGATTGATAATAAAAGAATAATGGTAAGCCACTTGGAACTGATGAGCTTATAGGCAAAGCGAATTTTCAGTTTACATGGTCCCTTTCATCCAAAGTATATTACTTACCAGCAAAATTCAAATTTGCAAGGTGGAGTGCAAGTGATGTGCATGCAGCCTTGGTTTTTCTCGATTGGCCTCTTACATTTCGGACAAGGTTTGCTGTTTGCTAGAATCCTGCACAAGGAAAAAGTAGATGCCATGGGAGGATCAGTAAATTTCAAAGTAAAACCTCCTCAGACTGTCCTCTAAGCCCATGCCTGAAAAGCTAAGACTAAACCCCTCCAATAACAACTAATAACTAGTGTTTCTCAGCATCAGTCCCTGTACAAGACGATTCCCGAACGAAAGTGCTAAGAAGAACCAATCACGAGCTACAATGGGTCCGATACTTTCGGCTCATACCAGTTCATGTTCTCTGACTCGGCACAATTCTTCAATATCCACTTGTTAACAGTGACACAATCCACAGGCCGGTGTGCCTCTTCCCGACACTGGAAAGCAAGCAAACAAACATGATGAGATCTGCTAACTTGTACTGGAAATACATTAATGATTGACTATCGGTAATTCAAACATGCAGGACAAAATGAACGTCAAAAGTACTTACATTCCAGCAAAAGTTAAACCCACACTTGCAGACAAGGTCAAAAGAACCAACGCCAGGTTGATATTCCACTGCATATTCACAGCCAGGGGCAGGGCACCACTTGACCTGCTAAATCACAATCACATTACCTTCACGTCAAATACCATGCCCTCCAAAGCACGTCATCTCGAAGGAAATGAAGAAAGAAGATATAGAATAGAGAATAAACCCTTCCTCCACTGCCGCAAAACTTATGCAAAAAATTATGTGTGCACCCGCCAACACATACCACATACCCACATTAGCAAAAATCGTGGCAATAGCTAGAAATATGATGAAGTAGACCATTAACCTTCCGGTTGTCCTCAACGTAAGACCTTAAAAGGTACCGCATGTACTTTTTTTGATCCTCTGCCGAAACTAAACCCAATACCATATCTTCCCCAATGGCTGAACCACATGATGGATCCGCACAGCGCAAAGTCAAACATCCCGGCCCGTCATTGATAGCAGTGTGAATGTAACCTGAATCCAATCCCATGGAGACGACATTATACCCATGTTAGGGCAAGATGCTCAAAGTGATACAAACCTTCAAGGCACTCAATTTCTATCCAATCAGTAGACTTTAGAATTGCAAACTTTACAGCTAGAATGTTACCAGCTCAGATGCTAGAGCTGTCCAAATAAGAAACTTCCATTCCAAAGATCCCAGTAACCAGAGTCGCCCTACTCTCAAAGCATGAAAGTTTATTTGTGCACAGGATAATAATACACTGAGCCAAAAAAAAGGGACTTTATCAGTCCACTCTTCGACACAAACATTCTAGAGCAAAACTCTACTACGAAAATGGTGCGCCAATACCTGACCTGTCCAACAGGTCTCACAAAAATAGTGACCACATCGAGGTGCCCTCATCTGCTCAAAGGGATGGGCCTCAAAACAAATCTCGCATGTCATCTGCAAACAAATATCAGAGTCAGAAATTTCCTAGACAAAGTTAAAAATGGAAGCAAGGAGAAAACAAAGATCTAAAAATTCACTGAGATCATTGTACCTCTTTCTGGCTCTGTCTTTTGCTAGTCGCGGGTTTTTCCAACAAACCAACGCTTGCGCGAACTCGTTCCTCATCAGCAAACCACTCGTCATTGACTTTACTCACACTCCTGAACATAGACAAGCGTAAGATAGCATCATGACTACGTTAATACTGTCACGAAACTCCAAAAGGACCAAGGACGAAAATGATGAAAAGCATATTTCAGAGGGGCTAAATTTCATCAATAGAATCAGCGAAGAATATCGCCTGTGTTGGTCAAAAGGAAGTAAAATTAAGCAAAAGGAAGCTCTCATATGACCCTACTCAACACTGCTAAAAAACATGAGGCTCAATTTGGGCCTTCCGGTCCGTTAGGAGTAACGAACAACGGCAGCTACTTCTTCCACTCCCATACAAAGATATGCGTACTGTTTTTGCACGCAAAACAACAAGCGTGCATGTAAAGGTTGCTGTGCTATGTCTAAACACTGCAGAACGCATCCCCAAGATGATTGCTGATTTCTAATACAACCAAACTAGGTCACCTAAATATAAATTAGTATTGCCGACAAAAGAACGGAATTTACCACTTGAAATGCCGCAGCAGCACCCCGGCATCCACAGGAGGTATAGACAAGAAGTTAGTGATAGTTGCCACGGCTTCTTCTTGTCGAAGTCGTATATCTTTCTCACTAAGAACAGTGAAATTAGTCTGCAATAAGAAATCAAAGTAGAATATCTCTCAGCACCTCCAGTTCATAGCATGCAACAGAGTACTGAATTTCAAGCTCTCTTTTTTGTCTATCAAGACCGATACACATGCATCCACCAACAAGAGCTCCAAAGCAGAAATGGACGCCTTTATCTTTGTCCTTGCAATAGCTCCCGTTTCATCGACATTGCATGCGCAACACACATGTGCAAAACCTTACAGTAGAACACTTCATTCATACCTGGGGTAGCCGGGAACTAGGGTGAAGATCGTCCGCATTCGAATAATCAAACCCGTAATCTGATTCGTCATTTTCATCACTGACTAAAGCATCTGATTCGTCGTCCTCGTCTTCATTTTTGTAGTCAAACTCGCCATCCGATGTGCCCGCCCACGCATCTTGCATTTCGTCTTCCGATTCCATTTTCTTCTCTCAAAGAAACGATCCCTCAACAGAACGAGATAGACCAAGAATGACAACTGGGGCACCTAAGCGACAGTTGCAGCCGACGACAGATGGAAAATTCACAACAACATGAGAACCACTAACCACATAAAATTTCAGGCTACGAAGAAACAACAAATTCAAACCAATCAAACCAGGACAAAAATTTGCCACAGGCCATCAATTCCCAAGAATCTATATCCCGATGACCCGGGCCGGCAGCACGAGACCGACAAACTAAATACACGAAAACTCTCCACTGCAACAACCAAACCAGAGTGGATTCACGAACATCCACAATTGCCACACGGAACCAAAAACTACCGACCAGGAGAAAAAAAGAAGCGAAATTCAACACATCACCGACACCCTCACCAACGATCCCGATCCAAGACACCACTGCAAATCGCGACCAATTCCTTCCCCACGAAACCCTAAGAAACCAAACCACGGACGACGATGTCGCAGCATACCCTAGAAGGAGCACCTCCCGAGTCCGAGATTGCACACCAAGAAAACCCTAGCCCCTGAATTCAATCGCGGCAACCTCTGAAAATCGATTCACCACCTACAAACTCGCACACCAAACCTCCAATCAAACATTCCGTGGCCACAAAATCGCCAAACTCTGGATGATCAAAATCGCCACCTCGCCATCATCCCATACCAAACCTCTTTGTGTGAGACAGCATCTGTCACCTCCTCAAGCACAATCGAGTTCCGGGAGACATAGCAATCCGCCGTGCTTGGTTTGTGCAGGCGGAAGACGTGTGATTGAACGAACAATCTGTCACTGCTGAGTGCGAAGTTGAGATTGGGCAAGGGACTTGGTGTGAATTGGCGATAGTTTACGGGCGGAGGAGTTGTTTGACTTGGTCAGAGGCCGTGACGGGAGCTTGAGCATAGCCTGAAGTTTGCAAATGGGACGGGAGGGGGGGATGGTCGCAGAGGACGCGAGGTGGAAGAAGCAAGGACACAAGGAAGCGAAGGCAAGTGGCGGAATGGCCATGGGGCCATGGTTGGGTCTCGCGGTAAAGAAATGGGAGGAGAGAGACGAGGATGCTGTGCTGGGGTCGGAAAGATAAAGATGGTCCTGGAAAGATGACAGAGAGGGCACTGGGGATCAAGATATTCGTTCCGGCATCGGTTGAGAACGCTGCAATTTATAGGATGACGACCCATTTCTGACCACTTAACCCTAGAAGGCCCAAGGCCGTTTTGGGTTAAAAAACATTATTTCTTTTGAAGTGATATAGATCTAAATGTCACTAAGCTATAGAGATCTTAACTGTGCAATCTTGTAGTGTACATGTTGTTAATGATGTATATCAAATTTGAAGTCATTTGAGCACATAAATTGCAAGATTATAATGTTTTAGTGTTGAAAATATTAGAAGATTTTTGGGGCCTCGAGATGCCAGCGAGTTATCACAACGTGCGAAGGCAGGGAACAAGTTCAGCGTAGCAGTCTGATGTGACCGAGACCCTGCCACATCATTGACCATTTTTTTTTTTAAATTTTGCATTTGGAGACTAAAAAAATTATTTTTGTTTTTTTAATGAAAAAGAAAATTCTGACAATGGGCCATTCCCCTCGCTGCGGGGGAACAGGCCCAAAATAGGCTTCTAGACCCCCCAAAACAATTCTAATAAGAATGCTGAAATTTTCCTAAAAACACATTTAGAGGCGAAATTTGCTTTCTAAACCTAATCAAATGAAAAAAACTTTAACTAAAAAGTGATTCAAAACCAATATACAAACACATTGGTGAAAAAGAATATCATTCATTTGATTCAATGTGTTTGCAAAATGGCTTGCAAATGTCAAAAAATAGGCAAGAAAAGTTGCAAAAAACACATCTAGGGCTCAACCTCATTCTACTAAAATGCTTTTCAGTAATTCATTATTTTTTGGATTGATATGAAATTTTATCTCCACAAACAAAATTAGTATATGCAGCTCTACCAAAAAAAACTCATTGGAAATGGACACTGTATGGAGAAGAAACAAGCCACCTAAGTTCACCATAATCCAAAAATGTCGGAACTTTGAACTTCGAATTGCTCCCAAACATTCAAAACAATTTGGATTTACATGAAAATTTTATTACAATAACTAGACTAAAAGGGGAACCTAATCCAACAAAAAATTTTGAAAACAAAAATTTGACAAAGTAGATACAAGCCCTCAAAGTTGCAGCTATCAATTGCAGTTTGGTGAACTCAATTTGAACCTATGAACTTCAATTGGCTTCCAGAAAATCATTACCTCTTTGGATTGATCTAAAAATTTTACCACAAACTAGAAGAAAAGGCTCAAATTTTCCAATAAGTTTTATTGAATTTGGACATGGGATACAAAAGTTACAACACTTTCAATTGGACTTAAAACTATGTGAGGACACTTTTTGTAGAGCAACCTATACTATAAAAATCAAGCAGCCTATGTTGTGGAAATGGAAGGGTAGTTGGAAATGGGTTGCTTGCTCTACTTTGGCTCTAGACTTGTTTTTTTGGTTAAATTGATTTCTACACTAATTTGTCATAAATTAAAACAGCCTATCATCTTCAGAATACGAAATTTGTCTTCATGCTATTGTTGAATTTTTAAAAATTCCCATAGAAAGACAACCTTTGAGAAATGACAAGAGCAAATGAAATTGCATTTTTTAACAAAGTATGATTTGTTATGAATTTTTGAAGTGTGCTAGCCAAAAGAGTCTCTAGACTACCTCAAAACCAATCAAAAAAATGTATCTATAATGCTCATCTTACTCACCTATAGTAATCATAGTATTTCTTAATGTGAAGAGCTTAAAAATGTCACTTCCTATAATGAATTTACACTGTAAAGGTAGAAGTTCCTATTGAGGTCATTAATCACTCCATTCTTGTCACCTAAGACATTGATTGTGGTTCAAATTTCATTTATTGAAAAAAAAACATAATGGAGTCATTCCAAAAGTAACTATAATGTGCCCACTAACAAGAATGGAGTGATCTACCTTAATACCAGTAGTACGTATGATTGTAATTTTCAAAAGTGACACTATTTTGAATGAAAATAGGTTGAAATATTCCTTTTATGTACCAAATTTCTCCAAAATAAAATATTGTGACACTAATTACCAAATGATGTTGATTTCTCCTCTATACCTATTGGAATAAATCAATATATTTGGAGTCACATTCAACTTATTATACCATTGAGTGCTAGCGATAGAATTGGCATAAAATAATACTAAAAATCAATGCCAAAATTTTAGGGTTTCTCTTTTTTGAAGTTTGCTTCTTTGTGGTAAAAAAATTAGAATCTCAAAAATATTAAAAAAAAACATATTTGCCTATTTAGATTTTTGCAAAAAAATCAACACAAGTGTATAAATTTTTTGGCACACTACTATAGTTCATCTTTTTCAAAATGAAGGTGTTTGACAATGCCATTCCACTAATAATTATGTGTTGGAAACCTGATGCACTTGGTTGTCAATTGAAAAGTAGGAAGTTTTGCATTGGTTGAATCTATTATATATAAAAAAAACTTGGGACTTTAGTACCTTAATTGAAAACCAAATTACGTTTTTTAAGGAATTTTAATGTTCATGTTTCTAGTCCAAAAGGGTTATTGTTTCTTATAGTATAGCTACTTGTTTTTTTACCACTGATGGAAATTTTGGGTTAATATTTGAAACCAAAGACTTTTAAGTGATTTAGTAGATTTATTGAAATATAAAACTAACTACAATATAAGGGGTGAATTTTTACTTAGAGACAAAGGCAAGTCTCTAAGGTAAAGTAGTTACAAGCAATCATGAAAGAGAGTCTAACATTTTTCTTATTCTACTCAAAAATGGTTTATTTTAAACCATTGGATAAATGATGGATGCTTTGGATGATTAATGTTTTAAAAAACAAGCATTCATTTAAGTATTATTCATTGAGGGAACTCTTGTAAAAAGATCAACTAGTTGATCTACAGTGGGAATGTAGGAATTTGTTGGTGGTCATAAATGAAGTGAAATATGACATCAATGTGCTTCATTTTGTGATGGAACTTGGGATTGTTAATAAGACAAATTGCACATTGATTGTCAAAGAACAACCTAGTTGGATTTGGATGATGGAAATGTGAATTTGTAAGGAACCTATGTAGCCAAGTGACATTCTTTGTAGTTGAGCTTGCTACACAATGTATTTAGATTTGGTGATGGAGGTGGCAACTCAGCTTGCTTGTGATATGTCCCGACCATTGGTGCTTGATTTACAAGTAACAATGTGTCAATGCCAAACTTTTGATTAATAGTGTCATTGGCATAGTTTGCATTGGCATATGCATTTAGAAATGTGGTGCTACTGTTTCTACCAAAATATATGGCAAAATCAATTGCACCTATGAGATATCAAATATTAGTTTTGAAACTTTGTTGGAATATTGTGATTTTTGTGGATTTAAATAACTATGGTCTTGCAATAGGCAGTGGATTGTAGGATGATGTATCATCTTTGTCATTGCAAGCATAGCTATTACTCTCAAATCTTGCCAGCAAATAATATGATGCACTAGGATTCTAGGGGCTAAATTCAAGATGGTTGGTACATACTAGAGGTTTTCCCTAAAACTCAATTTGTAAAAAAAATAACCATAAGAATGTGGTTGTAGTATCTTCTTTAGGTAAGGCATACTTAACAAAATCATGTTTGGGCTAACAATAATTTGACACTTGGTTATATCTCATAGCCAATAAGCTTTGGACTTGAAGATTATATCCTACAAAGAATACTTTATTATTCTTGGGGATCAATTTTTTTCAATTTGCTTTTGGAAAATAAACAAAATTAAATGAGGTTGTCAAATACTCCAAGGTGGTTCACTATAGGGAGTTGCAAAATTTGCCACATCACTATACTCACTATATGGATAGGTATAACGTGTCAACAATTGCTACAATAGCAAGGTCATTAACGTAGAAACACCCCCAAACCTACCATATCCCTTGACCTTGTTCATAGAGTGCTATTAAAGCATCCCTAAATTTACATGAATGTGTCCTCCAAATGTTTAATTCTTATTGATTGACACATTTGAAAGACAAATCCACTACTCTAGAGACCCACAACTTTGAAAAATTATAGGAATTATATATCAAATCCGAAAAATCTAATTTTTTTTTTGGAATATTCATAATTTTTACTTGCTAACATTACAAAAATATTATTTTAAAGAAAAAATGCCTCCAAATATGCTGAATTCCTTAAAAGGCCGGTTTGGGGTGTTTCTACCTTAGTGGGATTTGAACCCAAACCCACATGTATGCAAATTAATTGAATTCATTAATATTTCCAAAGTAGATTTTTTACATTATTTATAATCTTATTTCATAAACTTCACAAGTGCATACATATCAATCTGAAGAATTCATCTACTATACCTTTGAATGCCACTCACTTTAGTAATACAAGAGTAGAGAACACAAGACTAAGTGGGGTGATAGTAGGAGGGACAAACTATATGGGATATGCAAATGAGGACTAGTAAGAGCTCGACCGCTCATAGCTAAATCATAAGTAGAAATTGTGATTAAAGTAAAATTTCAAACCTCATTTAGGTAATGTATATTCATTTTTTTCAAAAAATTTGAACTAAGTTAATGTGTAATATCAATCTTACTTTTATCTCTGAAAATCTGTTTGAAACTTTGAGACTCTAATAAAAAAGTTATGGACAAATTTGAGAGAGGAGTTGGAAGGGACGTTTTTTTGAATAATTTCAAATATCCTCTCTGAAACTTGTCCATAACTTTTTATTGGAGGCTTAAAATGTTGAATGGATTTTGGTAGATGAAATTTGGCTTTGTTTCATAATTTTTCTTAAATTCAATTTTTTTAAAAGTTATTATACTGTGCCAAAATTAGGTCCAAAATTCTACTTTGCATACAATTCCTATGTTTTAATTTGACTATGAGGGCTCAAGCTTTCATCTTCAAATTATCCCATATCCTTTGAAGAATTATGACAGGCAATAGAATTTATCATTAAAAGAACTCTCTACCCTCCATTTCCATTGAAATTCAATTAAATAAACTCTTCACCTAGCCTTCTCAAGTTTTCTTGATGGTAACTTAGATGGTCATTAAATTTCATTTTAGACTTTCCCACTAACACTAGACATTTTTATTTTTTAACTTCTTGGTCATTGAATCTTTGTTGAATTTGATAATTTTTCTTATTTATTTTAATAAATTTTCCACTTACTTTTAAATAATTATTTTCTGCCTTCCCTACTTTATTGCTACAATATGTGGAAAAAATGAAAATGATGTTAAAAGGATTGCTGAATTTGACAATTTTATTTATTTATTTTATCCATTTTTCCTCTCACTTTTAAATAATTATTTTTTGTTGTCCCTACTTTACTACTACAATATGTAAAAAAATGAAAATGATGTTTAGAGGATTTCTGAATCAACTGAGCAAAAAATAAATTTGTTTGAATCAACACAAGTATGTTGATTGTTGTTTAGAAGATTGCTAGATCAAAATGTTAAACTTCTATTAATTAGGGCCCTATTTTCTTGTAGTACAATAATCCCACTTTGCTCAAGAATATGTAGATAAGTCAGTTCATGGTGAATCCCAATATTTTTGAGATTCTAGCAAAATTCATTATTCAAGAGATGTAGAGCAAGTAGTAACAAATCCTTTATTTGTAGCTTTGCCTACCAAAAATAAATTCTTACAAAAGGTTGATAAGTAGAATACCTTGCTTCTACTTTTAATTCACTAGACACTAAACTTTGATGCAACTAAGTAACACCTCTAATCTACAACAATCATCATTAACCACCTTCTTTTAAAAATTTCTAAAAATAAATGGATCCAATCAAGGTAATTGGTCATGTATTTGCTAGTGTCTCCATTTAGGTTCCAAACATTGTTTGAAGTTGTTTGGAGACATTCATGTGATTGCAAGTAAGACTAATCTTTTTTGCATCAAATGTAGCTTAACCCCTAAAGTTCCTTGACTATGTCTTCAACAAAAATGCTCAAAAATTGTCATTTTTAAGACATGTACCAAAAAAAATTTTAAAACATTTTTGGACACATCCAATCGTAGGATCTTATAATATGATAATTTGAAAAGATGTGGAAAAAAATTCAGTTGACCAAAAGCTTGTTTTGGGCTATGCAAAAAACCAGGCACAACTGCGGCAAACCACACTCAAAGGTACCATTGGGATTACTTTTGTAGGACAAGACTTGAGTCCTTTTCTAAACTTTTGAAGCTCTCAATTACTTTGATGTTGTTATTATTTTAAAAAAAATTTATGGATGAATAGTATAGAAATGCATCTTTTGAAAGGGATGAAGAAGAAATTTCATAAAAAAAATCTTTCAAAAGATGTAAATCTCTAGTTTTAAGGCTAAATTTAGTTTCTTTCTTACAATATAGCACTTTAAATAGATTTTTTTATCCAAATTTTTTAATCTTCTAAAACATACAACTGTGAAAAAGAATTTTTAGTGATTAAATTTAGGACTAATAATAGTATAATTTTTTAATCAATTTATTGATTTTTGACAAACTCTTGATTTAATCTTTTTTTTAAATTAAACATTCAATTTCAAAAATAGATTTCATATGGACCTTGATGTAAATAATATAAACACTTTTTGTTTCATCACAATCATCATTTAGATTAGTTTTTATATTGAAAAAGATGTTTATATGTTTTTACTTCTGAATATAATAGAAAATGAAAAAATATTCAAATTGCAGCAAATGAAGCCTTTTCTATTCTATCTTATGAATATATACACACATGATTTTTTATAATTCATTCACATTATTATTCATTAGAAATTAGACCCCTTTTCTACCATTGAAAAACCTAATAGGTTGACATCTAAACTTCAATTCGAACTTTAGTAGAGAAGTTTAGATTTTTCTGTGAATAAAAAAATATTAGTCTTAACATGACTTGAACTAATAGAAATAAAGGACTAAAATGACTAAATTTAATAGATTAGCCTTAAAAAACAATAGCTACAAAGAAGATACATTGTAGATTTCAATGTGTCTGATCCCTTTTGTGGTCCATTTGACTGTGATTTGACTTAGCTGCACTTCACAAGGTTACATTTGTATGAAAAAAATTCCAAAATGGTTGCAACTCTTTGAATTAATTCTTCAAGGCAAGTTGTCTAAACGCTTGGAAACTTTCAAATCATTTGAAATTGTACAATATATAGGAAAAAAATAGTAAATAGAAAGAAGTAAATAATGAATCAAAATACTAAATTGTTAATAACTTAGTTATAGAATTGAAAATTTTCAATTCAAATGGTTTTAATTTTGTAATAAAAAATATTCACCTACTATTTATATTTTTTTCCAAAACTATTCAAAATTAAGTTCAATAAAGGACTTCAAAGTTTA
This sequence comes from Pseudoscleropodium purum, assembly GCA_963969395.1. Taxonomy (NCBI): domain Eukaryota; kingdom Viridiplantae; phylum Streptophyta; class Bryopsida; order Hypnales; family Brachytheciaceae; genus Pseudoscleropodium; species Pseudoscleropodium purum. The sequence goes on from OZ017803.1 coordinate 7,796,153, forward strand.
TTTTGGAGTAGGGAATCCACGACCGCCTACAAACTAAAACACCTCGTAACTTTTGACTCATTGATCAAAATGGAATGATTCAAAGCTTTCTATGTATATATAAATCTAGAAAGTTAATTTAAATTTTTTATTTTTGAAAAAAGTGATTTTTCCAGATCTCTCCGAACTGCCCAAATTGAGAAACAAACTACATATTAGGCCATAACTTTTGACTCATATTTTCAAATGTCTTGAAATTTGTGCACGTGAAAGATATTCTTTGTCCTTACCTTCTATTAAAATTTGGGCCAAAAATATGAAAATCTCCGCTCACATGCACTTGCCTCAAAAAATTATGTTGCCAAAAAAAACACACCTTGGTCCTTTAGGGGTTAACAAACTTATCATCCACTATAATTTTTGAAGCACACCCTTGATAAACTTGAAATTATTATTAAAAATGTATAATTTCATCTTAATTACATTCTTTATTTTTCAAAAATTTAAAAAAAATTAAAAAGCCTATTTTGTTAATTTGTCACACATTGAGGTTTAAAGGGTTATAGTATTGGGAGTACCCAAAGTTAATGATCTAAAGCTCAAATTTTTGCAGTTTATTTCCACAATAGGCAAATATATTCCTACTAAAGGATATCTCAAAATATATTATTTTATGTCTTTCATTTTTGTACAAAAATCGCTCCTTGGCACATGCATTTTTGAACATTGGAGATGGTTTCAAGATCATTCTTTTGGTCTAACCTAATCACCATAAAGTCCTCACAAATTGTTAATTTTTTTCATGATTTAATATCATTATTATTGATTATTTTGTACTTCATTGCATCTAGTTTTCTATAGCAAACTATCTTTTTTTCTCATAGTAGTGTTTCAGTATTTGTAATAAGTAGTCCATAGTACTTGCAACTATACTTTTGGTTGTAGATTTTTCTTCTCAACAATTGAGATTGTTTCATTAGAAGATTTTTGAGGGCATTAGAAGCCTACGGATTTCCAAGCCTTGAAAACGTCGGAAACACAACCAACAATACAGTCTGATGTGGCCATGACCGTGCCATATCATTCTTCAAAAAAAATTCAAATATTTTTTTTCAACTTTTTTTTGCATTTTAAGAATTTTTTTTTCATTTTTTTAACAATTGACCATTCCCTTTGTTGCGGGGAAACAAGCCCGAAACATGCTTTTATGGCCTTCAAATCTCCCCTAATGTGCCTAAAAGTAGTCATGATACTTGCCATCAAAATCCTTGTTATTTGCCAAAACACCACAAAACTAATTCAAGACTACTCTCACTAATCAACGCATTTGTTTCACCCTTAATCTTGATAATTTGATCATTTTTATATGCTGATCTTTAAAATTTTGTTACCTTTCTCCAAACTTTGACCTTTCTTATTCTAAGGACATTATTGATTATGTTCTTAGTGACCTTACTAACCACATCAATTGCATCAAGTGATCTTCTTGAGTTCAACAATCTTGTTGCCTTGCTTCTTCTTTTTTTCTAGATGAATGGCCTCTAGTTGGCTCCATTGTTGTGACCATAACTTGTAAAAAATATTTTTTTACTTTCTTTGTTTGCCTCCCCTTGCATATAATTGCGGCTCTCCTCCTTGAGAAGTTGAAGCATAAGGGATTCAATTGTTTGCATGTCATGCAAGACACTATCTCAAGTACAAACCATATGTTTGTAATTTGAGGATAGTGAACCCATAAACTTGCACATGATGGCTTCTTTGGAGACTATTTCTCTAAGGTTGTTGAGCTAGTTTACGGGTTTTTCAATAACATTGATCTAGTCGATGATGTCTAAACTAGTCTTCATTTTGAACTTGTAAGATTTTGTTATAATAATGTACTACACATTCTTAGAGGCTTTTAGTTTATAAATTGTATACAAACAATGCAACATTTGGTTAACTTACATTTGATTAGCATACACCAAATCTCTCTCTCTCTATGAGCTATAAAATTAGAAGATTCTTGATGTGAGAAACCTTAGGTGGGACCAAATGATGCTCAATTATAAGTCAAGACATCCACAAGATCTTTGGCAACATTTTAAGTAGGTGCTAGACCTATAGCTTGTATAAAAATTATTTTTCCCATTATATATGATCTAAATGGAAAAGAAAAGATTTATATGCAATAAAAAATGAAAAATAGAAAATATGATTTTACATACAATGGTATTTAGAAGTATTTGTTGGCAAAAGATAAGAAAAGGATTGGAATGAGTTTTAGCCACAAAAACTTTCATCTACCAATCTAAAGATATTCCTATCATAAATAGTAGGCCCATAATCTATTAAATTATGCAAATAGAGTTAGTTCAATGAATAATTTTTAGTACACACATCAAGATACAAGTTTTACTAAAAGAAAGTTACTTAATTGTATGGTTGAAATCAAATACATAATTAGTACCATCAATGTGCTTAAATAGGGGCCATTAGAAGAATTTTGGGGGGTCCAGAAGCTTGTTTCGGGCATGTTCCCCCGCAGTTGTTCCCCGCAGTGAGGGGAACGACTCGTTGTTAGAATTTTTTTTTTCATTTAAAAAAAAAAAAAAAAAATTAGTCTCCAAATGCAAAAAAAATTAAAAAAATTAAAAAAAAAATTTGATCAATGATGTGGCAGGGTCTCAGCCACATCAGACCACTGCGCCGAACCTGTTTCCTGCATTCATAGGCTATGATACCTCGCAAGCATCCAAAGGCCCCCAAAATCTTCTAATGCAGCAATTGGGATAGCATCTTAGTCCTAGATATACTAACAAACTAATCATTCTAGCAAAATAAACTAGCTAATTCTTGCATCAATACATTCTTGTAGCAATTTTTCATGTCATATGTGTATCCATCAATCTAAGTGGATCTAATTATGTATCCATGTAAACCTATGTTTTCAATAAAATTCACATTAGAGAGAATTCAATATTGGAAATTATGTCCAAATTTTGTAAAATAGATATCTTTGTATTGTAACTAAATCCTTTTTTTTTTTTAAAAAGATATGTATATTGATATCTCTTACATCTCTACATAATTAAATTTTGAAATTCATCACTTGTGTACATAATTAATTGTAAAATCAATCATCATGTAAGACCAAGAAAATTAAATTATAAGTTTCACCCAAAAAAAATTTGAACCTTCAAAATTGAAATTTGGATTGTATAATTGTCTACTTGATTATTCATGATGAAATATGCTAGTTGTATTCTTAAAATACAAAATTCTTTAAAGATTGCAATAGAGAGTTTATGACTTTATTAAACCCTATTTGACATTGTTATCTAACTTCCCTATTGGAAATTATACATTCCAATTCAGATTACATCAAAAAGTGATGGTTTTCTAGTTGCCTAAGTTAGTGATGTATATAATTATTCTTAGATTTACTAATACAAAATATTGAATATACACACATCCTTGTATTTTGCATCCAAATTAAATTACATCATATCAATTTTAGCTCATTCAATTGAAGCAATATTCAAATTATGCAAAGACCCTTTATCTTCTTCAAATCCACATTACCATTAGAGGTAAAAAAGATAATTTTTCATGGTATAGTAGATTAGTTTTCTCCTTCCTTTTCTACATTGTCCATGTTTCTATTCATGTTTATTATAAAAATCATATAATTTGATGTATTAAATAAAAATTTAATATCCTATAAATTAGAATTATAAAGTGTGAATTTCAAATGGGACCTATAGTAAACAACTAACACATTGCCAAATTGCATAAAAGCATTTCAAAATTCTAAGAAAAATAAAATCAATGATTGAAATTTTCAACAAAAAAAAGTTCCACTAAATAAATATATAAAAATTGCTAAGATTTTCAATTAGATTTTTTTAGAATGATTCTTTCTCCACTATAAAATTCACATTTGTTAATTTATTTTGAATGTATTTTATGCTTTAAATTCATCATGTAGGATTTAAAAATGAGCATGAAAGTATGTAATTAAAGGTATAATGTTTTCCAATCAAAGTTTTTTCATAGCTTGTTCAAAGTATTGTAAATTGAGAGGTCTTCAAACTTTGGATCCTTTTGAAAAATAATATACTAAAATAAAATTTCAATGTGCAGTTCATATATTTAAAAATATCAAAAGATGATTCTTTAAAGTTTCTAATAGTTCTATATTAGGCATTATTAAAAATGTTTGGAGGATGAAATTTTTTTCAAATTTAATAATTCATTATTCAATATAGTTATCACAATGCACTATCTATAAGACAAATATCTTTGATTTTATTTCTTACAAAAAAATTCTAGTTTTTTTTTAATATTTTCTATTATTACAACATCAATGCTAGTTACACACCCATATTAGTCATGCTCACAAGAGAAGGGCAAAATAAAAATGAGCAACTTTGTTCTTCTTTAATACATTTTGGCACCCTTAAAAATAGGATAATAATTAAAAAAACATTGATCATTTGACAAGGACCCTATACTTACAACCCCATAGAATGTTTACAATATCTTAGAATGCTAAAGCATTCATTTTAATTACCAATGACCAAATGAATGTTGAATGTGGCCAGTGGTATAGTAGTATGCTCTAAAAGCACCCATGCTTTAAAAGCAATCATAACACAGAGGTACATTTTTTTCTTCAATATACTAATAGTGTACATTTTAGGAGGTGGTCGCTTTTTAGTGACCACTACACTTCAACTTCAAAAATTTGTAACTAATCCCACAAAGGTCCAAAAAATATGAAACAACTTGGGTTAGATGCCATTTCGATTTTTCTTCTTCTAAAAATTTGTTGAGAATTATTTCAAGGAGTCTAGCTTCCCTCTGAAAGGCAATCAGCTCTTGAATGGTCACTTTATGAGCAAACTACCTTAGAAGGAAAAAATAATTTTAATAACACATATGGTCACCACAAACAATATTAGGTTTGCCACGTGCAGCAACAGGACATTTTCCTGGAATTCGTCTATTTTGAAAGTCTATTTGGTATGTGGTTGGGCCTTGGATTTTTCCAGTGGGTTGAGGATTGTCTGCCTTCTTATGTACATATTTGGCTGGCATTTTCCATTCCCTATAGTCATCATGGTATGTGGTATCCGAGTCAAATTTGGCACCATGGCTACCCAAATTATCACCATGTCTTACAATTTTCGCCGGTGGGATTTTACCAGGGTCCTTAAATTCAACCGAATAAAGAGATTGGCCCGAAAATTTGCCACCTCCGTCATGTTTTTGAGGGGGTATTTGGGTTCTAGCTTGCATATGTTTAGACTTGTCCCAATAGTCGACATTATAAGTGGTTTCTTTTTGAATTGGACCAGTCATACCGTGTTTAACAGGTGGTCGCCACAAGGGAGCTGGTCCCCAAGGATGCTTAACAAAGTCATCACTATAAGTTGTGTTCGAGGCAATTTTAAGATTTGCATTTTCATTTGGAGGAATTTTGCGGACAAATTTTTTGGGCATAGGCCATTCTGGATACTTTGCACAATACTCCGAAATTGTCTTGTCACCAAATTTGGTGTGAACCGATGTGTGTTTTTGTGGACATTTGTGGAAGCCACATGTGCAAACTTTACAAATGCATTGTCTACTTTCCTGATAAATCAAACCAAATTGGCTAATTTTAAACTAATGAATTTGTAGTAATTGTAGAAAACACACTCAATACAAATAGAATTTATGATCATATTTTAAACATATAACATCAAAACATCAATGAATTAAACTTCTCAATGAAATTACTTACACCTGATTTAGGATCACAAGCTGGACTAACTGGATGCTCTGGTCCTCCTTTTACATTGACCATTTTCTCCTAAATGGATGCTAGTACATCAAAAATTATTGTGAAGCATGAGTTATCAATGTCAAATTAAACAAGTGGATACACTTTTCAAAGCATTGGTTACAATGACTACAAACATCAATCCAATGTTCATTTTAGTACTAAGACTTTTGATTATTTGTCTACTTGTTAGAAAAAGAAGCATAATTCCCATCTCAGAGATTAGCGTGAATGAACTATTAGGAATGGCTCAACTATCCAAATTTTATTAACATAAATGATGAATTCCATCCTTGATACCTTTGTACCTACTTGCCAATAGAGCTTGGGGCCAATTTGAACTATGGTATTATTTCCATTGAAATTGTGTTATCATATCACTTCTACAGCACGACCAACCTTTTTAAATAACTATGTTTTGAAAAATGAATTTTTAGATGCAATTTCATTATAAGTATCTATCTTGACATGTAGAAGAGCTTGTACCAAACTTCAATGTAATATGACAAGTTATTATCTAAATTTATAACAAATATGCAATTGTAGAGTGTAGTACTAATGAAGGTTGTGTAAAACAAACTCCACTGTGTCCATATAAATCACAATTTTGATGAAATTTATTTGTAAAGGACATATGTTGACAATCTATTTTAAAGTACTCTTACACTAAGATATACTACAATGCTGAGAATGACATTTATTACAAGGATTGAAGAAAAATGCAATTAAATAATGTTGTTGCAATTTTTGCAATTACCAAATTAAGTGAGTGCACCTTTGTCTTTTTGGTTTTGCAAGGAGTATCTAATGATGTCCAACAACAAGTTCAATCAGGTTGAGTTTCTTTCTTGAATTGACTCATATTTTAGTGGAGCATTTTGAAGTAGGGAGGTGAATAGTTTTATAAAGCCTATAGACATTTACCAAGCAACGGTTGATGTCAAACAGTTGTAAGCCATTACTTTGAATTATGAAAACCTCTTGATATAATTATTGGATTCATAATTCTATATATTTACCAATTACCAATGCATTGTCAAATATGGCCTATTTATTACAACTTGTGCTAGTAGCTTTTAGAAATGAAATACAATCATTGTCAAGTAAACAATCATAGATGAGATTATTAAAACAATCATGCATGAATCTTGATTACAATTATGCATACAACACAAATTAAATTGTCATCATTGAACAATTTAGATTTGAACCACAACAATACAAATAGTAGCCACAATAAAAGTTTTGAAGGTAGCAATGAAATCAATTAGTGACCACAATAAGAACTTTTGCATTGTGGTGCAAAATCATCTAAAAAAATGACTATTTTAGAGCCTCAATATTGTAATCATTTTAGATGAAAAACATGTTGGTTTGGGATTATTTAGTCACTTTTTTTTGATGATATGGATAGCGTACTTCAAGAATTCACAACAAATTCATACTTTGTGGTACAAATATAATTCCAATTGCTTTTGTCATTTTTACATTCTTTTGTACCTCTTTAAAATATATTTCATCCCATGTGGACACGATGATTAAATGTAGTCATCTATTTTATAATGTATCAAAAAGAGGCAACATAGCCTTAGTTTCTGTAAAAAACTTATCCTCCCAATTGCCAAAACCCCCGGGATGTCTAATCATTTTGGGAAAAAATTAAACCATCCTCCTACACTACTAATGTAGGTGGCCAAATATTAATGTAGGGCATCCAATTGAGTCAATCCTAGTCGCCCAAGTCAAATATGAGATACATATATAGAATACATATATTATATATATGTCATATTGATACATTATACAAATACAAAAATATGAATAAGAAATTATAAATATAAAATACAACAAATATGTTTGAAATATCCCATATTGTTTGTCAACCACATTGATGTCACACAAATACTAATGTGTGGGTGGGAGGGGGTTGATATGCAAGTACCAATCTCAAGAATGACATATTGTATCTATTTTAGTTTTTTTGGGGAAATTTTAACAACAAATAGGGAAATGCCACATGGATTCTCTTAGAAAAGCATTTGTGGTATTCTTTGAAATTAACATTCTCTCACAATGAGCTTTATAATTTGTAGTTGCCTTTTACTGCCTTCTAATTATGTAGAATAAATAAGACCATCTTCAATTCAATATTTTAAACAAATAAACACCACACATTTGGGATGAGAACAATTTCAATGTAGCTTCTTTTAAAATGACCTTCAAATTTACATGTTACATTTAGTGAGTACACAAAGCCTTCTAAATCAACTTCTAAGACTAAATTTTAATCTTAGTTTTAATGAGTTCTTACACTTGATTACAACAAATGTGGGAATCTTATCATACATTCAAAATAAGATAATTTATGATTGGTCCACTAACCGCTGCATACTAGGCATATGTAGATAATGTGAGTGACTAATTGTGTCCCTTGAATTCGAACTTGAACTTTGAAGGGCCAAAGTAGAGGCCCTCACTGAGGATGCTCTAACTTATGCACATCTACTTCCCGAAGTAAAAACTTCATTGAAGGGAACTATGGGAACTTTGGGAACCACAGGGAGCGTTGTCGTCTTCCTCGGGAGACCGTGGCCTGCAAATGTTTAGGGTTAGGCTCCTGCATCGATTCCACTCCATTGATTGTCGGTGTCGAACAGAACATTGTCCGTCTTCCTGTGTGTTTGTCGTGAAATCCCTCTCTGCCAGAATCCAGAGCAAATCACATATTTTTTGAGCGATCAAGCGGTTCCCTGAGTGGTTTTCTTCTTGAAAATTTTCGTGAATTTTAGCCATCGTCGCGTTGCTGTATCAGAAATGGCGAATTTGATGAGTGAGCTCGAGCGGTTCGAGCAGGAGATGAAGGAACTTGGATCCGACACGACGACAACGGCGCAATTGCTGCCACCTCCACCACCTCCGCCTCCCCACGCGGTCGTCGCACGAGCTGGCCAGTTACCTCCCCCGCCGCCCCTACCCCCTGTAAGTCTCGCGCACAATCTGCGTCTTGCAAAAAGAAATTGTAAGCTCTTACCAGAAAATTTGTAGATCTGCGTCTTGCAAAAAGAAATTGTGGACTCTTACCAGAAAATTTGTAGAGTTTCCTGTTTTTCCTTATTTCACTTGTTCACAATCGGATACGTTATTTCAGAAAAGAATTATGAACTTCACAGGGTTGTGACATGATGGCAATTATCCAATGTTATATTACATTGCGATGGTATGTAGATTTGATGGATTGACACACAATGTAAATCGTGAACAGACAATTTCTAGGGCTTCGGTTTTTCCCCTTGTTATATTTTGTCACAACAGATACTTGATTTCAGCAAGTGTTATGAACTTGTGAAAGGTTGTGAAAGGTTAACTTAGCGGCGGATATCTACCAATAGTGGGTTGCAGACTTTGAGGAATGATATGCATTCCACAATGAAGTCTTCCAATGCTGACTCTGTATTGACTTGAGTTTATTGTTGCTTGTTTCCCTTGCTTGAGCAAGCAGTTAAGTCCTCTTCATAATTGTCCAGACAGTATTTAGGGTTTCGTTTTTTTCCGTTCTTTCATTTTTTCACTACTGACCATTTACAATCTTACTTCTGTGATATGGCATACGTGGGAAATCCTAATATGAAGTTGTCACGTAATCAAATGTCTAGATATTGAAACATAATATTGATAACATCAGTCACATAGCAGAGTATGACAGTAGAGAGGTGTATCAGTATTTCAGAGACTTTCAAAGGTTGTGAAAAATTACGGCAAATGGTGGAAATAGGTCAATTTCTTATTTTATTGCGTGATGGTTTGTAGGCTTCTGCATTGACAGCCCCCGGGACCACTCCTACAGCTGCTTTTCCTGCGCCTCCACCGCCCCCACCCCGTCTTGTTACGCCCACATTACCTCCTCCACCCCCGACCTCAGGGTCGCAGTATTCATACCCGACCTCAACTGCATATGCTCGACCCCCCGCCCCTCCTCCAGCATCAAGTTCTTATAATTTCCCGGTTCCTTTCCATCTCCAGCAGCAACAGTATCAAGCATCTGCGCAGCAGTATAATCCAGCTTCACAGAATACTTATCAAGCACAGCCTCAGACTCACACTCAAACGGCTGTCCCTTCAGCTCAGTATCAGTATACGCCGATATATCAGCAACCAGCCACGACTGCTGCCGCTCCTCTTCCTCAACAACAACAGGTCTGTTTTCAACAATTCTTCTGTTTGCTACTTGCGTTTGGTTTGAAGGTGAAGCTAGTCTTACAGTGTTTGTGTATTCTGAGAGCTCTTTATGTGTTCTATAAAGTGTGCCTAAATATCCATGGAGAGGCTAGTTTGTATTTTGAAGGATCTGGGAAGGAAACCTAGTACCATATGTTTCTTCCTCGATAACCTATGCTTCGAGGACACCCTATCCAGGTTGCAGGGTGCTTTTTGAACACTCTCATGAATCCTATTCCTATGGAGCGACATGAAGGTTTGTGTTAAGGCGGGAATGGCTCCTAGGCTGTCTCGCTTAGGGCTTAATACGATTTTAACAAAGAAAAGGGTCCCTGGGGTTTATCTCCTTCAGCATTGTTTTTTATGAATACCCTAGGGCACTCTATATTTCAAAGAGGACTTTGTTGCCGTCCATACCCTATGTATCGCTGGGTTTGCATGATGGGTCCTCTATACTAATGCTGTTCTCCCAAGGGAGATTCTCCTCTGATGAAGGAGAGCCAAGAAAAAATTTGATGTCAGTTTTGCGGTTCAGTTTTACAGTCTGGAGATCAGTTAAAGAGGGGGCATCTTTCGGACCTTGTCCGTCTAGCCTTTGCACTGGGATTGTTAACTAACCTTTGAGGTTTTCTGGTATCAGGCTCAACAGCTTTTTCAAAGAGATGCACAAACCATTACACCGGAGGCTCTTGAAAGTGTAAAGGCTGCGTTGGCTAGTGGCGAGGGTGAACAAAAATCAGAGACGAAGAAAAAAGCGGTCCCTCGAAAAGCTGCTGGACAGACCTGGGAAGATTCTACTCTTTCTGAATGGCCTGAGAGTACGTTCGTATTTCCCTGACTAGTTATTACTTTGGAGCCCTCCACGTGAGGTGCATTTATTGGTGTCCTGGTTCCATACCTGGTACTACTGTTATGTTTCACATGAAGGGTTTTTTTGGGATCCCTAAATTTATAGCTAGTGAAATTTACGGTTGGAGGAACGTCAGTCTAAACAGGGTTCACTTGGATTCCGGACGAGCGTGGCAGACAGTTTATATGCTGCAGGATTGAAGGATCCTTGTTATTTAACTTATTTGTTGGATGTGCAGATGATCATCGCCTTTTCTGTGGTGACTTGGGTAATGAAGTGAATGATGAGGTTCTGACAAAGGCCTTCACACGCTTTGTCACTTTCAACATGGCTCGAGTGAGTATCTTTCATTCAGCTTCATTCCAGAGAGAGTCGAACTCCAATTAATGCTCTTAACCCTTAAATCTTCTGCTTAGAATAGGAAATCATTTTCTTCTAATAGTAGTCAATTATAGTAACTTTCAAAACATATTTCTATCATTTTTAATGTAGAGTTGATTCATTTTGTTACTTTCCTTGAAGCTTCCTAAATGACATATTTTTCAACTTTTGTAGTTATAGAATCGGACACTTTTGACTAAATGATGAGTTAAGCGTCAGAATTTGAGAGGTTTTGCATTTTCTGATGCTTAGAAATGAAGAATCTTTGCTTTATAATAGTATACTTTTTACGTATTTATTTTTTGGAAGAATTTTGCGATCATAATAATATTCTAAAATGGAGGATGTTTTTTTAGGTTGTAAGAGATAAACGCACAGGAAAGACAAAGGGTTATGGCTTTGTCAGTTTTTCAAATCCTTCTGATCTCGCTTTAGCCTTCAAAGAAATGAACGGTAAGTGAAGTAATTTCCAGTACTTTCTTTGCCATCGGCTTATATGTAGTCGGGTGGTCTAGAGGATGTCAGATATATTCCTTCTTATGCCAAGGTCACTTTCTTCTCTCGTATTCATAATCTCTTTTTCGCTGAATTTTCTTAGTAGAGTTGTGCATAGCTTTTTCGAAAACCTTTGCAATAACCTTCGTCAACTTCTTTTAACCATCGCCAGTACTGCAAAAATTCATTTTATTGTTGTTTTCATAGAAGTGTAGTTTAGCAATTGAGCAGAATTTCTACTGGAATCTCATTGCTTAAAGGATCATTATTTCTGCAGGCAAATATGTTGGAAACAGGCCAATTAAGCTGCGAAAGAGCACATGGAAAGAGCGAACAGACGTAGAAGCATTTTCAAATTCTAAGGTATGATTTGAAAGGGTTGTTCTTCCTTCCGAGTTTGGATAGGATTGGTATAGTTTGATATAGGAGGCTTGAAAATCGGAGTGCTGCTCTTGAAACTTTGGGATCACATAGAATTATTTTGTGTTTCTTGAATGGGTGTCAGTTGCTCAAGATCTGGAACCTAGAAACGCTTGTAATTTTTTTTCACTGTTTCTTATTCTCATCGCTTGTCCGTCTGTTCTGGATTTTCAGCATAATAAGCGGCACAAGTCAAACAAGAAAAACATCCTGCATAACTAGCGGGCTGCAACTGAAGATGGCGTCGTGGCTTGGATGCTTCAAACAAGTGGTCCTGGGTCTCAGCTGTGAACATGCGTAATGAAGGGTAAGCCTTAAATGTAGAATGTATGTCAATTGTCATGAAACTGTTGATGGAATTCATCAACATTAAAGTGACTTCGAACAGAAGACACGTAAATGTAAATCCATCACATACACTTTGCTAGCTATTGTGATAACATTTTAGAACTCAGGGATGTTCTGGCCTATGCCTTACGTGATATCTCACCACGATTCTTGGAGAAGGATTTTGATGAGAGTGGCTACTGGCACATCAGTAGCGGCATCCCTATTTTATGTAAAGCAAGGGGACCTAAGCTGATTAATAATGATTCGGTGTTTGAAAGAGGACTGACTAGGAGCACCTTTGCTTGCAGGTGAAGTTCCGAGTACGTTGAACAAGGTGGAGCTTTTGAATTTGATTGTGGATGTTCAGATGCAGGATGTTACACTTATTATTTGTGTACAAAATTACTACGTGGTAGTGTTACTTGTGTAGGTGTACTTTACTGGAATCGATTTTGGAAACAGTTGCAGATGAACCGTCTTTTGATACTTGTATCATGGAACTTTTACTGTTATGAGCACCCACTATCGGCATTTATTGCAATTACTCAAGGAATTTGGATGAAGAAAGAATGCGTTTTATTTTTTAGGTAGAGAAGAAGTGTTGTCGAAGTGGAATTATCAAAGTGCAGTACTTTGGCGCAATAATAGAGTGATATACACTTTCAAAGTTTATGTCTTGGAACTGACAATAAGTTACTGATAGTGGGATCATCCATAAATCAATCACACCATCATTGGAAACTATAGAATGGAAACAATATATTGGAAATATGTGGGGATGTGATTAAGAACCTGAATTTAGGGAAAAGACAACTCAATGTGTTTGAATTGCATGCAATCATGTTTTATTGTCATTTTCAGAAAATCAATTAACTTAATCAAAATTCAAATGCAATTTTACAATAAGAATTGAATATAGGCCTATTAACTACAGTAGAGATTGAGTTATTTGGTATAAACAACTATAAATTGAGTTGCCCTTTTAGTCTTCTATAACTACCATGTATCATTTACAATGTAAAGTAACCACCTTCAATTGTTAAATGTAGAATGTCACCTCCAATTTAAGGATGAGTAATGTTTGACTATTGTAATTTATCCCTATAGGTTTATGACTATATTTCACAAAAGAAACTTTTACAACTACTTTTTCTTCATTTTTAATCGTAAGATCTTGCATTAGACTTATATGAAAATGTGTAGAAAAAAGTTTAGGCACTTTGACTATGTAGATTGTAAGGCATTAGTATTCAACGTGCAAAAAATACATTTTGAAAGTAGGTTTTTTAACTTTGAATTTCTAACTTTTTTACAATACAAAGTTTTGAGGTTTTAATCCATTTTTGGTAGAAAATTGAATTGAAAAAAATTCAAAATTTTCTTTCTTTTATTTTTATTTTTTGTTAAAGTAGAAATATTTATAAGATGAAATGAAAAATTATGATATGAATAGTTCTAAAATAGAATGAAAATATGTCAATTCTAATGGTCAAATTGTTGTAGCAAGTAATCTATCCCTATAGATGTTTGAGTTCTAAGAAAATGTGAAAATTGAATTAAAGATCAAACCCTAGGGGTAAATTATTTTTATGAAAAATGATGATGTCTTAATTGTCTATAAAAACAAAAAGAGTCTTCATAACTTTCACATCACTTATCCAAATGGAATGAATCAGATCTTTTCCAAAATTTATAAATGTATTCTATAAAGGCAATTTTTTAATAATTAATTTTGATTATTTGCATTTTCTTTTCCTCAATTGCCTTGAATCAAACATTTTGTGCTTAAGAGGGCATAACTATTTTTCCCAAGCACCAAATGCAAAAATTATATTCTTAAACAATTGGTAAATTCTTTGACCTCAAAAAAGGTTTAATAACATTTTAATAAAGTTTGACATTATAGGAACTTGCCTAAATTAAAATCCTAAATGTCCTCTTTTAATTAAACAATGGAAATGTTTTATAAAAGAAATAGTTATAAGAATTTTTGTACCTATAAATTTAGAAATTAAAATATATAAATTCATCAACAAATTAAATTGAGGGTATAGTTAGTGTTATGTTTAATAAAAGTTTAATTGTTCATATATGCACTTTTTATGTACAATAGAACCTCTAATAACAACACTCTCTAATGTAATAAACTTCTCTACTTAAAGTAATACTGGTTGCCAATCCCAACATTCCCCACATAAAAATGTCATGAATGCAAATGATCCTCCCTTCACTCCTTAGCACTTGAGTCCTTTTTTGAATTCTTAAATATTTTTGCTCATATTTTAATAATTATATATTATTTACTTCAATTTCATCTAAAATTTATCATATAGAAAGTTAGGTTTTATAAGAGTCAAGCATTGGTTTAGATGAATAAGAAGTTTTGTGGTCAAAGCAACTCTTAGAACTTCTTTGTTCATCATTTAGATTTTAAGCATCAAAGCACTAATAGGTAAATGTAATAACCTCTACTATGATGTGTCAAATTTATAGAAGTTCTATTGTTCCATCTATTCTATAGGAAGAATACTTCACCTTAGTATCTTAATAAAAATTACTTAAAATATAGCACTCTATTCTTTAGAATATAAAAATAAGCTGTCAAACATTCATGGTGCAAAAACCAACCACATTCTTCAAACCATCTCTATGAAACTGGTAGTTACGATGGATTTCTTTAATGGTGCTTTCACCACAAGGTGCACATAAAGTTACATGAGTTGAATGTAGGTACAACAATGTTGGATTTAGAATTGGTCTTCTTTCGAGGGTGCAGAGCAGCCAAAGTTTGATGAGCCACCACAAAAGTAGACATTGATTCATAATAAGGCGCTCATAACTAATTCTGCAAAACTCAGAAAACGATGCAACGAGGTCATCACTTCATTCTGTCTGGCTATAAAATTCGCTTTTGATCATGCCCACGAGGCTCCAGCTCCATAGAAGGTTAGGATTACCACGCTCTACCTCGCTACCGGTATATTTTGAGCTATCATAGCTCAAATTCACTAAAATGTACCATCGAGGTAGACTACAAAGACGTTCAATTTTTGCTCTGCCAATTTACATTCTACCCTGCATTGTGGCAATGCAGAAACATGCAATTCGTGCACTGCAATTTGCAGGATTGGACACAATGCAATTCTTCTTTCTCCAAAGTATTAGCCTCCTCGTACAGTTCAGCAACACGATTCTGAAATCGCCATAATCTGCAGGCCAGATGACACCGCTATTATGGTTGCTCTTTACACCATCTGTCCTCACTATGATGATAATATGTCGCAGAACTGCAAAATTCTCTGTTAGAAATATATTCTGGAAGAGTGTACCTCTTTTGGGGGAATTAAACCGTTCCACTGAAGGCCCAAACTGATTCCTCATCGCTCTTGTATTCAGCAGCGATCGTATCTGCTGCAAAGTCTTGCTTCACTATTCATTGCTGCATCATGGATAAACATGCGTATACAAGGGCCTCCTTCATGCATGATTCAAACCTGGTTCATCGTGAACTGTACAGAATTGCTTGATAGGACTCAAGGTTTTGAAATCTCAGTATCCTTCAAAAGAGTGGAGCAAAGAGAGAGCCCCGCCCCCCCCTCCCCCCCCCCCTCGCCCCCCCTCGTTGTATGGCAAACTGCACGATCTCAATCCAAGTAGCTTCTCCAGAAGTATTCCCTGAACCCTCTGTTTAGTCACGATCAGAGCAAGTGGTCCATGGATACGCGTGAGCAAGCCTCAAAACCATTTCTGCAAAACCATCAGTCGACTGCAGTTCGTAGACCCCATCTCCGGCCTATGTTCCTTTGCAAATTTAGTTAAGCGATGCTCCTTTTAGTACCTTATGCCTTCTCGACCAGGTGATAACGTGATCGGCGTGGTTGGCAAGTGCTCACAGTAGCATACTAGCCTGTTGCCTGCTCCTTAGAGACACCAGTTTCTTTCTGTGAACCTCCAGAGGATTTCAGTTTCTCAACCTGTTTCTTAAGAAACGCTAATCGCACCTTTTCTCTTTTCTTTTCAGCCAGTGTCTGCCGCCTCTGCTTCAATTCCACTGCTTTTTCACGAGCCTCCATTGTTTCTATATTCACATCCCTGTATTTATTCAAAAGGTCAGGAATATACGTTGCATAAGACATCAAACATTATAAAAAATCAGAGCTACAAGGACAAATCTAAGGTAGTGAACCTTTTCTATTGAGAGAGCTTTTGACATGAGTAGAAGAGACATACGTGGAGTAAATTTTACTGACTAGAAAATATTTAGAATCTAGAGAACATGATAATGTACAACAACTGAAGAGTCAAAGCCTACGCATGGTTTTACTCCCCTATGACCAAAACTTTGAAAACTCATAAATTCATACGCTATCCAAACAATATATAATTAACAGCATTGGAATTCTCTCAAAATGGGGCCTCAAGAGTCACATTCGAAAAAATTCCATTCTAATAAGAGAAACCACTCAAAACAGATAAATTGGATTCCTAATCTTACAACAGCATTTTTGCATTGCATGGCATGGGTCTTAGCAGGAATCATTTCTTTGAGGACCAAGTTCATTCAACACTGCATACGATCCTTACTATGGTGACGACTCTTCAAGTGTAGTGGAGGAAAATAACCCGTTCAAAATGTATGTTCTGAACAACTCGACTAGAGGGACGAAGCCAAGTATATGATTCTGGAATATAACGAAGACAAGAGGGATTCATACCTGATGAGTTGTTTCTGCTCGAGGCTTAGACCAGCTGATATCCCCAATCCCCAACCCACACCTGATTTGGGCTTCGCCTCTGACGTACCTCTGTCAATCACGGCTGGTACCTCTGCAGTTCCAAAGTTCTCTCTTTCATCATATCTGAAATCCCCAAGCCGCTCCCTCTCCATTTCCTCGGCTTCGTCACCTAATGTCCCTTTACGAAGAAAATCGACACTATACTTCTCTTTATCTTCTTCATCAGGTAACTCGCCCCTCACCAGCTTGTCATAAAGCTCAGCTTTCTTCTCCAGAGCTGCGTAGCTGTCGGCTCCAGCCTGTGTCGCCTTGAGATGGAGCTTGTCTCTGTAACAGAAACCACACCAAGACTTAAATAAAAGTTACTCCTACAATCAAATACCAACTGAAATCAAGTTGTAGTGGATAATCAATTTTGAAGCAGCCCATGCAACTTCCACCTCAATCACAAACCCTAACACACAAAAGTGTGTCGACTTGGAGGAGGACCATAAAGTTCCAATTTTAGTGAATACTATCGTCGAGCCATATCAATTGAACTGAACGGCGGGTATTAAAACACTGATAACTTAACACCCGAGCCCAGCAAATGTCAATTGGCTGTTGCAATCTCAATACTACCGTAAAGATGAATGAGCCACTGTTCGCAGCTTTCCAACAAGCTATCACTCACATAATCTGACCCAGATATGAGCAAAAAAATCTTAAAAAACAGACAGATTGCTGGCTCTCCGTAGTCTGCTTTAAAAGTCACCAATCGCCGAATGCTTGCTGTGATCTCGATATTCAGGTCATTATCGAAGCCATACTAGATCTCATTAAAAGCAGATTCTCAGTATCTCTCTAACAAAGATTTCACTCAAAAAATTGATTAAGAATTCAACAAGAAATCTCAGTTTTAAAAATTTGAGTGCAATCAATAATTACGTCATCTCTTAATAGAAAAACCTATTCCACGCGCGACTCAACTTCAACAAACCTTCAAATCATAAACCCTAAAATACAACCACTTCATCCTCTTGTTAATCAGATGCACAACCCTCCAAACAAGTAAATTACAATCATCCTGTTTCCCAAAACCAATTCTCACTTCACAAAGACCAACCAAACGGAATAAAAAAGTTCAGCGCACCTTGTAGCCCGACCCTCAACGCCCGAATTCTTCTTGAGAAACGCGTCGACCTTCTTCTTGGGCCTGAAAACATCCGCATCCACGCCGAGCTCCTTCGCCCGCTGCACGTCCTTCTGCGTGCGGTACAGTTGCGCTCGAAGCTCCACGATGGAGGACGCGCCCACGCCTTCAATCACCCGCTGCTTCTTCGGCATCACCGCGGACTCAGTGATCCATCCCAGCGAGTCCACGCGCTCCCGCTTCTCCTTGGAGTTGTCTTCCATCGGATAGTGGTCTTTGTGAGTCAGGAATGCTGCGTGATAGGAAATTGAAGAGCAACGGGGGGGTGCGCACATGTACTTCGATCAAAGGCTTGCGATGAAGGAGGGAATTGTGCAGGAGGAAGCATGAGGCAGGTGAGGAAGAGTGAAAACCCTAATTTAGATGCGGGTGGGGATGGATGAGCTTGGGGAAGAAGACGGATGAGATCAGTGATGAAGATCACTCACGGGGATAGAAATGGATGAGAGAGACGGCTGGCAGAGATGGATGATATATGGGATACAAATGGATGAGAAAAGGGGATGGGGATGGATGATCACGGTGACGACGAACACATGTTCCGTCCACTGCCGTCCAGAATATTGTTTCGTCCTTATGATTCCTAGACCTTAATTGCGTCGGTCGCAAACCAGCCAGCCCACTCCGTCCGCCTCCGTCCGACGAAAAAAACCACTCAAACAAAGGCAACTTCCAACCTTTCGTTCCGTCCATCTCATGAACGTTCGCTGCCAACTTCCGACCATTTGGCCCTACTGCTCATGGGCCCCCCCAATCGCCATCCTCCACGTCACCAAAATCTCCCCCCTTCTATATGTTCAATCGCTACATACTGCAAGGACATTGTTTACAGATCTAGTACAAGTCTCCTTCATTTCGTTGTGAATATTTCTAGTTGAGAAGCTTATTCTCAAGCGCGCGTTACTCTTTGGCATGGCCGCCAAGTAACAGTCCTTTCCCTGTTTCCCATTTTTCTCAATTCGTAGTACAGTAATTGCAAGGAGGTGCATCTTTGTTCAGATCTTTGGCTGGGTGCGGTGCAATGGATTGTTTGGAGTGTGAGAGTGGCCGAAAAACAAGTCTCTCTCTTTCATATTGTTTGAATTGCGAATACATTGATCGCAAATGGGTGCTTCATTTTGATGATAATGTTGCTCGATATGGTGATCCAGAAGCATGTTCCTCTCTCTCTCTCTCTCTCTCTTGCCATTTTGTTAGAATTGCGAGTACATTGATCGCAAGTGTGTGCATCTTTCTGTGAAGATCTTTTGCTGGCTGTTGTGATATTGAATTGTTTGTAGGAAGTGGCGGTCTAGAAGTATGCTCCTCTCTGTTTCCTACTTGTGTGAATTGCGAGCGCAAAGGGGTGCATCTCTGTGAAGATCTTTTGCTGGGTGTGGTGTTATTGCATTGTTTGCAGTTGATCCTGGTACAGAAGCATGCCCCTGTCAGTTTCCTATTTTATGGTTTGGTGTTACTGAATTCTTTGTCGTAGGTCCTGGTCAAGTAGCATACTCCTCTTTGTCCCTATTTCTGTGAATTGTTAGTACGTTGACAGCAAATGGGTGCATCTATATGATGGTGTGTCGCTGCGTTTGTGGTGTTACTGAATTGTTCGTATTCGGTCCTGTTCAAGAAGCATGCTCCTCTCTGTTTCCTATCTGTTGGGTGTGGTGTTTTTGTAATGTTTGTATTAGTTCCTGGTCCAGTAGCTTGCTCCTTCTCTGTTTCCTATTTGCGTGAATTGCGACTACTTTGATCGCCAATGGGTGCATCTTTCTTGATGACGTTGTTTGATGGTTATCTGTTTTTATTGACTTGAATGCTTGCATCAGGTGGTGGTCGAAAAGCACCGTAGCAGTGGTGACGGGAAGCAACAAAGGTCTGGGTGAAGCGATTGCCCTGACGTTGGCAAGAAACGGCGTCACCGTTGTGTCCACAGCGAGAGACACTGCCAGAGGGCTTGCAGCGGTCAATGGGGCGGTGGAAGCCGAGCCAGAGCTCAAGGAGTTTCTGCATTTTCACCAACTCGATGTCATCACTGAGCAGTCCGTGGCCGAGTTGGCATCCTACTTACAACAGACTTTCGGCGGTATTGACATTTTGGTAAGAAGTCTCTCCAGTGTTGCTAATTGTTTCTTTTTAGAAACTCGGATGTATGTTTTGAGTCTTTTTTGGATTAAAGTATAGGATACTATCTGCGTTTGACCCTTAATTATTCTGGTCTGGGAAAGCCAAATTCTTAGTGTATTGGATGAAATTTAGTTTCGGTAACAGATTTTAGTTTTGAGGTCAATATAGGAGACGGGATGAGGTTCTAGTATCCTCTATCTCAGGTTCCGTAGAAGCACAGCCTTGTTATGTGATGAGCTATGGGATTGGTTTGGGATGTTTTTTTAATCGTGACTGGTTTTTGTTGTCGCTGTCATTGCCCTGTCACTTAGTGCTCGGATTTCACAAATAGTTCACAATCTCTTACCAATTTGCTCATTGTGGACTGTCTGATCTTACAAGATTCAGAATCTTTTAGACTGACCCTCAACCGTTCATTTCGTACATAACTAGGTTTTGTTTTCATTCTACTGCACATAAGCTCTATAATCAATCAAGGGTCTCAATAGCAGGACATCATAACAATGTGACAAGATTATGAAATGTTAACCATGCTCTTTTATATCCAATGTTTGGTTGCTACCTCTACAGAGACGGACTCTAGTGAGGTTTTGTTTGTTATTGAGTTGACGTGGGAGTGGTTGTGGGGTTGGCAGGTAAACAACGCCGCAGTGCAGTTCATGGCCGAGGCAGATAGATATCAAGAAGCAGTAGATACGATTGAAACAAACTATTTTGGTGTGAGAAGAGTTACCGAAAAGCTGTTACCATTGTTGAGAGCTTCGCCTTTTGGGGCTCGTATTGTCATGGTCTCTTCCCAAGTCGGCCAATTGGAGGTACCTACAACTTTTCTTTTCTGCGTATTATTTCTTTTTTTTCTTTTAACTCGTAAAGAGACCTAGAAGCCCGAAATGACCCTCATGTGGGTAGTGTTTTTCTGTCCAGTTCTATAAATATATTGACCAACATGTGCAATGAGCTTTTAAGGGATATAATATTTGGACTCACGTTTACCAAAATGCTATCCATCGAACTTTGTTCGTTTTAGAACCACGACTAATTGGTCCTCGCGGGTTAAAAGTGAACCATAAAAGGGGATTTTGAATTTTGAATTTTTCTCTGGTTTACAGAACTTTGATCACAATGAGTACCTCAAGGCGAAGGTTTCAGAAGCCATACAGCACAAGGACGAAACAATAGTGGATGCTCTTGCCACCAAGTATTTGGAAGATGTGAAAGCGGGCCGAAACAGGGAAGAGAATTGGGGGAAGAACCTGTTTCAGTACAGGGAGTCGAAGCTCTTCATGAACATCTACACACGAGTCTTAGCTGCTCAGTTGTTGAGCAGACCCGAGGGGCAGAAGATCTATGTGAACGCCATGTGTCCTGGAGCTATGAAGACCAGTTTCTTGAATTCTTTTGTGGCCAAAGTTGGTGCTGCTAAAGCAGAGGAGCTCTCGGCGACCGTGAGGTGGACGCCGGTGGAGCAGTCGGGCATAGCATTTGGATCTCTGTCCCTCTTGCCTGCAGAGAAGTGCTCGCAAGGAAATTTTTTCGTGAAGAACCTTGAAGAAAGGGATTGGTGAAATAGAGAGTAGGATACACTTATATTTCGTTAAGCTGTTATAATTACACTTGTAACATTATTGTTGTGTGTTCAATTCGATGTGGAGATTTCAAGGAGATTTCGTTTCTGTTTGTGATTTAGACTGAAGTTTTCTTTCTATTCGAACTTTCATCTTCTGGAGTTTTTCATTTAATGGTTGTGAATATCATTTGATACTTAAAATTAGGATTTCCTCCACAAAATTCTGTAGCCTATCTGATACACACCCGTGACATTTGGGCTGACTTTGATCCCTGTTCTGTTTCTATGTAGTGTCCTCTTGTCGCAAACATATCAACCTCCAGGAATCCTGACGAGCTCCTAATCAAAGCTTGACTTCAACTAATAAATGTCAATACCACGTGTGTAGACAAACAAATTCACCGTTTATATGTCTTTTTCTGCAGTCTTTGCTGAAAATCGTGAAAGGAGCTTGGAGAGCTGAACGCTTCCACACTGGAGAGACAACTGTTGATGTGAATGTGCTGATGTAGAGAACATGAACTTAAAATTTAACCCTACAACAACCCAGAGAATCAGATTCAAAGGTACTCAAAGCAGTTTTCCTCCTCTTGAATAGGCATGCAATAGATACCACAGTACTTGACAATAACTTCATGCCAGTGGCTTTAGATAAATTGGATGTGCCGGAGCACAATGGTACATATGCCTACACCGTATATGTATATTGTTTTGTTCTACCTGCAGCTATCGTCTTCCAGAACTCGATGCACGGAAGACGATGGTTGCATTTGAACTGTAAACATGCCCTTTCATAACACTAAAAGCACTAGTTAAGGCAATGAATCTTAGCTTACCCACCACTGGTTTAAGCAGTTATAAATTAGAAATATACCATCTTAATTGCAATCGCAACTATGTCCGCTAGAAGTTGATCAAACTGCAATTAGGAAGAACAGAGCACTGTAAGAGCTCAAAAAATCTCAAATAGATAAAAAAACGAAGTTGAGAGAAATACTATAACGTTAGAATCGACCATGTCCTGCAATCTGAAAGGAGATGCACACACCACGGGCGGCTGCGTTCACAACTAGAAAGAGTGGTTGAGGGATTTGCGGTAGGCTAGCTACTATTACAGTCTTCTAAACCCTCCCATGATCCCTAAAACCATTCATTTTGGTAGTGTTTGTAATCCTCTGGGTAATCAAACAATGAGGAATTCCCAAAAATATGACACTAATTCAAGTGTCAATTAGAACTGGAGCCCTGAAAAAGTTTGCCCGTATTTCCAAAACTGTGGAGCGACATTCATACTCATCACTGTGCGGCCATCTCCTGAAGTGACTATAAACGACAGGCTCTGTCCGTTCAGGTCGGTGTTGATTTGCCAATTCTGACCCCAGTTGCGCCACATGGGCTGCCATCCGGCTGTTCTGGAGCCTTTGATCTTCACCGCTTGGATGCTGCCACTGCCGCCAACGTTTGTGATCAGCACCAAGTTGAAGAATTGGTGCCCGTTCACAGTGAAGCGCATGCCACCTGACCTTTGGCAAGGAACTCTGCACACGACAAAATCACGTTCTCTTAAGCCAGCTTATGTGGTAGACTTATGCGGAGCTATAATAAGAGTTATGGAGAGATTAGCGGAGAGGCTAGATGGTAGAACAATCAAACGGAAAGAGAAACGATCATATTTGTTAAAACGGACGATTCTAAAGCACCAAACATGTGAAAATCAAGCCGTACTGCACATAGCATAATAGAAATGAAACAGTGACTTCCCGATTTCAAAAAAAAGAAAATGAATATTCGAGAGTGTAAAGAGTCTTCTCCAATTCTCAAAAAAAATCACAGAATGATTGTGGTCAAGTACCTTCTGTACACAACAGGCACAATGCCAGCACGGTAGCGAGCAATGCGAAGAAAGGCCGGCTGTGCCATGTCGAAGTGTTGTCGAGGCATGTTACACCAGCCGCCGTTGTTGGTTGGGATGTGCGGATTGGGAGGGCAGAAATTGGTGGCCGTGACTGTGATGGAAGGGCTTCCTGGGATGCACCCTGCACCACCACCATCACACTTGACCTCGAAGCACGAGCCACAGGCGAGACCGGAGTTGTATAGGGCTGTGCTCAATGCTACAGTGTTGGTTCCATAGCCATGCGTGAACACGTTGCCATAGCCGCAAGAACCACCTGCATTAGTTCAATTCCAGGTACACTCCTGTAAGAAGATAGTCTTATGCGGTAACCACAGGCAATGCAAAATAGCGCAATGTGGTTCATCTTGTAAGAACTAGGTGACTCGTTAGTAACGAGAAATAACATTTCCAAGCCATGGTATTACGCATGCTGAATCATAAGTATCCAACTTGATATCTGTGTCTGTGTGTATCTCATTCGATTCATGCTCAGTCAAGAGTCTCAAGAAGACATTACAACACTTAAAAGAGGAGAAGATTGTGAGAGCTAGGTATTACTCCCGCCCTCTATCTATATCCACTGCTTGGTTTTCCACCTCTAAAGAAATGGGCTCCATTCATATGAACTTTCAAATGCAGTTTGTACCATGCACTATCTCGCAAATCAACTAGACTTGAATTTCAATAATGCTTCGCAACAATTAATCGTAAGTGAGCTTTGTAGTGCAGATAACCAATGAGAAGATTATCTATCGGAAACGAGACATGTTTTCTGTAATCTCTCACAATATGAAGCATCTGTAAGCAAAATTAACTACTCGGTATAAGATAACCTCCCTCCAGGAGCGAGCTTCCCAACTCCCGAAGATTTTCCAAACATAGAAAACAATCTGCTTCATTGAATCTTGGACATCGAGATCTATGACTCTCGATTGTGCAAAGGGCTCAATGGTTGCACTGTACAGATAGATTGAGAGGCAATGCAAAACAAATGGAACCACCGACATACCCATAGTTCCTGCAGCGTCACTTCCACCATAGAAAGTTGCAGAAGCACCGATCCATCCGCCTCCAACTACTCCTTGCACGAAGACCATCAGAAGCGCACACAGAAGCATGGTGTTGCCAATGCACGCCATTGTAAAATATTTATAATATACCACTCTAAATTTGGAGTTTCACAGATTCAAGATCGAATATACCACCAATGCCAAGTTCAAACCTCCAATACCATCAATCAACGAATCGACCATCACTACTGTCCTATACTCAAAAAATTCTAGAACCCAAACCCCACACAATCATATGATTAGGTTCTTAGCATTGCTCTGTATCCATGAATGTAGTGAAAAGTCTGGGGCAACTCATGTTTGTTGTATGCAATCCCGATCGCAAGAAAGCCACAGCAAAGCAAAGCTCACGAATCTATTCGGGGTAAGCAATTGCTCCCCTACTGAACCAGATTGGCTACCAATTCGGTCTCCAAATCTCAGAAGAAAGCATGACTTCCATCTGCAAGATTGAGCTCGCTCGATCAAGCGATGCAAAAGCTACACAATGTGAGCTGAGATTTGTTGTTTTTGTGATGAGCTCGGTGAAAGAAGGCTGATGAATGTGAAGACTAATGGGGTTGTGAAATGGAAGGAATGCGGTTGCGGGATTTGCAAGGGGGGAGACTTCATACTTACAATCGGGGGGACGGGAGACAGAGCGAGCGAGCAAGCGAAAGAGATCAGTCTGGTATTAAATACTGTACGTACGTACATCCCTATATTGTACAGTGTATTCGTCGACGTCGACGGAAGTACGGACGGACGACTGTGGACGATTTTGTCGGCGTCAGTTGCCGTCACCGTCGGCGTTAGGGGGGACTGCGCCGGGATGTACATCCACGGAGATTATTTTATGTTTTTTCCTGAGTTTCTTTTTTTAATTTTCACTGCAGTTTTGACAACAAGGGCCATAAATGGAGCCGTAATTATTTAGAAATACACTTTCACCTACAAATTTGTACTTTTTTTCACTGTTGTTTTTATCCATTTTGAATGATTTTCAATCACTATGATACCCTCAAAAGCTGGACATACACAGATCTTATCAATTAATTAATCACCCCTGCAAAACAAAATAAAATAAAATGAAACATTTGATTTATCTACTTACCTACCAAAACCAGAAAAACTTCAATATGGGTATGATACATGGAACATATATGGAATATGGAATATTGTAAGTTATGGTACAATATGTGGATTCATGTATTTGATATGGGATATAGTTGTTCATCCCATATTAATTATAATTTAATATATTCAAAAAATATATATATATATATATATGGAAAGTCATAATGTATCCACAATTATATAGAAATCAATTTTCACTTTCTATTATGTACTTTTATTCATTCAATTTTCATAGTTTTATTCATTTTGAATGATCATCAATCACTTTTCAAACAACAAGAAAATGAATTATCAACTATCAAAATAAATTATGTCTTTAAATTTCATCTTTAAACTTTGGTAATAACATTGACAAATTAGTACAATATCATTGACATTTCACTAATTGAACTATATTGTTGAAGGATCATGCCTGCTTAAATTTGACATTGATGAATTATACTCACTTTGTTGGTACCAAATGCTTCTTTTGGTTTCTCACTTTAATTTATTTTTCATTGGTTTTCTTTACCAATATAATTAACATCACCCACATGCAGATCCAAAATGCCAGTTTTTTCCTAAATATTGATCACACAAGATATACATAAGGTATATGCACCTAAAAGCATCCCTATGTACAACAGCATTTTTTTCTAGGAAGAGGAGTCATTTCATAACATAAATGTAGACATACCAAACAAAGCTTATTAATTGTTGACCAACATGATAAGCCATGTATGATTCATTAGATTTGTGTTTTAGAATGACTCCCCTTCCTAGAAAGGAACACCATTGGATATAGGAATGCCACTGGGGTGCCTCTACCTTATACAATCAAAATATGAAAGTCTGCTAGAATCTACTATTATTTTTATGAACACCTACAAACAATACTTTGAAAATTCATGATTTATTCACATGGTGTTCAGCTTGCCACAGTTGCCAGTTTGCCACACAGAATTTGGGCAGCTTGGAGGCAGCTGGCAGCACATCCACACATTCAAGTTGGGACAACCAAAACCGCGTGGAAGCTTACGTAAAATCCCATTCCATTTGTGTCGGAAAAATGAAGTAAACAAATAAAATAAACTTTTTAAAATGGGTGTACAAATGGGTGATGATCTGACTGGAAGAAAACTGTTCAAATTTTGACTTCATACAAATAATTGCATATTGTCATTGAAGGCATCCTTCTGTGCACAAAAATAGTAGCCCTTGTGGTATTCAATTCTGAGCTTCAGACTGTTGTTGTTGTTGTTCACAACATGCTCTGCAAACCCGCGTAGGTTTCACAGATATTATATTTATAAAAAAAATTAAAAAAAACAAAAGGGTTGGCAAGCCAGTTGGCTCACTGCAATAACTTATTAGAAATATGTCGAAATCCAAGTTGGGAGAACCAATACAATACCGCGTGTACAAAAATGGATGATGAGCTGACAAGTTGTTGCATTGACTGCATATGAATAATAATAATAATAATTGTGTTGTGTACAACAACAACAACAAAATTTAAAAATTTAAAAAGTCTCAATCTAAATTTCAGCGCAAGGTATAGTCACTCCTACATCTTAAATATTTCCTGCAGGGGGGGCTGTTGGAAGAACATGCTCTCCTACTGGAGGAAGCCAGTGCCTGCAAGTCAAGGTTTTTTCAGGTATAAAAAAAACATTGGGAACGCCAGGTGCAATCACAAAATAACGTGTTTTCTGATCGATTCGGATCGGAGCTCATAGAACTTAAGGTAAACCAGCCTACGACAGTCCAAATGGCAGCCAACCCATCACAGGCAAATTTCTAGTGACGCACATTTCAAGAACTAGAATGTATTATCATCAATTCACAGTTTGTATATACACATTATAATTTGTGTGAATGTAGTTATTAGGCACTCAAGGTGTATAGTCAAGCATCTTGAATTAAGTAGTGCAGGCACTTATGTTTTGGCTCCACAAAGTCCTCGATTTGTCAGAAGAAAGGACTACGTTTTATTTTACAGCTTGAAACGAGATGCGGAAGGAAATGCTGGACAACAACTGAAATCCAAGTCAGTCAGTGACAAGAAGACTTCATGGGCTCAGTGGAACTGAAGTTTTGAAGGAAACATGGGTTGCATGGTCAAGCAACGTCTCTTGTCATTGCAGGAATAAGGTAGTGTGCTGTTAAAAAAAAAACTAAACTTTTAAGAGCTGATTGCATTTTGGGGGAAGCTATAAACTCCTTGAAACAAATTTTCAGTAAATTTTTTAAGGGAAAAAAATGGAATTGGCATCTAATGCAAGTCGTTTTGTATCTCTTGGACCTTCTTGGAATTAGTTACAAATTTTTGAAGTTAAAAACGAGTAGTCACGAAAAGCAACCCCTTCCTGAAATGTACACTTCTAGTACATTGAAGAAAGAAAAATGCACCTCTGTGGTAGAGGTTGCTTTTAGACCCAGGTTGCATTTAGAGCACCCTACCTTATGTAACTTAATAAGAGGAAATCTGGCCCTTGTCACATTCTTGTTCTGGTGGTATGTTAATTGTACCTATTTTTTTTGTTAGTTGTGCTTCAAGTTAGATGAGTTCATATGCAAAGGTTGTTTTTTGGAAAAAAAAAAAAAAAAAAAAAAAAAAGTTCTAAATGCAGCACTTTTGTTTGTGTCCACAAGTGGTCTGGACAATCAAATGTGTGCACATTCAGTAGGATAGACATGCAACGTGCAATTAAAGAGTTTGTGGTGACTTTTTTTCTTAATGCAATGACTCACCATTTGTTATAAAAATAAAAAATTTTAAAAAGAAGTTTGTCACTAACTAAGACTAAGAGGGTTGGAAGTACCAAGGTATGATTGCCACTTGAAATGAATACGTTATATATGTACTAGTATTAGAACTGTTGCAACATTTGCAATAATACTTCTATTGTATGCAAAATATAGTATTTTTCTTTACTTTGCTTGAATTGGATTTTAAACTCATGAGTGCTTTGAATTTTAAATTTTAGATGAATATGTGTAAGGATGAATACATGGCCATCCAAATAGATGAAACAATGACAATAGGCAATGATGTTGTGCACTTAATATAAAAGGTTAGGCAATAATTTTAAATGCATATGCTTGAAAAGAAATCATAGCTAAACTCTTGGAACACGTATTTTTGGTTCAAGAAATCATAATTGAATTTCTAGAATACATATTTTAGGTTCATGCTTGGACAAGACAACTTACTACTGTGACTACTCGTATTCCCTTATAGAGAAGGGACTAAGGTGACTATACCTCCCATCGCAATTTGCCTAAAACCACCACTGTTACTCTTTATACATCTCCAAAATCAATATATACCTATGTAGAAGAAACAATCCATCCAAACACCTACCATAAACTAAAACTTTAACCCTTCATAATTTTTGCATACAACATCAAAATATCTCATTATTTGGTGCATTGGACCGTCCTCACTTGTCAACAATAAAATCAATAAAAATTTGACCAGTATAATAATAGTAACTAGACATAGTAGCAAAAAAGTGGCAGTTTGGAGGAGGTACCCAACTTATCACTCAATGATCATCCAACATTGGTTTTCTTTCCTAAAAAAATCATTATACACACTTCAACCATGAAATATAATTTGTACATGACCTAAATTTTAAAATGTACCCTATTTGATGATCGATAGCAAGGATTGAGAAGCAAATTCAAGTTTTGGAATAGATTATAAGGTAAACTATTCCATTATGGACGTAATGGGAGCAAACCCATGGTGGGCAAAATTATAATAGTGTACATTTAAGTTTTGAAATGTACACCATCATTACAATTTTGCCTGCAGTGGGCTACAATATGCTCCCATTATGTCTGTAATATGATAGTTGACCTTTAGTTTATAACCAAACTCACACATAATGACCATCAACATGGATGGATGTACCTACGTATACCAAACAACAAGGCAATGCGTACCTTGTCCTCTATGATGTGACAAGTTTAGTACTTAGGTGGGGGATCATTGCACCCACACCCCATGGTCAAACTCCACCCAGACCATTTTAGGGATTCCACATATGCTTTGGAGTACCAGAAAGCAATGTAATTTTTCATGGTTTGATTATCTTAGTCCCAACTTTGAAAAGCAGGAAAAACACATTCTAAACTTTGGTTGGAAATTTGTTCTAGCCTTGGTTGCAACTATTTCTAGCCCTTCAAGTTGGAAATGGGTGTTTCTACAAGAATTGGGATAGGAGGAGTAATGCCGACACCTCAATTCCATTGTTCAATTGGGTTGATCCTAGCTTGCTTTTTTCTTTTCTTTTTTAACACAAATGAAACAAAATTTCAACCTCGCTTGCTCTTTAACTTAAACAACCCATCATGGTCAAGTAGACCATGACTGACACCTAAGAGATGATCCCATGACGATTATTATTAGTTTATGAAATTTTGGGCCACCATCAATGTCTCACTTGACACTATTGGAGTGATTAGTGGTCCCATTAGGAACACCTAACCTTTTTAGTGTAAATCATTGAAGAAAATGACTTTTTTAAGGTCCTCTGATTTAAAAAATATTTTGATTGCTTTAAGTGAAGAAGGTGAGCATTATGGATACAGGTTTTGTTGGTTTTGGAGTAGTCTACAGACTGTTTTGGGTAGGATACTTCAAAAAATCCTAGCAAATTCATACTTTGTTGAAAAAATATAATTTTTATTGTTGTTGCTATTTCTCACACTTGTTTGTATGTATGATGGGGGGAATTAAAAATATTCAGCCATGGCATGAGGGCAAACTAGCAATTCTGACCATGATGGGGCTGTTTTACAACCAGAAGCAACTGGGAACACTTTGGCAATTGACTGGGTTAAGGTAACTTACTTCAGCTTATAAAAGCTGGATTCAAAATTGGTGCTGGCGCAGACATTAATTTGGGTGAGTATATTTAATTTAATCAATTGGGTTGGCAATAAAAATTGATGGATGCAATGGAGACGGTAAGGTAAATAGTTTGCGTTTGGAAGACTGATATTATTATGTGTTAAGTTATATGGTAGCTACTGACCCCTAAAATTGTCCAATCAAGCATATGAGTGAGTGAGGTTTCTGGGTTTTCTTTTTTCTTTTTTACACAAATGTTACAAAATTTCTTTGCAAAGAAGATAAACATAAGTTACACACCACTGCAGTCACAGCCAGGTGGCCTGGCAATGACTGACCCAGAAGTGTTTTGTGTTTGGAAGAATGATATTTTTATCACGGTCAATATGGTAGCTACCCCTAAAATCACCCCATCAAACATCTGAGAGGGGTGTCTATATGGTAGCCACCATTTCCAACCACTTAATCCCTAAATGCCCAAACTGCAATTTTTGGCAACATCGAAATTTTGGGCAGCTCATTGTGAATGGAGTTTTTATTTTTATTTTTTTGAAATTTTAACGCAACATGTACTCAAGGAGAATCTTTAAGGGCCAACAATTTTCATAATTTTTTATTATATGATTAAAAAGATATTGTATGATATGTATTTTCATTACTCGTCAAGCAACTCGGGCGGCAAAAAAACTTTAAAAAAAACTTAAAATTTGAAATTGTTTCTCTAGAATTATATATACTTGGAAAGCTTTGAATCATTCCATTTTGATTAATGAGTCAAAAGTTATGAGGGGTTTTAGTTTGCGGGAGTTTATAGGTCATTATTGAATCTCTACTCTAAGACAAACTTCGAAGTCCTTTTTATAACTCAACTTTCAATATTTTTGGAAAGAAACAAAAACATTAGGTGTAGATTGTTTATTACAGCATTACAACCATTGAAATTGGCATTTTTCAATTCCATGAATAATTTGTTAACAATTTCATATTTTGAATCATTCTCTCCTTCCTTATACTTACTATTTTTTTCCTGTATTTTGTGCAATTCCAATTGATCTGAAAATTTTCAAGCTTGTAGCCGGCTTGACTTGAAGAATGAATTTAAAGGATAACCACAGTTTTGAACATTTTTTCATACAAATGTGACCTTATGAAATGTAACTGCCCAGATTTTTGTCACTTCAAATGCTAATATCTTGCAATCTACATGGTATAAAATTCTGAAATCTTTTCCACGTGTTTTCAAAACAGCTTACTACAAGATTTTAGGGTTATATGTGTCAAAAAATGCTTTTTTTCAAAAATTTGTTACTTGTACTAGAAATGGCAGTTTGAGAGCAATTTTGGTGAAAACATAGTCATAATCATTTAGGGGTTAAGCAATTATGCATATTTAGAACACAAGATTACTTAGTGGAGAAATTCCCTTATACAAAAATAGAGTTTAGAAGGTTTTATATTTTTTCAGAATTTATTTTCAAAACATAATTACTAAGAATTTTTTAGTTCAAGACTTTGTTCAACCTATTTTTGTCATATAGGTCTTCCTATTTCCAATCATGCATTGGTTGCAAAATCTACCAAGAGTGCAACCAATTATAATGCACAACAATTGCATTGGAAATCGTACCATAATTAATCATTGCTTTTCTCCTGCTTTCTTCTATTGATTGGAAAGAGAGTAGCCTATACAATGGAAATAGATCCCCAATTGGAAATGGGTCGTCTACCATAATATGGTAACTATCCCATCTAAAATCACCTAACCAAGCATCCATGACAAGGGTTTCTATTGTTGTTTTAATTTTGTTGGACTTTGCCAACCATTGAAAAGAGCGGAGGGTTTCCAATTTTCATTGCTTGTATTTTTGGATACAATTTGAATAACATATAAGTTTTTTTTAAATGTTGATTACCACTAATGTATTGTAATGTCCTTCTAAAGCACCACTTTTTGAGATGATCATAGGATGCACATCATTCTCCTAAATTAATATGTATTTATTCTACCAAATATGATTTTATAACATATATCAAAAAAAACTTTGACCCAGCTTCATAACTTTTGCCTATTGTATCCAAAATGATGTATTCTTTAGTGCATTGAAATCTTCCTTCACTTACCAATCAAAAAATAAATGAATTTTACAGATAAGTTCTATCATAGTTTCTATTATTAGTTGCTAATAATAGAAACTATCCACAATATAAAAAGTGGCATTTTAGTGTGTACCTACCTTTATCCAATGGTACACCACAAATCAATACTAACCCTAGAAGGACAAGCCCGTGCCCCTTGATTTCAAACTTCAATGTCCATTGCTATGTTTATTGCTATTTTATGACTAGATATGAATGAAAAAAATTTATATTTATGTTTTTGACATGAGATCATATGTCTTCTTCAAGCCATACAACTTTCAATTTTTTTGAGAAAAATTTGAGAATTATTGTAAATTTTTTAAGAAAAAAATGAAGAAAATTCATATCAAATACGAAAAATGCTAATTAAATTTTTTTACCATTGATGCATATTATCGTGCCTAAAAACATGGTATAAAACTAAAGTCACAAAATCACTCTACCAAACAAACCATGGTTATAGACCAAGTGTCCATATTACTAAAAATATTGAAATTCACAAATTTTCCAAATTTTCCAATTGGTGTAGGAATTAAACTTGATAAAACACATTATGTATTGTTTTGGGGGTTGAAAGGGACATTTTAGGCCCCTTCTTGGTGTTGTTCCCCTAGAAGTTTCAACTTTATTTATTTATTTTCATTTTTAAATTTAAAAATAATAATAAATAAATAAATAAAATGACATGACAATCTCTTTGCTACATCAAGCAATTGCGGCGGTGCAATTCTCAAAGTCGGGAAACACAAGGGAACTCACAGCCCTCCAAGGGTGATGAAAAACATCAAATGCATTTCCTTAGTTGGGCTGAAATTCAAAAAATATAATTTTTATAGGTAAAATTCACATCAAGAGTAAATAGCAATGAATGGCCAAAATACAATAGAAGGGAAAAATGTTGATTAAGCATCTAGTCTTCTTTAGAAACATCAATAATAAAATAATGAGGGAATTTATAATACTAATTACTTCAAATATACTAAGCAACTTCAAAAAAAGTTAAGATGAAAAAATATTTTTCTTTACATTATGTAATTTAGATGAAGTCATCCAAATGGACACTTAGTATGTATAATAATCCTATACAATTAAGATCCCCACCAACATCACTTTTTAATCCTAAAATTCTAAAATCATGTTGTGATTTTATGATTTGTATCAATTGTTGCGGTTTGAAATTCTAGTGAGATTGGTGATATTTTGGATGTTCTATTTTTTTGTAAAGCCATCATGGTAATACTCAGGGTGTAAAACTATTTATCAAACATGAAAATCAATCTTCACCGGGTAGTGAGGGATGGAATAACGTTGGCTCTTGTAAGTCAAAACCCAAAAAATATAAATATAAATTTTTAGGGTAGCCCGTGCATATCATCTGCCATGTGATGACAAATGACAAACAATTTGGAATCCATATACACAATTATGTGTTGCATTTACATATGTATAAATACGAGAACGGAGCTTGTTGCAATGAAACAACAATGCAACTCAACATGAATGCAATTGAAAAACGAAATGAAATAATGGGATGAAAAAAGAAGAATGAAAACATGACAATTTTTGTGACATTGGGTTGTGACTATGTATACTTTATATAATAGATATTGTAAATTTGTTCATGTTAGTATCATATGGTAATCATGTTTAGGTTTGGTTGACATGGATCCTTAGGAAAAAAAAATTTAGAATTATTTTGAGG
Organism: Pseudoscleropodium purum; assembly: GCA_963969395.1. Classification (NCBI taxonomy): domain Eukaryota; kingdom Viridiplantae; phylum Streptophyta; class Bryopsida; order Hypnales; family Brachytheciaceae; genus Pseudoscleropodium; species Pseudoscleropodium purum. Next base: position 7,831,006 of record OZ017803.1, read on the forward strand.
GGGGGAGGCAATTAATGGTAGAACATGCCTCATTCTTTTAATTTATTAGGTAGTTTAGACTTTAATCTTTGGCATGCTAGTCTCAACCTAAATACGTTGTACTACAAGATACAAACTATATTCTACATCACTAATTTTCATTGAATGTTGAATTTAAGATCCCTTGATGGGCTTCAAAGTGGCAATGAAGAAAGTAAAAAATATAGAAACATACCACCCTTGTCTTTGATCATGTATATATATGTATAAATTGTAAAGAATTTGAAATTGAAACTTTTTGGTACATGTTTGTGGATGAAGTTAAGATTAAGATTTGATTGGTCCAATTTTTGGTTTCTTTCAATCACTTTTCCCCAAAGTGATCAATTTTTGAATTGGAGGGGGCTCCAAAGAGAATTTTAGAAATTTACATGAAGTGAGAACATCACTCTTTTTTATACCTTCATAAATGGAGTTTTCTTGGTATCATTAGAGAAAATCTAGTGTCTATGGAGGGTAATTTGACTTTAGGCAACAATGCAAATACAAGAAAATAAAGAACAAATACAAATTTACAAATTACCAGTCTAACATGGCACCTATAACAATTACATGATACATGATTTTCTCCACTTTTTGTTGTATTTGTACTATTGTTGAAAGTCAAACAACCCTTTGTAGGCTCCTAATTTTCTCTAATGCAATATTGGTTTCAAATTTGTAAAAGCGGCACCACCCATTCCTTCCAAATAGGATTGGAGAAATGAAGTGGCTTGAACCCTCAACTCCCATGCTCCTTTTGTGCCCTAGTCATCCCCACCTTTAGAATATGACAATAGAAGTCAATCTTGGTAGATTGACAAGCCAACCAACATGCCATGCCAGTTGATTAAGAAAAATGCAAGAAATGAGGTGTTGCATCCTACAAATCAACAAATGGATAAGATCAAGCAACAATCAACAAGTATGTAAGAATGGTATCCTATTGTTTGCAAAAGAGAATTTTGGCATGATGAGGCTCCTTCCACATCTAGCTAGATCGATAATGGGACATGTTTTGGAAGCTAGCCAAGGCTGATCGACTTTGATGGCAATAGGCGGCGGTGCTTTGAGGTGAAAACACCCATCCTCGTCCTAGTACCCATTCATGTACCATTAGAGAATTTTCAAGAATTTTTGAGGGCTACGATTTCCCTAGGCTGCTAGTGATGGGGGATAGCCTCGCAGCTGATGCTTGATGGGACATGGCAATCACCACATCACCAAAAAAAATTTCAAAAAAAATCTACTTTTTTTTCATTCTAAGTTCAATTTTTTTTTAAAGTCTATTTTTTTCCCATTCTAGGTTCAAAAAATTTTCAAAAAAAATCTACTTTTTTTCCATTCTAAGTTCAATGTTTTTTTAAAAGTCTATTTTTTTCCCATTCTAAGTTCAAAAAAATTTCAAAAAAAACAAAGCTGACAACGGAAACAAGGGAATAAGGGCGGAAGAATAGGCTTGAAACAGCCCTTCCAACCCCCCCGAAATCCTCTAATACCTAGATTTCTGTTAAATCGTCCCTAGACTTCCATTAAAGTGTCCTTAAAAAAGCGTCATTAAACTATCCTTATGTTTTATTTTCATTGGTTGATTGCAGATTTGGTTAGATTTCAGTTTCAAGTCCACCTATATGACGGTTCCAATGATGTAGAGAGCTTCCACTTTGAAAATTCATAGAGATCACATGCCATATCCAAAAAATCTAATTTTTTCCCCCTCAATTCATGATTTTCAGTTGCTAATACTACAAAAACACTATTTTTAGGTAAAGGTACCTCCAACTATGCTGCTTATATGGACAGTTTCTGGGTGTGGCTCCACTCCACTGCGAACCTATGCAAATTGCAGGAAAAATAGAACATGAGGTCGGCTCCGGATGGGACGCCGGGGGCGTCAGACCGAGGTTTCCACCATCGTCATAAATTGAACACATGGCCATTCTGGTTATATCATTGGCTGTTACAAATTCAGGTTAGATTTTCAAACTAACTTCACCCTGTCTGATGGGGATCATAGGAGTGCCTGGAACTGACATCTGTCCATACTCGCTGCCATCTTGTTCATTAAGGAACATGGTCTTACAAAGGGGAGTCATAAGGGGTTTAGTTTCATTTATTTCATGCAATCATGATGATCATAGTGTGTGATCTTTCATGGAGGGAAGTCAGGGGAGGCAGCAGTGGGATGAAGAAGAAGCAAGACTTCAAAAAGAATTTTTTTTAAATATGAATTTTTTGTTTTAAAAATAAGAATACAAACTACTACTAATAATAAACTGGTAAGGTTACATTTTCACTTCATAGTATTTTCTGTACCAAAATTTGATGCCTCAGGTATTTAACTCCTAAAGTTCTTTGACTATATTTTCAAGAAAAAAGCTCAGAAACTGTCATTTCAGGTAAGGTAAACCTGCCTATGACAGGCAGAATGGCTGATCTGTCCTATTGCCATTGACAAAAAAAATCTGATTTTTTTTTGTACGAAGACAAATGTGAGAAATGAAGGAAGCAACTAGAATTTTATTTTTTCGACAAAATATGAATTTTTTGTGAATTTTCGAAGTTTGCTGTCCAGTTTGCCCAAAAAAGTCTGTAGACTACCCAAAATCAGCAGAAAAGTGTTTCCATGATGGTCATCTTACCACCCAAAGCAGTCATAACATTCTTTAACATGGTTACAAGATTTCCTAACATGGATATGACATAAAGAAGTTAAAAAATAACTTTTTACTAACAGTTTACACTAGAAAGGTGTCAATGTTCTATCACAGTTATTAATAACTCCATAACCATATTCCAAGGCTTTGATGACAACTAAAAATCAACCTAATGTAGTCTTGATTCTATTTTTAAGAAAAAGTTTCTCATGGGTTGATGGAAGACTGTAATGGGGGAGTTCCCTAGGTGCCTGTCATGGGTGATTTGCCTGTCATAGGCAGGCTTACCTTACAAGTATCAAGTTTTGAAAAAAAAAAACATTCTTTAACACATGTAACCATAGGATCTTGTACTATGCTGAATTGAGAATATGTGGTAAGAATTTCAGAAATTTTCATTGTATGGAGTGCAAGATGAGAGCATTCAAATTTGCTAAAATCAAATTTTTGGCCTTGTGAAAAATAGAGCAGTCACACTTGACAAGCTCACTTTTCTCTCAAAAAATGTCCGAAATGATAGTGCTTCTTTGGATTTTTTTTCCTAGACAAATTGGTCACACGCTTGAAAAAGATCATTTAGATCATTTGGAATTGTACAACATATAGAAAAAAAAATAGTTTGTGAACAATAGTAGAGAATGATTTGAAATACAAATTAAATTATTAAGAATTTAGTTATAAAATTGAAAAATGCCAATCCCAATGGTTGCAATGTTGTATGGAGTAATAAACAATCTACATCCTTTTTAAGATTTTTTTTTTTCAAAAATATTGAAAAGTGTTTTAAATAGACAACTTCAAAGTTTATTTTAGAGTAAAGAATCCATTAGAGTAATTGCTTGCAAACAAAAAGATCCTCATAACTTTTGACTCATTGATCAAAACGGAATGATTACAAGCTTTCCACATATATATAACTCTAGAAAATCAATTTCTAATTTTTTATTTTGAAAAAAGTGATTTAAAAAATTTACCTAGACTTCCCATTTACCAAAAAAATGCCATATTAGGCCATAACTTTTGACTCATAATTCTAAATGTCATGAAATTTAGTGCATATGAAAAGTATTCCTCGTCTCCAATTTCTATGAAAAGTTGGGCCAAAAATATAGATATCTCTAGTCACATGTACTTGCCCAAAATTGCTATGTAGCCAAAAAACACATGATGGTCCACTTTAAGGGTTAAGTGTAAACTCATGCAAATTTGAGACATGTGTTAAAACGGATTTTGGAGTATTCTACATATAATCAATATATTATAGTAAACCCTATCTGTATACCCTCTTAAATAGTCTTATCCTCATACCACTTTCATCTTAGCTACATCCACCTCCATCTAAATTTTGACACTAATTAGACAACTTTTATCCAAACTTCACTTCAAACATTCATACTAATTAGACTTATTCATATAATTAGTGTGAGGTGTTCTTCCACTATTCAAACTACCTCCGAATTCAATTAACCCCTAAATGTTTTTGACTATGTTTTCACCCAAAACGCTTTTAAGCTGGCATTTCTAGTACATGTACCAAATTTTAGAAAAAAGAAAAGAAATTGGGGGGCACATGTAACCATAGGATCTTGTAGTAAGCTTTTTTGAAAACATGTGAAAAAAATTTCAAAAATTTCCATTATGTAGATTGCAAGATATTAGCATTTGAAGTGACAAATAGCCTTGTGAAAATCCAAGCACTTGCACTTTAGAAGGTCACATTTGTATGAAAAAATGTCTAAAATGGTTGCACTTCCTTAAATTCATTTTTCAAGTCAAACTATCTACATGCTTGAAAATTTTTAGATCTGAAAATCATACAACATATAGGAAAAAAATAGTAAGTAAAAAAGAATAGAGAATGATTCAAAATACTAAATTGTTAAAAATCTATTTAATGAATTGAAGAATGCCAATCCCAATGGTTGTAATGTTGTAATAAGCATTATAAACCCAACATTTTGATTTTTTCCCCAAAATATTGAAAATTGAGTGAAATAAAGGACTTCAAAGTTTGGTTTAGAGTAGAGATTCAATAACAACCTGCAAACTCCCACAAACTATAACCCCTCATAACTTTTGATTTATTGATTCAAATGGAATGATTCAAAGCTTTCCAAATACATATAAATTTAGAAAACCAATTTCAAATTTTAATTTCTTAAAAAAATGATTTTTAAAGAATTTCTTTTTGCTACTCACTCTGCCCGTCGAACCATGAAAGTACGTATCATACAATAACTTTTTAACTATGTAGTCAAAAGTTATGAAAATTGTTGGGCCTTAAAGCTACTCCTTGGGCCCATGTTGTGTTAAAGTTTCAGCAGAAATAAATAAAATCTCCATTTGTAGTGAGTTGCCCAAAATTTCTATGTTGCCAAAAAGCGCAGTTTAGGCCTTTAGGGGTTAACTTATATAGGATTACTATTGATGCCATCGCCATCTACCACATTGATGAGTAACGGAGTCTGATCTAAAAGTGACCACTAACACAGAGTTACATTTTGTTTTTTCAATGTACTAATTCTGTACATTTCAAGAAGTAGGCATTTTAGTGAACAATGCATTTTAATTTAAAAAATTCATAACTATTTCTACATAAGTCCAAAAAATATGAAACAACTTGGGCTAAATGCCAGTTCCATAATTTTTCTTCTTCAAAGAATTTACTGAAAATTATTTCAACGAGTTTAGCTCCCTCCAAAATACAATTAGTACTTAAAAGGGTGCTTTAAGAACAAACTAACATAGAGATAGATCCTCAACTAAGGGAGTTGATCCATTTTCAACCCCTTAAGCAATTATAGGGTATGTGGAGTACGGATTTCCTAAGTGCAAAAATTTTCCTTGACGTAGAAATAGAGTTTGGAAGGATAATATTATTTTCAAGAATTTTTGAACTCAAAAGATAATTTTCATAAATTTATTAGCTAAACTATACTATACGACTTATACTGGTTGTATAGATTTTTTTTGTTTCCAACCATGGACTAGTTGCAAAATCAACCAAGGGCTCATTGCAATATTAAAAGCCTGATAATCAATAATAATGCGCCACAACTACTTCAAAAGCCACACCACAATTTCACAAAAAGATATCAATCTATAGGTTGGAAATGGAAAGTGATAAAAAAATGGGTCCACTGCTATATATGATTTCCCTTCATTGACTCTTTCCATCCCCACCCCCTTCTTGGAATTCCAAGAGCTTACACGTGCATGACAATAAATTGAAGTAAACATAAATTATGTTCAGGTTTAGTTGACAAACATACATTTTAGATAACTAACTTGCATTGGCTCTTTGAAGAATTGAAATCCCGTTTCAAGTTTGGTGTAATTTCTTGCCCCATCAGTTGAAGTTTTTGTTGCACCCCATGTTCCCTTGAAAAGCAAACTTTGTTGTGAGGGAAAATGTTGCGAAGGAACTTCATCACTTTTTCATTGTTTTGGTCAAAATGGATTAGATGATGCTTGAGAGTTGGATGGGAAGGCTCAATAGCGTTGTTTATGGGACATGATGTTTATGTCTTGATAGGTCATCAGAAACATCCATATCTAGATTTTTGGCAAATCTAAAGGTGTAGAAAGTGGGACATCATTGTAAGAGATAACGCTTTTATGACTATCTAATAGAATGGTGACAAATCGGCCTTTGAAAATTGGACTTGGCATTATAGGATTGTAATTTTACAACTTGTGGTTGATTAGAGTTTTCCAATCCCATTCACTGAGAATTACATATTCAAATGTTCATGACACAAAAGGATACATTTGACATTTTTTTCTAATAATATATGTATATTCTTTAGAACTAAATTGAGTTGCAACTTCTCTCATTCAAGTGACAGAACATAATGTAGTATGAAATATTATTACATCTAAATAAGCATTTCAACATGATTCCTAATATAAGTTTGTTTGAGTTTTTGTTGGATCATTGTTGGAACTCAAAAGGGATTTATGATTATATTAGTATGCAATTTTTGGACCCCCTATAAAGAGACTATGACTTGTCATTGCTAAAAATAACATCAATTTTTGGGGCTCTTACAAATATCAAGTCTTTACCAAAAAAATTGTGTGGGTCACTTATATAAAAAGTTAGTAATCATAGGTGTAGTTGCCATACTTAAAAATCATTTTAAACCTAGCCTTTAAGTACCAAGTAGTGCAATTTCTTTGAGTAGGATAGGCTAATCCATCTCATAAGACAACTTCAACTCTCATTTATGCCCTTGTGCATATTGGCAAAGGCACTCAATGAAGTTGCTTGTGATACAGAATGAGAAGTTTTTGTTTAGTTATCAATCCAAGTTTTCTAATTTCACAATACAATTAAGGTGGATTCACCTAAAATTATATCTTGTCTAAAAGTGCCATCATCACTACATATACATTTCCAAAAACAATGTGTATGAATGTTGAAAAAACAGTTTAAGGACATCTAAAGTAGAAACATCCATTCTCGTCCTTGCTCCCATTCTTGTACCTTGTATAGATTGCCACAAAATATATCCCTAGCCTTCTATTAATGTCTCCACCAAATAGTTAACTTTGATTTCTTGATATATTTAAAGAACACATACTTGGCTCTCATTTGTTGACTAATGATTTTGGTTCAAGATCTACTTAAGTGACAATTTTAGTGGTTTAAGGTGTTGACACTTTGAAAAATCATAGAAACTACACACCATGTCTAAAAAATCTAATTTTCTTCCTCCAATATTTATGATTTTCACTTGTTAATACTTTATAAATATTATTTTAAGAAAAATGTGCCCCCATTTGTGTTGAATTGCTTGTTATTGACAGTTCTTGATGTTTCCACTACCAAAAAAACTTTGACCCTACATAACTTCTGCGTATGGTGTCGAAATGCCACATTCTCTGGTGTGTTGGAACCTCCTTTCACTTGACAGCGAAAAAAATAATGAAAATTTAACCAGTCTAATTAAAAATACTAACCAGGCACAGCAGCAAAAAGTGGCGGTTTCTGGGGTACCCACCCACCTTATAATAACTTAAGCCTTTGCCAAGACTGACTGACTGATTCTCTTCCAGGGAGTTCCAGCTGATAACGTCTGTGTGTTTCCCTCTTTACATGCCAATCTCATTAGGTGATATCTCATCAATTCCGACTGCAAGTGGACACAGCAGGGAGCTGACTAACAAATAGTTAATTTAACACCACCTGGCAGAAAAAGGTTTTGAAGAAAATTTATGATACAAGATTATATGGGAAAGTTGGTTGAATGGAAGGTGATGGAAAGATATGTCCTCTGGGCATAAGATTATATAATGGCAGCCAAGTAGAGCCTGTGTTTTTGCCAAGATGGTACAGCAGCTCCTCCAACATAATTGCCCCAAATTCAATCACTTCCAAGCCCTAACCAGTGTTCAAATTCGACCCACCAGTCAGCGGTCAACCCTGGGTGCTGCATGTCCGCGTAAACTATTTTCTGAGTAAGTTGCTATTGATTGCAAATCATACACTATTTTCAGCTTGTGTGTGAAACTTAACTTGAAGTCGATGATGTGATACTCTGCCATTGATAAAAAGAAATTGGGCATTTGTCAAAGATTACTAACAGTGTTTATTTGGTGGAGTCTCACAACACCAATTTCATGGACAAGTTTGTGTTGAGTTATTGTACAGGCTTGCAAAGATGCAACAGAGAGACACCTTCATCCAATCCATACAAGTCTTCAGTAGTTGTGAGAACTTGCCTTTTCAATGCATACAAATCTTCAGCACTTGTGTGCAAGATCACTTCTCAGCTACAGTAGACTTGCAGGCCTTGAAACTCTTAAACCTGAAGTCACTTTCTATTGGAATTGGGCTTTCACAACAGAAGTGACTCTTATATGTCCATGAGCATGAGATTGTGATTGAAGCTTAATATGATCTTAGACTGTAAGCTCTACCTTGAAATTGGCAACAAGAAACACATACACTGTAGTGTACATAGAACAAACATATGAGTGGCAAGCTCTTCAAACTTCTGGTTCCTCCTACGTGAGATCCAGGAGCTCACGATCGTGCACAAAAAATTCAACTTGGCCTCAAGATATTGCAGGAAAAGTCTACAATAATCCATATGCTTTTTTCATGAGAGTTGAAGCAGCTTCTCAAGAATGTTCCGAGTTTGAGGAACAGCACATTCCAACTATTTCATTGAAAGCAAGCGAAGAAAAGGAAACAACAGAAAGTAAGAAAATGAAGCAGACAGACACCAATATTGTACAAATTAAAACTGGCAGGATAATTTTTTTGCTGTTGCACCAGGCACTCAGATTGATCCTCTCCCTCTCTCCCTCCCTCTGCTTCTCCCTACTAAAAGTACACCTATTCACACTGTCTGCTCTCTAGTCTCTACCACCTTGGAAATTGGCCCGCGTGTACCCCTCAGCATGCTCCTCCCTGTGGGCTCTGGGTGGCTTAGGCTCTAAACCTCATGAGCCACGGAAGGCACCTTCTTCAAGGCAGCCTTACTAAGGTTATATCATTAAAATCATCTCACTCACTCACTCGATCAATCGATCAATCGATCAAAACTACTAAAAAAGATAACTGTTTTTGGAATTTACACGATTGTGCCCTAAAAAAAACAGAATCCACACCTAGCCTCTGTGTGTATATACAGCAGAGACATGGGACTACTGCATGTCATGTCAGGTGAAGCAACTAACTACGTAAAGAAGAAGAAAAGTCAAGTCCAAGTTAGGGTTGAATGATCGAGAGATGAGGATCAGAACTGAGATCCTTCATAGGTTTGACCAAATGCCCAATCTGGAGGAGCGACGTCGTTGGAAACGACTGTTTTGCCATCACTCGTGGTCACCATGAAGGAAAGGCTTTGGCCGCCCATGTTCACGGAGCTTTGCCAGATCTGCCCAAAGTTGCGTGTCATGGTCACCCACTTTGTCTTCGTACCACGAATGAACACCGCTTGGACGTCGCCCATGCCGCCCACGTTGGTGACGAGCACCAAGTTCATGAAGTTGTGACCACTCATGCTGAAGCGAATGCCGCCCGTCTTCATACATGCAGTCCTGCAATTGCAACCGCATTCAATTAATCCCTCCTCGTAGACATCCTAATCCTTCCTTGTAGGAACAAATTCTTCCTCACTACAGGAGAATTCTAAACTTTTACTTGTAGAATAAACCAACACATGTAGTAGAATTTCGCAAAATTAGCACGCTGCCTAAGAGAGCACTCATCGGGAACCAACTCATATTTGAGAATTTAGGATTGGCACGGTACCTAATAGAGATCTAAAAGTCATCAGGAACCAACACATATTCGAGAATTTAGCGTTAGCATAGTATGTAATAGAAAACTCATCAGAAACCAATACACAGTTGAGAATTTAGCATTTGCATGGCACCTAAAGGTAGAGGATACTAAAGTCGTTTAGGGTTCTGATCCTGAGAGAGAACCTTGTTACCAAAATTTCATCTCTTCCAATCGATCAACACTTGGTTGGCCTCCAATTTGCAACCATTGGTCATGACTTGCCACATGATGTCTCAACGCCACTGATCTTTGAATGGAATATCACGAGTTTTCTACTACAATTGTAAGCTTAGATTTACAACCTCAATTTCATTGAATGACTGAATTAGATATCATCCAATACATTGAGTGATGAGATATACCAATTTGACCTTGGATCTTATACCCAAAGTAATCTCTCAAAAATCACACAAACTCCCCCAACATTTAGCAATGTAAAATCTCCATTCATCGTACAATAAGGAGAGGTTCCACTGACCATACAGGTTAACTTCAATTTGAACCTTTCCCTGAAATAATCTAGAAACTTGTACCATCTAAAATTTTGCACATTTAGTTTGTGTTGAGCTACAAACCAATTGCGAAAAAGTAAAATTCAACAGATCAAGTATATATTTTCACAATTAGCACCATTCAAAGCTCACCTGTATGGTCAATGAAGGCTCTGCCTGAAGTAATATCCTGTCTTATGGAGATCGAATTCTTAAACAGGACTCACTACTACATGTACGTGGTAAATGAATCATATATACAGTGCAATACCTTCGGTAGATGACAGGCACAATGCCGGCCTTGTAGGAGGCGATTTGCTGAAACGCCGGCATGGACATGTCGAAGTGGTGCAGCGGCAGATTACACCATCCGCCGTTGTTGTCCGGCAAGGTCGGGTTTGGAGGGCAGAAGTTGGTGACCGTGACCTGAATAGGTGAAGTGTCGGAATGGCAATCTTTCTCCGACCCGGCGCACTTCACTTCATAGCAAGCCCCGCAAGCCAGCCCTCGGTCGAACAAAGCAGAGCTGATGGCCACCGTGTTGGTGCCGTAGCCTGTGCTGTAGAGGTCGCCATAGCCACACGCACCTCCTGCAGAGAGTATCACACCCAAAATCATATCTAAAATCACACCCAAAACCACATCAATGGGTTCTTGTCTCCCTCCCTCTAGGGCAGATCTGAAAACCCTGTTGGTACAAGTAAAGTTTTACTAATGACTTCTCGATGACAATCCACTGTAAAATTACACCCAAAATCACACCCGTGGGTACAGGTCTCCCTCCCTCTAGAGATCTAACCCCCTTTTTCGTATAAGTGGAGCCTCCCTAACGACTCCTCAATGACGATCCTCTGTGTATGTGTTCTTGAGCGTGAGAGCTTCGTTCTTGATGCTTTGGTAGTTCTTACAAAACGTCTAAACTAACAGCTACATCGTTCTCCTCAAACAACCAAGAGTTTCAAATGAACCTACCACTGTGTATAAATCATCAATTCCTTGTACCTCATGTCCACCGAACTAAAACACATAATCCCAGCATGATCTGCACAGAAAGGATATAGCAATCCAATACTACCTGTTGTGCCGCCTAGGGCAGATCTGAAGCCCCTTTTCGTAGATATGTAAAGTCTCACTAACGACTCTCAATGACAATCCTCCATGTATGCGTTCTTGAGTGTCAGAGTTTCGTTCTTGATGCTATAGTAATACTTGCAAAAACGTCTACACTCACATCTACAAATCCTCAAACAACCCAGAGATCAAGTTTTCTACTAAACCTACCCACATACGAGTGTACCACCAATTCCTTTCTATCTCCTGTCCATCGAACTCAACCACCGAATCCCAGCATGATCTACGTACACAGAAAAAAGGACAGTGCACTGCAACACTACCTGTTGTGCCGCCGGCATCACTTCCGCCATAGAAAGTGGCGTGAGCCGTGTTCCACTCACTTTGAGCTCCCACATGTTGCTGTTGTTCTTGCTGTACCAAGAGCACCACCAATGCCACAACGGAAGTCCACATCCTATCTGCACACACACAATCAAGAACCCAAAACACACACAAACACACATATCCACCAACTCCAGTCAGACCCTAACACAAAACCAACCCCAAAAATCCAATCCAACAAAGACTCGCCACCACCACCACCACAACACACAATCCCCCCTCCTGTTGTACACCAAACCCCCCCATTCCAACAACAACACTCACAATGCACGTCATTCCTCTCCCATTGCCCCAACAACCTGGATTGCCCTAACCTCCTCCTCAAGCCAAAACTCCACACCGCAACCACAAATGCTCTACTGCAGGATCAAAAACCTCGTGACTGAGTTCACACACTCCATACATTACATACATGTACGCGTTTCATACCCCAAAGCTCGCTGATATATGATTGATCGAGTCCCAATGCGTGTAAGTCGAGCTTGAGACTAGGTCTACTTCGATCGAGTCCCCCAAAGTCCCAATGCAAAAGTCCCCAAAGCTCCCACTTTGTGCAACAAGAAGAAGCCGATAGTACAGGAAACAAGAGAAGATAGATAGGATGGATAGTTAGATAGAATGAAAAGCTTCGATCGAGGACTCCTGAAGCGAGGTTCAAGCTTTAACATGCAGTGAGAGTATCAATGGAGGAGAGAGAGAGAGAGAGACTGATGAGAGCTTGGGTGTTGTGAAGAAATAGTTGGGGTCTGTTATGGGAGAGAGAGACGGAGAGAGAGAGATGGAGATGGAGCTTGTGTGTTTGTAAGTTAAGTGTATTAGCTTAGCTTAAACTTGGTTTGAGAGTTGCCTATTAAGTTGAAGCTTAGGTTGCGTTATTAGAACTAGCTTCACTGAGTGCATGCCCTGGGAGGAGTCCTGACAAGGTCATCTTCACTGCCTGTTGTTGGCCTGTTGTTGGCCTGTTGTTGGCCTGAGCTGTCTGAGTTCCGGAATTAAGTTTGGGGTGCAGAGGGGGAGTGTCCTTGTGGGTGAGTTATGGGGTGGAGAGGAGGGCAAAGGAAATTTAAAAGGGAGAGAGGAGGGCGGGCAGGTGTGTGTGAGAGTGTGTATGTGAGGTGAGAGGAGGGATTGTGGGTTTGAAATGTGCCGACAATTGGATTTGCATTCATGGCTTTTATTTTCACCGAAAGACACAACACTGAATGGCTAAGCTTGGTAAGGTAGGAGGCTGATAAGTTGAGCACTTAAGCCCTGGAACTGAATTTTGGGCTGGTGTAACTTCTCAAAATATTTTTCAGTAAATTTTCCTTGAAAGACAAGAGGAATTGGCATCTAATCCAAGTTGTTTCATGTTTTTTGGATTATTTCTGATTTAGTTACGAATTTTCAAACGAGAAGTGTCGTAGGTCCCTATTTATGATCCTAGGTCTTTCATAAAGTGTTCACTGCAACTTCTAAAGAGAAATAGGGAAAAGCAAGGAGATTGATTGGCTCTTGCAATAATAAATAATATTTTTTCTCAATTTTTTCAAGACTATGGAGGCCAATTTAAGAACCACTTGCAATCCATTCCAATGCCATTTATAGGGTTGGTTCTAAATGCACGATTGGAGTTTGAGCACCCTACCTTAGTGGTAGAACCATCCATTGTTGACCACTTAAGCAATCTATGCATGTTTTGGAGTAGTAGAAGGCATTGTCAATTCTATAGTATGCAGGAAGATAAAACAATTATTGGGATTGCCAGATTTTCGTGATTTTATTCCTTGGATTCCAATTACTGTGAATTTTGGAAGTAGATAGCTGGTCCGAACCTACTTACAACCAATTCAACATGGAAAGTCTTCCAATTTGGATCATTCAAAAACTTCTTTCCACTTACTACTTTGGGATTTGTGTCCTAATTTGATTAGTCTTAACTTTGAAAAGGAGAAGAAAAAACATTCAAAACTTGGGTTGAACATTTATTTGAGCCTTGGTTGGAAATAATACACCCTCCAAGTTGAAAATGGGTCCCTAGTTGATAATGGGCGGTTCTACCATAGGTTGCTCCATATTTACTTTCTTGAGATTGCACACTAATAATTTATAGAATCAATGAAATGATGAATAATGAAAAAAGTTGGGTGTTTAGGTTGGATGTTCAATTACTCATCTTGTAGATTTTGAAACCTCATTTTTTTTTCATCATGTAATCCAAGTGTCAAATTAAAAATTGGCAAACATTCATAAAATTGCCCAAAATTAGCTTTTTTATTAAAAAGGTTATCAAGCAAACTTTTGATTAATTTTAGAATTTGTAATCATAAAATCTTAATTTTGATTAGTCTTGGGGTCATATACAAAAAAATATAGGGTCTAAAAGTTCTGTATGTGTAGGGACAAAGTTTGCAAAGTGGAGCTAAATGTGTTTTGTCCAAGACTACTCAAGCTTTTGGTAGTGTGACTTTGTTCAACTTTCAAGCCCTATAACTCAAATTATCTTTACAAAAAAGGTTCAAGGATTTCAAATTTTGAGTAGAGCTTGAAGTTAAGAAGAAATATGCAAATTTTCAAAGGAAAATGATCTGCTTTCTTTGGTAGAGTTCAAGCCCCAAAACCAAAACAAACAAACTACTAGATCATCATAAGAATTGCTCCATGGAGTGAGTTTAAATACCCTCACTATTTCCTTACAACTTTCAATAGTTTTGACGATTGTAATCTCATCGATGCAAAGTATAACATTCACAAGTTTAAAATATAGCTTACTTACCACATATGTTATACATGCCCTACATTGGATCGACATGAAAATTTGTTCCTTTAGTATGAGTGTATCCTAAGAAAGAAAGCATTTAGTAAGTGGAATGACAATGATTGTTTTCAAGAGCTTACAAAGGCTTACAATATCTACTTAAACAAATGGAGTGCATCCATGTTTAACGATTTTTATCAATTAGTGTGACTAACTTGGTTTCTTAACACTTCATGATTTTTGTATAAGGTTATGAATCTATTTGAGTTTAGATGGGAATAAAATAATTTGAAAAAATAAAAATTTATAGCTTGAATCTTATTAAGCTATTATTTATTTTGCCTCCAAAGATAAATATCTACGTTTTTTTCTCCTATTTTTTTCCTCGAGATTAGTTCTTTGGACCAAACATTTTCCTTGTTGACAATGACCAAGTCTAGTGATGTTAATTTTGTCTCCATCTATCTTATGTTTTTTAAAATTCACTTCTTACCTTAGAATTCTAAAGTAAGAAGTTATGTTTTAAAATAAAAAATAAAAAGTGAATTTGAAAAGAAATATTCTTGTTTGAAATGATCCAAAGTGAATTACAATTTTGAAAAGTCATCCATTATTTTTTACAACACCAAGTCTAATGCATTATAGTCAAGCATCATTAATGAGTTCCATTTAGTCTTTTAAATAACATTCAAGTTTCAATATTTTGTACTATTTGACAAAACTATGTGTTTGTTTATCAATGTGCAAAAAATTTATAAATTTTATAAGAAGTTATCTTTGTTATATTTTTATGATAAAAAATAAATCAATTAGTAAATGTAAAGAGAAATTATCTCCTTAATTTGACAAAGTCTTTACTAGGTATAAGTGGTCATGACAAATAGTATAAAAGTCTTCAGGAATTACTTTATTTATTACATCCAAAGCACCTATGACCATGACTTGCAAATCAAATAAGTGAATAACCACTATTAAGGTAAATTTAGCCTTATAGAATTGATTGATGAAATATTGTTCTTTTTCATATGTAGAAATGTCTTTTTGTTGAATTCTAATTCCATTGGATGTATTAATGTCTTTTGAAATGGATACTTGATAACGCAAATATTGACAAGATAGGTTTTTGTCTAGAAGGTGTAACTATACCAAATCAAAGTACAATTCTTGTAAGTTCAAAATTATTGGCTCAAATTATTGGGCTACAAGCAACAGTTTTTTTCTTACAAAATATCCTCCATTTTAAAAGATTTTACCAACAACATCCTTTGAGATAATTTTCAATGACACGATGACAAGAAAATACTTAATGATTCTTTGAAAAAACAGTGGCTACTAGTATTCCATTGCAAAATCTCAAAATTAAAAGAAAAATATCCACTATTGTAAATACATTATTAGAGAAGAAAGCAACTTCTTTATGATAGTTTGTAGTGCCCACACTAATTATATTCTTGGAATATAATACACTCCTAAGATTGCATGATGACATGTTTAAATATTTTATATTAAATCCATAAAAGAATAAAAATAACTTTGATCAAAACTACCAACAAACATGAAGAATTTTTGGATGTTATCTTATTAGCTGATTATGTATGAATTTATAAAACATTTAAAATAAAAAAATAAAAAAATCGAGTTACAATCAATTTGTAAAATATTCACCTCAATTTAGTTATTTTTATTTCAAATTTTCAACTTTTATGATTTTTTTACTTTTCAACAATTCAAATCACTATAATTTTTATTGAACTTAGCATTGATATGAATAGTTCTTTTTCTTGAGAGTAACTTATGGCTTTTTTAAAGTTTTATTTTTCATTGTTTGATCACATTTTGGGCATATCACGCGACATTAGAGACAATAAATGTAGTTGGTTTCTAATGACTAAATAAAAAAAATTTAACCCAAATTTTAGTGTTCAAATGACTCTAACAAGCTTATAGAACTTCTTTATTGTTGACCTAAAAAGTAAAAAGGATTATTTTTATTTTTTTATATGTAAACCTTAGACCTTATTGCACTGATTGATTTGAAATTTTGAGATAATTATCGTTCTGCCTACTTTGAATATATAAAAATTTATTGATGGTGTTGTCCACCTATTTTTATTTTTATTTTTTTGTTCAATTACTACATTCATATAATGCACGACATTGTTCCAAATACTCCATGAAACTTATAAAAGCATCCCATTAGAGGCTCTAGTAACCATAGAAGTGAACTTTAATTCATCCTAAGTGTTGAAAATACTTGATCTATTCACATTTAGTTTTTGTAATTAATTAGTAATTTATTAAAAAGTGAATGGGCAAATTATAGTGATCAAAAGTTTTAAAGTTTATAGATTATTATAGAAAAAGGTTCAAAATTCACCTTTGTGATCTATAAAATCTCTCCCTTATTATAAGGTGCATAGAGTTTGTACATTAGATCAATCAAAACTTGAATTCACTTTTATTATTATTTAAATGTACATTAATAAAAGCATTTTGTTAAATTTTAAGAAAAAAGAAGCTAAATCTATTAATATCATTTATAATTTGGTGGATTTTATTAAAAAAAATCTTTGGTATTCTTATATATATATGACATTATTAATTATCAATGTTTGAAATATTTAATTTTTTGAGGTATACACAAGATTGTTAACCCCTAATTGCCCAAGGCACCAAAATCTAGTGTTTGCAAAACTTTGAAGTTAAATAAAACCTAGCCAAGTTGCTATTTTTAGTAGTTTATATTTTTTTAAGTTCTTCTTGAAGTCTAGTTTTAGTATCAGAAATCTGATCTTGAAAATAAATGATAGTGATTTTTCTATTCAAGATTTTGTGCAAAGGTACCTATTGCAATCTTGACTTCCCATAGTATTGAGAGCTCTTCAAATACACTAGATCTTGGAGAAAAAATCACATTCAAAATTCATTTAAAAAAATTATAGAGTAGATTTTAAGATGACATAAATTGATTGGAGTTATAAATGTCAAGCCTTTTAATCTCATGTTTTTTTGGTCACTAGTTTTTTAGATTTGACTTGTGAAGAGAAGATTGAAAGACTTCACATCACTTTTGTAGTTTTAACACCCTCGTGATCAAACATTATAATCTTTCACTCCATAAGTGATGTTGTTGTGTTTTTCTTTTCTATGAAATCTCTAGCATGTTTAATTTGAATTTGTACAATTACAATTCAAAAAAAATTGATTCACTTTATCAAAATGTTGGCATTTTGTTCAATTTAAAGCAAATTCCAAGAAGCTCAAAATAAGCCTTGGGCATTTAGGAGGTAAATAAGGCAAGGTTATAAAGATTTATTATATATATGTATTAAATTTCAAATAAATAAATCATTTATTACCCCCTAAAAGACTAAAGAGACCACTTTAGTTTTTTTGAAAACTTGGGCAAGCTCTATTGATTTTATAATTTGGAATTTTTACATAAAATCTTTAGGACAGATGCTAATCTATTATAATCTACTCGTCAAAATTTGTTTTACATCATTTTGATAAATATTTCAAAAAGCATAAGTTTTTATTAGAAATAAAAATATATTAAAACTTTATTTATTTATAGATTGATACCTATATAGAAACATTTGAACCATTCAATTCCAAATAATAAGATGAATGTTATGAGGAATTTCATTTTATGGGCAATGAAAGTAGGAAAAACATATAAAGTTGTTTGAACTCAATTTTGAAAATTTCCAAATGAAAACAAAAACATAGGATATATATTGCTCACTAAACATCCTCACCATTGATAATTACAGTCCTAAATTTCTTATCAAATTTATTAGCACTTTAAGTTTTCTTTTTATCTAGTAATACCTTCTACTCTAAAGTTTTTTAAAGATAAATATGAAAGTTTTTTTGGTTCAATTTTTTCCATTTAATTTCAGCTCAATTTACAACATATTGACTAAGCTCATAAGCTATGGTTCATACAATTTATTTTTTGAAATGTTGAAAGGTAGAACTACACCTTTTGGTAAGGCTAGAACAAACTATTTTGAAAGTTTAGGCACAATGACTTTGTAAGGAATAAAAATTTATACTTTCATTTTTGAAAAGGATGTCCTTGAATAAGTTCACTAAAATCTCCAAGGGCTAGCTTTGTTAAAGAATAAATAAAGATGAAGATTCTAGTTTTGTTTTAGATACAAGAATTTTAGAGCAATTTTGGACCTCAAAACATGGCAATCTTGTAGGAATTAAAGTATTTGAGTTTTACTTAGTTTTTTTTTCCATCATTGTACTATTATTTAACTCATGATTTTATTTTTTTAGTTCTCAAATTTTGAAAAAAGGTATATTTACATCAATTTACCTTCAAAGATATAAGAATGTAATGATTTAAACTTTATATATACATACATACATACATAGTTTTAAAATGCAATCTACTAAAATATTTAACTATGTTTTATATAAATATTTTTTAATATACAAATACACAAAAGAATACTAAAAAAATCATATTGTTGCATAGCACCATCAACCCCTAAAGTATATTTTACCATTAAAATGTCTAAAATTGCCATTTCAATGCATTAATCCCTAAATGCCCAAGGCATCAAATTCTAACGTTGACAATACATTGAAGTTAAATAAAACCAAACCAAGTTGCTATTTTTAATAGTTTACATTTTTGAAAAAATCTTTTTGAAGTCTTGTTTTAGCATCAAAAATACAATTTTGAAAATGATTGATTATAATTTTCTTATTCAAGATTTTGTGCAAGGGTATCTATTGCAACCTTGACTCTCCATAGTGCTTAGAGAAAAATTCATGTGCAATCATCATAACCAAATGTCTCTCATGTGAGCCATCTTTTGGGTGGATAGTGTTGAGAGCTTTTGGAAACAAGCCTCAAATGCACTAGATCTTAGAGAAAAATTCACATTAGAAATACGTTTTAAAAAAATTGTAGAAGAGATTTTAAGAACTCAAATCATAAATTGATTGAGGTTAAGAATATTATGTCCTTTAATCTCATATTTTTTTTGGTGACCAATTTTTTAGATTTGACATGTGAAACAAGGATTGAAATTAAAACTTCAAATCACTTTCACAATTTCAACACCTTTATGGTCAAACATTATAGATTTTCAATTTATAAATGATATTGTTGTATTTTTTTCATATGTGATCTCTAAAATATGTAGTTTGAATACATATAGTTACAATTCAAAAAGAATTAATACAATTTATCAAAATGTTGACTATTTGTTCAATTTAGAGCAAATTCTTAGAAGTTCAAAAAATACCTTGGGCATTTAGGGGTTAAATAAATAAAAATATGTGTTTTTTATTTTTGAATATTATCATTCAATAGTGTACTAGACTACTAAAGTAAATGGGCATACTACTATTTTCAATCATCTAAATTTTGCCCTTAATTATTTATCCAAATGGTTCATTTGAAAACAAAAATGTAAATTGTGTGTGCATAGAGGCAAAATTTTAATTGGGTGGTCATAGACTTGTTCACCTTGTCTGAATGTGAGGAAATTTTTGAAAACCATAAAGTTTATATTGCAAATATTAAGGTTTAAAGTTAAAAGAACAAAAATGTGTCCCTACTTGACAATATAGTAGAAGTTGATCCCTTTGCAATGAAATTTCGAGATATACATAGTTGGGATTTTTGACCATTTTATGATATATTATATTAGAGTTTCACATAGGCCAATTTCAAATAAAGCAGATACCATGGGTGCACAAGGGATGGGTAGGATATGTTGCACCAAACTACCTATTTGTCTTGCATTTTTTTTGGCCAATTTCAGTGTAGATTCAAGCCCTCTAATTGGAGAAAAAACATTATTTGTATGGAAGAGCTACATATCTACTTCTTGCAACAAGGTTTTCAAGAAGATCCTTTACACAATTGACTTTATTATAACTACTTAAATTTCATTTTATCACTTTAAGGGCACTTGGTTCTTTAGGGATTAATCTATAGATTGCACACAGAGTACCATTTACAAGCAATTTAGCTGAGACATGTGTATCTTTTGTAAGTTATTTTTGCTTTCAATCAATCCCTAAATAACCCAAATGAATGTTTGGGTTGTGTATATTTTAGTTGTATATTTGTGTTATACATTTTTCTACAATTGGTATTGCATTTCACTATATTCTACATATGATAATATAGTAGACCATAATTCTAAAGTAAATTGTATCAAACTATCAAGACCTAAACCACTTCATACCAAATGTTTTATTGAAGTAGTAAAAACATATTCAATAGATTCTTAAAATAGAAATATCTCTTCAAAATTTGTGTTTTTTGCATATAAGGTTTTTTGAAAAAACAAATTTTCTATAATTTTAGCATTTTTTTTAGAATTATTTTTTGAGGCCCTTGATGCTTGGATACAATATTCAAGTACAAAACCAATTTTCAATTTACAACACAAATTTTATAGGATTTAATCTTACATGGAGCATATACACAAATATTACAAATTGAATCTTATATTGTGCATTAAGTAGAACTCCTTCCCATTCACCCTCCATTTTTGTCAAATAAGTGTCTACTAAAGTGTTGCAAATATGACCATAGCTATTTAGTTTAAATGGCTCCAAATTTACAAATGGTGCTTCATGATTGTAAAGTAACAAGCTCTTAATAAATGGTTTTTAAGCCTTTCTGAAGATACTCCAAATATATAACTACTGAATACTTTATGGTTACTTCATGTCTTGACTTTGAATATTTACAAAAGATTCAAAAACTATCCAAATTTCTTATTTTTGATAATAAACATTAATGATTTTCATTTGTTTTCATAGCAAAAAAACACCTAATTGTAATTTTGGCTTCATCTATACATTGACATCAACTTAAACGAATGGTAATAGATGTTTCTACCTTATGCACGTGTTGATATAACTATAGTGTCCACTCATTCATGTGGAGAACATATTGAGTATTTGATTTGTTTAACCCCTAAGCATTCCTAGCATTTGGGGGTTTTAAAACATCATTGCTTTTGAAGTATTGTAGGTCTAAATGTCATTAAGGTATAACAATGTCAATTGTATAATCTTGTAGTGTATGTATTGTAGATAACAGGAATCAAATTTGGAATTGTTTGGCCTTATAGATTGCAAAACTATAATGTTTTAGTCTTGAAAAAGGATATAGTAATTTTCCTAGCTACACATTAGAGGTGAAATTTGATTTCTAAGCCTACTCAAATGAAAACAATTAAGCTATAAAGCATTTCAAAACCAACATACGAACACATTGGTAAAAAAAATATCATTCAATGCTTCATTGTGTTTGCAAAATGGCTTAAAAATTGTCAAAAAGAGTTGTAAAACAGCATCTAGGATTGAAACTCCTTCTACTAAAATGCTTCTTAATTCAACACTGGTAACTTTTTGAATTGGCATTAAATTTTAAATACATAAAACACAAACTAACTAGTATGCACAATTTTTCAGAATTTTTTTATGTTGGAAACAATCATTGTTTGAAGAAGAAATATGACATTGAAGTTCACTATAAACCAAAAATGCCTTTATTTTGAACTTCGAATTGCTCCCAAACATTTGAAATAACTTGGATCAACATGAAAATTTTACCACAACAACTAGACTTCAAGGGAAACCTGATTCAACAAATTTCATTGAAAACTAACATTAGATAAAGGAGATACAAGCAAGCCCTTGACCGAGTTGCATTCATCAAAATGCACTTTGGAGAACCAACATTGAACCCAGGAACTTCAAATGGCTCCCCCCAAAATTGGATTGATCTGAAATTTTTACCACCCAAATAAGAAGAAAGGGTGCAAATTTTCAAACAAATTTCATTAAATTTGAACATTGGATGCAAAGGTTACAATGTTTCAAATTGGACTTCCAGTACCATGTGGGGACCAGCAACACTTTTGATCACTGCAGGTGCTTAGGAGTTATTAATATCATGTGCATTACTTTCCTTCTCTTTCTTTTTAACCCCTTAAGGACCATAAGGTCACCATATGGCTTTTACAACATTGTTTTTTGCACCATATGACTCTTATTATTTAGCTTAGCTTATCAATGCCACTGAGAGTGTTGCACGGATCTTGTTGTGATATAAGTTAAAGGTTTGAGCAATAAGGTCAGAAGGGGAACATGGTGGTTATCAACGACTTTGTCAGAGGCTGCACGTCAATTAGGCCATATACTTGAAAGTCCCGGACCAGACGGGCACCCCGCCAGTTTTAAATTTGATGGTAATTTATCATCCACCAGATGGATGACTGATCCCCTTAATCAGGGCTTACACTTTGCGAGTCTTTTAAGGTAGTTTGGGCTCTTAAAAAAAGCGACCATTTTAAGAGCTGATTGTGTTTCTCGGGAAGCTACACTCCCTAGCAAAAAATGTTTTTGTGAATTGTTGGAGGAAGAAAAACAGGATTTGCATTGAATTGGACAAATTGTTTCATTGATTTTTTGGACTTTTGTGGAATTAGTTATGAATGTTTGAAGTTGAAATGTAGGGATCATTAAAAGCAATTGTCTCTTGAAATATAGACTATTGGTACATTGAAGAACACAAAATGTATCTATGTATCATGATTGTTTTTAGAGCATGGGTGCTTTTAGAGTAAATTACCTTGTAGGGACACATAACTTAGCATCCATTTGCATATCTTGAGACTTTCTTTTTTCCAAATTCTCAAAGAAAACATTTGAAAGTACTTCTTTTAGGAGTTTTGTGAGAAAATGAATAATTGGTTTGATCAATAACACATAAAGTAGGAGATGTGGTCATTTAATCCTAGAAGGACATTATGAATACTAAGTGTTTGATGGATGGCAAAGAATCTTTCTATAGAAGACAAAAGTGTAGATATTCATCCAACCTTGGAATTTTGTGTAAAAAAGGGAGGTCATACATATTTTGTTGACCTCTGATAAGTGCTTTTGGAAAAAAATTTTAAGCAAATGATTCACACGGTATTGAAATGGATGATTTCTATGGTGACCAACCTGTCCTTCTAGGATTAAGAGCTAATTTAGTAGTTTGGGAGTATAAGAAAGTTATTTCATATTTTGTGAATACTTGGAGAATTAGTTTTGAATTTCCAAAGTTTGCAATCATAAGATTCTAAATGTGTCTTCTTCCTTAAATTGTATAACTTATAAGATTCAATATCACCCTATGCGTCGGATTTGACTAGGGCATGCTTTTAGAATGTGATAGTTAACAACCTACCTTATTACAATATCATTGATGTTTGAACCTTCAATTACATGATGACCTTCTAGTTTAGTTTTGAATAATTTGAGTACAATTTAATCCCTGATGGATGTTTTTATCTATTTTTAGGAATTTCTACAATTTCAATAATTTCATCTTCAATTCATCAATAACATTAAACTTTGATACATTCAAACTCAAGAAATGAAAGACAACTCTTCTATCAAGGAGACTTTATAAGAGTTTGGATTATATTTATAAGAGTTTGGATTAATATGGATTATTTACAAGACAAAATCAACGATAATCCACCCAATAAAACAAAAGGTAGGCAATATAACCATCTATTCTCGAAGGCTTGAATGGACAGATTAGTACCCATGACTTTATCCAAAGCTTGAATAGAAAGATGAGTATCTATGACTTTATTCAAAGGCTTAAATGGATAGATTGGTATCTATGATTTTATCCAAAATTTTGAATGGAAAGATTAATACCCATGACTTTGTCTAAAGGCTTGAATGAAAAAGATTTTAGTACCCACTACTTTGCCCAAATGCTTGTATTAGCTCTCCTAACAAAGTTAATTTGCAAAGATTTATTCTCATGAAAGCAATTTCATTGTAGTTATACTTAATATTTGTATACTTTTATTTTATTTCCCATACAATCTCTACTTTCTAATAGTGTTTTGAAACTAACGTCTTCAATATAAGATTGGAAGTCAAAAATGGATAAGCATAGACAACCTACAAAATTGTAAAAATTGTATTGTCCAATTTTTTTACAATTACAATATTATAACCTTTTAATCTTCTAGTTTGCCAAAGCTCATTTTTCAAATTTGGTTTGAAATCTAGCTATATGACTATTAGATACTATGATTTGATTGCTAAAACCTAATTCAAACTTTGGGGTATTCTTCATTTTCAAAGAGTGTTTCTATGAACATTGAAGCCTTCATTTCAACCAATGACCCTCACTACTCATAAGTATAAAAAGCTTATACATATCCAAATCTCATTATTTTTTATTTAAATCATGTGCTTGGAAAGGTTGTGGATAATCCAACAAATACTTTGATGGATGAAAATAGGTAGATTGGAGTGGATTATAGTTTTTAAATACTTTAAATGAAATTAATCAAATTTAATTGAATAGTTTACTTATTAGAACTATCTCACCATTGGATTTGATATCTTTCAATTTGATTTCATTTTAGAACTACTTACAATTTAGATATTTTGTCCATTCCACTTATGTACTTCTATTTAGTAATTTTTTAAAGAGTGAACATCAAGTCCTTTTGGAAATTTGTTTTTGCAGACTCACAAATCAATCCCTCAATAAATTTTAAGAAATTAAACCTCAAAGTGAAAACTTTCAAAGATAAGAGGATTCAAAGTCTTATTATCTAGTGTAAAAGTTGCTCTAAAAATATTCTTTTGAATTTTAAACCTCTGTTCTCTTACAATCTACATGGTCAATGTATTAGAATTTTCTTCTTTGTATTCTCATGCTAGTTTATTTGTAAGATCTTTTGGTTGGAAATGCAACAAAGGCATTTTAAATCACGCACTCTTTACACTAGAAATGACAATTTTATAGTGCTTTTTTGGAAAATGTAGTTGTAAAACTATGGAAGTAAATGTGTCTAAAACAAATTTTTTGTTTGAGATTTTATCATCAACTTTTGTGATTAGTTTTATAATTTTTACCTCCACAATTGTTTCTTGTTTTTTACCTCAAATTTTAGGATATAAACAGTGCCTAACTTTGAATTTTAGTGCATTTTATATAATGCACATTACATGTTCTAGGGCCATGTTAATATTTTAAAATTGAAATTTTTTTGTCGCATTATAAAGAAGTAATGGGTTGCTATTTTTTGAAAGTATAAGTAAAAATATTTTTTTGGTATTAGAGACCGTAAGATGGCCTAATATGCCCATGTGTAGTATACAATGTTACAATGACTTCATAATAAAAGAAAATCACCTTTGTAAAATATCAAAGTTCTTAACAATTCAAAATGGTTTAGAATTTTATTTGGGACAACTTATAGAAAATAGGATATTGAATTTTTTTAGTGATTTATTCCAATAGTTATGATAAATTAAGTTAATTGTGAGGTAAAATTTCAAATAATTTTGACATGGATAAAAAATGATAAGGTTTTTAATTTCAAGCTCAAGATTAGATAGCAAATAACCAATATTTTCAAAGATCATTTTTTCAAGGGTTTCTTTATTAAATCTATATCTTCAAAACAAAGCTTTAGATTATTCCATTTTCATCAATGAAAAGAAAGATATGAAGATTTTTAAATTTCCAGCAATACATTTTTGCAACATATTGTATGAAATTAGTTTTGAGCTCGATTTTGATGATTTTTCAAGAAGGATAGAATTGTACTATAAATTGATCGTTAAAAAGTTATCACTATTGAATTCAAACTTTTCAATTCCATCAAAAGGTTATTTGCAATTTTGTTTTGTTTGTGATCAATAACCCTAATTCATTCAATATTTTTTTCAAAAATGATGCACAATTGAACTTCTTTTTAACTTTTGAAATTTGAATTTTGATGCAATTATCTTCATGTGAATACAATTCCTCATTATTGGACCGTATACAATATTTATATTAAATGTCAAAGTCTAATAAAGTGGTCAAAGAAGACTTCCCAATTTTTTTATATTAACTTCAAATATAACACTTGTATTATTTTTATATCATGTATTTTCAATCTCTCTTGTTTTCTACGTAACTTTTGAAGTGTAAAGCTAATGGATTTGAATTTTTAAAGAAAGATGCACAAGAACTTTTCTAAGAAAATTAATTTAAAGGTTAATTTGTCACAATTATTTTTTTAGTATTTTACAAACTTTGGAGTACCCAAAATGATTGATTCAAGAGTAATCCTCAATCATATATCTATTGTTAACATAAAATGACTATGCAATGGACACCTAAAAATAATAAATATGATTCATTCAAATTGTGTACAAAGACAACTTTCGTGTGCATGTACTTCTAGACATTGAACAAGAGTTTGTCTATTTCTTTGAAATAATTTCATCTCCCAAATGCTCTTATGAAAGGTCAATTTTTCTTTATTGATGATTTAAATGTCACAATGTATCATGGTTGTCACATTGGACAGATTACTATTCATTTCACGTCTTATAGGACAAGTTACTATTCATCAGATGTACGTCTGAATAGTAACTTGTCCTATAGGACGTGAAATGAATAGTAATCTGTCCAATGTGACAACCATGCAATGTATCCACTTTTCTAAAACAGTTCTCCTAATTAAAAAATTATTATGAATTTGATCTTTCTAGCTTAAAATCTTTGAAGAAGTTTAAATATTGATCCTATTGTATTTTATTTCTTAAAGATTAAAATTAAAATTTTAAAGAATCCTTGAAAAAACTTCTAAATTAGATTGAAATATAACAAATAATAAAAGTGTTTCATGGAATCTATTAAAATATTTTTTTAATCCTTGTAGTCTTTTCTACAAAATTTTAAACAAATCACATTCATGTAGTGAAAAAAAGATCCTGTGGTTGAATCTCAAATATTTGGCAATGTTTTGGTTTTTGATTTTATATACTTTAGATTACACTTAAAATGACCATTTTGAGGTTTGTTTTTTGCTTATAGAATTTTAGGGGCTCAAATAATGAAAAGAAATCATAGAAAGTGCATTTAAAATTACATTAAATTAGTCTAGCAAAGGGAGTTTATGTAAAATTTTAAATTATTGCTACCACAATACCCTCCTCCAAACAATCAAAAACAAAATTTGGTTTAAAAGAACTTAAGGGATTAAATGATAATTTTTGCATTAATTTGATCTCAATTTATTCAAATCTCATCCACATTTGAATAAAACTACAATAAAATCATTGTAGAAATGTCAATCACCTATAAAAGAAATTCTCTTTTGATGTTGTACTTATAAAAACATTGGTATATAAAGAAGCACTATTGAAACATCTAATAGATAGAGCAATTGGAAGGGTAACAATAATGGGTCATTTTACTACATTTTTTTTCCAATACTTAACCCTGTCAAAACAAACTTGATCTCTACAAAAATCATCATTTTCTAATGTCATGGGAATCAATTGCTTAAAAAAATGGAAAAGTATTTATTGGAAGTCAAACTACCATAGAAGATATTTTCTTTTCACAACAAAACTTTGAAGATGAATAATTGCACTTCTGTCCTATACAAAAAAATTCTTTGTCATCCATCGGACACTTAGTGTCCACATTAACGTTACAGGGTTAAAGTAGGAGAGGTCCATAAAGCGACCATGCTCTAAAAACCGTCTCTAATACAAAGATACATATTAATGCTTCCTTAATCATATTCATCACTGTATAAACAATGAACGTATCAAGGATGGATCAAATGCTTTTAGTATCATACAAGATTTCCAATTTCAAAATTCATTACTAAATCTAAAAAGGTCCCAAAATACAAAGTGACTTATGTTAAATTTTTTTTTTAAAGGAAAATATATTGAAAAATATTTCTAGAAGTCAAGCCCTCCCAAATTGCGAACAACCTTGTAAATGGTTGCTTTGAGGACCCCTTCTCTCTGCTACCACAATGTTCTTGGTGCCTTGCTAAGACATCTTTGGTAAACTTTTCAGTTTTTGTATACATACAGTGGTCACCTCCAAATGTACCACTAACCCAAAACTGCCATCATCACTCTTAGTTTATCTTTAAAATCAACATGTATCTATCAGTGGATGAAATGATTCCAAAAATCTCTGCCCAAAGAATCTTTGATCCTCCGTAGCTTTTGCATACAATATCCAAAGGCCATGCTCTTACCTATCAATGGAAGAAACAATTCCAGAACTTCTATTTCCAAAACCCATATTTGCTTTGAAGACCTCCTCCCTTTGCTACTACAATGTTCTTGGTACCTGATGGGACATCTTTGGTAAACTTTTCAGTTTTTGAGTATGTAAGTTTAGGTAGTCACCTCCAAATGCACCACTATCCCCAAACCGCCATCATCTCTCTAAAGTTATCTCCAAAATCAATATGCACCTATCAATGGAAGAAATGATTCCAGAACCACTATCCCCGAAAACTTTGACCCTCCGTAACTTTCGCATACTATATCCAACTGCCACGTTCTTTAATGCGTTAGAACCTCCTTTCACTTGCCAACAAGAAATATATGAAAAATTTGACCACTCTAATAATACAAATGAGTAGGCCCACCAGCTTCCCATTCAATGCTGACACTAGGATCATCATCTGAGCACACCCATCCAAACCCATGAAAAAGTTCCTTCAATGTATTCATTCACAGGCATGAAAACAGAGTCCATCGGTCTAGTGTTTCTCCCAGTGGAATCCTCAGCTACTTCGATTCATGACTGAGGAGAGCTGACAACCGGAATCTCGATCAATGTCTTTTTTTTTCTTCCTCTTTTTCTTTTTTCAGATGTCATGATAACGAACTCAAGCACCCCACCCCCCGGGCAGGCAGGCACACTCCATGGCATTCCTCTTCACTTCTTTTTTTTTAGTTTCTTCAGATTGTTTTGCTTGCAAACTGGGCGACAACTTAAACTTAACTTTACTGTACAACTGGAAAAGCCCACTCAGTTGACATCTTCAATACAAGCGGCAATAGGACAACAACATCGGACTGACGGTTCCAACAATCCCCAACTTGGATTCATTATGCTCCACTTTCAAAATATTATACAATTTGATCCTGCACACCTTTGTCTGTTGTTGTACTAGCGGACATCGTCTACATGGATCGAGAAATGGCCACATGAGCCCTAACGAAAATGGTCTCGTTGGTCATGTTGGTCTTCTTTGTGGGGGGGAATTTTGTAGTCTTGTATGCATTCAATCTCTAAGTTGGTAGATCGGGAAATGTCCACAAGAACATTTAGATAACAAAAATTGGTTACATTTGGTTAGATGGCTCTTCTCGTGGGTTAATTCTTTGGTCTACACATTCTGTCTTCAAGTTGGTAAATTAGGAAATATCCACAAGAACCCTAACAAAAATGGTATTATTGGTCATGTCGGCCTTCTGGTGGGGTCAATTCTCTGGTCATCTTTAAATTGGTGTTGGTCTTTAAGAATATGTATTGGAGAGCTAAGAGATTAGTATATTAACATAATGTTGATTTGTTTTGTTGAAGCTTGAATGTCCAATCTTGAATTTTGACTTTTCTAGCTACTTCTCTGGCCATTTTATGGTTGATCTAAGGCATCTCATTGAGCAAAAAGGTTATGAAATATAGGATTTTTTTTACTAGCCAAGAAGAAGGGGGTATCATTGTCAAGTTTGGCATTTATATATGACTCTTTAATGAAGTGTCCATTAAACATCCTTTTAAGCATTAATCTAAATTTCCTAATTCTTGACATCTAATGGATCCTTCCATTGCCATATTCTTAGCAAACCTTTAGCATCAAGACAATGCACTTGGAGAATTAACATAAATCTATCTATACTGTACTAATTCAATCCTAATAAACTTTGAAAAAATCACAAAAAACTTGTTTGTGCTTGCAAATGCCTTCTTTCAAACTTTTTGATCTCTAAAAATATGTAAATTAACAAATAGCTTTCCAATGTACCTAGATAGCAAATTTGGGTGGTATTAGGATGATCTACTTTACTTTAAAACACTTTCAACAATTTTTTCTTGAAAGATAAGTAAATATTACATCTAACTCACTTGGATTCAAAATTTTTGAACTCTTGTAGAAATAAGGTAGTTTGCTCTAAAAATGCCCGTGCTCTAAAAGCAATTGTGATACAAACGTTAGGAAAAAATTGAACCATGCAGAGGGCTACTAGGGATTCATTTTTTGGTGCTCCACAATGCAAGTATAGAAAAATAAAAATAATTTTTTTATTTGAAAAAAATATTAAAAAGATATTAAAATATTTAAAAAGTATGAAAACTTGACGTGGTGTTGACTTAGCACAAGTAGTGCCACATCACCAATGTTCATTAAAAAATAAAAAATTGTGTAAATTCCTCTCTAATTGCACTGGGGTAGTTTTGGGCAATTCAAAATTTGCAAACCTCCCAAGGGCTGAATTTTTTTGTAATGGGTACCTTTTGCTTTCTTAAATGTACTTTACCATGCACAATTCAGGAGGTGGTCATTTCTAGTGACTATTGCATATCAACTTCAAAATTTGTAACCAATTCCACAAAAGGTCCAAAAAATGAAACAACTTGGGTTCAATGCAAAATTGGCTTGGATACAATTGCCAATTCTATTTTTCTTCCTATGAAAATTTATTGAAAATTGTTTCAAGGAAGTTTAGCTTCTTTCAATTGAAAAGATAATTAGTTCTTAAATGGTTGCTTCAAGAGCACACTACCCTTAAGGGAGCCGACCCATTCCTGACCAAAGACCCATTTCCGGCCTATAGACTACACTCTTTCCAATCAATAGGACATTAATGAGGGTACAATTTCCAATGCAGTTGTGGCATATTACGATTGGTTGCAGGCTTTGTTTATTTTATAAGTAACCTATGGTTGGATATAGGGAGCCTATATGACAAGAATGTGTGAAACATAATCTTCAACAAAAAAATTTATAGTAATTAACTTCTGAGAAATAAAATTCTGAAAAATATGGAATCCTTCTAAACTCTATTTCTGTAGATGGGAAAATTTCTCTATTCAAAAAAATAGCACTCCAAATATGCAAAATTGCTTAAGTGGCCAGAAATGGGTCGGCTCCCTTAGTTATGAATTTCTAAAGTTGGAATTTGGGGATGCTCCAAAACTGTCTCCACCCAAAGATGCTCACCACTGCTACATTGAAAACCCCAATACACACTCTCTTAAAAGATGGCAATTTAAGTGCAGGGACAATTGTAGCACACTTCACCTTAAATTCACACCAATTTCAAACTGTACAACTTCATTCATGGCAGTTTTAGAGCAGGGACAATTTTAGCACACTGCAACCTTAATTCACACCAATTTCAAACTGTACAACTGAAGTCATGGCAATTTAAAATCGGTACAACTTAATTCATGTCAGTCTCAGAAAAGAGATAACATAAGCATTCTTAAAAAACAAACAAACAAACAAACAGAGTGAAGGTCAACGAGCAAGAATGATCTACAGTGTTGAATTACTTTGATAAAAACAATTGTTTCAGTGCAACTTGTCCATTGCTAACTGTTGTTATATTGTGTTGTCAAGTAAACTATTGAACTCCTTTTCTTGGAATAAACTCTGGGTTTCAAAAATAAATAAAAACTATTGAACTCCATCTCACCTTGCCTCTCTCAATGGTGTACAACGGAAAGAGACATGGCTAGCTAAGTGAGAGACTTTTTGAACGTAATGTACCTAATGTACCCATCGTTTAATATGAGATTGTTTATAGGTCAAATGTTTACATCAAAAATGTACACTTCTTCACACCACCTCTCATCATCAACGTCATACTTCTTTGCACTTGCAAATTAATTGTACACAATCAATTATCCAAAATCTTCAGCACCGCAGCGCCGTGGAAATTGTGAGGTTTTCCAGATCCCACACTCATCAAAGATCATGTTTGAATCATATCTGATGCTGTGTGCGCGTTGTCTGGTTCTCTCACATAAGATAACTTATCACCCACTTCAGTCTCAAGTGATGGGGTCGAGGTAAGGTAAGGTAAAAGTACCTGACCTGTGTGTGGCAGGAATTTCTCTCGCAGACCACCACATCATAACTTAGATAATGAGTGTTGTTACTGAAACCCCCATTAAGTGCATTAAGGCAAAAGAATTGGTCCAAAAAAATTCCACGTCAATTATTTTGAATCGGTCAATCAATGTGGGTGTTGGGTAAGAACTCCATGAACCTCCACCACTCTCCTTGAAGTTATCCCTGAGACAAACAATAAGAACACCCGAGCCAGTTCCAAGGTTTAGGGTATAATTATAACCAAATATACTCCCTGCAACAGCATTATTAAGGCTATTCTACCATTGTCCAATCGGCATTTGAAGATTCTTGCTTAAAACAAACTCAGCTTGGACATGAGCCTAGGGTAGATTTTGTGTATGCCTGTACTTGAGCACTTTGAAAATCCATAATTTATTCATAGAGTATATGAAAAATACATGTAAGGACGCATTGATATCATCTTTCCATTTGCCAATAAGGCCAACAAATTTTAAGGAAGTCTAATAACAGTAACTCTGGTTAGTTAATTAACTCAATGCTATTAGGTATACATACCTAGCTTCCACTCCAATCTTCATGGAGGTTCACAAACTTAGTCCCTCTGATTCCCTATGATGCAAGTGAAAAAATAATTACGTTGAAAACATCAATTTTATTTTTTGCATCAGTGGTCACAAAACATGCAACGTCATGCAAGTTATGTATGTACGTAACAAGATAAATGTCACATCTTACAACGATTGTCCTGCAAACCAACTGCCAAGTCACCTCACATGCTTTAGTACAAAATTCAGTGTTAAAGAAAAGTTGGGTCCTTATCCCCAAGCACAACTAATACAAAAATGATCACATATATGAGGCTACATGAAAGAGACAACTTGAAGCTACCAAGTATCATGAGACTATTCACGAGGCTTCAGATGTTCACATTACCTGTTGCTACTTGATATTATCTCCCCACGTGGCAGGAGTTAGAGAGCTGTTTTTTCCTTCCAATTGTTGACACCCTGCTCGACGAGGTGGACTTCTAGAATCATCGGTTAAAACACGGCCCACTTTTTACTCTTAACTGCTAACTGAGGACTCTTTCCTAATTAAGCTCTTCAACCCAATTTTCCACCATTTGAACCTCAACAATTTCACAAGTATCAGCACACTTTGTGGAAGGTGAGAATCTCAACAAGAATTCACAGAATCTCAACAAAGACCAGTCAATGATATCGGTAAGTCTCACCTGATCAATGATGCGCGAAATCCACTATTACTAGCGTTTCAGTATCTAGCTACTGTAAACTGTGTCAATTTCCCACTTCATCTGCGAATAATAGCAAGCTTTGAGTTGAATTCCAAATGGGAAAATCTGCCATCGCCATGCTAGCTCTATGCTATATGCCACACTTGTCTACTCGTAGAGTGATAATGCTTTGAAAGTGCCAACGCCTACTACATGCGAACGGAGCTAGCTTAGATTATTGGCACCGTACTACAAGAGCACACGGCCAGGGTGGCTTACTCGATGGCTACTCAATAACTGGCCACAACTAGTGCTGAATAACACCATTTGAGACTTCCAGTGAGGACCTCCATGTCAGGGAATTCATGGTGCATCAGTGACTATTCTTAATGCCCAAGACAAAGTCAATTCGGAGGACTGCTCATCAACTGTTTGACAAGAATTTGCAAGAAGACGGCAATTGTCAAGAAACTAGGATGTAGATGAGTTTATCACCCAATCACATAGTTCCACCAGTCCCGTTCCACCAGTCCAGGTGCCACGGAGCTGTGAAAGAGACAACGGAGTAGAGAGTGGATTTATTGCCACATTATACAGGAAAGGCTTTAAGGTTCACTTGCACTCAATGGTAGACGCGGTGTTGGTCAAGGATCGCTAACTGGGTTTGCATACGCACTTGAGTCAAATGGACCTAACAAAATTAAACACTAGAAAATTTAACTATTTGAGAAAAGTTATGACACTAGAGAAAATCATGTCTTGCTCAAACCCGGCTCGAAATGGTCACTAATGAATGACAGTTCCGGCAACGTTGATTGGATTCTGTAGCTGGAACAAGACATGATTTCCACAAGTGTGACAGTTATTAAACTTTCCTGCACTCCGAAGATTGTGGATGTATCTTAGAATTTCAACCAACTACACCAAATTTAGATAACTAGGATTAAATTTTGTTGCTGGTGAATATTCATTACTTAAAAGATTCTAAATCGATCCATATCACCTATTTTTCAAGTTTGACCAAAGTGAACATTTCTAATTGTTATGACTCCCATGTTTGATATTAAAACTCAACAAAGTGGTGGCGAAGGTCAAGAATTAGAACACAGCTAAGTTTTGGAGGTTAAAACGTCAAGAGCTTTAGTGGTTTAATACTTCTGCTTCCGCCGCTCTTGATATCGAGTGCAAAATTTGTGAGATTGAAGTTACCTTTTGTAGGATCATGCTTGATTGCAAAATGGGGAAATCTCAGCAAGTTCGTGAATGAATCTCCTGCCGATCCTCCTGCCGCAGCAAACTTCCAACTGTGGCGAGGGTGAATTCTTCGTCGTATACCCTGACCATTACTGATAACCTGCTAGAACCAACCAATTCAATACACCAACACCAAACAGATGTCGTCTGAAACTCTCGAAGAGACTCAACTCATCAGAGTGCAAGTGCTACATTGAGTGACCTGACAAGCACATGCACAATGTCGGATGCATATTCCAGGTTCTCTGTGTTGACAAAGTATTCGTTAATGCAAGACATGGAGTAGACCGCACCAGTCGTACTCATGAGAAGGAAATATTCAACAAGACTACCGGCAATCAATTTGGCATTTCCTCGCCTACTTGAGCCACTACCACACTAAAACTTCTGATAAAACCAACTTAACATGGAAAATTTAGTATAAATGATATCACATCAGAACTGTTGGACGACGACCAGGCTAGGGCAAACTCGAATGAGAGAAAGAAACAGACAATACATGTCTAACGAGAAGATTAATTCACAGCCTAAATCTGACCACTAAACCCCACCAAGACCTACTTAAACCAATCAATGAATGCTTCCATAAGAGAAATGTCATAATGAGCTCGAGATTGGATGTTCCATACATACATAAGGTAAACCTTAAATGACCTTTCAGAATCTTTCTTCCGAGTGACAATGCAGCGGAAACAATTAAGGACAAGAGTACCTTGAATCGCATGTATCCATGCCTGCCTTCCCAGACACGAAATCTTGTCGAATCCTTCAGCAGTAGCTCCAAACCACTAATGCTGTAAAGCATGTGACGACCTCAGCCACGTCAACGAAACTATAGATTCATCATGGAGGATGACGAAGCAACAACTGTCTTCATTTCTCCGAACCACAATGTTGAACCACTTGGGAGTTGGGACTACAGTATAATGTTAGTGGTACCATTGAGCAGTCTGTTCCTACAGTTATGGTGGCCTCCGCCATATCCACGTGCACATGGCTAACATGGTCAGTACCAAATACTACGACCATTCACAGTCAAATCCCATTCATACAAAAATCAAAACTTCGTACCTGAACTTACACTCTACACACACATGCTGGACAGTGCTACGCAAGATTTGATAGCCTAAGTGCTATAAATATACCCAGAATCGAGCTGAAAAGTAGGCAAGCAGAGTAATGATGCGCGGAGGACAATCTGGTTTAGGGAAGAGAGTGAACTTGATTTGACAGACCTACACTAGGAATCATAACCAGTCAAATGGCCTATTCACAGTCCTACCTCACTAAATCTTCTCTTTGTCTGTCTAGCAACTTCATAAACTGCTCCCTAATTAAAACTAATGGACTTTTCCTGACAAGTTCACCAGTACAGTAAGCAGACCGTAAGAACACTGTTTCCTGCCGACCAACTTGTGAGACATAAAAATACTCCGGGTGTCTCAAAAGAAGATCTAACGGCTTCTTTGAGAAGCTGAATTCGGTTTTGAATTCAGCCAGACTGCTAAGCACAAGACTCTTATGTAAGGTAAGACTGAGAAGCTCTTGCATTCCAGCAACTGCGTGTTTTTCAAACTTGATCTTGAGGGGTTCCAAATCTCTATAATCTGCATAGGGTGACACAAACGTTGCCTCTCGAAATCGAGCTAGAACCTTCCTATGCCTCTTTGAAAGAACATAGCCTTTAGGTGTCCACATCTCCATCTCACTCATAGTTCCTGCAGCGCATTCAAACCACAATATTAGCTAAATGATGATGCGTAACAAAGAATGCAGACTCCAATGAGGTTTCAGGTTGTCCTGAGACTATGAAATCCACGAGTACGATCAAAACGCCAGTGATCAACCAAAAATACAGACAGTTCCACGAAGCCCAAAGCCAGGAAATTTTATAAACTAACAGAGCTATAAACCTACCTACAAGCCTTCAATTTCACAAACAGCGCATACCTAGAACCTATCAAAGTTGGAATCAAAAGAAAACAGGAATACAGGACTCAAAACAAACCCAAAAACTGGGGACCAATTTCTCAAGGTTAGTGAAGAGAAAGACGTGATTATACATGAGTGAGACATCTGATTGCCTTTCCATCTAGATCATCTGAAAAGTGAAGCGAAAAGGACTGATTTCTGCCAATGCACATCTAACAACATGTCTCCAACGTTGGGCATTAATCCTGCTCTCAGTTAGAAGGTTACTATTCAGTTTAGCACTACTGTGCAGTCTCTGTGATGAAAATAAACGAACATTCCATATTCGGGTATTTGGGGCTGCCTTAATAGAGACATAGATTTTGTTTTCTAAATCTCCTTTACAATTCTTGAGCTGGAATTTCACAGATGAGCATTGCGAAAGGATGAAAAGCATTCAAATCAATGCTGAATTAGAAACTGAAAATGTTGCAGAACTACTGGTAGAATAGAGGCATCTTTAAGGTTAGGCTCATTTGTTGAAGTTTGAGTTTCATCCTCTATTTGACTCAAGCTTTCTCTTTTGGGTCAAAAAATGCATAAGGAAGCCCCAATAACTTCGCAAACTTTGATAACTAAATATACATTGTAAGGTTGTAATTAATCTAGAGGGGTACATTTTCCTTTCTTTTTAATCAGCTGTAAATTTAAATGAGGTCAAAACTTATTATCAGTTTTCCGCCCATTATATCTCAAAACATCTCTCATTGAATACCTTCAACATTGAAAAGTTGAGTTTCAAGGGGTTCAATTAGTCTAGAAGGTCAGGATATATTCCACTAAATTATCAAATACACTTATTCGAGAAGATCAACGTAGAAACACAAGATAAAAAATACGGACTGACTTAAAAGGATACACTCAAACCTCTTCAATCCTATCAGCTGGGATCCAAACTTTTTCACTCTGAATGAGTGACAAGTGTGCTACAGTCAATACTGGTGTGGTGCGCGTGCAGGATATTGGAGAAGGTCATTTTAGTGAAGGTCGTACTGAAGAGGATTGAATGTCAGTTATCTCTAATCATTTTAACTAGAATGTGTACATACATAACGTCGGAAAAAAAAGATATACAGAGGAACAAGAATAAAGGACACTGAGAAGTTTACCAGCTTGTCGTTGCCTGTCTTCAATCTCAGCATAGCTCACAGCCAATGCGGGATCCCAGGATCCGAGACTCACCCAGGCTGTGTAATCCCGCGTCGTTGAAACCTTAAAAAACTCTCCATATCGGCTCACGACATCACTGAGGTCATTCGGCAAGCCAAGATCCAGTGCCAACAAGCCCAACCATTGGAGAGGGAGTCTCTTTTCACCAGACAGCATCAAGAGTTTGCGAAGGACTCGCACCGAACGCTCTTCTTTCAGACACTCCTCTTGTTGGACAAGGGACTGAGCCTCCGGAGTCAAGCAAAGGAGGCGAGATCGAGTCCCATAATCAAGCACATTGAAGATGCCAGGATACTCCAGAGCGACTTCACCCAAGCTTGGATGCCGAGTCGCAAGCTCTGACATGTCCATCACCCCACCGGGGCGTTGAACCACAAGCTCCCGAACTTGCAGGACCAATCGAAGCTGCTGCTGTTTTACAGCAGTAGCATCGAATTCAGTTTCCTTGTAACGAATAATTTCACGAACGTGCCTTCCTTTGTACCGAGAAAACGTAATTGGCGACTCTTCTTCTGCCCCGTCCGGCCAAGCCTGTGTTCTCAAAGCTCGCAAGTGCATAGCACGCGGATGACGAATCAACAACCTCCTCGCCACCATAGCCGACATGATCGCTACATCACTACTTCCCATTCCTCATTCGATTGGCTCCAAATTTTCCGAAATGCCCCTCCACGATTCCCCCATCATAGATCCTCTGATTGATATAAAATCAAACCTAGAACTCAAAAACAATGAAAACTTGAACCTGGAGCCTCGACATCGTAAG
Source organism: Pseudoscleropodium purum (assembly GCA_963969395.1). NCBI lineage: Eukaryota > Viridiplantae > Streptophyta > Bryopsida > Hypnales > Brachytheciaceae > Pseudoscleropodium > Pseudoscleropodium purum. The sequence continues at coordinate 7,869,998 of OZ017803.1, forward strand.
GTAACAGCACCGCAGCCTCCTCGTGATACAATTACATTGGTTTACGCCTTGCGATCAATTGCTCACCAAACCCTAAACCCCGAGAACCGGGGAAACCACTTATTCAGCACTTTGATTGATTTCGCAACTGTTTCGAAATACAGCAAGAGTACAACAACGTAGCCTCCTTGTGAACAAATTATCTTGATTGTGCACCGCAATCTCGTTCGTCCGCTAAACCCTAAACCCTGAGACCCAGGCAAAACAATTCAAGCAGCACCTCAATAGTCTTTAGAAATGTTTCGAAATACAGATCTATGATTTCTTCCTATGTACAGCACATATCAAACCACCCTAAAATTAATCTGCAGCCAATAGTCCTCATTTCGTCACTGCCATTTCGGAGAAACCGTGTGAGACGTGAAACTAGATCGGTTTCTGAGCATTACAATGCAATGTTACAGAAAAATTACACGCTCACTGGTAATACAAAACTCAGTGTGTTGAAAAGGAAATCGAGTGTCACGAAATTGAGCCGAAAATTGTGTCAATTGTGACAATTGAAGCTCCTCAAAACACTTCACCAGCAGAGGCCCACGCTCTCAAAAATCAACATATTGCAGTCTCGTTAAACCTTGTCAATTGTAACACCATATAACGCAAGCTCGGTCATAAACCCTGCCAATTGTATGTAATGCCGCGAGGTTTTCTACAAAACCTTTTCTACAAACTTACAGATCACACTCACCAACGACCACAACTGGAGTTTGCATGAACGAAGCACTGCCTCTTTCAAATCCGCAGAATGACCGAGTTGCCGAATGTTGGCAAAGTTGAAAAAAATTTAATTTCTTTTTCCATATAAAGACAAATGTGAGAAATGGGGTGATCAATAAATTTGTATTTATTTTTATTTGACAAAGTATGCATTTGTTATTAATTTTAGGAGTGTGTTGCTAAACTAGCCCAAAAGAGTCCCAAGAGTATCCCAAAACTAAAAAAAAAAGCCATGTATTCAAAATGGTCATTTTTCTCATCTAAAGTAGTTACAATTTTTTTTAACATAGTCACAATCACAATATGAAGGTCTAAAAAGGTCACTACTTGTGATGAATTCATACTCAAAAGGTAGAAATTTCTATTGCAATTTTTAATCTTTCCATCACTATTGTTCAAGCTAGACATTGATTGTTGTTACTAACTCAACTTGATATCATCCAAATCTCATTTTTTACAAAAAAATTCATGGATATAAGCAAGACTTAGTTGGGTCATTCCTTAGGTGTTTGTGATGGATCTTTTACTTGTGATGGGTTGGTTTATCGAAATTAGTATTTTGAGTACAATGTCAAGAATTATCTTTATAATTAGGAATTACAATCGAGGGTGGTAAAACAAACATGATTTCAAAATGGTTCATATGTCCTCACAAGATCATTTTAGGACATAAATGATCACTATCTACACATGTGAACATGTTAGAACCTTGTCCAATTTATCACCCTCTTTTGTATAGCTAGATAGAAATGGACTTGATATCAATGAAGAGTTGGAAAGGACATCATTTTCTAAATCTTTGGTTACATATATCATTTAACAAGTTTCAAAGTTGCCCTTCAAAGACAACATAATCAAATGTTGTTAGTTGTTGAAAATTCAAAAATTATATCAAGAATGACGACTTACTTGACACATTCATTTGTCAAATTTAATTGACAAAAACCCTTGACTTCAATTAGGACATGTTTCCAAAAATAATCCCTACTAATTCTTGTTTAAAAGGTACACCTTCTATTTACAAGGGTTTAAGATTGATTTTGGGTACACCTATTTTCAACACCTAAAAAATTCACAATTAATTCAAACAATTTTCAAGAAGATTCTAAAATTCCATTTTGAACACCAACAAGACCCAACAAAAACGTTTACAGTTCTGCACAATTGCAGATGTGACTATGAATGTTTCTTCCACTATTGAAGGTACACCTTCCAGTCTTCCACTGATTCCACTCCTCAGAAAAAAGAAGAGAAGAAGAAGAAGTCGAAGGAAGTTGCAGAAGTCTCAGAGCCAATTGTTGCAGCATTCACGAGATCGAGCTACTCCCTCAACCGAGGTCAAAAAAAGAAGTCCAAGATCTGGAAATGCGTGCGATGAAACGCATTGTTGATGAAGCAAATCATGTGGAGATTGAGAGCAGGAAATTGAATCTTTGTTTCAAGGGAAGTTTGTGATTAATTAGTGCTAGCAGGTAGATGATTATTACAATCTTCGAGCCTTTTGGTCGTTTGTTGACTAAGCTAGGTGCTTGGCCAGTGAAGACATTTAGCTCATTGAATTTGGAGCAATTAGTGCTAGCTTTTTGCAACAAGCACGCAACGCTAATTGAGCTTCAAAGGACATTGTTTAGAAGTGATCGAGATCTTTGAACCTCCCCCACGCAGCGCGTCCATAATCGACCAAATCTTGTCATATCAGTTGCGTAATTTCCTAATGATTCCAACGGCTTCTCTGGAAGATGACTTGATTTCGCTGAAGCCGGATATTCCAGACGGAGTGAGTCTTCGAACTAAAATCCAAAGTTTGTGGGCTTGTGCGACAAGAATTTCCTCACCCAAAAGGGCTTGAATGATAGATAGATAGATAGACGGGGTGAAGTGAATCCTTGACAGGGAATTGAGGAGTCTCGTGGCGAATTGCCAAATCCTTTGGGCTTGAAGGTAGAACCAGAACAAGTGGACAATTTAGTTTCTTGTTCTCCTGAAGAGCGAAAGATGTAGGCCGCAGCGATGGATTTGGAGATTTTGCGGACGGGGGTGGATGTCAAGCGAAGAGTAAGGTTCTTCTAGTCCTTCAGCCTTGTGTTCCGAAACTAAGCTTTGTATTGGCAAGTGCAAATTCGTTACTAGCGATAAATACAAGATGTGGAACATGCCAAGAATTTCATGGTAGCTCAATTGCGCTACTGTACTGCTCTTCAAACTTGTCTCCACCGCCGACTACCTTTTGCCGGAAGCCCGTCACTACGCTACAGGATGACCGAGCACGTACATGTACCAAAACAAATAACACATTCAACCTAAGAAAGCGTTTAAGCAATCATTCACCGGTCAGCCAACTATGTCAGAAAAAATGTTGGATTTTCGAGTGCCTCAACTTCTGTTTCTGAATTATTTCGAGGAGCTTCTTTGTTCCCATGACTTAATTAATGCTTGCGTTGCAAATCCTCCCTGAGCTTCACATCTCTAAATTAAACCGAAGTCTTCAAGTTAAAGAGTCATCAGTTATTGTGAATTGTAGCGTAGTGCACACAAGGAACCTGTCGAGGATCGGAGGAAGCAATTCCTGTTGAAGTTGTTGACGTTCTTGATCGATTACGGTGAAGGCAGCGAGCAGAGTATTCTTTCACGAGATGGCTTGCAGATCAGAAAGATGTACTTCAGTTAGCCTTTAAATTAATTTGGGATTGTAGATCCTGAACCTTAAGCTCAACTCTTTCCATCCTCACAGAAAGGAAAAGAGTGACGAGTGATTGAAACTTTTCAATATCATTACAGTTAAGCTTTAGATGTTTGTTTCTACTTTTGCAATCCTTTCTAGCTGTGTATTTTACTCATTATGCTGCTCATTGAAGGTGCAGAAAATGGGATTGGAATGAGCATAGAAATATTGGTATTAAAGTACCAAATTGGCTAATGCTGGAAGGTCGGTTGATGCGATGTTTTACCAGAAATTTAATTTTGGGTATTATTGATTGACCCTACATGGGTAGTGATTAGTACGATTTCCATGCAGCGTCTTGCAGAGATTCGAACAGAGATTTAGGGGGGGGGGTGGACTGACCCATAATGTGGAAAGTGAAGCTGTGATTGCTGTGAAGCAGGCCCCAAACAGCAACCTAAAGTGTTGAAGAAAGAAAAGGTGTAGCGCAAGCCACACCATTGAGTGAGTGGCGTTGTGGTGGAGAAATGTAAAGCTCCAATCTCAGTTGCCTTGGGATCACATGATGGCTTAAGCTTACCCTACATTTAAAGAATTGAGGAAATTACAGCACTTGGTGACTTCACACTATTGCTTATATTCTAGCTTTACATTTTTTTCCACTCACACTCTCATGTGTGAAGATATGCTCGGGACACATAAATCACCTGAAATTGATATTGCCACAATGTTTCCAAAAGTTCTTCTTGATGTATGTTGAGGTAGAACAACACAATGGCATCAGTCACCCAAATCCAACATCTACTGGACCCTCCCCATTTGCATCAGTCACCCACCCATTAACATACGAGAATCTTATTCAGGTGGAGGCACCAATGACCAACCACGCCCACGCCCAGTACCCAACCAAGAGGGTGTGCTATTTCCAACCTTAACTGGTTTTCAAGTTTGAAATTTGTTTCTTTTTTGTCCTTTCCAAGGTTGGAACTTATAAGGTCATGCCACATTATCTGAAGTAGTGAGAAAGAAAGTACTCTCTTTGGTATGATCAAAATTGGAAGACTCTAGACATTGCTTATGGGCAGAGAATTCTTTTGCCTCCTGAAATGCACTGTAATTTCAAGTTTCGAAATATAAATCTAAAAATTTAGCAATCCCCATATTTCTTATCTTTCTACATGGGAAAAATATCCACCAATTCATACTACACAAAATCTGCTCCCGAATTGCATAAATGATCAGTTATTGGTGCCTTCACCTTGGCAACCCTTAGGCATTGTGACAATGCATTTGGGGAGGGGACGTACACATCAGTGCATAGTTTTAGCACTCTGCCCATGCTTTACCAATTCAGTACCAACAAACTTTGAAAAATCACAGATGACTCATTTCTTGTTGGAACGTCTTGATTCAACTTGCAAATGGCTTCTCTCAAACTTCTCAATCTTTTAAAAAAATAAGTGAGTTCACAAACAGCTTCTCCAAGGTACTAGCCCGTGAGGCATCAAACATGCTTGGTAGTACACATGATTTTTCCTTATTTTCCACCACAGAAGTCCCTGCCTGTTGCAATACAACAGACTGTGCTCCTTCATGTTCAATATGTGGTTGGTTGCCAGATATTCCATCCAAGTTGCTGTAGAATTTCAGCAGGGAAAGGATCAGGATATCAATATTGATAGATATGTCTGGTGCTGTGTTTGTGTTTGTAAATCTCAGCAACCCACTTGGAGTTTTTTTGTCATGGAATTTGCACTGTGAACCCAACATTTCTTTTATGCCCTGCTTTGTACAACTTGGAGTAAGTATTACAGTACACCATACTTTCTACACCAACCTCTATTTCATCACTGCTTTTGGGTTTCCCAAGGAATCCACATCACTCAGTATGTCCTCGGAATGTGAGCATTATTTTAACCAGGTCTACAATGCCAACACTGAAATCAACAAGGGTGGTACCAACAAGCTTACATACCTAAAAAAATGTGGTTCATCATGGTCCTCCTTCAAACAGCCTTTTCTTCTGTAACTGAAGGTGAAACTACACGCAAAACTGTTGAAATGAGCAATTTGGTGTAGTTGAAGACACCTTTTTCAAGGGGGGAAATAAATTAAAATTAAAATTTGTAGTAATTCTAATTGAATATCGTGAATTTTCAACCAAAAAAATTATAATTTTGGACCAGCCATGTATTTGTTATGAATTTTCAAAGTGGAAGCTTCATAGGCCACTATAATCGTCACATAGCCTAGCCATAAAATCAAAAATCAAAAGAATAGAAAGTCCGCCAATTACAATTAGATCTTGGAATGGTTTAAATTGCACTTTTGAGGACACTTTCAATAGAAGTTTACTTGTCTGGAATGGAAACAAGGACAGGTTTGGATGTTTCCATTTTCGTGGTCCCAAAACAGTGGCAAATGTACCAATTCTGGTGATTTTATCCAATTTCTTTGTTGTTCAAGTACCTATGATATAATTTCAGACCATCTGCAACAAGTTAAATTTAATGAATTTGCTATAAAAGCTGGTTAAAACAATCACAATTCCTACCATGCAATTCCTCTTGGTTTTTGGCAGACCCAATACTTGGTTGAATACTTAATTTCTGACAACACTTTTACAAATCAGAATCAGCAATGCATTCCAAAACAATGCTTGGTTAGAGATTCGACTAATTTCCAATCTTGGAATTCATCAAAGCATTCCTCTACTCCTATAATTCAATTCGTGTTGCTTCTGTGTTCTGATTATCATAATGGTAAAAAGTGGAAGTTAAAATACAAACTTTAGCTAACTAATAAAAGTTTTGGATAAGAACATGCTAATGATGGATTTTGATATTTGCAAGTGCATCAGCACGCCCCCATGAAGAATGTTACAACAGGATCACATGATCATGTGGATACAAATCTCTAATCGTCACCAACAAATGTTAGTATCAGTATATCACAAAAACATGAATACTTTTATTAGAGAGAGAACAAAAAAAAAAAAAAAAAAGACAAAAAAAAAAAAAAAAAAAAAAAATTAAAGCACTGACTCTTGTCCTTCCTTCTAAGGGTTGTTGTGAATTGAGAATCCATTTGCTCAAGAGGCCACACCAAAATGGAAGCACACGGACAACACCATCTTTGGCAGCAATTTCATGTGTTCCTTAGCCTCTAGCATGTGATTGAAGAATCTGCTTTTATCTTTTCCTCCACCACCACTTATGTCTGATTTTTGTTCACAAAAGTAAGCCACAACACACAAACACAAACAGCTAAATTACAGAACTTGCTGAGTGAGTGAGATACTATCATCTTTTTCTTTCTTTTTTACGGCCTCTTGAAAAAGTTTACAAAAGTGGTGCACACTCCATGATTTGGGAATTGGGATCCCGTCGCACCATGATGCACCACTTTCAATTTGGGGCATTGTGTGACATGTACGTACGAGCTCAACTTAATCACACCAAGAATATGTGTCTACCACCTTTGTGTGCATGTGAGCCTAGCTAGCTATCAACATTTGCTTTTGCCATCGACTCGGGGTTGTGATACTACAGAAATGGCCAATGACGACAACAAGCCATTTAAATAGATGTGTGTCACATATGAAGGCAATCATATATCACGTAAGTACAAAAAAAAAACTCGTGCGGTGATCATGTATCACGTAAGTACAAATTCAACTTAACTCAACTTAATCACACCAAGAATATGTGTCCACCACCTTTGTGTGCATGTGAGCCTAGCTAGCTATCAACATTTGCTTTTGCCATCGACTTGGGGTTGTGATACTACAGAAATGGCCAATGGACAACAACAAGCCATTTAAATAGATGTGTGTCACATATGAAGGCAATCATATATCATGTAAATACAAAACAAACTCGTGTAATGATCATGTATCACGTAAATACAAATTCTTGTTTGCATATGTTTACACGAAAGGACAAACCTATATATGTTTCTTACACATGGAATTGGTGATCGTGTATTGCACAAGTACAAACTTGTTTGCATACGATTACACTAAAGGACAAACTTATGTATGTATCTTACACCTGGAATTGGTTAAATGAGCGAGTGACAGACAGACAGACGAGGCTTCCGTTGGAATTTTTTTTGCTTCGGCTGGAAGGCATAAAAAAAGCTGAGAATAATGGTGGGCATGATCGAGATTCGATGAAACTGTTCATCATTGAAGACGCACTGAGTATTGGGGGGCCAGGGTCAGGTCGCTTGAATGTGTGTACAGTATGTCTCGGTGGTTGTTTTTTTTGGTACCAAGACACACCCGTATGGAACTTGCGGTTCGGTTGCGGTTGCTGGTGGGGGGCATATTATTTGTTCCGAGATGATTGGAAAACGGAACTAAGGTATGGTAAAATCCAAGTCACTCCACCCACTCCTATCCCACAAAAAAAAATGTAGACAGATGTGGATGCCAGGTAGAGACACACCTGAAATTGTGACTCACACGGAATCGGTACTCACACGAAACCATCACCTCTAATATCGTAAACCCCTGCCACGAAATTTCTAGTACATTTTTTTGGGCGGGTTTTTGTTGCACAACCGGGTCGTAATGCCCAATCAATTACATAGTTTTGTCCGCATAATCAAGGCATTACAACTATTTCATCCGACATCCAAAAGTTCATCCAACTCTGCATGTAAAAGACATTTTCTTGCTATGATTTACATCAGGCAACACCTTCCATTGTCATGCATCGCCCTATACATAAACCACTCCCAAGAAATTTCCAGTTCATTTCCTGGGAGGCTTCTGTGGCGTAATGCCTGATTGCGCGTGTTTTCTTGCATAATCGGGCATTACAAATTACTCATCTGACGTCAATTTTTCATTCTTCTGCTTGTGATTTACGTCGGGGCAATGGCTCCTTGTTGTCAAGCATTTTGGGAAATAACAGGCCTCCTCATCGGGCTCCGCCTTCCTCATCAGCTCGATATTTCCCAAAACACCCTTCTCCTTGGGTATTGTCCTATACATGATCAATGAATAATTAATTTTAGTGAATAAACATATCATCGGAAGAATGAAGGTAGAAAAAGAGATTCTAAAGCATCAATTTACATATTGAATGAAGATAGTCATGTCACTCCATACATCAACCAGAGCTTAATATTTAAAAAAAATATTTGAAGGGATCATAAGTCAAATTCTGGTTGGTGGTAAAAAAAAATTCCAGTAGATTTTATTCATGGAATCTTTTATATCTCAAATTTAGAAAATTTTAATATATAAAAATAAAGAATCTTCATTTGGACAAACGAAAAGGAATTACAAATCTACACTCATATAAATTAGAAAAATCAGAATAATTATGAAAACCTCGTGCTGTCTATTTCTACACATGCCAAAATTTGCCCACCAAAAGAAAACCGTCTTCCAAGTACATGAAACAGCTTTTAAGTGGTCAGAAATGGGTTGCCTCCCTTCACTTGTTACAAGTGATGATGTTGGTGAAGCAAATTCAATCCAAAAATGTGCCTAAATTCATTCCTAAAACTCCGCAAGAAGTGCAAACAAGTGCATCCCAAGCTGCAGTAATAAGCTTATGCCTTGCTCTTGTTGCCCCGCGTCCAACAGGAAGGAAGAATTGAAGCAGAAGCAATTGTCAGGTCCGTGTTTGCATTCCATTCCATTCCATTCCCCCTTCTGTCTTTTGCAATATTTATTTATTTATTTTTTAATAAATTTCTTTTTAGTTGACAATTATATGAATACGTCGGTTTTCTCTTTCGACAATGACAATGATAAACTCATGTGCTGTCAAAACTTCTGTCTCATACTCCAACAATGGGCACCTGTCCAGGTGGTGTTCGACTTTTGAACAAGGATGGATAAGAGTGGCCAACAACCAGCTCCAACTGACATCTCTTATTTTTTTTCAAATGGGTTCTGCAAAAATCTGCGGTGGCAAGAAGCATAATAATGAGATGGACAGAAACACCGCAAAGGAATTGAATTGAACAACAGTGACTGAGTTCGATTTGTTTTTTGAAAAATATGATGAAACGGCATCCTCCGTTCCGTTCTGTCCTCGCTGACCGACAAAATGTTATCCTAACAGTTGCCTCAGTCAGTCAAGCCAGAAGCTTTGGATGTCCTAGTCTCAGTAAGTTATCTTACACCCACCGGTATTCATTGTTATGCCTCCGTGAAAGAAAGAACTGGAAATTATTAGACTAGTTGTGGGCAATGAACGTGGAGTACCGGCATTTAGTTACAAGTTAGCCGGTTGAAACCAGGAATTGCCTGATTGATTCAAAATCTTTCAACAAAAAATCGATCATTTAAGAGGAAAATCAAAGAATATTCGCTATTTTTGAAAGGCCTTGCATAGAGAATGGTTTAAACAACCGATTGGATTTTAGCCGGTTAAACTAAAAAATCTCCCCGGATTGTGGTTGTGGGTCTTCTTGTGGTCTTTTTTTCTGGTCTTTGTAGAGTGTGTGTTTTCTAGAGTTGCTGACTTGATGGAAATGGCTTACTTATTATGATGTGAAGGACATTTACAACCTTGATCTAAGGTGGATACTCCCGAAATTGCTACTTTTTGCTTATGAGCCTATTTGCTATTCTTAAACTAGTTAGATTTTCATATGTTCTTGTTGGCAAGTGAAAAGAGGTTCCAACACACTAGAGAACGTGGCATTTGGATATTATATACAAAAGCTATTAAGGAACAAAGTTTGGTTTTAAAAGCATTTTTTTCACATAAATACATAATTGACTTGGAAGATGTACACACAATGTAGATGGCAATTTAAGGTTAGTGGCACATTTGGGTGTACCTACCTTAGTGGCTTTGGCCTTGGCACACTAGTGAGGTAGTCATGAGTTCAAATTCAGGCTTCAGCTGTGTGTGTGTGTGTGTGTGTGTGCACCTTTATCCCGTCAAAGTCCATCCAACTATGGTGAGGGATCAAATGACTCTATTGTCATATGTGAATTTGAGAATTTTTAGGGAAAAAACATATCGGCTCTTCATAGAGACCACTTCTTTATGGAAGCATTTGAGTTTGGTTATTTTTCAAGTAAACAAACTATTTTCGACAAAAGTAAGTGTTTTAGCATATGTCTGATTGAACAATGGGAGGGGGAGTCATTTTCTCTAGTCATAGAATAGAAATAATAAAGATTGCGCTATTTTTTGTTAATTTTTCATCAAGTTTGGAATAAGTAGAAATTAAAGAAGTGTAGATTCGAATCCCACCTATTCTCAATATACATGCAAACTTATATCCAAGAAGTGTAAAAGTAAAAAACAATCTTAACAACTTCATTAGGTATCAATGTATTGAAGTAAACATACCAATTGTCGATCATTTAAGCAATTTTGGAGCAAAAAGTATAAGCAATATGAAGTGGAGGAAATTTTTCCCAATTCGGAAGGTAGGAAATATGGAGATTGCAAATTTTTCAAGGATTTTATTACCAAAATTCAAATTACTATGAATTTTGGAAGTTAAAAAAAGAACTCATGACCCATAGCCAATATTTAGTTACTCTTCCAGTTCCAATCATTCAAGAACTACTTTCCTACTCACTATGTCCTACATGTTGGATATTGGGTGTAGTTAGACAATTGATATATTTATCTTAAAACCACATACATCATATTTTCCTAATTGAAAATAGGTCATCCTATTTTGCACACAAATAGGGCCTTAATTGCACATAGGTCGTTTACCTTGCGACCTCCTATGTAGAAGAGGAGCTTGACTTCGTTGGCACTACCGTAAGATTTGGAAATTTTTTGCCCTACCGGTATTGACCTCATGTTACCCTCATGAGTCAATGCCAGCCACTTGCATTCTTCTATAAAATCCCCATGTTTGACTGTTCAATGTTGACTTTTGCCAGAATAAGAAGGTGCAAAATGATCTACAGTAACTGAAGCTTACCCTCTGTCGTCTTTGAAATTTTGAGCATTTGTTAGTTAGACTCTGGTCGTGCAGTGCAAATGAAAGCGCAAATAGCCACTTGTCATCACCCCCGACAAACAGGCGCTAATTGGCAGAAGTTTGATACTACTTCTGTTTCTGAAAAAGACATGTGTTTCCTTTATTAAATACAAAGGAAAGATGGATCTTTTTCAGAAAGAGAGAGAGAGTAGTATTTGGATTCACTCTCCTATTTTAGCTCATAGGAATGAAAAATATATCATCTGGACCAAGAGTCCAACCTTTGGTTTTGCTGTTTTGATATGATTTTTTTTCAATGCAATGGTTCTTCCATTTGTTAAAAAAAAGATTGAACATTTGAATGACAGAACCATGATCGTTCCCATTTTTCTCATCCACATCAAAGCCTATTACGCCGTTGTACTGGACCAACCCATTCTTGGCGGTTATCTGTCCATTGACAAATGTTTCCACATTGATCATTAGCAAGTACTGTACCAACACAGTAAGGTTGTCTGGTCTTAAAGCGACCTTTTAAGAGCTGATTGCCTTTATGGGGAAGCTAAACCCCTTGAAACAATTTTCGGCAGTGCAATGAAATTAAATTTCATTTATTTAAAAAAAAAAAATTTGATAAACTTTTTGTAGGAAGGAAAATTATGGAATTTGCATCTAAGGTAAATGTTCCAATTGTCAACCATGCTCAATATCCAACCTATAGGGTGTAACTATTTCCATCTAAGATTGGAAGAGATTTTCAACCAAGTTTGGAATGTGCTTTTTCAGTCGTTTTCAATGTTGAGACTAATAATGTTATAACACATGTCCCAAAGTCATGAGCAAGAAAGCAGGAAGTAGTGAGTAGGAAAGTAAATTCAGCTGTGATCAAAATTGAAAGTCTCTAAGCATTGGCTACTAGGAAATGCACTTCTTGGCTCTAAAAATTCACAATAATTTCAATTTTGCAAATGAAATTCTGAAGATTTTGCAATCCTGATATTTTTTATCTTCCTACATGGGAAAAATTTCATACACCTCATACTGCTCATGATCTAATGCAAAACTACTTAAATAATCGGCTACTAGTCATTTACCTTAGCACAAGTTCTTTCATACTTTTGGGGACTTTACACAATTAGTTACGAATTTTTTTGAAGTTGAAACACATTGGTCATTGGAAGTGATCCCATCCTAAAATGTGTATTTTTGATACACTGAAGAAAGTAAAATTTACCTATGTGTTAGTGGTCACTTTTAGAGCAAGTTTGCTTTTAGAGTACCCTGCCTTTGCAAGTTCTTGCATTTGCAAGCAAAAGTATGAATTTTGTTCATGGGTATACATCACTATTTGGAAATTTCAAACAATTGAAAATTGACAAGGGTCATTTTTTATTATAAAAAAAATGCCAAAAAATGTTTTTGTGCACTCGAAAAAGCACCAAAGCACATAGACTTATTAGAGATTTTCAACAAAATTTGGTATAAAAGTAGTCTACTACATGTCCTATTTCTTTTTTAATTTTAATTCTTGAATTTGTAATGGCAATTTTTGATTTCGGTATTCAGAACTTTTAAGGCTCACTATATATGTATGACTACAATATTATTATGAAAGGCATCATCAAAACATCATAAAATAACAAAGATGTGCTTGAAGACTAAAAATAGAAATTGGAAGAATATTGCTCTCGGGTTATTTGGACCAACTGATGAACCTCTAAACCACTAAACTACATTTGTTGACAACATGTGCCCAAGGAATAGCTTTAAGGTCCAATAAATTTCACAACATTTGACTGCATGGTTAAAAAATTATTATGTGATATGTAATTTTCATTGCTTGGTAGGTAGACCAGCAACTCAAAAAAAATCTTAAAAAATCACCTTTCCTAAGAAATAAAAATTGAAATTGGTTTTCTAAAATTATATATATGTAAAAAGCTTTGAATCATTCCATTCTCATTAATGAGATGAAAGTTATGAGGAGTTTTAGTTTGTGGGCAATTATGGATTTTCTATTCTAAAATAAACTAAGAAGACAATTATTTAACTCAATTTTCAATAATTTTTGAAGAAAAAAAAATTATATAATGTAGATTTTTTTTTCAACATTACAACCATTGGGATTGGTATCTTTCAATTCCATAACTAAATTCTTAACAATTTAGTACTTTGAATCATTTTTTACTTCTTTGTACTTACTATTTTTTTCCTATATAATGTACAATTCCAAATGATTTGAAAATTTTCAAGCATGTAGCAAACTTGGCTTGAAGAATGAATCCAAAAAAGTATCACCATTTTGGACATTTTTTCATAAAAATATGACCTTGTAAAGTGTAGTTGCTCATTTTTTTTGTAGGGCCAAGGATTTTTGTGAATTCAAATAGTAATATCTTGCAATCTACTTCGTGGAATTTTTGGAAAAGAAATCACATCTTCTTGAATCAATGTACTAGAAGGTCCTACAGTTACATGTGTCCAAAAATATTATTTCTAAAATTTGGTACTTGTATTAGAAATGACAATTTCGGAGTGTTAATATAAATACTATGATTCTTGTTTATAAACTCTAGAATTAGTTTTAGGTGCTTACCTTGTTCCCATATTTTTGGGGTACAAGTGATCTTCCCACCATTAATCAATGATATAATAATAATGACCACATATAAGGAAGCCTTTCAAAGTCCCTCATTGTCTATAAGATTGGTTTTCTTTCAATTTTATTTTGTAGAATAATACAATGATATCAAATTTTGCAAGTCTAAAAAGAAACTCATTTGCCTTTTTAAAACGTAGGGGTTTAGTCTTATAAAAAGACAAACATTAGTCTACAAACAAATACTTGTTCATTATTTTACAACTATTTTACATGTACAAATATCAATCCCTCAACTTTCACAGCCTAAAAAGCATATCTAACACCTTGTTTGCATTAAATAAATCATTGGAAATTTGGATTTTAAAAATAATGATATCATGCATTCCAGCAAAATAAGGATTAGTTTCTGAAATTTTAATTTTAATTTGGATTGTACTAACATTAGACCTTATCTTTTGACCAAATTTTTATTTACTGAAATTGATCACATTTGTAAAAAAAATTTACAAGAGTTAGAGCTTCAATTTTTGATGTCAAAGTTTGTGTTTTCATTTTTCTATTAAATTTTTGTTAGATTTGTATGCATTTGCATAACTCTCCACCTATTTTTAATAGCTTTTGCATAATCTAAAGGCAACATAAAATTTACATGAGGTTTGAGTTATTTTTTTGTTGTGAAATAATAATTTATTAAGAATTTACTAACACTGATTAAAGCTCATATAAATACTAGTTGGGATTTAATTCCTACAAAATTGAGGTTGTTTTTGAAGAAAAATTGTCAAAAATTGTCATTTTTTAAGTGCATCGGCCAAATTTGTAAATAAAAAAAATTTGTTTTATAAGTTCAATCATTTAAAAGTATAGTAAATTAATTTGAAAATGAGAAGGAAAAAATTCTTCCCATTTGATAGCATGAATTGAAAAACTATAATGTTTGAAGTGAGAAAAAAAACTTCTTTTCATTGATACAAAATTGGATTAGCAAACTTTGAGCCCTCGTAGAGTAAATTTTTTGCTATATACAAAATTGAAACTCTACATCATCCCAAACTACATCTTGTTAGGTACATTCATGCAAAATTTTAGAAGCCAACAAGAGATCTACCTTACTCTAAATCACCTTACAATACAAGGAGGTCATGTAAACTAGTAATACACTAGTCATTTTTTCATGATTTCTTAAGCAACATGGAATTTTATTTGTTTGAAATTCAAATAGTGAAAACTTAGAGATAAACATTTGAAATGTGTAGAAATTTTTTCAAGAATTTTGACATCACAATTTCCAAGTTTATAGAATTTGTAGTTAGACAAAAATGACTATTTTTATATTTGCCATGTTGAATTAGTAAAGTTTTGGCTCTTCTTTAAATATTATTTTGGCACTAAAAGAAGTTTTTTTTTCTTACAATTGGATATTATATTGTGGTAGTTATATACATGTCAAATTTTGAAAATACATGAGGACTTTCACAAAAGATATTTGAACTACGAAGATTTTCTTATGCAACATACCTTTTGAATTTGGGCATTAGATAAAAATAAAAATTACATTTCCACAAAGGGGATGAATGTCTCCATATTATATCAATTTTTCAAAAATGTTTGTTTATTTTTTACTTCATCGTCACCTGCTCAAATTCCAAATGTCCTTTGAACAAACCTTTAGTCTTATAGGGATCAAGCCTTTTGCCAAAGAGTCCAAATTCTAATAAGTTATAACCAAGGTAAACCTTCTATTTAAGTTCTAATTTGACATGATCTATATTTGCAACGCCATGCTATTCATTTTATCTTTGTTGATTTTCTTTAATGCTCCTCCTAGAAATAATAAATTTAATGGTAACCCTACATAAATAATTGAATTAAGTTGAATTATGAAAAGAGGTATGAAAGATACTTGTCAAAATTATAACCTAATTAAATGTGTGGTGAAGAATAGGTCCTTTTCAAAAAAAGTGTAAAGGATGTCTAAATGAGAGCCATATCATCAAACCACATTTGAAACACTAAAACAATTTTCTTTTTAAATACATAGAAAAAATAGTTGCATCTTTTATCCTCACTTTCTCTCTTCCTAATCTAATGGCCCTTTAATCTCATAAAATGAAAGGGAGAAATGAGCTCTCTTTAGTGCCTTTTAGAACTTTAGGCAAAAATCCCTTACAAAAGGGTAAAAGATTGAGTCAACATAAAAAGTTTTACATCCTATGTGCGTATTAATGATATTGACTTTTATGATCTAGAACCTTTCCTCTTTTTTTTTCCTTACTCATCGTAATTAAAAAATTAAAAATTAAAAGCATATTTTAGTAATGAAAAAGTAACAATTCATAAGTTTTCCTTCCTTACCACTAAAGGTGGAAATATGGTTAGGAAGATATGTTAACTTATTTGTACATGAATACAAGTGAATTAAGTTTTTTACAAGTTTTAGTGAAGTATCAAAGGTCAACTCAATAAAAAAATGATTCATAATTTTTAAGGCGATGCTACTTACTTCTACAACAATGAATTTCTTTTCACTTGAATTAGAATGCAAAAATAAATAATGGGCCATAATGGGCTTAGAACCAGTATTCCACTTCTCAATTAAATTCATTGTATGTCCCCTAAAAAACCATTATTCAAACTCATTTGTGTCAGGACCTACAATAATAGCATGGAACTTATATAAAACTCAAACCAATCTATTTCACAATCAAATTCATTGTATATCATGTCAAAAAACATCATTCAAACTCAATTTGTTGTAGGACCTACAATTAAAGTATGGAATTTACAATAATTCAAACCAATTAGATTAAAGTCTACAATTGAATTGAATTATCAAGTGAACCATCATTTTAGATATTAAATTTTATTAGAATGTAAGCATAAAATTTTCTAAGTCATCAAAAAATAGCGATCTAAGAGTTATTTTCTTAATACCAATGAATAGTGAAGTTTGATTTGAAATCAATATCAATAGTAAACAAGCCTTGGGTGTTGAGATTTAAATTTTAATCCTCAAAGGTTTAGACTATTGTATGTATATGTACCATGAGAAATCTTATATACTCCCTATTATTTAATAAATATGAAATTTTGCATTTATATACACTATTAAAATACTTTAATATGAAGAACTATTTGATGCCTAGGAGAACTAGGAATAATGTAGATTTGGAGCATTTAGGTCTAAATGAATTATGATTTAAAAAAAAATCTACTCATAAGATCCCCGTTCTTATAAGTTTTTTTTCACAATTTCACAAGAATTTAGAATTGTATATCATAGTCATAAAGCATGAATTCATCAAGCTAATTATATTGACAAAGAATAAACAAAAAAAAACTTTTTGAATATACATCTATAGATGCACTTCATTTAATCTGTGTTGCTCAAATAGTAAGCTTTTGAAAACTTTCATCATCTATCTAGTGAATGCTAATTAGCTTAGGTATTAAATATGATGTAGTTAAATGCAAAAGTATCATAATCCTAAATACAAATACACAATAAAAAATCTATAACAAAAAAGATATTTAAACTTTTGAATTCAATCAACTATCTTAAAAATATTATTATGTTTCATTTTTTGGTCAATAAACTAGACAATGGCAATTTTTACAATTTGCTACCGAATTGTTGCCCAAAACGTACCCATATCCTTTAGAAATGGAGGGTTAAATTGAGTGGCATCAATTTATATAAATATATGCACAACAATCATTTAAGAAAAAAATAACCTTAAACCGTCTTTATATAGACCCATTCCTATCAGGTAGACTTTTATTGAAAGTATCCACTAAACTACATTTTATCTAATCCTATATTTAACTATAATTTGTTGATTTTTAATCCTCAAGATTTGGATATCAATTAGGGTCAAGCTACTTGATGATTTTCATAGCCTAGAAAGTTCCACTTTGAAAATTTATAATCAAAGTTAATATCCAAAAGATGTTTGCATCTTCGGGGTACATAGCCATTTGGTTAGGTATTCCATATGGAATTCATCCTAGTTTGTCATATCCTGTATTTGTATCTTCTTCCAGAACAATATCCCATATTCATATCCAATACCTATTCCAATACCTGTTCCAATACAATATCTTATATATGTATCTAGAAGTAGTACAATATCCCGTATCCCATATCTTATATATATATATATATCAACAACCCAAATCTTTTAGCACTAGGAGAGGGAAGTTTTTTACAAAAACTAGGCTTTATTGCATCTTTTTTGGTACAAAAGCTTAGTTATTACATGTCTTATCTAAAAGTTCTAATTCTTTTTTTGAAATTCATGATTTCCAATTGCTAATATTGCAAAAAAAAAAAAAAAAAATTCCCTAGAAACACACCTCCAATTATGCTGAATTGCTTATTTTGACAATTTTGGGGGGTGTTTTTACCCTGACATTCAAACTCTGAATTCTCAGAAGGGGCAGACTTGGGACATTTTGACCAAGCTCCATGAAATAAAAGCTGACGTGTATGCACAACCTGAGTCCCAGCAACCCCAAAGCTATTATTTTACCGGGCAAAGGAAAAAACAAAACAAACTCGGACACACTTGGCCAAATAATTGGATGTAGGCTTTGGCCTATGCCATGAAGTACCAGAAATCTGTTGGGAAACCCGAATTGGTTATCCAATAACGTAGGAGGTTCCTAAAAAGCTCCATCGAGATCTAAAAGCGTCCACCTCCTGAAATGTACACTATTTGTACATTTTGCTTTTTCATTTGACTAGAAATATGAAAATAATGTACATTTTCAAGAGGCGGTCAATGCTTTTAGTGACCAATAACTTTGAAAATTCACAACTAATTCCTTAGAGCTTCAAAAAATATGAAACAACTTGGGATAGATGCCAATTCCATTTGTCTTTCAAAAGAAATTCCACAAAGATGATTTAAAATAGTTTAACTTTCCCAATTGGATTTTTTAGCTTTTAAATAGGTGTCTTTGTGGACCTCCTATCTTATGTGTTTTTTTTGAGCAAGGAGGGGCACAAACAAAACTTAGCTTCAATTGCAAAGAATAGTAAAAATACTTATGCAATCATGATTTTGACTATACATGAATGAACTCTACCTCTAAGAAAAATTTATTGAGGAATCACATGTCTTCTATAAGTTACAAAACTTTCAAACTTATTTTGTGGAGAATTGAAATATCCTTGAACTTTTGAAGGAAAAGTGAAAAAAATCCATATCAAAATGTAACAAAAAATTTAAGAAATATTAAAATTTTACAAAAGGTGTAGATTATCATTTAGAATGTCATAGTTATAGTGTACACCATTCTATATGTTTATGTTGTTCAATATTCAAAAACATGATTCTCAACTTTAAATTGCATTGAATACTCAATTTTAGGACATGCTTGAAGTTTTAAGCACTCCAATAACTAGGCTATGAAAGCTTTGTTTTGTTAGTGTTTTTAAAGCAAGAATCCATTTGGAAGTCAAAATGAAGTTTATAAAAGAAATTGTTCAAAGTGCTCAAATGTACAATACAGGTATTTGGTTATTTGAAAGAAAACCTTGTGTTTGATTAGAAATCAATTAATATAACTTGGATTTAATTAATGATGTGAATGCACCACTATTAAATGTTTAAATAAAAAAGAATTACTTTAAAATCATTCATTCTTCAATATAATCCATTTCACAAGTCACTTTTTTTTGTTTATCCAAGGTTTAAAAGCTAGAATGATTCAAAGGCTAAAATTAATGAAATAAAAACTTTCTTATATACTTAGACTAGGTATTGGTAAATGGTTATTAGAAACAATTTCCTTATTGGTATTTATTGAGATGTTGGGTGGTAATATAGCACTATAAGAAACTTGCATTTTAGGTGACAAGCTTTGATTTTTCTTGACAAATTTTAATGGACGTTCAATGCAACAAACACTTTATTTTATGTCAACATTGATGTTATGTTGAATATTTTTGTTAATAAAAAAACATGGGTTTGTTGCATTAGACGTCCACTAAAATTTGTCAAGAAAAATCAAGGTTCATCACCTAAAATATGGGTTTCTTATAGTATAGGTATTGACTTGCAAATTATTTAACTAAGAAAATTTAACTAAAAAATTAAATCCATATTTGTACTACCTTCAAATATTCAATTGTTGATTCCAAACATGCTAAAAGTTAATAATAATCGAAGTCTTAGACTTCAAGATTCAACATGTGCTATGCTTTTATTAGAAGATTAGTTTGTGTACTTGAATTTCATTAATTACTAGATCAATTAAAATCCTATTTTTTGTAGGAAATATTTTTTAAATTTAAAAATCCTAATCCTAATTCTTTTTTTTAATTTATTTTGAAAACAACCAATGTCATTTATTATTATTGTCTAAGATACATTTGTAAATCTTTATATGCTTCAAAAAGTATTTGTTTATTCAAATATTTTCATTTCAAACTTGTAACTACAATTATCTAGAAATGAATCTAGAAAAAACATTAAAACTAGTTTGGTTCATCCTAGATTATTTGAAATAGTGCACACCTTGCCATAAGATTAGGAGAGGTTTACGTAATTGGTAATTACAAAGAGTGGTTGTTTCAAATTGAAAGGTGATGCTAAAATTTGAAAGTTGTTTGCACTAATTTGTTTGATGTTGTTCCATGATGGGGAGTGAATTTGGCTTTAGGGATTGTGATAGAAGCCCCAAAGGTATGAAATGTGAAAAATTAATGTGATTTTAAGAGTTGGTTTATGTTATGGTATAGCCACCCATTGTCATCTAAGGACCCATTCCTAACGTGTAGGGTGTACTAATTCCAACCAAAGCTAGAATAGATGTTCAACCAAATCTATTTGATGGTTTTTCACTTTTTCAAAGTTAAGACTAATCAAGTCATGATACATGTTCCAAAGTAATAAGTGGAAAGTAGTTCTTGAATGATCGACGTTAAAAGACTCTATATGTTAGCTATAGGTTTGGACCAATTGCTAACGTCAAAAATTTATAGTGATTTTAATTCAAGGCATAAAATTACCAAAAAATTGCAATCCCCTTAATTTCTATCTTCCTATAGGACAAAAAATTTGCATGCTTTGTACTACTCCAAGACATGCACAGATATTTAAATGTTTGACATTAGGTGGTTCTACCATACTACATTAGAAGATTTTGGAGGCCTCTTGATGCTTGCAAGTTATCACAGCCTGCGAATGTAGGGAATAGGTTTAGTGCAATGGTCTAGCGTGGCTAAGACCTTGCCACGTCATTGACAATTTAAAAAAAAAACAATTTTTTTCATTTGGAGACTAATATTTTTTTTAATGAAAAAGAAAATTCTGACAGCGGACCATTCCCCTTGTTGTGGGGAACAGCTATTGGGGGGACAAGCATGAAATAGGCTTCTGGACCTCCAAAAGTTCTTCTAATGTTGTAAAAGCTATGTAACCACTCTTAGTGGAGATGTAAATGAAAGTTCTTGGATATTAAGTTTCAAGTTGAAAATGTTGCTAGGACATCAAATAGATTTCATGAAACTCTACCCAAATTAGTCAAGGGGTTTAATAAAATCACTAGCTTACTATACATTGAAACTCGCCTGCCACCCTAGTTTCCCATTAGTTCCCCCCCTCCTCTCTCAAAAAATTTGTGAGCCGTTGATTTTTTTGAAAAAAAATGCTTACCCTCAAAATTGACATTGATTTCTCAAAAAATCACAAGATGTTGATCTTGTGAAATTTAATCTGAGCCGTTCAAATATAAAATACAAATATTGAATATGAATACGAATATGGGTATTGGATATGAGTACTAAATACATGTACTAAATACGGATACTGAATACAAATACAATATTGGATTCGGGATCAATTGTCCCATATTGTTTGTTAAGAACTTTGATTCTGAAGATTACAAGAGGGGGTGGGGGTGAGGGAGGGTGAGATAAAAAAATTTAAATCAAATTCTAAATGATAGGTGGGGGTGAGTGGGGGTGGTAAAATAAAAATTGAGGGGGGGAGTGCATAGTGACACAAAGTGTCACTGTACACCTTGAGTGCCTAATAACTACATTCACAAAATAACAATTTTAAGACATTGAAGTGATTGTAGACCTTACATAAATTTTGAGGTTCAAAATTTATTGTGTATTCAACTAACATTTATTGTATGTCTTATTTGTAACATCAAGTAATAATTGAATACCTAAATGTATTTTTAGACCTTGAAATTGATATAAGGTTCAAATGACTTCAATATCTCACCTATCAATATCTACCAATCCCAACCACTCTTGCAAAAAATCAAGGCATTCAGTTTTTTTTATAGCCTTAAATCAAAGGATTCACTTTTTCAAAAAATCTAATCTCAATGTCTCATCATTCTTTGAAAGATGATTTTTGAGCACCAAGAATAAGTGTGTGAGTATAATGCTCAAGGCCCACTAATTTGGGCATTAGTTTGGTGCCAATATGGACCTTTGGTACCATATTGTTATACTATTTATTGATGCCCAAGGACCACCATTCTACTAGTGCATTATATGTATTTACAAATTCAAATAGCACCTTGTGTGAATATTCCATTCTTAAGTGAGGCATGTAATCCCCAAAATTGCCACTTTTCACTATTGTAGCTAGTTATTATTATTAGACTAGTCAAATTTTCATATAAATGGAGGATTGAATGCATCAAAAACACACCATTTAGATATCATGCGCAAAAGATACAAAGGGTCAAATCTTTTTTTGAGTAGATGTTCTAAAATTATTTCTTCAATAGACGTACATATCAATTTTGGAGATGTACAAAGAGTGATGCTAGCAAATTTTAGGTAAGATGCGATTTTTGGTCTACCCCACTAGTATTCATGATATTTTGGATTTTTACCAACTATTTTCCTTCAATTCCTATAATAAAACAAATTTTCAAGTACCAAGTTCAATTATATCTTCTATTTTTTACTCTAAATAGAAATTTTATAGATTTTTTCACCATTTTCTTTTGCCAATGTTTTCAACTTACAATCATTGTTTTTCTCCAATTCTACCATCTAACTTTGAACTACCAATAACTGCCATTTTTTCCCAAACATTATTATTTAACCTAACCATAAGTCACATAAAAACCATGCCAGGAAATTTCTAGTACATTCTTTGAGTGGATTCTGTTGTGCAATCAGTTTGTAATGCCCAATTATGCAATTTTGCCTACATAATCAGGCATTACGACTATTTCATCCGACATCCAAAAGTTCATCCCAAAAGTTCATCCAGTCCTACATGTACAAGACATTTTCTAGCCATCATTTAGGTCGGGCAACGCCTCTCGTCTTCCGGCACTTCACAAATTGAAGGACCTCCTTGTCAGCTCCTCATTGGCCCTTTCTTTTTATTTTCAAAGTGCCCTCCTCCTGGGGCATTGCCCTATACATAACATTAGACAACAATAGATTGGATTTCTTTCCTCCTGTGCTTCTATTGCTTCCATCACTATGATAAACGCAGGACGTTAAATCGTGCCCAAGAAATGGATCCAAGAGGCTGAATTTACCCCAAGGGAAAATGCAGGAATTTTATATTTTTTCACACAATTTTATTTTGCAAATTCTGAATTCATATTTGCAATCAGAGACCCCAAATTAGCTACGAGATGTCTAGAACATAACCTAGACATGGCTCAAAATAGGGAGCTTTTTAAAACTTTTACCCCCAATAAACCCCCCCAATTACCGTGCTGGGCCCATTTCCTGGGCATGATTTAACGTCCTGCATGATAAACATGTTTCCTTTGTCAAACTTGATTTAAAAAAAAAAAATTAAACCATCACATGTTGGACCACAAGGCAATTCAATCCTTCTTTTTGAGATATGAACATTTGATCACTTATTTCTCTTTTTTGCTTTGATAGAATGATACAGACCCGGACAGACACAGGAGTAAAAAAGAAGCTTTGAAGACATGTTGTTCAGAAAACATTGTCAAATGTTTATGGTGGTCCTACCAAATTCCTTCACATGAAACTATTGTGGTTGGTGTTATTATGTCATTTTTTATAACAATAAAATTAAATACGCATACACCCTCTTCTCTGCTTTTACATGCGTGGTAGGCATACCCACAACAACAGCAAACAGCAGCAGAAGGAAAATAAATAAATGGAATGTGGGTAAGATAGGAGGTCCATAAATGGGCCACTTAAGAGCTGGAACTGATTTTTTCGGGAGGTGAAACTTCTTGAAATGTTTTTTAGTATTTTTTTTCTTGAAAGACAAGTGGAATTGGCATCTAACCTAAGTTGTTTCATAATTTTTGAAGCTTTGTGGAATTAGTTATGAAATTTTGAAGTTGAAATGGCATAGGGTTCTAAAAGCGTCCACCACCTAAAATGTACATTGTTTGTCTAAAAGGCTACAGAAAAGCAACATGTGCATATAGTGTGTACATTTGAGGAGGTGAGCACTTTTGAACTTGTGCACTTTTAGAAACTCCTACATTACCCCCAAATTGTCATTTTTGGCTACTATGTCTAGTTAGTTAATATTATTAAGATCAACCAAATTTTCATATTTTTCTTGTTGGCAAGTAAAAAGAGGTTCCAATGCATCAAAGAACGTGGCATTTGGATACTATATTGGAAAGTTATGAAGGAACAAAGTTTTCTTGGTAGATGTTTTGAAATCATTTCTTCAACGTATATACATATTGATTTCAGAGATGTTTACATAGTGATGATGGTGGCTTTAGGTGGGGGTATCCTTACATATCATTTCAAGCCTTGTTGTGTCCCCAAAAAATAACTAATTTCACTCACATGACTTTTTTTTAATCCCTATAGGAGTAAAGAGCCTACTTTGGGTATTTTGAGACTTGAGCAAGCTACGTTGACTATGTAATTTGAAATTTTTGCATGAAAACTTTAGGATGGATGGTAATCATCCTAATCTACATGTGAAGCTCTATTTAATGTCACTCATAAATATTGAAAAAGTTAGAAGTGTTTATTTGTCAAATTAGGAAGCTCAAAATGTATTCTAAAAAAATAACCAATTTTATTCAATTGTATAGATTGATACCTACTCAATGATATTTGAACCATTTGATTGTCAATAATGAGGTGAAAGTTACAAGGAGTTTTATTTTGTGGGTAACAAAGATAGAAAAAACATATGGTGTCATCTTTTGAATTCAATCTTAAAAAAATTCCAATAAAAATTAAAAAAGGACATTGACTATTTTCTAGAATCCTTACCATTGGTGTTAAGAATTCTTGATTTCTTGTAAAGAAAAACTTGATTTTTTTGGAAGGGCTAACCCCTAAAGTTCCTAGGCCATTATTTTGTCAAAAAAATACCATTTTTGCTACTTTCATCCAATAAAACGAAAAAAAAAAAAAAATTATAATCTAGCCATGGGACCTTATTCTTCACTTGTCTTAGCCCATGTGGTAAAAATTTCATGAAGTTTGACTCTATAGATTGGCATTCAAAGCTAAAAAAGAAGTTTTTTTGAACACTGGCTTGCAAATTTGTAATTTTAGATGACTTTGACCGCCATTTGTGGAATTTTTTTGCACTAAAAACTTTGAATTAAAATTTTTTTATGTTGAAAAATTGAGTTGAAAGTCTAGAAAAAAAATTCAAAACACAAACTTGATTGTCATTCTTTAAAAATTGTTAAGCAAAAGTAGGTCCAAGATTGAAAAAAAACTAAATCATTAATAGCTCCAAGATGGGATTGATAGACAATAATTCCAATAGTGAGATTGTTTTAGTAAGAAAATACAATCTTGTCAAACAATTTTTATTGAAAAATTGTGAGAGTTGCATTTACAAATGAATCCTACAAGTTATTTTTTCAAGAAGATGCTTAGATTGCCCCCCAAAACAAGATTGTCCTTAATTTTCTCATTACTAGTCCAAATTGAAAGAATCAAAGCTTTACATGTAGAAAAAATATAATATTTTAGGAAAAAAATTTAATATATTTTGACTTTTGGCAAGGGTTTTTGTTTAGCAAACTGAGTTTAATTCTAGGCTTTTTATGGTATAACTTTTGCTCCTAGTCACCAATTGAAATAAAAATTATATTTTCTCCTAGCTAATTAGTTTGTTTTCTATATTATGAGAAACTTTCAAAAAAACTCATAAAAAAATCAAGGTCATAGGAACTTGTTTAAAATCCAATTTATCTCTTGAGGGACAATGGGACTTTAGGGGTTAAAAAAACCTATATTTTCAAATTTAGTTCTATTGAACTTGCAATCAATGGGAATATTTACTCTAAAATTTTGGGATAATATACTTGAACAAGTTACTTAAAGGTTCCCATGATTGGATTTGTAAATAAATAAATATCAATGAAGATTTTAGCCTTGCTTTAGAGATAAGCATCTTGAAGCAATTTATGATCTCTAAACATCAAAACACTTTGGGGGTTAAGAATCATGGTTTGTTTTTTGACATTTATATGACATGAATTTTCATAAAAATTTACTTATCTTCTTCCATATTTCATACCCCTTGAGTGCAAGTATCCTTTAGCTAAAGAGCTAAATTTTATAATTTAAAAGAAATAGTTAATCAAAAATGAATTTGATATTAAAAAAAATTAACGTTGAAATATATTTTAAAAACATTGTAGTTAGATGTTTGTATCCTAAGCTCATAGAAAAAATCTTGAAAAGGAAATCAAATAGGATTTGCTATTTGCATTAGAAGGAATTTGAATTTTTAGTCTCATATCATATTTAATCAACATTAGTTTGTGCAATTGTAGATTCATTCAAATTAGATCTCATCTATAGACAATAATTTAGGACTTTGTTTGAAACTCTTCAATAAACTATAATTTCTAAATTACACTTTACATCACATTGTCACTATTTTAGACATTCAAATTCCTTCGAGGACCCTTAGGAGTCAACCACTAAACATTTATGACTATATTTCACAAAAAAATGCTTAAAAATTGCCAATTCTTGTGCAATATTGAATATGTGTTAAAAAAATTTCTTTCAATCAAAAGATCTAAACCTAGGCTACTATTTAGATGTGTGGTAAACATTTCCAAAATTTCTCGATGCATGGATGGCAAGATATTTGTGTTTGAAATGGAAAAAAGGTCTTTTGGATTGACTCACTCATAGGTTCAATAGCAAATCTTTTAATCCTCTTGGTATAAAACTTTCTGATGCAATACAACATTGAGGTTTGAATTCATGTAGCAAACTTGTGTATACTATACATGTAGCTACTTGTATATCAATTTTAAGAAGTACTAGTAGTCGAGAGATGTAGCAAATCTTAAAAAATCTTGCAATAAGAAGAGAAAATTGGACTACATGATAGATATTGTTGAAATTCATGAATGAAAAGTTCAAGTTTCTTCCTCAAAAATCCTAAGATTGAGTAGCAAAACAAGATTTCATGCATAGACTTTTCTCATTCAAATTTTTTTGATAATTTTACATTTGCTTATTCTAGGCCAATATAGATTAACCCTTCAATTTCCATGGCTTCATTTCTTTTTTGGTCAAAAATCACTCAAAATTGTCATTTCTATCAAATTTAGCCAAATAAACGAAATAAATAAAAATATTGGATATTGAACCATAGGATTTTTAAACTAAACTTATACAAAAAAATGAAGTGAAATGTCTATGAAGTTTGATCACATAGATTGCAAGATATTAGCATTTGAACTGAAGATTATAAGACTTTGAATCCTCTTAACTTCAACTATTTGCACTACGGATTTCAACTTTAAAAAATCATGTTGAATAATTGAGTTGAGAGTCTTGGAAAAAATATTTAACAGAAAAAACTTGATTTTCATCCTTTAAAAAAATGTTGTAGATTAGAGTTGGAAAATAAAACTAAATTGCCAATAGTTATAATATAGAAATTAAAATACACAAATCTCAACAATGAAATTATTCCAGAAAGTACACTAAACCATGTGGATCATTTTTTATAATTATAAAAGTTGAATTAAAAAATAAAGACAAAAGATTGTTTTTTCATGAATATGTTCTAAATGCCTACAAAACAAAATGTTCTACAACTTTCTTGTCACTTATCCAAATGGAATGAGTGAAAAGATTTCCAAATACAAAAATCATATATTATATAGAAAAAACAAACTAAAAGAAATAAACTTGAGAATTTTTGTGATTGTTGTATTGTTATGGATTAGCTACTTTTTGATTTGGTGGCATAACTTTTGCTCTTGGGCACATAGAAATAAAAACAATTTTCCTAGAAGGTTAATTTGTTTTTTATCTTGAGAGAAAATTTCAAAAATTCATGCCAAATTTGAGAATATATAATCCTACCACAATTTCCATTTGTCCACCAAGGAAACTTTGGGATTTTAAAAGTTAAAGATTTAGAAAAAAATGAATTCTTTGTTCATATGCATCAAGGGAGACCAAGTTTTTACTTCACTATTTATTAGTAGGTAATTTATTTGGGATAGATGCAATTGCTAAAATATTCAACATAAGATGATCAAATAAATCTGAAGCAAATTTTCAAAATACATTAGCCCCTAAATTATTGCAATGTTTTATAATCTCAAACTACTCCAAATTTTTTGTATTCAAAGCAAGGCAAAAATCTTCATCTAAACTTAGTTTCTAAAAAATTTGATTGTAAGTTCCTCTTGTTAATTTGATCAATGATTTTATTCAAAAAAACTTACGATGAAATTTACCATTGATTGCAAGTTCAATTTGCCTAAACTTTCCACAAGTAGTTTATTTTAGCCGACTTTTTCAAAGATGAAGTTTTACCTTCCAACATTTTTAGAAAAAAAAACATATACGTCACACAACTTGTGTGATTTAGTCAATATGTGGAGAATAGGTTGAAATCACACAAAAGAAAACTTGATCAAATTTTTTTCATATTCATCTTGGAAAAAATTATAGAATGATAGGTGATATTTGATACTAGAAAAAACTAAATTGCTAATAATTTTTACAAAAAATTGAAAATTATAGATCCCAATAGCAAGGATGTTCTAATAAGTTATATATATCTTATGTTTCTTTAATTTTTTTGGAAATTTTCAAAATTGAGTTCAAAACATGACTTTATATGTTATTTCTACCTTTGTTGCCCGCAAAATGAAACTCCTCATAAGTTTCATCTCATTATTTGGAATTGAATGGTTCAAATGCTTTTCAGAATGTATCAATGTACACAATCAAATAACATTAATCAATCATTTTTTAGAATATATGACATGGAACAAAGCTTTGCATGTAAATTAAACTCTAAAGTTCTTTAACTATGTTTTCACCTTAAACACTTCCAAACTACCATTTCTAATACAAGTGCCAAATTTTAGAAAAACGACAACATTTTTGGATACATATAATTGTAAGATCTTATAGTACACTGGTTTCAAAGACGTTTTGTAAGAATTTCAAAAATTTCCGCCATGCAGTTGTGAAATATTTGTGTTTAAATTGACAAAAATTATTTTTTGGCCTTGTGAAAAAACAAAGGTCACATTTGTATGAAAAAATGTCAAAAATGGTGGTTAATTTTTGGATTCATTCTTCAAGGCAAGTTGGCTACATGCTTGAAATGCTTGAAAATTTCCAATCACTTAGAGTTTTAGAATATATATAGGGAAAAAATAGTAAGTAGATAGAAGTGGAGAATGAATCAAAAATACTTAATTGTTAAGAATTTAATTATGGAATTGAAAAATGCCAATTCCAATGGTTGTGGTGTTGTAATAAACAATTGATAGCCAATGTTTTTATCTTTTTCCAAAAATATTGAAAATTGAGTTAAATAAAGGACTCTAAAGTATTTTAGAGTAGAGATTCCATAACTACCCATAAACTAAAATTCCTCATAACTTTCATCTTATTAATCAAAAAGGAATGATTTAAGGCTTTTCACATGCATATTTAAATCTTTAAGAAAAAAATTTAAAAATATAATGAAAAAAGTGATTTTTTTTCTTTGCCCAAATAGATTCATTGAGAAAAAAAAAACATATCATACAAAAACTTTTTAACCATGTAGGCAAAAATTTATAAAAAATTTTGGGCCTCAAAATAAACACTTCATTTGTATATTGTATGAAATTTTCAAAGGATAAAAATAAAAATCGCTTTATTGCCCCCAAAAAATACACTTTGTTTTTTTAGGGGTTAAGATGTAATTAGCATCCATCTTACAAAATTCATAATAGTCAGCAAAGGCTACCAAAGTTCTTACAAAGTCCAGAGTCCTTGGTTGATTAGAGATTAACATCTTTTTATTTATTGAATTTCCTAAATAATAATCCTATAAGGACAAATTGTCACCATAGAAATCACCTTTTTTGATACAATGTGAATCATTTGTTTAAAAAACAACCCACAAAGCAATCATTGGAGGTCAAACCATTTGGCAAGACCTCTTTTTCTCATATAAAATTCCAAGTGGATGAACATCTACCCTTCTATCCTATATAGAAAGATTCTATGTCATCCATTAGACATTTAAGAACACTTCACACTTAGAAATTAGGCCATTCTCCACAAATCTCAAACTTTTGTTCAATCACAAGTGAGGATTTCAAGCCTCTTATACAACAAATGGGCCCAACCCCTAAGGTAAATCCTCCTATCACATGCAAATCTCCCATGATAGGCATCTAAGGAACCTTCCATTATAGAATTATATTAAGTCATAATAGCCTTTACTCAATAATTGGGATTAGGACTACATGAGGTTAATTTGTGGCCATAATCAAAGCCTTGGAAGATGGTTTTAGAATTATTAGTGATTGTCATAGGATACTAACACCTTGTTAGTATAAAGTGGTAGTTATATAGTTACTAAGCACTCAAGGTGTATAGTGACACTTTGTGTCACTATGCACTCCCCCCCTCCATTTTTATTTTACCACCCCCACTCACCCCCCACCTATCATTTAGAATTTGATTTAAATTTTTTTATCCCCCCCCCCTTCACCCCCACCCCCTCTTGTAATCTTCAGAATCAAAGTTCTTGACAAACAATATGGGACAATTGATCCCATATCCAATATTGTATCCGTATTCAATATCTATATTCAATACACGTAATCAATACACGTATTCAATACGCATACCCAATACTTGTATTTAGTACCCGTATTCAATATCCGTATTCAGTACACATATTTAGTACTCATATCTAATACCCATACCTGTATTCGTATTCAATATTTGTATTTTATATTTGAACGGCTCAGATTAAATTTCACAAGATCAACATCTTGTGATTTTTTGAGAAATCAACGTCAATTTTGAGGGTAAGCATTTTTTTAAAAAAAATCAACAGCTCACAAATTTTTTGAGAGAGGAGGGGGGGAACTAATGGGAAATTGGGGGGACAGGCGAGTTTCAGTGTATAGTAAAGAGTTTTTAAAAAAAAATTCTTTATGGCATGTCCATGATGAAAAATCTTATAGCCATGTTAGAAAACATTGTGATTGATTTAGGAGGTAAGATGACCATCATGGAAACACATATCTGTTGATTTGGGATAGTCTACAGACTCATTTGGGCCAATTGGACAGTATACTTCAAAAATTTATAAAAAATTCATACTTTGTCCAAAAAAATAAAATTCCAGTTGCCTCCTTCATTTCTCAAATTTGTCTTTGTATGAAAAAATCTGACTTTTTTTTGGTAATGGCAAGAGGACAAATCACTTATTTTGCCTGTGATAGGCGATAGGCAAGTTTACCTTAAGTTAAGTGTAAAGTATGCTTAATTTAGTGACCCTACCATCCTTTTAGGATTAAATATGTTTATCAAGGATCCCCTTGTTTGTACATGAGCCGTAATGTCATCAAATTCCCCTAACATGACATAAAATTACAGCAAAAAAGATCTAAACTAAGACTTAACTAATGGGCAATGAAATTCTGTTTCATTTGTGTCCAACAAATAAATAAACTAACTAGGGATATATTCTATAAATTTTTTTTTTATCATACTTGAATTCCATGTGGCGGGTGCTTGTACCCTTTTTTCTTTTGCAATGAAATCCCATTTCATTTGTTTAAAAGAACAAAAAGAAACTTGAATTCCACATAGAATGTTCTAGAAGATTACTTATGGGTTCAGCCAAATCGGAATGGCATGTGTAATCAAGTTCTGGGTTAAAATATCACCTTCACTTGACTTTCCAAGGTTTCAATTGCAAAATGTCAACAACAATTCTCAGACTGTAATAAACCAACCAATAATGTTTTTGTTTTTTAAAATTCGGGAAAGACGGTGAATTGAAGGGAAGGCAGCAACAAGTCAGTCTGGTTCGTGTGGAAATGTATAAGTTATATCCTGCTTAAAAAAAATGTCTTCCTATCATGCCTTGCCCGGGATGGTTTAACTTCTAATAAATGCCTTTGAACTTTTAAACCGAGCATGAGAACAAATTCTCATGGCTTAGGGTTTGACAATTCCATGCACATTGACAACAATGGCATACTGTTGAAACTGAGCAAGAAACTCGTGTCTTAAATCCTTTGTGTGTAAGTTAAGTGTAATGAAATGTAATCACATTTCATTGGTTAAAAAAAACAAAGAGAGAGACCTTTGCATGCCCCTAGAATATATTCCCACATTACATTTGTGGCTTGTGTAATGAGAATATCCTTCGCATGACCCGGGAGTCCACAACACATGTGTTTAGGGTTGAAATTTGGAAAGGATATTCTCGTTTCCAACATTGATTGTTGGGTTGAGGGGGGGGGGGGACCTGCATTATTATTTCACATACCTTGAAACCTTGTCTCCATTGCCCCGCCAGGACGGACACCTGTGGCTGGCGGTCTTGTACCCTTATTTGCAATGAAATCCCGTTTCATTTGTTTAAGAAAAAACTTTTAAAAAACAAAACTTGTCTCCATTGATCAGTTGACAAAGTTTTGGTTCTAGGCTGAACTGTCCGCGGGAACCAGATTGATTGTTTTCTCTTTCTGCCTTTTAATTCGCACCATTATTCTCCAAAAAAAAGTATTGGTATATCAATATCATTGACTTGTGTGCGTGGTTCAACGTTGAGGATTTTTTTTGAGTTTTACTGGCTATTTCACTTTAATTCGTGTATTGAACCATTATTTCCAAGAACCAAGTCTAGTTGTTTTTTCTACTTAACCCTTAAATGCCTAAACTATGTTTTTTTGCAATATAGAAATTTTGGGCAACTCACTACAATTGGAGTTTTTATTTTTTTTCTTTGAAATTTTAACATAGAATATGCCCAAAAAGTAGCTTTAAGGTGCAATAGTTTTCATAACTTTTGACTATATGGTTAAAAAGTTATTATACAATATGTACTTTTCATTGCTTGACACATAGCCCAAGTAGCCAAAAAAAACTTCTTTGAAAATCACTTTTTGAGAAATTAAAATTTGAAATTGGTTCTATATATTTATATATACTTGGAAACCTTTGAATCATTCCATTTTGATCAATGACTCAAAAGTTCTAAGGAGTTTTAGTTTGTAGGAGTTTGTGGGTCGTTATTGAATCTCTACTCTAAGACAAACTTCAAAGTCCTTTATTTAATTCAGTTTTTAATATTTTAGAAAAAAATAAAAACATTGGCTGCGGATTGTTTATTACAGCATTACAACCATTGGAATTGAAAATTTTCAATTCCAAAAATAAATTATTAACAATTTAGTATTTTGAATCATTCTCTACTTTTTTCTATTTACTATTCTTTTCCTATATGTTGAATAATTCCAAATGATTTGAAATTTTTCAAACATGTAACCAACTTGACTTGAAAAATGAGTTCAAAGAATAACTACCATTTTGGATATTTTTTCATATAAAAATGACCTTTTGAAGCACATTTGCCGGATTTTTGCAAGGCCAAAATAATGATATTTGTCAGTTCAAATGCTAATATCTTGCAATTTACATTGTTGGAAATTTTGGAATTTTTTTGACATGTTCTTAAACAAGAATACTTCAAGATCCCATGGCAACATGTGTCCAAAAATGTTGTTTTTTAAAATTTGGTTCTTGTACTACAAATGGTAGTTTGGGAGCAATTTGGGCAAAAACATAGTCAAAATCATTTAGGGGTTAAAAAAAACTTTAATCCCTAAAGGACCATCATGTTTAGAGGCCCAAAACGGTTTTAAAATGTTCATTTCCAAAACAAGGGCAAAATCTTCATTAATATTAATTGTTTATTAACAAATTCAACCATAGGATCTTTTAGTTGAATTTTCCAAGTATGTTGCCCTAAAATTTTAGAGAACGTATCTCCACCAATTGTAAGTTCAATGCGCTTAAACTTCAAAATGAAGGCTTTTCTAGCCCTTCCCAAAGCTAAAGTTTTATCTTTCAACATTTTGAGAAAAAACACTTCATATGTTCTAGAACTTGTGCATTTTTTCCAATGGGTTGGTAAATGGATTAAAAACATGTGAAAAAAATTTTAACCAAAAAAACTTGCATATTCAACTTAAAAAAATTGGAGGGTAGTATTGAATGACAGAAAAAATGAATATGCTAATAACTTTTACAAGAATTTGAGAGTTGTTAATCACAACTGTTAAATGATCTAGTAAGCAATTAATGTTCTATGTTTTAATTTTCATTTGTGAACTTTCAAAATTGAGAGCAAAAGATAACTTTGTATGTTTTTTCTACCTTCATTACATGCAAAATAAAACTCCTCACAACTTTTACCTCATTATTCAAAATTGAATAATTCAAAATTTTTGAATAGTTATTGATCTATTGACAATCCCTCATAAAAAATAATATTTTTTAGAATACATTTTTTACTACGTGGTTTGACATTGAAATAAAAAATCTTCTAACTTTTGCGATATTTATCAAAATGACATGAAACAAAAACTTCATACATAGATTATGTGTAGCATCCATTTCAAAAAATTTATGTAAAACTTTCAAATTCTAAAGTCAACAAAGGCTACTTGAGGTTTTGAAAAGCCCAAAGCGAGCTCTTTCGTACTTTAGGGGTTACGTACCATAGCTTCCTAATAGCTTGGTTAAATCCAACTTGTCAAAATGTGTTAGTGCAATGACCAAAGGGATGACAATGGGTCATTCAACCTTACATGTGAGGAAAATTGATTAGCCAATGCAATAGAGAGAGAGCATCTCATAGCAGAGTTGTTAGTTTATGCATGGTAGAAGTACCTATTGATATCCATTTAAACATTTGAAGTTGTTGGAGAGAGTTCTAAATGCCACAACAAACCCATTTGTGCATTCGCATATCAATTGGTGTCCACACAAACATTCAAAACCATGCCTTACATTGTAATTGGTGCTCATGAACCTCCTTTCTACTAATTAATGCCTTTTAGTCCCAATTGCATATTATTTAGAAGGTAACCACACCTAGTAGTAACATGTTTACAAGCTCATTTGTATTAGGCAATTAGGTTCTTGCTTAAAATATAAGTTCCTGTAAACAAGGCGTTGAGGATTCAAAACGTGACCAATGTTGGGGTAACAAGGCCAAAACCTAAGGTGCAAGAAAAAGGGAGTTGAAATCTATCTTAGGTATGTTTTGATCCAATGCTTTGGTGTTGGGGTTGCATTAGTCAGCTTCCCTTAGAGCATCTTCAATCCAACCTATATATATTGACCTTCCAAATTTATTTCTAACTTTTGATTGATACGTAATTAGAACTTGAAATTTTTAACATTGGAAGTGCATACCAAATTACTTTGAGTGGGTAGAGAAAAAACTCAAATTTAGACATTTGAAAATGAAAATAAAACACTTTAAGAGCTAGCTAGAAGACAAAAAATACAAAAATCTTAGCAAATCACAGTTACCAAAGCAAAATTTTGGCACTATACATATAGAATACCTACCATTGCAAAGGTCTTGGAAAATCACCATTACCAAATTGTTAAGCACTAGCCAGTCTGCACCTTTAGAATGTTCGTCCCAATTATATCACAGAATTACTTGATATGGGGATGTGGCACAATATTAGCCCCCTGGTACAATAAGTGGAAGAATATCAGGCCCTAAAACAATATCTTGCCAGCCTAACCATTGTTCAACGAAGTGGGAATGCCCCCTCCCTTAGGCCTCCCACTTCAGCCAGAGAGGATTGACCCCTTTCTTGCCCCGTGTTTTACCCCGTAGAAAACCCTGAAATTTTGTTATTTGTGGCATATGATAAAATCTGTAAATTCTAAATTCATATTTGCAATCATAGACCCCAAATTGGCATGGAACCTAATGCAATACAAAATTTAAGTAGCACAAAATAGGGGGGCAATTTTTGACATTTACCCTCTAGCGGGGCAATAGACGGGGCAATCCTCCCTGGCCTCCCACTTTACAGCCTATCAGGCCTTGGGGAGGAGGTCTTCTAGAGAGAGCCTCCTAGGTTCCCACTGTACAAAATTTTGACACTTTCTATATAAAACACGTATCATTCCAGAGGTCTTGACAAATCACAGTTACCAAAGCAAAATTTTGGCACTCTACATATAGAAAGAATACGAGCATCAAAACAGTGTCTCTTTGGACCTGAACACAATAGTGGCAAATAACTCAACAATTCAGCGGTGCCCTAATTGGTCATGTCTTATAAAGTTCCAACCAGGGCTTTCATTTTTGGCAAAATTTCACCAGAGTACCATAAATCTGACCTCTCTTGCATCATCCCTCCCAAAACTGGCCTGCGGAGCGAGGCAGCGGAGGGGCACGGGTCCGAAGAAAAAAGCCCTGGGCTGGTTCCAACACCCCTGCTGCTTGTATAATTGAGAATAGGAGATCATATTCTTTGGTAAAGATCGACATGACTTGTCAGCATGATCTCTGTTTGTTACACCACCCCAACAGGAGTATTAAAATACTAAAAAAAAATGCTTGAATGGAAAGCAATTTTCAGTTTAAAAATTTAAACTACATGGGTATGATATGATTCAGGAAGAATTAGGGTTTCCTTTTTGAGCATTGATTGACGAAGGGCATATGAAGGACTGCTCCAGCTTTACTGTTCATCAGGGGCTTTAGCATCTGGGATTCAGTGCTAAAGGAGTTGTACAAGTTTATACCCCTCCTTGAAGACTCAACTTTAGAATCTAATAAGTTAACACAGGGGTGAGTGAGGGGGGGCCTTTTCAAAAGGCTTTCAATTGGGGAAACTAAGTTAGGTTCCAACGCACCAAAGAACGTGGCATTTGCATACCGCATGCCAAAATAACAAAGGATCAAATATTTTTTTGGTAGAGGTTCTGAAATCGTTTCTTCCACATAGGTACATGTTGGTTTTGGAGATGTATCGAGAGTGACGATGGGCGGTTTTGGATCAATGGTGTATTTTGGATGGTGGCCACCTTACATTTACACAACATGTTCTACAACAAAGTTTAACATTGGAATATCAAGTTGGTCATCGTGGAAAATCTAATAAGTTAATAAAATGGGGTGAGTGAAGGAGCCCTTTTTTGAAGGCTTTCAATTGGAGAAATTAGATTCCAACGCACCAAAGAACGTGGCATTTGCATACTGTATGCAAGAGTAACGAAGGATCGAATATTTTTTTCATAGAAGTTCTAAAATTGTTTCTGCCATATAGGTACATATTGATTTTGGAGATGTATCGAGAGTGACAATGGTGGTTTTAGATCAATGGTGCATATTTGGGAAGAGGCCACCTTACATTTACATAGTATATTCTACAATGAAGTTTAACCCTGGGATGTTGGGTTGGTTGTTTGGAAATCATCTTTTTTTCGTATTGTGTAAATCATGTTGCTTGAACATATCAAAGAGCACTCAGTGGAGACCAAACTACAATGCAAAAACTTCCCCTTCTCACATAAACTTTCAAAGATGAGCATTTGCACTTTTGTCTTAGTAGAAATATTCTTTGTCATCCATTGGACACTTAGTGTTTGCAATGATATTACAAGTTTAACTTGCATTAGGATTACACTCTTAGCAATATCATACTTCAATACTTTGCATTTGAAATAAAGTTTTTGGTGATTGCTTGAGATACATTCAACAAAGGAGGCATATTTCAACTCTAAAAACAAAATAAGCTCACAACAATCAAAGATTGAGAGTAGTAGGAGATATGTGTTTTTTTTGGCAGCATAGCAATTTTGGTCAACTCACTATGAATGGAATTTTGTTTATTTTTCTTTGAAATTTTTATACAATATGGGAATGAGGTTTTTCATTGATCTCCAATAATTATCATAACTTTTTGACTACATGGTTAAAAAGATATTGTATGATATGTAGTTTTTTTCTTCATCTAAGCAATTTGGTAGATTTGAAAAAATCATTTTCTTCAAATATAAAAATTGAAAATTGATTTTTTAGATTTATATATACATAGAAAGCTTTGAATCATTTCATTTTGATTAATGAGATGAAAATTATGAGGAGTTTTAGTTTGCGGGTAGTTATGGATTTTCTAATCTAAAATAAACTTTGAAGTCCTTTATTTAATTTAATTTTTGATATTTTTAGAATAAAATCAAATCGTAGGATGTAGATTGTCTATTACAATATTAAAATCATGAGAATTGGCATTTTTCAATTCTATAACTAAATTCTTAACAATTTAGTGTTTTGAATCATTTTCTACTTCTTACTATTTTTTCTCTATATCTTGTATCATTCCAAATGATCTAAGTCTTTTCAAACATTTAGCCAACTTGCCTTGAAGGATGAATACAAAGAAGCACCACTGTTTTGGACATTTTTCCATACAAATGTGACCTTGTGAAGTGTAGATGCCTTGTTTTTTGCAAGGCTCCTAAAAGGATTTCTATCAATTCAAATGCTATTATCCTACAATCCAAACAATGGAAATTCTTGAAATTTTTTCTACATCTTTTCAAACTAGCATACTACAAGACCCTACAATTATATGTGTTTGAAATTTTTTTTTTAGAATTTAGTACTTGCACTAGAAATGAATATTTTGAAGCATTTTTGATGAAAACATAGTCTAAGAACTTTAGGGGTTAATATAAGTGGGATTCTTTTGTCCCTTCTTATAATGTAAGACATTTTTTCCTTTACATAAATGTATATTTTGGGTATGTTCTCACTAAACGGAGAAATATACAATTCTTGAGGTTAAGATTGCAAACTCCACGGAAGTCTTTGATCCAAAGGGGACAATTTTCACCTTGATGGAATGTTATGCATAATGTAGTGAATGGGGTGTATTTTAACCCGTAAAGGACCAAGGCCTTTTTTTTGCCAAAAAACACTCAAAACTGCCATTTCTATAGCAAAAGGTAAAAAAAATTTAATTGTTTGTTTTTTCACATCTAATTATAGTATCTCACACCTAACTATAATGAAAATAAGTGGAAAAAATTTCAGAATTTTTGACCACATAGATTGCATGATATCTGCATTTAAAGTGGAAAAAACAAAATTTTCAGCACATTGTGGGATTAGATTTTTTAACTTAAATTTTTTGCACTACAGCGTTTTGAGCTTTAAATCTTTAAGGTACAAAATTGAGTTGAGGATTTAGAAAAAATTCAAAATATTCAAAAAAACTTAACTTTTATTCTTTAAAAAATTGCTAAATAGAAGTAGATACAAGATAGAAGGAAAATCTAAAATATTCATATCTCTAAAATGAAATTAAAATGCACTAATCCCAATGGTGAGATTGTTCTAGCAAGAAATATTGACCATTAAAACCCCTTTTTTTTTATTGTAAAAATTGCATTCAAAAATGAATCCTACAAGTTATTTTTTCAAGAAGATGCTCTAATTGCCCGAAAAATAAGATTGTCCATAATTTTCTCATAAAAAATCCAAATGGAATGAATCAAAGCTTTACATGTACATGAAGATATAATCTATGAAGAATTTTTTTTTTTAAATTTAAAATTTAAATTTTCAAATTTTTTTTGCTACCCCCCTTTCCTTGTTTTGAGCTTATTTGGGCATAACTTTTGTTTCCAGACACCAATTGAGAAAAAAATTATATTTTTATGAAGCTAATCAATTTTTCTATCTTCAAAAAGAATTTCAAAAAATAAGGAAAAAATTTCAGCTAATAGGCACCTACCTGAAATCCCATTTGTCCCTTGAAAGGACAATGGTCCTTTAGGGGTTAAACCTTTGAATAATGTATTTTGTACCATGGCATAGAATTATAGTCTTCAAAATAATTAGTTGAAAAGGAATCATGAGGGAATTAAAACCATACACAAAGGTTTCTTGGAATTCAAATTGCATTTTTTCCTCTCTATATTTATTTGACTCTCTTTCTCCAAAAAAACCACTAGGAAGATGGAAGACATTTTCTTGTTCCTTCGTCAGACCTTGAAGGTCCCCTAACTAATATTCAATCTTGGAAAAAATATTTATCTTCATATAAGTTAACTTAGTCTCTTCACTTTTTTTTTACCCTTTTTATGAATGTATCCTTCTAGTATCAAATTTTTTTAACACCACAATATTGATCTTTGATAGTACAAATGTTTTAGGAAGAAAAATCATCAACTAGTAGAACATGTGTGTTCTAGCTTTGAATTACTTTTGCAATGGAATCCTTGTTTCATTTGTATTCAAAGCAAGAAGTTTGTGATGAGTATTGTTATTAGGCACTCAAGGTGTATAGTGACACTTTGTGTCACTATGCATTCCCCACCTCAATTTTTATTTAAATTTTTTTATTTTACCACCCCCACCTATCATTTAGAATTTGATTTAAATTTTTTTATCTCACCCTCCCTCACCTCCACCCCTCTTGTAATCTTCAAAATCAAAGTTCTTGACAAACAATATGGGACAATTGATCCCGTATCCAATATCGTATCCGTATTTAGTATCCGTATTTAGTACTCATATCTAGTACCCATACCTATATTCGTATTCAATATTCAATATTTGTATTTTACATTTGAATGGCTCAGATTAAATTTCACAAGATCAACATCTTGTGATTTTTTGAAAAATCAACATCAATTTTGAGAGTAAGCATTTTTTTTCAAAAAAATCAATGGCTCACAAATTTTTTGAGAGAGGAGGGGGGGAACTAATGGGAAATTGGGGTGGCAGGCAAGTTTCAGTGTATAGTATAACTATGTGATGGTCCTAGTGTTGGGGATATTTATTGAATATTACCAACACTATTATTTTAATTTCCATATTGAACTCTTTTTTCAAGTACCAAGTTCAGATATTTTCTCTATTTTCTACTCAAAATAGAAATCTTGTAGATTTACTCACTATTTTTTTTCCAATGTTTTCCAATTCCATCAATGAACTTCAAACGAACCTTCATTTTCTCTCAAAAAACAAATGGTCTTCCCCGTGCTCAAAAGATATTATACTTTGCTAGATACTTGTAGAGGGCCTCATCAATTTAATGCAAGGAGGATTGGAATTATCTAAGGAGCTTGATACAAAGGCCTTGTCAATCTAATTTAAGGAGGATTGGAGTTGTGTAAGGAGCTTGACACAAGGGTCTTATCAATTTAATTCAAGGAGGAATGGGGTTGTCTAAGGAGTGGCATATAAGACAATTTTGTTCACTATAGGGGTCTCCTTTTTTTTTTCTTTTTCTTTTAGACACAAATGATATGAAATTTAATTGCAAGGGGAAAGTAACAAACCCACCAGCCAACGGGGTCCCCTTTTTCAACGATGCAAAAGGGCCTCCTGCCTCATTGCTAAAACAAAGTTATGAGAGTTGACAATTATTTGACCACGGAATGTTCTCAAAATTCTTCTCAGACCAATACGAGTCAATTTACCAGAGCCGGCACTTTTTTTGCATAATTTACGCTTCTTCATCTACACCGTTCGTAGATAATAGACTAACATAGTAGCCCTAAATAATGGACAGTACCGTCCAATACATTATTTATTTTAATTTAAAAAAAATATTGACACAGATAAAAGTTTTTTCATTAGAAATTTTTTTTGGACACAAATGAAACCTGTCCACTGGATACATTATTCATCAATACTGCCAATTTAGTCTCCGACATCACCCCAAAGTCTGCAGTTATTATTCACTAACTTGCTCATTCAACCTTTCTAATAATAAATGCCATTTGCCTTGACCCAACCCACTTCTCCTCATTTAATTCCCACTAACTTACCGGTAACTTAATATAAGTCAAGGTAAAAAGAAAGACTGAAAACACGCCGCTCATTTTCCCTTGGATCCCTCTT
The DNA here is from genome assembly GCA_963969395.1 of Pseudoscleropodium purum. NCBI lineage: Eukaryota > Viridiplantae > Streptophyta > Bryopsida > Hypnales > Brachytheciaceae > Pseudoscleropodium > Pseudoscleropodium purum. The sequence continues at coordinate 7,912,110 of OZ017803.1, forward strand.
CTCGTTCCCAAAGATCCCATTAGGGATCTTTTTTATTTATTTATAGCCAAGCCGTCTCATATCATACCCAAATAAGGAAAATTATTGACTGAATTGTACATTTTGTTTGCTATGCAATTTGTATAGTCACAGTATTTTTTAAACTGTACTGAATTAGAACTATTATGTCCTCAAAAAGATATGTTCTCCACTCAGAGAAACACAATGCTTGTTGATCAATTTGACGGACTCTGGGAAAAATTTTTAAATTTTTAAAAAATAAAAATTTGACTATGAATTTGACAATCCTTCAAATTCTAGAGCAGCGTTTGGGAAAAGTTTTGAGTTTTACAAGCTATTTTCCTTCAATTCCCAAATTCAACTGTTTTTTCAAGTACCAAGTCAGGTTATTTTCTCTACTTCTTACCTCAAAATAGGAATTTTATAGGGTTTTTTGCTGGGTTTTTTTTTGCCAATGTTTTCAAATCTCCAACTGATTTTTTTTCTTCCAAATTCCACCGGCTAACTTTGAACTATTTGGGAGTTTTTTTCCAAACATTATTCTAGAGAGCTACTGTAAGGAAATGGGAGAGAGGGGCTACAAATACTCATTCCATTTTGTGTCTATGATTTAATGGTATTCCAGATTATTGTGCCATGTAGTAAATTTATTGTTTTGTGGGGAGGGATAAAATGGGGTAATTTGGAACCATCTGTCATCAAAGAACTTTTGAATGGGTGAGTATTTATTCAATTATGAAATGGCTTGCAAAGGTAATTGAAGCTCACTCGAATGGTACTATTGCCCCTAGTTTTCACATTGGAAAAGAATACATTTTACGCAAGAATGTCTAGGGGATCATTTTCAAATGTTATAGCATTTTAAGTCATTGCACCTAATTATGCCTTTCTTTACAATCCTTGTATAGATTTTTGTCTACAACTTATATTTTCTATTCACAAAAGCCTAAGATTGATTTAGAATACATTTGTTTGTTTGCTTTTTGGAAAATTTGTAGTTTATTCTTTGATTGTTCCAAAGTGTATGCTAAATAAACTAGAATCTCATTTTGACTTCCAACAAAATCTAGCAAAAAATTAGACAATTTAGTAATAAAAATTATTTTAAAATACTTATTTAGACAATTTTAGATGTAATTACCTTACCTTATTTTTAAACCAAATCAAGCTCCCAATAATTTTACTTGTAGTAATCTTTGGACCAGTTTTTTACACATTAGAAGCCATTTCATTACCCTTAATAGGACAAGACCTGTCATTGAGACAAAAATGATTTGATTTATGGACAAATAAGTGGATTATTCATTTCTAGAGTGATCTTAGAAAGTCATCCATCAAACTATTTTTTTGATATAAGGTGTCTTGAAAGGGTCAAGGTAACTACAACTACAACTCACTCCTTTCTAAAACCGCCCCCTACAAATTCTTGTCCAAAGTTTATTCCTCCTATTCACCAAAATCTAAGGTTGATTTTTAAAATGCCTATTTTCAACACTTTGAAAATTCATAAGTTCATGGCCTATATACAAGCTTGAGCAAGTGCTTTAGGAAGCTATAACAAACTATGCCTAAATTATGTGGCTCAAAACCATGAAACTTTATAGGCTATACTACAACAAGTTTGAGATCTTCCTTAGGCAATTTAATAACATCTATCTACAAATGCAATGAAAATTGTGCTAGTCTCTCAATGCACTGAAAGCTAGCGCTCCCCTCAATTGGTATTTTAATTAATCTTCATTGACTTTACCTATTTTATATAGGCTTGCCCTCCATTCAAGTGGAATTTGTTGTTCTTTGTTGGGCTTTACAGTTTGTTGTCTAAAAACGTAACAAATTTACACTAGGGATTAGTTTCCTTGGTTCACTATACTTTTTCTTCTATTAATGAAAATTGTGTACATGTTTCCAAAAAATGTGGTGTCCAAAAAATGCATTCTAAGAGAATCTAAAATCCCCTATTGGCTACCAAGAAGACCCCACAAAAGCTTCATCAATAGTGGGAACCAAGCTGAATTGCTCATTTGGTGGGTTTTAGGTGTGGTTGCTTTAGAAACAATTGTTTGTTTTGTTTTTACGCGGCCACCATAGTAATAATAAGTCGTCGCCATCTTCGTTGTAAATAGACCGCAAACCTGCGAAAACAAGAAGACAGGACCTATTAAAAGTGGCGAGACTTTACTGTGGAAGCCGGCCGCAGTCACAAGTACCTTTTGCTCCTTGTAGCTCTCGTAGCCTCACTGCTCGCGCTTTTCCTGCTTTTTACGAATTAGTGTCGGGCTACTTTACGATTTCGGGAGAAATATTTGCACGCGGTCATTCAAGAACTCACTCAGTCTTGAGTTACGGAGTTACACCAATTATTTGTAGAGTCTTTCTTGTTTTTGCTCTACAGTGGCGCTACGCGAGAGAGAGAGAGAGGAGGGAGACGATGAAGAATGATTGAGTTTGTCGCAATAGGAACTTGGACTCGTTTTGCGTCGACGGTGTGTCAGGGAGGGGTCAAGCTCTTTGTCACTGTTTCGTAAGCGATCTTGTGAAGAAAATTCTCTTTTAAGACCCTCTTAGGTGTCATTTGGCGGGATTTTTGGAGAATTTGGAGGGATTTGGGAGCCATCTCTAGCTCATTTTGGTGTTGGTGAGGGCGTGGACGAGTGTGCTGGATTTCTTGAAGTGAAGTCAACTTTCGTGTATTTCTGCTCGAGCATTGTCCTCCAGTTGTAGAACGACGGCGGTTGCTTTAGTATCAAATATATCCATTCCTTGAGCTTCGAAGTGCACCTGACGTGACAGGCCGTTGCCGAGCGTTTTGGAGAGTTTTGGAGAAAGTTTCAAGCATTTTCTTGCTCATTTCGGTGTTGATTTGCGCGTGGAAAAAAGTGTTGGATTCTTTTAAGCGGAGTCAATTTTGTTGTGTTTTGGCTCGAGAATTGTCCTTAGTGGAGGAATGGCAAATGTTGCTGTACTCTCAAATATCAATTCCTTGAGGTTCGAAGTGCAATTGTAGTGATAGGCCTTTGTGAAGCGCTTGGAAGAGTTTCATACTCGACGAGCTCGGTTGTGGTGGCTTGTACCGAATTCCAGCACTTGTTTTCCTAGGAATTGGTGTGAAGAATTGGGAAGGACTTTGCTGCCTTGGAATACAGGTGATCAGTGGCCAAAGGAAATTGTGTGTTCGGGCCAAAAATTGTGGCACTTTCACCTCTTATTTATCTCTCCCTTCGTGAAGATCGTAAGTAATGTCAATTACTAGTTTACTACTTTAGGAGGTGAAAGGATACGTGGTGATCCCAGCGTTGGACTCGAGTATTATGCTTGTTGGGGAGGCATTAAGCTTCTCGAGGTGTCATCTTCACTTTCTGCTTAGTTGAAGACTTCGCTGAGCGCAATTGGAAATACGACCGGTCTTCAACCTGGGCGTTGGATTCTTGAAGAGTTGAGGAGTATCTGTTTCTTGAAAGTCGGAGATGCACAATTTTTTACCCGGTTTGCGGGAGGAGTTATTCCTTACTTTGAATCCAAGGTTAACGTGATTGAGCGGGTGAGTTCAAGATTTCATGCATGAGCCGGCACCTGATGCATTTGGCGCCAAAGTTTGTGCAAACTCTTTCAACGAAAGTTCTTTGGCCTCGGTTGATGTACTTCAGTGCTGCTTGCTGTTTTGTGAAATGAGATTTGTGAAGGTCGTCGCATCACTGTTTCTTCAATCGATTGTGATGCCGCTATAAGGCTTATCGATGTGTTTTCTTTCTTTTCCGCAGCTGAGAGTGGCGACCGGACTAGTGAAATGGTGGTGTTGCAGGCTGCAAAGAGAAGAATCTACCCTACGGTGAAGGGATTTCGGCTGAGTTTAAGTAGTAATGACCTTCTATTTCTCGTGAGTTCCTCTTCATATAATTTCTCACTCGTCACAGGGAGACAATTAAATCCTATAGACTATGAGCAGCTATGGTTTCATGTGCCAATGTTGTCGGGTTTCCTTTGCTCAGGGAAGGGGTTTCTACTTCTTGTTGAATTACATTATTTCAGTAACCACATTACGAGCTCAGTATGTGTCTTTTTTCATTAAAACAAGTAAGAGCAGGACACTTGAAGCTCAATCTTTAATAAGTCCTGTGCTCAAGTTTCATTGATATGGAAATTATGCTTAAGTACTTTTCAGAGTATTTCTAGAGACTTTTGCTGGACCATAGAGTGTAGCTAAGGTCCTAACTTCTTGATCCTCGGGAAATTGATAAAGGCCGTTGATCGACCGTTTGAGAATGTTTTTTTAAACTTGGACCGCATTTTTGGTCAAAGAACGCGAAAATTTTCAAGAGTCTTGTACAGCGCAACTCTGTAGGATTGTCTCTTTGAAAAAGAGAAAGTCTTTTGTGTTCGAAAGTGGCGTGAATGTTTTCAACCATGTGGAAAGCCGAAAAGGTCTCCTGAGCTGCATGCGGAGAGAATCGTTTTTTCTGAACATAGCATGGTGCCGGGCACATTTTAGGTGATCAATTAGGTGCGCCAAGTATTCAAACAGTGGATGAATATGATTTTTGAAGTCTACACTGCTTATTACCACCCTTGCTTCCATTAAGAAGACTCCGGTGCACGGCATTTTTATTTCATCCTATTAGATAGCTCTGTACCTTTGCTTTTTCTTAAGAAGTGTTTTTGTTCGGATCTGCAGAGGATGTTCCAGAGAAGATTTTGGAGCAATTGATGCATAGAGGTGCAGCATTCTTATTATAGGCCTACATACATTTTCGTCTACCTCTTCTTCTAAGGTAATCCATTTCTCATCTCCGCGTCGAAAGTCACTACTTGTTTAGAAAGGGCTTCATATTGTCTCCTTTACTGTAAGCGCGTGGATATACGAAGTATCGTGATCGCTACAGCATTTTTTGTGTTTGCATAAAGAAGTTTCTTCTCAATGCTTAAGATAGAGTTTCTGATATAGCAGAGGCCTGTGCATATTTCCGACAGATAGCATTCACTTGTTCAAAAAGTACACAGCATTAGTCAACCACGTCCCATATGTGTAGCATCGGGATTCCGTCTTTACGATTTGTACCTCTGCTGAAACTTTGATGCAGTTACCAAGCAAGCACGTACTGCAATTACTTGCACTGGCGAGTCGAAGGCCAACTCTCGACTGAGAAACACGGAGTTAAAGTATTTCGGAGGCGCCAATGGCGATCAACTCGACTCTTCACATCAATCAGGACTGTGATGCACTTCAACAGTCGATGGCATCAAAAACCTTTGATAAGCAACTTAGTGAGAGGAGGTTCTTTCGAGGCGGAACTAAAGCGCGACTTGTGGAAATTTCCGATCTCTTGCACGGAGAATATGTCAGATTTGGATTCGACGACGGAAAACTGATGACTGAAAAAATCAAGAAGCTGGAGCTTGAAAATGGCAGTCTTTCAACTCAAGTGGCAACCATGGAAGCGAGAGAAGAGGTCATGAAGGAACGAGTGCAAGAAATGGAACACCATTTGCAAGATTTATCTATCAAAGTAAGAGATGCGGAGGCGCTTACCATGGAGCTGCTGCATAAGAATGCCGTTGAAAGCCCGCGGGAATCTCCAAGAGCATTGTGCTCCAACAATCTCCAAGTTGTGTGCAACAAAGAGGACAAGCGTGAGCTTCGAGAACTAGTCGAGAAATTGCAGCTACTCTGTGCGAGCCACGAGATAAACACGTTTCCGGATGATTTCAACGACAAAGCGCTGGGAAATGGAGAATGCACTAGCCCAAAGCTCTTGTGCTGGCGCAACGACCAATGTGCTGAGTGTGTGGACAGCGTTGAGCAGGTTCAAGAGCTTCAAGAGGAGCTTAAGATGATATCTGCCAAATTGAAATTCTCCGTAACTCAAAGACAAGCCATGAAAGAAGTCATCGCGGCGTCCTCAACCAAGCTGGCTGAGGTGATGACAGAGAATGAGAAATTCAAGCAGGATCTCTACGTCGAGCGTCAGCTTGTGCAAGCGCGAGAGAACGATGTTCTCAACCTGGAAACGCGTTTGGAGGCTCTAAGTACAAGCAACCAGATGCTCAAGTCTTTGCTGAATCTGAAGAAGATGGCATTAGAGTCAAGAAGGTCACTCAACTTCACAATGCTGGAGCCCAAGCTATTGGATTTGGCAGCCATAGTGAGCGCACAAAACGCTTGTGTGGTTCGACTCTCTATGCAGAACGAAACCCTCGCACGATCGCTCCAGTCCAAAAATCTGGAATGCGAGCGACACCAATTGAAAACTGTAACCGCAATCAAGCAGAAAGACGCGGCCATCCGTGCCCTCGAGCAGTTCAAGGAACAAATGGTGGAGTGGGCAACGGAAATGGACGAGCGAAACCTACACTATGACACGCTTCAAGAGTATGTTCTGAATCAGGAAGCGAACTTGCGGGATAGCCAATCGCAGTACGGTGCCATGGTCCGGAGCGTCGAGGAGTTAAAGAAGGATCGCGACCAGTTAATAGCTTGGCAATCGCACGCACGAACCCAGATAGCGGACTCGGAGAAGGCGCTCAGCGAACGCGAGAAGGAGGTCGAAAGTATCAGCCGCGAGGCTCTACACATGAGCCTGGAGGTGGAGCTTTTGCGACGAAAGCTCCAACAACTCGACGAAGATGTCATGTACAAGGAAGGCCAAATCTCTATTCTACGAAGTAGTTGGGAAGAAGAAGAATAAAAACAGAAGCCTTTCCAGACAGTGAACTATCAGAAGTACTGCAACATGAAGGTTGAGGAGCTGCTGCCCATTTTGACCCTGCCGACCATCAAGCTTACCCAGAAGACATCATCTCACAATCTCGAATGCGGTATGAACCCCTCTTTTGGTCCCTTGTTTGAAACACGCCGTCCCTCCAGTTCAACTCTCTCTGAGGCTCAGGGTGCCCCCAGGGTGGTGGCCAGATCGTACTATCGGTATTACTGCCAGTCCGGGGAACGGCAGTACCTGTTCTCGACTTTCGAAAGTTACACTTGAGCAATTGTACCGCATCGAGCAGCCAATTGGAGTAGCGTTCTCCTGGCATGAAACTAAATCCAACCTCGACTGTTGGTTCACTCTGTTGGTTGGAACGGTTGTTGTAACAACCGATGAAGACCATGTGAAAACTGCAGTCAACATGTATCGTGCACTGGTCAGCCTTACCTTCGCTACATTCAACAATCTCCACGAGGGCGACTCCCGGTGAGCGGACGAGCGGACGGCGTCAGCGCAGCTGGGTTTTTCTTCGCCACCTTTTTTTCCCCAATTGTATGATAGAAGATCAACCGCTTCAGTGGCTCCGGTCCCATTCCCTGGCGTTTGGAGTTTTTGCGATCACAACTTAGAATCGTCATGTATATTCCATGTTCCATATTGTACTTGTACCAGCGGAATAGCAAAAATCAGCTTAGTGGTGGAGTAGGAAGGCCCCAACATAAAAGTGACAAGATTTTGGTCCAGCATGCCATTTTCCCTAGAAAGTTTTCCCGTCCTTCAGGACATGAACGTGTTGCAAGGTGACTTGGGGGCGAGAGCTCTTACTCTCTACTGGCCCCTGCTTTTGTTGTGGAAACAGCGGGCACTTGTAATATGAAGTAACACTTTTGCAACCTTAAAAATATGGTTGGGTACACTGCTTAACTTGTCATCCCAGTTTCACTGTTTACATGTACTTCTCATCTATCTCTTTCTATTGTTACCGTCTCTCTAGACGCTGGTATCAACTTTGCACTTCTGCATTGCTAAATTCTGTACAAGGACATCGCTGGGGTCATGATGGAGAAGGAATGCGCTTAGCAAAGGGCTCGTACTGTAGCATGCCGAAAACCAATGTATACACAGTTCCACGTCGGGAGCGAAAGCTCACCCTTTCTAGCACTTGTGCACTTTACGAATTTGTGAAACTGAGATGCGCGGAGAGATGTGGATTGATGCAAAAGAGAGGGGAAAGGAACAGATCTCTTTTCATTAACAGCTAGAGCAAAGCGCTGCAGAATGGTCACGGTCATGGTCATGGTAGCTCCTAAAATTTCTCATTGATGTGGGCAATCTCAAGTAAGAGCCGGTGCAGGGACTGAGGTTTCGAAAAGAACGGGCAGTGGTCGCTGCCTCGCAAGGTGAAGACGCGTTCCGGCGGATTCTCCTCGATGACTGCGTGTTGGGCGGGGAACGGTATGGCTTGATCTGCCGTGGTGGAGATGTAGAACCGCCTCACCGTGCCGTAGTTCGTTTGCGTTAACAAGAGCTTTTCCATGGCTGGGGCGAACGGCGTTGCTCGCATTGAGTGCGTTGCCAAGGCCACGTCCTGCCACAGATTTTGCAATTGATGCCGTGAACACCCTCACAGATTTGCACACATGGGAGACTCTTGGGACATGCACAGGGAATTTTCACTGACGAGTTGCAAGTTTTGAGAGGGTTGAGTGCAAGGATTACCTTCGCTGGGCAGGTGTTGAAGAAAAGATCCGCAGTTAAGCTTTTGTCAAACGTAAGTGCAGTGGGTGGTTTCCTCCTTCCGTGCCCATATATAAATTTTTGAGCCTTGGCCATGAGAGCGTCCGAACTTTGCACCTACGCAATCATACTTGGCCATTAATTAAGAAAGCAGTTGGAATGGAAATGAAATGACATATTACCACAGAAACGCAGGAGATACATCGATAGTAAGGACTGCACATTCTAAAAGATACGTACCCGCCGCAGGTGTGGCTGAGAAGATTCGAAGGATTTTCTACACATTTTCGATGTCCAAGTACAATTTCAACTCGGGCAAAGACAATTGAAGGACTTTAATAAGCTTACATGCTTTTGCAGGATATCAAAGGCGCTTTGGTTGTTGCGGACCATAGTTGCTGCAATGAAGATAGCCTTGGAAATCAGTCCTGGAAAGCACTCCATCGCATGGGAGATGCATGCACCCCCTATGCTGTGACCTACCAGGATTACCTATCAAAAAATACGAAACCCTGGTTAGAGCACAAGCACTAAAACATAAATGGTGGTTCTTCTGCACTCCATATTGCTTAGAGTTTCTGTTCACCGCTGCCGCAATATATGTCTACTATGTTGATCGATCTAGTTTGAAAACTGAAAACCAATAATCAGGCCAAATGAGTGAAGAAAGAACTCAGTAAACAAGCCATTCATGTACGACTTCCAACTTCCGGCACTAAACTGGATCTATAAAGTTATTCTTATTAGCATTGAGCCAAACAAAATAAAGTTTGTGGCATTTGCGAACTCCAGAGAAATTGTATCTTAGAAGTGGTTTGACATTCAACCTTTTCATGGCCCGTTGTAGATTCAATTTTTTTCAAGACATCCAGAAGAGGCTTTGAATACTGCTGAAGGCTTGTGATACGATTGGGGTCTGTTGGCTCGATGCCAGAGCCCATTAGGTCAATTGCAGTGGCCTTGAAGCCGGAGTCCTCAAGCAAAGCTATCGATTTGTACCAACACCAAGCTCCTAGACCCCCTCCGTGCACCAGTACGAAATGTGTACTTTCCAGGTTCACATCCATGTACCTATCCTGAAATTCAAAGAAATTGTATGTTCAAGATCAAGTAGAGCAACCAGGTCATGCAGGAGCTCCAACAGAGATGATATGAGTTTTAAGTGTAGAGGATATCCAGGCTTACCATCAAATTAAAATGTCGATGTAAGAAACGAACGACATTACTGACAGTTGAGATGCAAGCTAACAAACACATGTAACATGATAAGCATCGAAAATTACAGAAGTGAACTGAACCTTTCTTAGGTGCATAGATGGTACGGGGTCGAGCAAGGAGTCAATGTCTCTCCGAACTTGAGTACTGCAGCTCCTTGAAAAATCGAGCCTCCCATAACTTGCCCTTCCAGAGTAACTGTGTCTAGGGGGGTCTATAGAAGTCTCTTGAAGCATTTTGCTCTGCGAACTCAAGCTGGCAATGTATAGCTCATGCTTTGCCATTATCATTGCCTGGTCCCTGATTGTTTGCTCATCCAGACCTCCTGTTTTATTGGAACCTTGCTTCGGGCACTCTTTGGGCTTCTTGTCACCCTGCTTCTTTTTGAAACGAATGCGCGTAAATTGATTCCCCATCGTTAGTGATGTCAAAGCTACTCCAGCCAAGCAGTAGATTTGGAGCTCTAATCACGAGCCAAGTTCTATGCTTTATCTTATCTGCAGCACGCAGGCGCTGTCATTTCTTTGCTGTAGAAAAAGACGACAATCTCAGATCGAGATAGGTCGATAAATATCAGAACATTCCGGATGGCAAACATTTCATCCGACTCGAATGAAGTCTTTTGCATGTTTTTAAAACTTTGACAGCATAATTTCACTAAACTCTGGGGAAAAGGATTGCCGATTAGAAATATTCACCAGAAAACGGAGATCAAGGATTTGAAAGCAGAGAGTTATGACTTGGCTTGCCTCAGCACAGTTAGCTGAGGAGTCTGATATTTCAACTATCCTAAAATGCTAACTCCTACAAGCATTGTGTGGAAGTAGATTTGGTTTGTATGGTCTAAGCTATGAACGTGTCTATGAGAAGAAGAGAAAAAATGAGCTAAAATCTACTGAGAAGAAGATTACTAAGCCAGGAACCACATGAAATTCTGTTTATTTACACAAATTGATACTACATGAAGGAAACACTTGATAGAGTTCGGGTACAGTGGCTCACTATTAGGGGAAAGCCTCTCTCCTGTCTAGCCTACTTCGAATTTGCAGGATACTAGCTAATAATCGCAAGCGAACATGTGAGGTTGATTGAAGAAATTCTATGTGCCTACATACATCACATAAATGTCGAACTAAGGCCCGAACCAAGCATTTCATAAAAAATGCAACGAAATTTTTGAGAAATGAAGAGTGCGGTCGTATCTCGAGGCCATAGTACCAAGGTGCATTAGGTTTTCTAGGAGCGAGAATTCGGGATAGAAACTCAAGATGCGTCTTTGAATGCTAACATTGTGAATATACGTACCTCATGCTGCCATAAATTTGTAATCATCCTCCTTAAATAGCGAAGGCAATGCTCTTTTCAGAAACGGACGTGGACGTAATGAATATGCTGGTCAGCTACACGGTCCCACACACACTACGCCATAAAGTTTCTCAAAGAAAACCGTTTTTGTTGATTGGCAATGAAGTAGCGTCTCGCAGCCACCATACTTCGTCAGATCTGTCGAGTACAATGCCGCACTTCTCAAGAGAATTCCCATTATCAGAAGCTCATAACCATAGGTGAAGCCTCGAGACTGTTCTCATACAGCCTACTAACTATTCACCTCCATCGAAACCATCTCAGTAAACTCTCTAGTCCCACTGTGGACATTATGAAAGTCGATCATAGCAACGTAAACACCTGCCTTATTGTCGTGAGTGGCAAGGAGTACTCTTCACGATACTATCTCCTGGAGCATAATTTTCAGAGAGGCTGGTAGCATTGGCAATGATTATTAGGTGGAAGATAATGAAAGATGCCTCGGTCAATACTACTGCCTTGTCGTCACTACTCCAGTTACCGCTGTAACCATACCACAAGGTTCACCTCATATTTCTTGCCTCCAGTCTCGCAAACTAGCTTGAACTTGCTCGAGACGTAACCAAATTGTTCCTCTCGATCCTATTCACTACTTCCTCTGCATGTCGAGCTCCTGCGAAATGCCCCTCACAAAATCCAAAAACTCCATCGCTTATGCTGTTGTCAGCACTCACATCACACGCCACCTGCGGAGCTCTTAACGCCACCAGAAAGAACTTTCAGCAACTGCAGAGAAATCAAAGAAACTCTATGATTAGTTACCTTCCCAAAACGAACAGCTGACAAGCAGGCGTACTAGCTAAGACTCCTGAGTTGTCAGACATCTGATCGGTTACTGCGACACTTGATTTGCGACACTTTCTAAAAGCTGCGAGTCTTTTGCAGTCATTCTACCCGCTCTTGCAGCCAGTTCTAGCAGCACCGTCTACATAAGCATCACTAATAAGTAACACGCAAATGAGTTCTTCGCGTTACCGAACGCACTTGACTAGAAATTACCTTAAAGAAGCCACCGCGCTTCCACTCCCGATACCGAAATGTCCCGGTATCACAGCAACATACAACGAAATCGCCGCCTCTCCATAACGACGTACAAACCTCCACTCTCGCCTCTCTCTCTCTCCCTCTCTCTCTCTCTTCCACATGATCACCTGGCTTAACTTAAAATTCAAAATCTCCGCGCGCTACTAATGCAAAACCGCATTAAGAAAACGTCGCGTCACGTACATTTAAAATTCTGTTGACGTTACACATTCGAAACTTCCGTCCATAGCCCGAGTGCACACCATAACTTAATTATTGAATGCTCACGCCGCACTAACCACCACGCGGACATACGCAACGACGAGGCGCGGCTTGATTAGGCCATTAATGTGCCAAGAAGGTTCTTAATGCAACTCGCAGTTGCGCTTTGAATGCGTACAAGGCACACACTCGAAGATGCTCTTACCTCTGGCGCTTCTTCTACAGACCTACTAACAAACAGACAGACAGAGAGCCAAGGCTGTTACGGGGGCAATCTACTTGGGGATACTGAGCTCCTGTTGTAGAGTTATAACAACGCAGCTGCATCTGCCTGACATCTCCAGAGCCAGAGTCTAAGGTGGTGGCAGGACTTCATTCATCCAGGTCCTCCTCATCCATTGGCACATTCATCCGTGTCCCCCTCGTCCATTGGCTCGTTCATCTGGCTACTGTCAGTATCATCCGTTGCGGACGGATGAAGACATGAGGGAGGGCAGAGGCGAGACACAAAATCCGTCTCATGAAGGATGAAAACGCAGGATTTTTTACCCCGGGTAAATCATTGAGATTTTTTATTTTAAGAAAAAAATTTGCAAATTTTGAATTCATATTTGCAATCACAGATCCCAAATTAGTTAGGAGGGGTCTAAAACATCCCCTAAACATGGCTCAAAATAAGGGCCTTTTTTTTTACTTTTATCCTGTGAGCCCCAAAATTATTCTATTGAGCCCACTTCATAGGCTGGATTTAGTGTCTAGCCCCAACTTGTGGTGTGCATTTGTTTTCAACCAAGGTTGAAATAGATTTCCAACTAAAGTTTGGAATGTGTGGTTTTTTCTTTTTCAAGGTTGGGACTAATATGGTCATGACACATGTTCCAAAGTAGTGAGCGGAAAAATAGGACGTAGTGAGCGAGAATGTAGTTTTTGAATGATTGAAATTACAAGACTCTACACCTTGGACATGGATTTGCCTACATTTGGCCTTTTGAAAAATACAGTAATTTTGAAAAAAAACTACCAAAAATTTGGAGTCCCCATATTTTTTATCTCTCTACAAAGGAAAAATATACATCCCTCCATACTCCTTAACATGTGTTGCAAAATTGCTTAAATAATCATATATAGGTGGTTCTACCTTGATAACCTTACAAGATTGAAAAACACAAGTTCAATGTGTTTATTTTGAGACCAATGTGACCATTGTTTGTGTCACTCCATTGGCCAATTTTAGGAGGGACAAAGCCAAAGAATTTAGAACCTTTCAAATTCAACAGAAATAAATTTGGGTAATCTAAGGCTGGTACATTCTCACTAAGGATGTTGGAAGATTGGGGTATAAAATTTTCATTTCTTGAGTTGAAGAAGAGTTTAAAGTATAACCAATTTAAGGACAAATATTCCTCCAATAGTTGAGAGTTTTTTCATACCAAAGGAGGATTCAACATAACAAACAATAGACTCTACATTGTTTATAGGGTTTATTACCTTCAGTATCCCCTTTCAATGTCTAATTATTTTGCATCAACTTTCTTATGTAGTAGAAATGTGATATTTTATGCAATACTTTGAATAATTAGTTGACATTCAAAACTAATTACAATACAAGAATTTAAATATAATATAATATTTTGCTTGAAGGTTAGGGATTTGCCTAACAACAAATGGAAGTGCAAGTCATTAACCCTTAAAGAACCAATATGTGTTTTTTGGCCACATAACAATTTTGGGCAAGTACATGTGATTATAGACTTCCATATTTTTAACCCAAATTTTAATGGAAGGTGGGAACAAAGAATATTATTTTTATGTACTAAAGTTCATGACATTTGAAAATATGAATAAAAAATTATAATCTTGTGTGTTATTGTTTTTTGTAAATGGAAAATTTAAGCAAATTAAAAAAAATCACATTTTTAGAAACAAAAATTTGAAATTGGTTTTCTAAAGTTATTCACATATACACACACATACACAGAGATATATATATGTGTGTGTGTGTATGTATGTGAATAATTTTTGAAAACCAATTTCAAATTATAAGGATTTTTTGTTTGTAGGTAGTTATGGATTTTCTACTCTAAAATAAATTTTGAAGTCCTTTATCTTATTCAATTTACAATATTTTGGACAAAAAAAGTAAAATCATAGGATGTAGATTGTTTGTTACAATATTGCAACCATTGGGATTTTCTATAATTAAATTCTTAACAATTTAGTACTTTGAATCATTCTCTACTATTGTTTACTTACTATTTTTTTTCCTATATGTTCTAAATGATTTAAAAAATTTCAAATACATGGTCAAATTTTCTTGAAAAATGAATTCAAAGAAGCATCACTGTTTGGGACATTTTTTCATAGAAAAGTGAGCTTGTAAAGTACAATGCCCTTTTTTTTGCAAGGCCCCCCCAAATGACTTCAATGAATATGAATGCTCATATCTTGCAATCCATGCGGTGGAAATTTTTGAAATTCTTACTACATGATTTCAAGTTAGCATACTACAAGATCCTATGGTTACATGTGTCAAAAAAAGTTTTTTTTCAAAAATGTGGTACTTGTATTAAAAATGGCAATTTTTGAGTGATTTTGGTGAAGACATAGTCATGGAACTACAAGGGTTAATATGTTTTTTCATTAAAAAGGTTGTTGAATTATCTACTTTTTTATAATATTATAGTTGTTACATTGGGTTCATGCTATGGATGTTGTAGATATTAGTTATTGAGTTGTTTACATGTGGACAATTAATAAATAATTAAGCTTACAATGACCACGACATGCTATATAATACACATTCCTTCCAAAACTTTTAGAGAAGATGCAAAATCTATAGATGACAATTGATGCCTTTTAAGTGTATTTGACAATTCCTACTTCCATACTCTTAATATGAATTTTAGTTATAAAAATGATTTAAAAAATTTGAACCTTCTAAATTTTGGAAAATTCCAAACATTGAATATTTCATCTTCATTTGAACTTAGGGCATATTGCCACAATCAAATGATTTCCTAATTATAAATTGACATAGAAATTAGGTTTCTACAATAATGTTCTACAATATAATATGCACCTATGGTAAAATTTTGAGATTTTTAAATTTATATTGTATTGCATATGAATTTTTTCACTCTTCATTTGAAAATTCATGATAGTTTCAAATTTTCACAAAAAAATTGAAAATTGATGTCTTATAAAAGACACGTGATTTTATGTTTACAAAAAAAATCATAAAAATTAAGTCACAAAATGGACTATAGAGAGTGGAAGATTTTAAAGCTCAATCATGTGGTCACAAGCTTTGTACTTTAATACCTTAAGTTCTTTGACTATGTTTTAACCAAAAACACTCCAAAATTGCTATTTTTAGGACATGTACCAATTTTTTTTTAAACTTTTTTGGACACATATAACTATAGGATCTTGTAGTAGAATGGTTTGAAAAGACTTGGAAAAAATTTCAGAGAATTCCACCATGTAGATTGGCACATATTAGCATTCAAGTTCACTGAAATCATTTTTTTTTGGCCTACAAAAAACAAGGCAGCTGCACTTTATAAGCTCACTTTTCTATTAAAAAAAATGTTTGAAATGGTGGTTCTTTTTTGGATTCTTTTTATCTAGACAAATTGTCCACATGCTTGAAAATTTTCAAATCACTTGGAATTGTACAATATATAGGAAAAAAATAATAAGTAGACAATAGTAGAGGATGATTCAAAATACTAAATTGTTAAGAATTTAATTGTGGAATAAAAAAAATGCCAATCCCAATGGTTGCAATGTTGTAATAAACAATAAACATCCTATAATTTTATTTTTTTTCCAAAAATATTGAAAATTGAGTAAGTAAAGGACTTTGAAGTTTATTTTAGAGTAGAGAATCTATAATTGCCCGCCAACAAAAAAAAATTCATAACTTTTGACTCATTGATCAAAATGGAATGACTTAAAGCTTTACATGTATATGTAACTCTAGGAAATCAATTTCGAATTTTTGTTTATGAAAAAAGTGATTTTTTTATTTGCCCATACTTCCCTTTTACAAAATAAAAGTATCATTTCATGCCATAACTTTTGATTGTTGTATTCAAATGTCATGAAATTTTTGCTCACACAATAAATAAATATGCTACCCACGTTTTATCAACATTTCAGCTAATATATGCTAAATTAATTTTATGAATTTTCATTTTCATTAGTTTTAATAACTTTTTTTCTTTAGTTAAGGGCATAGATTTTTCTATCCCTCACAATTTTAAATCGAAATTTGAGTTTCTGGAAAAAAAAAAACTCATATTTTTGTATACTTTTGCATAGAGAAGATGTTGCTTTCGATTTATTGATATTGACTAGTATGTGAGGTGGGTTGGTACATCCTAAAATGCACCCTATCCAAAAACGCCATTATATATATATATATATTCAAAATTAGTATGTATCAGTGTGGAAGAAACAATTTTAGGACATCTACCAAAAATAACTCTAATTTTTTGTAACTTTTGTATATGATATCCGAATGCCATGTTCTCGGGTGCATGAGAACTTCCTTTCACTTGCCAACAAGAAAAATATGAAAATTTGACTAGTCTAATAGTAGTGCAATAAAACTTCTAAAAAAATCACTTTCTATTCAAGTAATATTGATTGCCAATTCCAACCTAGGTTGCATATAAATGTCACGAGTATAAATGATTCTCCTTAATGTAATTAGAGCATAATCAATCCACCTCCTATGAAAGTATTGCAGTGGTAAGTTCTACGTGGATTATAAAAAAGCAACAACTTGCCCCAATACTATTGGCACCTCTCACATTACTTTCAAACTCGGCATTTGTTGGCTCCCACATGGCAAAAATTAGCTCCTTGTTGTATTATTGTGCCCTCCTAACTCCTTTGCACTTCTTGGTCAACTCTAATAATGGTCATGATTTGGTTTGATTTAGTCTTATAGGAAGCAAAGGTAGGGATGAAGTTTGCTAGCAAAGCACACTTTGCCTTTCGAGCACGGTTAGGGTTTTAAGTACCATCGTTGGGTTGGGGTGCCTGAGATGGGAAGAGAGACAACAAAACAAGTGGATGTGAACGGACATTGCATGTAGTGTTGTAGTGCCTATTTACTGGCGCAACATTGAAGATGCTCTAACCTCTCTAATCTAATGTGTCAAATTGGTCATGGGCCTACTACTTACTTATTACTAGTAAAAGAAGTTCTCATGTAAGTGGATACAATATTGTACGTGAAAGTCTAATTCATCGCCTAAGTGCCAAAATAATTTCTTTTTCTTGAGCAAAGGATTTTGATAGCCAAAATTATCAATGTTAGAATTTTGACATTCCGGTGTCCAAATTTGTTTGTGCTCGGCAACTTTTAAGTTTTCTTGTTTTGGGGGACTTGTCATGCATTTTTTTAAATGAGATGAAGGTTTTCAAAAAAATTAAAAAATTAGGCGGTATAGATGAAAGATTTTTGCAACATTTTGGACATTTCACTAATAATATTCCATACATTGAGACATACCAAAAAATATTTAATTTATATTTGAATCTAACCTTCACATAGGGTAGCAAAAAATGGCGGTCTAAGTGAACCCACTTTACTTCCAAAACCCACTTTACTTCCAAAAGCATGAACTGATTATCTTTGCGATGAAATTCCGTTTCTCTCGTGTCAAAACAACAACAAAATGTAAAAACAAAACATAAAAACAAAAACAAAACAACATGAACTGACAATGGTAGCCATTCTATCATAACTGGCATGATTCATCTGGAGGTTGAATTGGGCTGCAAGAGTCCAAGAGATGTCAGAACTGAATTAAGTTACATTTCAAATTAAGATATTATTAAGTACATTTTGTTCTCTCTGTCTCTGTGGCATTGACTGGAGTAGACACAGTGAGACACTTTTCCATCATACCCTACGTGTAGATTATTTTTGTAAATAATTAGAGGAAATTTGGAACATGTCTAAAATTTGGAAAATTGTATAACTATTTTCTTAAAGTCTTGAAATAATTTCATTGCTGCCAATTCTGAAATATTCAAAAATTATTCTTGGGGAATTTTTAAAAAGGAACATACATATTTATCCATAAATAGAAAAAATTGATCAATCCTTTCGAAGAAGACTATTGAAAAATTAGGAAGAAGAAAGTGCCAAAAGCAAAGAAAACCAAATCTAGTTGCCGAACTGTCCAAATGCCAAAATTAAATTATTTTGGCACCAAGGTGCTAAATTTGACTTAACATAAGAATTGAAATGTGACTCCACTCACAACCAAGGATTTTCAGATTCAATTTAGATTCAAGGTTGTGTGAATTGTGATCTTGTAGCGACTGATAGACCTTCCTTTTACATTGATGAATATTAGACCAGGGTGTTTTTTTGGCATTGTGGTGCTAGATTTTACTAGAAAAAAATAATTTGGCTCAAAAATGGCAACAAATTGTGAATTTTTTTGCTAGAAAACTTTTAATTCAAAATAAATTTTGGATGAAATCACTAGATTGTGGATGGTAGCAAAATTATGGACATGTGATATGTGCTAATGTGATATTTTTTTATCCAATATGTGGATGAATGTTGAAATTTGAGGCACCACTACAACATTTTATATCGCCACTTTCATTGGCACTTTATAAAAAAATGAAAAAAAAAATCATATGCTAAACTAGTGTGCTCTATGCCAATGCCACAAGGCATTGGCATGTCAAAAGTGATGGTTAGCTATTCCCTCTTTAATTATCTCCTTGAACAAAAGTAAAAGATTTCTAATTCATGAAAACTTCAAATTTTAATCATTTTTTTTTGTTGTGAGACAAAATGCCACGAAACAAAGTCTATGCAACCCTCTTTGTAGAGGGCTTTTCAATAGGTCTTTTTTGGTTTATTTTGGAGAAGTGTTGAAGTAGCAACATTCAGAAAATGATGTAGCCAAATATTTTAGTCTTCATCTATATTTTGGATAGAACAACCTTTTCATCTACATATTTGAATGAATTTCATTTAAAACTGGCAATTTCATCACAGTTATTTTTAAAAATTAGAATAATTGGCATCATCATCCAATTTTTTTTTTTAAATTCTATAGGCTTGGTGCTCTTCAATTATTTTTTGTGCTTTTAGGCATTTAATTGCCTAAAAAGAAACCTTGCTTTTTGCTAGTACTGAGAATGTGACTGGAAGATGCATGGTTCAATAAATCTCATCATAACAAACAAAACAACCTAATTTAATGTATAAGAATATATTGTGGATGAAATGCCAATCATTCATCCAATATTCAATGATACCATTCTATTTTGAAAACACTTAGATGAATACGTGCAATTTCATCTAGTAAAAACCTGAACAATATTTTGTAAACCATTCTAATAGTTTTTTTTCAACTATATACTTTAGCAATAAGTTGTCTCAAATAAAAGATATGTATACAAGATACTCAAAAGACTATTCTTCATTAAGCATGCAAATCTTGAACGATGAATGAATGCTCACATCTTTCATATACACATAAATTTATTTTTAATTTATCGACATGTTTATAGATTATTATATTAGTACTATGAAATTGTAAGATGTATATTTTTGAAACTCTTCTCTACAAAATTTCTATTGTTCTAATAGTATGAGTATATTTTACTTCAACGATCAAAATTTCTAAGTTCAAGAAATGGTCAAAAGTCCCAAAGTCCCTTTGATGGACACTTTGGAATTTTGGTAGGCCTATGTGACCACAATTTTTGACATGATTTTTTTAATTTTTTTTAATATAGGAAATCATAATAGCTTTAATTATAGGAATATAGTGTATTTCAATTAGTGTCTAGAAACAAAAGTTATATTTCATTAAGCCCCAAATGTGGTTTGGTCAGGAAAAAAATTGACAAAAAAATTGAATTTTTTTTATAGATTGTATTTTTGTCTATAGTGGAAAGCTTTAATTCATTCCACTAATTTGGATTATGATGCGAAAGTTATTGAGTGTTTTAATTTGTGGGCAATCATTGCATTTTTTTAAGAAAAGAATGTATTGGATTCATTTTGAACTAGGTTTTTACAATCTCCAAAAATAAAGTTCTATGAGGTTCAATTTGCTTGCTAAACAATTTCACTATTGCGACTCATGTTTTTCAATTCCATTTTAGAGTAATTAGCAATTTATTTTGTTCTTATCTAGTACTTCCTTCTATTTAACAATTTTTTTAAGAATGAAAATGATTTGTACGTTAATGGAATATTTTTTCCTATGTTTTCAACTCAACTTTCCACCATAAATATTTTTTACCTCAAACTTTTTAGCACAATATTCAAAGTTGATGGTTCAGAGTCTTATATTCCAATCACACGAGGAACAAATTTTTTTTCTTCATTTCAACATATATATCTTGCAATCTACAGTGTCAAAGTTCTAAAATTTCTTTCACACATTCTAATACTAGTTTGGTGTAAGATCCGACAATCATTTTGAGTGTTTCTTCATGGAAAAATTGCCATGGGACTTTAGGGGTTAAGAAATAACTTCAAAAAATAATTGCAATAAATTTTTTAAAACTCTAAAACAATCATTATTATTCAATGTACTAAGCTGAAAGAATTTTGTAAGCAAAATTCATTGATATTCAATCTACTATCAAATTCAAAAGATTTTTTTAATTATTCAAATTCAAACTTAATGATAGATCCAACAATATGGTGAGATCTAAATGTAGGTCATAGTTGGCAACTCTTGTTTGAAGTTCAATATGGAATTCTTCTTTTCAATTGCACTTTATAACAAATCTTCATATTTTGGGAAATTCAAATTATTTGTTCGTTCTTGAGGGGTTAGCACATCAAAATAAGCATTTGAATATGTTTTTTGTAATTCAATTTTATTAGCTATTTGGGTTGTAGTTTGCAATCGAAAAGAAATTCTAAATTCCTATAGAATGTATGTTGGACAACTTATGAGTAAATTAAGAATGTTCAAAGTGGTGATTGTAAGTGCATTAAAAAAAGGATCATGGTACTTATATATAGACAAGGATTATGCATTTTACACAAGATTCAATGGAGATTTGTTTTTGCAATAGAATTGCAATTTGTTGTGTGTACTTCAAAGAGTTGTAAGTAAAGTATTCACTCTTGAACATGTCCAAATAAGCAAACAGTCTTGGATGTGGTTCTCAACTTCTTATTATTAGTAGATTACTTTATATATTCTATTTTCAATTACTAGAAGAAAAACGTATCCACCACAACCAACTGCAATGTAATTATGTGTCATATACAATTATCGTGCAATTGTAGTCCTATATATTTGCACCAAATTTGATATGAACAAAGTTATACGTTATTGTAGTCACAAAGTAGTTGCAAGGTGAAGTTTAGGATTACAGGGATGTATGAGAAGAATTGATGTGAGGTATTCTACATCCAATATTCCTTACAATTGTCGATGTCAACAACTTTCTGTTTTGTATAGTCTAATGAGTCAAACTATAGTTGCATAGAATCTAAATTCAACTCAAAAGCAATTAGAATGCAACTAGACTACAACTAGAGCTAAACTAAAAAACAATTACAACTGTTCATATCAATTGTCAAGAGTACCATTAGGTTGGACATATAAAAATTGTAAGTTATAGCATTCTTATGTAATGAATTCTAGTTACAAAATTATAATATTTCTACTTTTTGTGAACTTCTATAATTTGTAGATTTTTGTAGTTTATGGAAATCACCAAGTTCTTAAAGTCTAAGAAATTTTAGAACTTGTGAAAATTGTAAAGTTTTGTAAATTGGTGAAATTTAATTAATATCAATATTTGAATTTGATAATCTATAAAAGAAGCTAGATTTGAAATTTTGATATCTACAAATGATAAACAAGTTGTAAATAAGTTGCAAACAAGTTGCAAATCAATTATAGACAAGTTGCACATGAATTGCAAACAAGTTGTACTTAAGTAAGTTCTACATTAGCAACCACATTAAAAGAATTCATCGATGAACTTCTACATAGGATATTGAATGAGATTAAACTTGCAACTATTTGCAACAACAAAACCAGTTGCAAAACCTCTCGTTTTCTTGTAGTGAATTTTGTTTGCAAATTGTCAACTATTTCAACACATTTTAATCCCTAAATGCCCAACCGACCATATATGGTTGATCTGAAATTTCATGCTGATTTTGATATGGATAGTTAAATTTGTTTGAAAACTTCCATTTTTCATTAAAAAAGGTACAAATTTTAATGTTGAAAGGTCTCCAAAACCATATCTGTCCATTAGTGAAAGAGTAAAGCTTGCTTATTTTACTTCATTTTCCAACACTTTACTCTTTCCATTAGGACCATTTTCAAAGCAAATGGATGAACATCAATAAACTTTGAATTTTAAAAATCTTAGGCTTACAATAGGTGTACTCACAATCAATTTTGCATTCTCAAGTTGTATATGCGTACATTTTTGACAAATAACTTGGAGATTGCTTTTGGGTGAGGCATAGTTACCTTTACAAATTTCATATGCTCATGAATATAGCATTCATAATTGTACATTCCAATAGACGGGAAGAACTAGCAGCTAGTGTAATATGGACTAGTTCACTTCATAATATGCAAATTCATAATCAAAATTTAAGCATATTTTAGAGCAATATTTCCAAAAAAATGCAATAAAAGTACACAAAAATCAACGAAGCCTATCAATGCAAAACTAATTAATATGGAGAGCTCAGATATTGGTTGATTAGCTCAATTTCTCTCCCGACATTGTACTTGTGTACAAATACAAACACTCCATTCACAACAATCTAATTTAAAGAAAAGAATATTGTAATTGCCAATATTCTTCACTAAATCCACATTTTAACATATTAACAATACTTCAGCTGATTCACCTTTGTGCAATGCTACAAAAGCCGTTCCAGCAACTGGGACAAAGACAGGGCCAAACCAAGTGAACACAGCGCCTACAACTTTGGTCACCACAAGAGGGTAAGGAAAAACGCATGATCTGTATATACTCTAGATTCGAATGCGCCACCAAGATCAGCTTTTTACATAAGTTACACGAAATCACTTGTAATGAAGTGATTCTACGATAGTTACCCATCCAATCCTGCTGAAACAGCTGCTCCACACCCAGTTATGTCACACAGGTAACTTGCGCCACATCTACAGTTTCGAAAGGAGACCCGCTGGTATCATCTCCGGCTGGCCTCCTTTCATGGAAGTCTCCTTGTTTCCATTCTCGTCCGTTGCGTCGTTCGGAGGAATATCTATGGCGGGTGAGCAGTTGAAGAAGCCATGCGGCTGTACCATATCAAAGCAAGCCAGTTAGTACATGTTTCAGATGTATGACCATGCATCCGAATTGTGTACATGATTACATGGTTTCAATTGAAATCAAGAGTGGTCTGGTTTGATGACAGAAGACCCACTTACCACCAAATTGAATCCAATGTGCTCCACAGGCATCACTGGCCAATCTTCCAATCTAGGTATGTGTGTTACTCCGAATACATACCTGCAAAGGAACATAGTATTACAGCAGTGGCACAAAGACACAGTGAGACTCCTAATTAGAAGCAATTCTCGAACAAGTCTCACCAAATACCCAAATGTTTACTCTGTCATATCCTTGGACAGAACTTGCTATATCAAAAGAGCATCTAAAGAACTCACCAGAGGACAATATCCGTTTCCTCCAGTTTCCGGTCTTGCTTCACCCAAGTAGGAAGACCCTCACCCACCCGTGGATTTTGATTTGGAAATTCTCCACCAGGGAAGCACTCTTCGGGGTTATATTGCGTCACCCACAGATTGTGCTTGAGAAATGCAGCTCGTCTCAGGAACTTAGCATCCGGACCAGCAAGTGGGAGACAATTGGAGCCCGGCACTAGCTTGTAGCCAGTTAGCTTTCCTGTTCGATTGAATGTTCTTGTATTTCGTACCTGCAGATGTGTAAATATTAATTTTGTGTCCATCTGCTAAGATGTTTCGTGTTGCAACTTGTATTCGACAAATAGTATATTGATTTTAAAGTTAAAACACAGATGCTCTATACCGGCTAACATAGTATGCGAGAGGTATTGATACGTTTACAAGATCATGGTAACATATTTGGTTCCGGCCAGAGTTTTGGGTTAAGGTCCTAGAAATAACAACCAAAATCTCACGACCTGTATGCGATATCACCATCCTGCGTTACTCTCTCTCGGAGGCGGTCCTTTTGCATGGACATATCTGCAACTATCAGAAAGGCTAGCATATTCTAAGAAGGCTAGTCCTTAGTATTGAAACTGGAGGATTTCATAAGTATCAGATATGCCCATGATTTCAGATTAAGTCAGAATCATTAAGCTCCTCAAGGTAGACTCTCTACCGATTAAGAACCATGTTTATTCATCGAATATGATCAGGAGATATTCGAAGATAAAATCAATAATCTGAGGTGCACAGAGCAAGAATTTGATGAAGAGATGTAAAGTTGGACTAAAAAGATTGTAGAAATTCTACTTACAATCCAATGTCGAGCGCTTAGGGCATTGCAATCCCTCTGAGCTTCTTGTTCTGTTCGTAGAAGCGTTTCTTCAGCAAAGAAGGCATTGTTGTGTGGATTGTTAGGTCCTGGTTTTTCTATCTTCACATTCACTTCCACCACCTGATTCAAAGATGCCATTAAGTCAAACGACAGGGGGATCTAAAACTCGAACATCTTCCTGATAAATTGATCCACAGTTGAAAGTAGCCGTTCAATACGCTCACTGACTTCAAACTTGGAACTTCGACCTTGACCGGTCATATGCCCTGGCATGCACAAACGAACTCGCTTTTCTTCGTCTCAAGAGGGGAATTCAGAGGTTTTGTAAACAGTCCTGTGTAATGTACCTGATTTAATCCTTCGCCGGGTTTACAGTCGACAGCCATGTCCAAGCGAGCAACAAAGAAATGTTGATGTACTGGAGCATAAAGTCCGGGAGCAATTACAGTGCCATGCCGCCGGTTTTCACCCGCCTTCAAAGCACCCAGGCTTAAGATACCAGTCAGCTTCACTTCAGCTTCTATCTTGCCGTCCTGCAAACAGACATTCCAATCTGATGTTCAGAAACTGCTACTGCTACCTAAAGGGCATTCATTGCAAAAGACGGCTTCAACAAAGCCCTAATCCTTAGAAAATGCAGTAAAACAGAATATACCGCCACATTCAGATCCTGTAGCATTGGAAGCATCTCCAAGGAGAAACCAACTTGCATTGAAAGTGGAATGACAAATTTGGATTCGTACAAATTACAATTGCGTGAAGTACAAAGTCAAGGATTCATAAAGAATTGGTGAAAGAGAGAAAGGAGAGAGTATTTCAGACGAAGAGGAAGAGCAAAACGAAACAGAAATGACATATGCCATCCATAGCCACTCCAAACTGCAAGAAGGCAGCAGTGAATCGGAAGGTTTGTGAGAGCCAATTCATGACACAATGCGTAAATGCAGATGTGCAGAATGGAGGCACTTCAAACAATTCCTAAACAGCACTGTTTCCAAGTAGGCAAGGGGCGACCAAATGAGAGGACACAAGGATTGTCGACTCTTGCAATTCCAGTAACCTCTTTATTGATCCTCGTCACGCTTCTGAGGAGGCAACAAGGGCCCAGATACAGCTAACGTGGCTTCATGCCACAGGTCACAACTTTGCCTGTTCCAAAAGCAAATATACCATCTAAACCTCAGCTGATCTGCACGTATAGCTCTAGACTTTACCATAAGACTACACTCGTCTCCCGTTTCGAATTTAACGACCTCCCCGAAGTCTACATTGCCCTACGACCAGACGTCTGCATCTCAACGTCCGATTGCAAGAGGTCCGGTTGTCACCCAACGAGGGTTCACGCCCCATTAAGCTCCTATATTGAAGATGGATATCCAACACTACTCAAAACCAGAACTTAGTATCGCAAGGACGTAACACGTCAACTATTCGCCCAATGATTCCAAAATAAATTCAACTTCAGGTAGTGATTTCTCTAAGTTCCATCTGTGCTAAGGTGGCACAGCCTATTTCTGTTACGGTAAGTTAAACTGTCAATATCTAATACAGCTCACCAGATCCAGAGTCTTGAATGAAGGCATGTCGCGAAAGCTGATACTTAACGAAGAAAAGAAGAAGAGACTGTGAACTATGTCAGTATTTGTCATCCGTCCTTGGCTGTAAGGATAAGTAAGACTGAGCGACTTACCTGAAGGCGTAGATCATTGACTCAACTAAATAATAAGTCACAGATACAAAAAAATTGCTGCATTGCCAGTGTCAGAACCTGTCCTCTTGCAACCTCGGCTCTATGTTATACATATGCACAGTTAACTTGCTCAGCGAAGAGAAATCGTGCAGTAAGTAATCGGTTGCGTACTGCATTCACTAACCACGAAGAATGTAACTCCACTAATATTAATAAACTGTTGCAAGTGCAATCACGAAGCATCCGAGACCCTTAAATTGAACAGTTCTTAGTAGGCAAGTCATAAATGCAGGTAAGGGTTAGAGCATCAAACCTGATAAAAATGCCAGTAGAATCCGTACTCATAGTTGGCGACAGTGCAGAAAAACGAAACAGTTAATCGCCGAGACCGACGTCTTTCTGTGGAACCAGTTCGCCAGTCCTGATGTTTCCACAGCACACCATGGTCTTCCTCGTGCATGCAGACACAGTTTTCGATTGTTTCAACACCTCCGTGGAAGTTCGTAAAGTGAGCATCAAAGTACTTGATCAGGCCCAGACAGTCACAACCCTGAACATCTCAAGGTAGTCATAAACTCAGCAAGCCTGTTGCCGTTCAAAATTCAGCTCACAAAATCTTGTCCACCTAAGGTCTCTGTCTTCAAAGATATTATAGAGACCACAGTGCCCTCCCCCACCGTAATAAAGACTTCCAGAAATAAAGATTCGGGTTCCAAAGCTGTGCGAGCAAAGTGTACAGTTCAAGTGATTCGTTTCATCTCAGGGTGAAGAACAGAAATACGAACCCGTCTTAAAGAATGGCAGTTCTTCCCGAGCCCATCTTCTCCTGCATCAAATGCGTTCTTCCTATAATGTGGATCCTTAGGGTCGCCATAAGGGACCACCATTTCCACGAAGCTCAAACGGTGAGCAACTGATCGTCTTCCTCGACTCCCATCATCATAGGCGACCGTGTGAATAACTAAGCCCTCCCTTGGTGTGAAGCCGATTCGGAAATTCCACTGCAAAGATATTAATCCAATCAGAAAGTTCGCGGAAAGTTGGAAGCTAAGACTGACAATAGGAGAACATTTCAACAGTAGTCTGTCCATTTTAACGAAAGTCGTCACATTAGTAAAGCACAATCCGATTCTAAGAGTTCGCTGTCGTCCAAAAGCTGAAGCACGCTGTACACTCGTCACTGCTTAGCTACACCATGTTATTTTCACGGCTAAACATGCTGTGACATCAAGTTCTCAAGTAGTACCTTTTGCCATTCCACAGCATACCCATTCACACGAAAGCTAGGTCCTTCGGGTTGAGAAATAAGCAAGGGTTTTATGTCACTTCGATCCACGCCCCCACGAGAGGCAGCAGCTGTGTAATTTCTCAGTGGATCTGGAGGTGGGAGTGGAACCAGATACCTATCCTCAAACTCAATTACCTGCAATCTCCAAAACCCTGACAATCAGATTAAGAGGAAAGTGGGCAAAGTAGACCAGATGACACAATTAACGATAACAACATATTGTCATATCTGTATTTGTGACTTATTCGGAACACCCTTAACCTGAATGAAAAATTGAAGTCGTCTAATGGTTATATCCATCAACTAAACTTTATCAAATTTAAATCTTCAGAGCACATGGGTTTGTCACGCGTAACACGCTCAACGGGAAGACAACCAACAGGTCTCAACTCTATGGTTGAATAAATGGAAAATAGGGGAAATGACAAGAGTAGCACCTTCATTTTTTGCATGTCTACCAGCACATGTATGCCCTCCACAGGTCGTGCATATCCATTCTCAAGAGGGCAGTCGCTCTCTGTCCTGCAAAAGACTAGTGGTCTCGCAAGTCTTCGGCTGGGAGAGTCCTCTTCACTGTAGTACCCGACACACCTGCACACAAGCACACCCTAAATGAACTCTTCACCTCATAAAAATCTCCAAACTCCATTTCGTCGCCAACTATCATGACGAATACCAGGCATGATCGGATATGGAGGCATCTCAGATATTCTACTGCAAAGATCCAATGGAAAACGAAATAGCGACCACAAGAATACGTACTAGATAACCCAGCAAGGCCGAGACCGTTATCGGACATCAATCTCTCCACCAGACTAAATCAGAACTATCAGGTCCTGAAGATATAAATCTGAAGACAAGGGTTATGACTCTATAGACATATTTCCTCATCCAACCGCAATTGCATCATGTAGCCATGAAAGTGACAGGAAAGGACTACAAATTGATGTGTCTTAAGGACATCTTAGGTCCTAAAGGAACAAAATGTGCTAGAACAGGCTGTGAACTACTACAACCGCATAAGAAGACAGATTACGCCTGCTCTTTAGGAAAATTTCTCCACAATTTTGCTGAGTGCGCCAAAACATAATGTTCAAACTTGATGTGGTTGGCAGATGCATTCACTGTACAGTACAATGCAGCTTACTTATTTGTGACTTTCACAAACGAATGCGGTGTGATAGAGTGGTAAACTCACCAAGGATCCACCATAACAAGATCCATATCATCAATTCCCCGCCTTTTCATGGCTTCAACAAAGCCTGCATGCTCTTTCACAGACGCTTCGCATTCGGCATACTCCACGGCATCCTGCCGTCACAGTACAGGTAAAAAGAATCATTTGCAGATCAAACTGCAAGAAGGTATGCCCCCAAAAGCATTCTAGAGAAATTATCTTTAAAACATCCTAGTCATTGAAAGCCACTTGGTTACCAAAAAGGTGAAGCACGCGTACCATAGGAGGCTGAACGTCTGGAACCACGACAGAAGAGATGACCTTCCCCCGGTGATGTCCTCCACGAGCTGTCGCATGAACTTCACTAAGCTCCACCACCCATACGCTTGTTACGTTTGTTCTTTTATTGTACACAACAAGTCTGGCCTGCCGGTGTGGTAGATGCAAAGGATAGAATGATGATTTTCCTTTGGGTTTGAACAGCATGGGTTGGTACGGAGGAAAGAAGTATGCATCCGCCATGGCCACCACGTGCTTGTCTGGTTCATTGAGCACTACCTCCACAAATCGCATCCCATCGCGCACCTGCGTGCCGGAATTACAGCAGTACCAATGTTAGACCTCCCAAAACTTGTAAAGCTGTGTCTCTCAGATATTTTGAAACAACTGCGAATTCATGAGGTACTCAAATCCGAAAACTGAGAAAGCAGCAAATAGCAGACATGCCGAAAAAGGTCCTTACAGGCAAACGCAGTCAATGAGGGTAGAGGCAAGTACATATTCGAGCGTGCAGATAATTACCTGTGAAATTGAGCAAATATCGAAAGCCCACTCTACGTCTACCTCTATGTCTACAACTTTTTCTACCTGTTAAGAAACACAAACGAACCTTACTCTCAGTTGAAAGAGAAGAGGACGGGTCAATTCTTGTACACTTACTTCGGGTGTCTCTCCTGCCGCTCTGACAGTGGCGATAGCAACCGCTATCTCGGTGGGACTCAAAGGATCCAAAGGATGTGCTGATTGCGACCTCAAGACAAGCATTTGCGACCCTGCAGAGACATCAATCACATCAACAGATCAGGTTGAGATTTCTAACAATCCAGATTAAATTCTAGAAAGAAACTCTCAAAATTCGACATTCAGCACTACATTTCGAAAACTATTGGACCACATACCAATTAAATTAAAGCTCCGATGAGGACGCCCAGAAACAATTCAGAAAGCGTGATAGAATTCAGAACTGACAGTATCGCTTCCCCTTCAATTGAAAAGGGCATAGTGACCAAGAATTCTGACAAATCCGTCCCCTAGATATCATGGAAACAAGCCATGATCGTAAAATAGGCGTAAAGGTGACCTGATCGTAAAATTTCGAAGTTAAGCGAATTTCTTACAACCATCATCTCCAGGTCTACAGAGACTAAAACTATTTCGCTTGCACTCACCAACGCAGTGGAAATGAAACAGATCTCAATCTCATGGATCAAACGTTGCGAAACAACGCTGTAACTGATATCCACTTGCCAGAGAATATGGGTGCTGTAACCCGTCGACACTGTCCGTGATCTCAAACTCATGCTCTAATGCAACTAGCAAGAACAGCGAATCAAAGGGTAAATTTTCACATTCAAGACATAAAATTTACACAAATTCTTTTGCACTCACTCGTCTTCGCCTCGCGGACCATCCGAATGGTTAAACATGCGCTGATAAGGTAAGCGCAGCGTTTAATATACGTACCTCAGCAGCCATAGTACCTTACGACGTTGGCATCAATAATTATTATGAAGCCCGTTGTACAAATAAGTAAAGAACTTGTACAATCGGTCCGATTCCTTGCGAACTGTCTGAATCATCAGGTATCCTAGAAATTGGAGAAAACTCACTCTCACAGAGAATAGACAATGGAGGGACCCAAACTGTATAGTTTCAGGAACATTACTCTATTAACTAACCGAGAGGCGTGCTTGAAAATGGAATCTGGATCTTTCCTACTTGGGAATTAACTTTACTAAAATACTTTAGACAGTTCAGGGAAAATATTTGCAGAGATGAAGGCTTATTTTTTCAGGAACACAGCAATCAAAGGATCAGCCACATCCACATCACGTAGCTAGGGAGAGGATGAAAATTCAGCAACCTTTCAATGTGCTGTCAGCAACTGGAAGAGTGTCTAGATTCAGTCGAATTACTACTCCATTAGCTAACCGACATACACACTGCAGAAGAGAATCTGGATCTCTCTTGCTTTGGATCTGGCTTCGCTTAACTAACAGGTCAGGAAAAACGTTCTACAGAGATGAATTTGTTCAGCAACACAGGGAGCAGCCACAGCTAGAGTGACGGTGGCCAATTCAGCTACCTTTCAATGCGCTTCCAGCAATTGTAGCTGCAGGATCCAAGGACCCGTAAGGAATCTTGATATTCCTGTGATGCTCCTGCTGGTCAATGAGAGAAATCTCCTCTCCCATCATCTCGAGAACCTCTCCTGAAGCTGGTTGAGGCTGGAGACCTCCTCCCGCCATGCCTAAGGGAGACTCGGAATCCGAAGACAAGGCCGAGGCTCCTGCATCCGCGTCTCGAAAATCTTCGAGATTCGGAGGAGTGGCGGGCGCGTGGCAGCAAATCTTCGGCGACTTCGTACATGAGGCCATTGGCAGGGCTTCTCTAGCACCCCGATGCCCGGATACTCCTTCCCTAGACCCGCACTATCAGACATACACGCTTCTTCACTCGCCAACCCGCTCTTCCTCGTCTTCCAAACTCACGCTCTCACAGCTTACTATTATTTCTTCTCGCTCGTTCGTTCACAATTCATCACCAATCCAAGAAACGACCTCCACAACAACAATCGCCTCCAAAATCCTTCAAATCGCGCTCTCCACACCACCAAACCACCACCCCGCCCACACCTCACACCTCAAATGCTCTTCCCAAATTTAACAGGAAGAAAATCACTAACACATCAATCACTCATGCGTTTAAGAGCTTCCACTCCACTCCACTCCACTCCAAGAAAACAAAGCTCCAAGAAGCTCCCGGGCAATGAAAAATGGCCAAAAATCTCATCAAAACGGTTCGTCTCGGAGAACAGATTCCGATTTCCAAGCACGCCGGCATAGACGACGACGACAACGCAAAGCTGTCACGATGGCAAATTGAGAATAAAGGGGGCTCAAGGAATGGTGGAGAAGATATACGAGTGGCGACGGCGACGACGAAGCCCTTTCGGGATCTCGGCCAGGTCCTGACATTTGATTTTGGGGATGTCGATAGGCACCTGAGGGGGGGCTCGGTAATAATATTATGGGGATTGTTCACCGATTATTCCATTATCGGTTCTATCCCCTGATCTTTCTTATATTACCGGTATCTACAGTCAAATGTTCGAGCATCCCAAAGTCCCAATGCTGGGGGGCTCTGCAACCATGCTCTTTTTTTCCTTCACAAATTTTGGACTATAAAGGTAGGTACATCCAAAATGATCATGTGTGTACATCTCTATTGTAGAAGAAATGATTTCAAAACGTCTACTTTAAAAAAAATCTTTGATCCTTTATAACTTTTGCATACAATATCTGAATGGTACATTCTTTGGTACGTTAGAACCTCCTTTCACTTACCAACAAGGAAATACAAAAATTTGACCAACATAATGATAAGAAACTAGACACAATAGTCAAAAGTAGTGGTTTCTGAATATCCACCTTAGTTCAGTTGCAATCAATGATACATTTTTGGCAGTAATGATGGAAAGTGATTTACGTTGCAACACAATAGATGAAAATGATCAAATGGAAGAAGATTTGGATGAAGGGAAAGACACTATTCTACTTGAAACTGGCATGTCAATAAATCGATGACACCATCATCTACTGTGGTGGGTTTTTTTTTACCTGCTTTGCTTTATGCCATCTAGGATGCCATTCCAAATATGACCTCACTCCCAAATCCCTTCTTTTCTTGGTAAGGTGGTGGCGGAGACAATTTGTAAGATTTTCAAACTAAACTAGACTATCATTCTGAAGCTACAGAAGTACAGATGAATTTGGCACTGATAAGATTGATAGTAAAACCAATGATTAACTTACTCATCCACACACCATCATCCAAAGTGCAAAGCAAGGTGACTAACAAAGACCCCTTTTTTTTTCTTTTTCTGTTTTTTTCCTTCCTTTATCCCTGTTTCGCTCGTGTTTTTTTTTTTCTTCTTCTCTTAAGTTAAAGTATTGATTGATAGTTCATGATGTGTATGATGATGTGTATGATTTGTCACGTTTTTTTTCCAGTTGGATGGCTGGAACAAACTGTGTTGGAATTCTGGCAGCATTTTTTTTGCTTTGCAAGGGAGGGGGAGTCAGTTTGTGGTGAGAGACTTCTGTTGCAGGACAATTCTCTTCTCCAGGCAGGGAACAGCAGGCATGTTTTAAAAGATTCTCACCCACTGGACCGCTAGTTTTTTTTATAAACTAGAACATGTTTTTGGCACCGCGAGTTTTATAATCTACTGTATATGAGTTTTAAGTTATTTGCAGACTGGTGGTGAAGACTGATTCTTCAAACCCGTGGAGTCAGGGCCAGTGATCCCAGAATAGGTTCAGAGTAACTAGCCAGATGTTCATTTTTGGAAGATTTTAAAAAAAAATTATTCTGTGGGCTTGAGAAAATTACATAGCAAACAAACGAGTGAAATTTAGCCAGTTTTGAAATTGCTGGTCAGGGCTTATTTGGGTTACTTTTTTAAGAAAGTACTCTGCAATCACTTCAAATTTGGTTGAAGCACTATAGCTCATGGGAAGGTCAGATTCAGCATAAATCAACCCGTAATGCAGGTTGGAACCTGACATACTGAGACCATACAAATAAACATGACATGGTGAAGAAAACCTGATGCAATAGAGCACTGTGATTTAGGTCCCTACTTGTCATTAGGAAAAATCTGAGCCATGTGGAGGGCCGTTAAGAAATCTGTTTTCAGCACCCCACAGAGCAATTACAGGAAAATTTTAAAAAATTAAAAAATTAATTAAATTTATAAATAAATAAATAATAAAATTATATATATATAATATTGAAAAAATATATATTGAAAAAGTATGAAAATCTAACGTGGCGTTGACGTGACGCAAGTAATGCCACATCAATAGGTTTCATGAAAAAATAAAAAACTGAGGAATTTCCTCTCTAATCGCACTAAGGTAGTTGTGGAAAGTTTCAAATTGGCAGACCTTTTGAGGCTTGAAATTTTCGTAATGAGTAGGGATCGAGCCATTCTTGTTTTAAAAAAAATGCTACATATCATCTTTTGAATAGACCACTGATTTAGGTCCCTGCTTGAAGTAGTAGTTGATTTATTCATGATAAAAAAGAAGCAACACATGTCATTTTGTGAATGGTGTGAGGTGACATAGATCCATGAGAATCTGACATGGGAATTCGATTTCGATATGGAACTGGAGTGCTACATGAAGCCTTCCTATATGGTGCTTCTACATTCATCATTCGTTAGAACCAAAAATTAATTGTTTCCACTATTGATTCATGCACTACACTATCCAAATTTGGCAAACGCATGTATGTTTTAAATAAAAATGGATACTTTTGGGTGAAAAAAAAAATGATTTTATCTAGTGAAAAGTAAAAAAATTCTTTTCCATTGGTGCAATTTGGCCTTATCGTGTCTCTTCCCAAAGGGTTGGTGTTTGAATACATTCACAGCAAGGCCGAAGTATCTAAGGCCATTGCCACCCTAAAAGATGCGTTTCTACTTATCAAGTCCACTTTTTTATATTTCTCTATATTTTTTGCTCTAGCACAAATTTTACAAATTTTTCCACTATATTTTTTTCTCCAATGTTTTTAAACTACAACATATTCTTTCCCAATTCCACCTCGACTAACAACGAACTCACATTAGCAATTTCCCCTCACCCACACCCACACCCTCACCCACACCCAAAAAAAACCCATTGATATGCTATCATACATGAAAGTCCAATTCAATATTCAAGTGCCGAAATCAAATTTCCATGTCGAATTCTTGTGGATCCACATTACTTCACACCATTCACAAAATGACATGTGGCACTTATCTCTTTCTTTTTTATTATTACAAAATTGACTTAATTTATGCAGAATCTGACACCTTCATGTACCACATTATTGCAACATAGGGTTGGTTGGTGTTATGAAGCTGCCCTGACTCTCCCATGGCAATTGGCTGCAGAGGCTACAACGGCAGCAATTAGTCAATTCAAGCCCACTGTTTCTGTCCATGGTCGCACTGAAGCCATAACTTTATTATTATTATCATTATTATTATTATTATTATTGTTATTAAATGTAGAATATAATTTACACCTATTAAATATCAATTTGCTGGTTCCGAAATTTTGACTCAGAAGGAGCCAAAAATTTAGACAAATATCTTTCAGATGCCAAGCTCATGCAGAGGCTCATGAGCCCCCATGAAACAGTGGAACACGGACAAGTTGGATTTGGATGGACCCCAGATTCCTTTGTGTTTGCAATTGGCCGGAACTCACCACCTTGGGTTTTTTTGTTTTTTTTATTTATGTTCCCCCATTGATCACCCCCTTTTGAGTTCCCCAACACGACAAAGGCGGTGGCAATCACTACGACTTGCGCATCCTAGCAGAAATCACTTGAATGATCAGTTTACACACACCGATCCTTTGGCCATTGCTGAGTCATTCAATAACGACTTTGCGGATCCAATTTGCATGGGCGGTGTCGTCGTACTCAGGGTGGGTGGTTGGTTTGTGGGGTTTTTTTTGCCACCACCGGGGACAAGAGTGCCAATTGCAAATGGGGAATGGATACGAGTGACGTCGGTTGTCTCCCTTGAATTGAGTTTGAGAAAGGCAAAAAAAAAATTGTGGTGTGGCATGTGGCATATACTTGTTTGTAGGTTGAAATATTCAATAGCAGCTATATGGACAAGAGTTGGAAATAATATTTGTTGGGTTCATAAAAAGGGGCTTACTTAGCTCTTTATATTTTGGGACACGTACCACATAATACGGAGACACAAGTTTTTTGAGGTTGAGACATTCAATACGGCAACCCTATGATTGAACACCTTGAAGAGTTTGGAAAATCAGGATCATGTGTTAGTGTTAATATACATTTTGGGTATGTTGAAACATTCAATAGTAATCATATCAGGAGACCTTGAATAGTTTGAAGAATTGTGATGTTAGTTAGTGTGTAGGTCATTCATTTTTGGATGTTGAAACATTCAATAGCAAATTGCCATATAGACACTTTGAATTGTTTGGAAAATCGTGATTTGTATCATACATTTTTGGTTTGTTGAAGCATTCAATAGGCAACCATAACATGGACACCTTAAGTAGTTTGAAAATTCGTGGTTTGTGTCAATCATACATTTTGGTGTGTTGTTGAAACATTCAATAGCAATCATGTAGACACTTTGAATAGTTTGAAAAATCTTCATGTGTGTCATACAATCTTTGTATGTTGAAACATTCAATAGCGATTGTATGGACAAAAGCTTGAATATCGTTTTGTGATCATGTAAGGCCTCTTTATGCTTTGGGACACAAATCAAACAATAAAGAGACAATTTTTTTTGTGCTTGAAACTTTCAAATAGCAATTGTGTGGAAAAACATTGACCTTTTATAACTTCTTGCGTGCAATTAAGGTCACTTTGTACTTGTGGACACAAATCAAGCATGAAGGAAAATGTCGGTTCGGACATGATGGCAAAGTTCTAAGTGACTTTTTCTAAAGACATATATATTATAGGGGATATTTTTGATAATTAATCACATTTCTTTTCTAATTTTTGATTAACCACATTATAGGAAAAATAGAGACACATACTAAAACAACAATTTCATTGGTAGATAGGACAATCATTTTATTTGCTAAGATAAATAAATAGTTTTCTTTCGATTTGTATTAGCGTCATAATGTCTTGAAACACCCATATAATTTATCAGAGGTTAAAAAATAACTAAAAACACTTGCTGGACTCAAGTGTCCAGCTCTCCCCAAAATGAAAGAGAATGAAACAAAATAAATGGAATGAAAGGCAAGACAGTATTTTCTGATATTAACCCATAAATGCCAGAGGCACCAAATTTGGATGTGGTCAGCACTTTGAAGTTAAATAAAACCTAACCAAGTTACCGTTCTTAATAGTTTATATTCTTGGAAAATCCTTCTTGAAGTCTAGTTGTAGCATCAAAAATCCAATTTTGAAAATGATTAATTGTGATTTTCCTATGCAAGATTTTGTGCAAGGGTGTCCATTTCAATCTTGACTTTCTATAGTATTGATGGTTCTTGAAAATGAGCCTCAAATACACTAAATCTTGAAGAAAAAATCACATTAGAAATTTATAGTAAAAAATTGTAAAAGAGATTTTGAGAAGCTATATATTGATTGGACTTATGCATGTTAGGATCTTTAACCTCATTTTTTTTTATGATCAATTTTTTAGATCTAACATGTGAAAAGAGGATTGAAAGACTTCACATCACTATTGCAGTTTTTAACACTCTTATAATTAAACATGACAATCTTTCAATTTATAAGTGATATTTTTGTATTTTTTTTTTCTATATGATTTATAACATGTTTAGTTAAAATTTGTATGGTTACAAATATTAAAAAGTTAATACAACTTATCAAAATGTTGGCATTTTGTTCAATTTGGAACAAATTCTTAGAAGCTCAAAAAAAGCCTTGGGCATTTAGAGGTTACACTTTTTTTTTTGATTGAGCTGATTTTTAACCAATTTTATTAATCTCACCATTGGCATTTATAATTGCTCATTCATTTGCATTTACTTGCATTTATATTTTTTGGTTGGTTATTTATGTTTTTTTCCTTTGTAAAGTATTTGAAACCCTCTCAACATGGGGGGTTGTTCATTGGTCCTAAGTTAGACAGGCACTGGCAGGTGCAAAAGACGAGTTCCGGCAAGATTTTCAGTTAGTCAGTTGCAGACAATTGAAATTTCATTTCTAACATAGTGGGCCTTGTGCTATTGCCACAGTCAAAATAAAAATAAAGAGAAATTTTTATTCATAAAAGCTTCAAAATTCAATAACTTTCATACTCTAAGTCCCAATGTTATGAAACAAAGCCCATGCACCCCTTCTTGCAGAGGGAATTCCAACAATACCCAAAGTGCGATTGGGGGATACACAGTATATGGTATCTCAATGCAACAAAATAAACAACCTAACTTAAGATATGGATTTCATAAATCATAACTATAATATTTGCTTGTGAACATTTTCTAATTTGGAATTTCAATCATATGCCATTAATGAAAATGATGAAGGATAAACCATTTATTTCTT
This sequence comes from Pseudoscleropodium purum, assembly GCA_963969395.1. Classification (NCBI taxonomy): domain Eukaryota; kingdom Viridiplantae; phylum Streptophyta; class Bryopsida; order Hypnales; family Brachytheciaceae; genus Pseudoscleropodium; species Pseudoscleropodium purum. The sequence goes on from OZ017803.1 coordinate 7,950,437, forward strand.
GTCATTATTAATTGTGTGCTTGATACATCTAAGTCTTTTGAGTGTGTAATATTAGATTAAAATAATATATTTATAGGAAAGAAGAAAATTTTAACCCCTAAGAGATTTGGGATTTATTTGGTGGATTATAAATGTTTCCAAGACCATACTATTGGAACTATAGGACATAGATGAAGTCCATTCAAATATGTTGAATAAGCAACTTTTGCCTAAGTATTTTTCAACAATGCAACTAGTGTAGTCACTTAGTTCTTCATTAAGGTTTTGAATGAGTTTGTATAGGAATAGGAAGAATAGAAATGAAGACTTGATGTCTAGATTCTTCTCCTGCCATAATTTATTTTGCCAAAAGGTCTCAAAATCTACATCCACTTTCCTCCAAGGGACTCTTGAGGATTAACCTCCAAACGTCATAGGCAGAACACTGAAAGACATGGGAATTGGAAAAGTTGGTCATTGCCTTGTTTACTCAAGAGTTCACTATTGAATTTTGTAGCCAACAACCTAATGAATGTCAAAGTTCAATTTTTGAGAGAATCCACCACATGAATTTAAGAATTATAATAGTTGATGAATAAGGTCTTTCACAAATCCGTGGTACTCAACGTCCAAAAAACATCCGTTGTGACGTTCAGAGGTTAACCTCCAAAGCCCATATTAATCTTTTGCATTTTTAGGTAGGCCATTGTAATGCCAATTTTTTTAGAGAATGTGCGTCATGTTACTAACTTGTAGTGCACTGATTTGTGCCCACTGATTCACCTACATAATTGTTGAGTTATGAGGTGAAATGTGTTTTTGGTCTCAATACAAGCAACTAAAAAGCTATTTTGATTTTAGTAAATCCAACAATAAAATCATATAGATAACTCATTAGAATTTATTGTGTTAAAATTTCAAAGTGCCAAACTTCATGCGCTAATTAAAAATATTTGCCTTGAAACTTTGAGAAAATGTTATTTTTTCAAGTATTGTTACTTTGCACTTGAATAGTTGATCTTTCGAATTTTTTCTAGCAAAATGTATGTGTCTAATAACTTGTCCAAGATTGATGGTTTCTTTTGAAATTTAGTTGAAAGTCCATGAAAAAAACACTTAGAAAATTCAAATTCAAATTTTTTTTTGTTGCTCAACTTGTCCCTTTGGTTGAGAATAAAAAGATTAAATTTGAACATAATTTCTTGTGACCATTAACTCTAAAGGATATGTTGATCGGTAATGTGTAAAGCATTTTTTTTTTTTAAAACAAGAGATTTCATTTGAGGTTGAACTGTTGGGGAAGACCTTTTCTTTTCACACAAAATCCCAAGGATGAATCATCCATTGGACACTCATTAGAAGAAATATGGATTCTATAAAAGACCCTCAAATTTTGACAAAACTCAATTTTCACTGTAGAGTATAGAGCTAGTTTAAGTACAAGAAACCTAACAAGAATAAGTTGCCATCTTGTGTGAAGTACATAGTCTCAAACTATGTACTTTTGGATTATTGCAAAATAAAATATAATTAATATGTTCCTTGTGTCAACTAAGGTACTCACCACACAATAAACTAAACGACCAAAGTACAATAAGAATGACATGAGAGATGTACCTACATGCTTTCATTACAAACTACCCAATGGGAATTGATGTACTTGTATACTTCCAATTCAAATTTGCCAATGGAATTGATCCTCTAAATCATTGCATGAGAAGTGAAGTTGGGTAGAATTAGGGGATTTGTGAGCCCAATTAATTGAGAAAGTACATGTTTACAAGCTAAAAGGGATCACAATGCATAAATTCAAGTGGCCTTCTACAGGGGCCATATTTTCTCTAATGTAGAAAGAGCTTACATTTGAAGCTTAGTGGACACAAAAAGTACTAAAAAGACAAGAACAATTCTACCAATCATTGGTGAGTGGAAGTAGGGGAGAATGTGTTCCATTGATATTTATACATTCCACACTATAGAAGGAGCATAAAAATGTGCTTTCTATATTCCAATATCAATGAATGCACCCACCGACCGACCAATACATGGAAGAGGGCCGCTTTTTAGTGTCCACGACATCCTTCTAGGCCATTAAACAACCTCTAAAACCATTGAAGCAAAACCGTGGTGTTAGATAGTTCTACTTTCGTAAATTTCAAATTTAAATAATTGACATCAACATAGGGAATCCAACCATAAATACATGTTCACTCAAAATGTCATTCATGTATTTGCGGTTTGGCTCTCCTTTCCACAAGTCAGGTTGGTTCAAGGATTGAAAAGGTCAGAGTGGGGAATGTGTAATGATTCATGTTGATATGCATTGGCCGTGCAGAATGGTCGGTTGATTGATCAAATTCCCTCATGACCCCGGCAGGAGCTTCAGACCTGTGAAAAAAAAAAAGGAATGGCAAAAAAAAGGTTAAGTTAATACTTAGCCTGGGACAAACTTTCTCTCTCCCTTTCCAGAGGCATGATGGTTTGGCATCCGTTACATACCGTACCACTATATGAAGGTCTGATTCGGCACGCAAAAACATGATGACATTGAGTTTCCACATCATATTCTCAGGGGTTCATGTCACCTCACACCATTCACAAAATGACATGTGGCACTTTTTTTAAATTTATTTACAAAAGTGACCTAGTTTATGCTGAATCAGATCTTCACGTAGGGTATATGATGAGTGCTTGGAATGCAACTGAAATTGATTGGATTTCAAACTACTATGGAGTATTTTGCAAGGGATCCTTTGAACTTATCAGGTTTCAATCATTCCCCAATGTATTCTAAGGATGACACACCTTTCAATTGATGCAGTTACTGTGGCTTTTCTGGAATTCGTTTCAATCTGGGCTTCACTTTTGAAATGGATCCTTCGTCATGATGAGTAAGGATCATTTGGCATACTGCCATAAGGCAAGTTAGGAGAACCCAATTGCAATGACTTATTAAATGCTATACCAATATGATGACACTCTTTGTTTTAGAATCAAAAAATGAATATAGGTATGTTTGCACTTAGAAAGAGGGATGATGTTTGGAATGTGAATCCGATCCAAAAGTAGGTCTAAATTCGTTCCTAAGACCCTTTGTAAGAGCACTCTTTAAACCAAGTGCAAACATACCTTTACATGTAGCTTTTGTTCATGCAAAGCCTACTCTCTTTCAGTCTAGAGCCAACAAACTTTGCAGAGGTTGTTACCTCTGTAGCTTGGCTGTTTCAGCACTGATCAATTCACACATCACACAACTATTGGTTCAAACATATGAAAATGCTGACAATATGGCATAAGATCAAATTACCATTAGACTCAAATTGGAACTTGGGTATTATTTTCACCAAGATTAGTTAATAACCAGAGTTTCCCATTGACAAGATGGTTACAGTTTTACACACTTGAGCTGGACCCTCAAAACTGATGTACTGACTACCCATAGCATTGCAGGTAAAGCTTTTTCAACCCTTTTCTCTCACACATGCAACAAAACCTCACATGACTGGCAATGTGAAGCAGCTTTTTTGTTTTTTTGGGAATGTGAGTACCTTACATGCATTTCTGTTTGTCCATTGCGCCGCCCAGCAGATCCCAATGACCTTTAAATTCAACATCCAAGGGCAAAAAACAAGTGAATGGCAGCACACGATGTCAGACAGCTAGAACTGACTGCAGAAGACATTCATTAGCATCCAAAATAAGTTAAGTTTCACACATACTTGACCAATACAAAATAGTCACTTAAGCTTAGCATCTAATTCACTGAAGAGATATGCACAGAGTCCACATTTCACAGAGTGTTGAAAACTATCATGTGAAACTCCAAAAAATGAAACAGACATATCTGTAGAATGGAGAGTTTACAAACATGTGAAAGATGGAACTGTTCAAATATTGATTCTAGAGCAGGGTTTTCTAGTCAACAATTGAAGATATAAATTGTGAACCAACTCCAAGCTCATGTGGAGACCTCATGTATTCTGGTGAAGATAGCCTGGTAAGTGGTGTTGACACAAAAAAACTAATACAGAGCTGCAGGCATGATATACTCACACTCAGGTTTTCTGACTAGGTCAAAATTCCTGGAATGTTCAATTCCTTGACTCCACGAAGAGGCAAGTCAGTACTAATCTGCAGTAGATAAATTCAGAGGTGCTCAAAATTCGTCTAGAAGTGGCCAATATTGGTAAGCCAAGTGGGAATAGGCTATGGTTCTAGCCAGGTGAGCAGGATGAATTATTCTGCACCATTCACCTAAGAATCTCCAACCTACCGATAAGCCCAAGGAAGGTCCGTTGCATTCATGTGGGACCAGTGGAGTGGCACGCAGTCTTCGGTCCAACCTTTCTACACTTGCCCTAATTCTTCCAACGACATGGGAGTGTTTAATGGATCTACTGACAAGTGCTCTGCTCACAATCAGAAGAAAATATTCGCGTTGAAGCAGATACCTTACTAATCTTGTCTTGATTTAAACCAACTCATGCGACGACAAGATCTTTCACAGTACTAGTAGAAGGCCCCTTTTTTTTGTCAGTATACGATTGATACCAGCTGTAGAGGAGATGCCAATGCTTATTTTGGAACCTCTTGAAAGTGGAAACATCGTGCACATCGAAGTTTGAGACTTGATGCTATCTCACCGCTGCCCCCCAAAACACTGTGCGCAAAAGAACATTAATTTAACTCCAGTACGCTCCTCACCACCACATAGGGACATGAAGTTGTAGCAAACATGTGCGCCAGTACTGTATTCCCGGGTTCAGAGTGAGGTCACCACTGCCCTGCTACCGTCGTAGACTGCACCACCCGCATCTAGAAAAACAGGTAGAAAACAAGCCGTTAATCACCAGAATCTCTACCCAAATAAAAGTAAAAAATTTATCATTCTTGAAAATCTTTTTTTCCTCGTGATCGTTTATACAATCTTTACTGATTATAAGATTTAAATTCGTAGCATCTGGCTGGGCTAGAAATGGAGATCTTTATACTTTTTCCTACAATGTACTATTCCTATAAACACGTTACTGCATGTCACATTTTTACTAGACATAAGAAATAAATGTATGAGAATGATGGACCTAAACATGCTACTATTGATTTTAACTCAAGGCCTTGGAACCTTTTACTTTGATATCCCTATTTCTGTGACCACACGTTTACAATCCTACTAGACATAAAAGGTTCCAACATGCCACTATTACTTTCAGAATATCATTCGGCTGCACAATGTTGTGAACTATCGAGCCAATGAACACCATTGCTTACGCTCTCCCCAGGGTAGAGATAACAAATAGAAGTTGTTAGCATACTAGTTCCATACGTTCAAAACCCCAAACATGTGGGCGGTCTGGACATTCAGCGGCCCCAGGAGAATCTAACTCTGTCTCTCCAAGCAAAACTTGTGAACTAAGTTACAACGCTCCTCCTGGAAATTTGGAAGAGAGACTCGGAAATCTTCCACTGCAGGAATGAAGTGAACCGTAAAAAGTGGCTAACATGCACTATCCAGAATGTTCAAGTGAAATGGATCTTTCGAACATCATTGTTATTTCAACCCTGTCTTGAATATATGTAGATCTCACATATTCCCCCAGTCAGTGGAATATGCGTCACATAATTCCAACTGATACTGACGTAAAGCAACTAGCTTTCCACTGAGACAATTGTAAAGACTTACTGCTGTCCAAAGCCTCAACAAACTATCACTCCGTACCTTCCTGATTGCAGGTCCTTGTTGGGATGTTCCTTCAACAGATGTTTCCAAAAGAACAACCACAAGCCTGTCCTTCGTTAAGTCCCTTGTAACATACACCTTCACTCAAAACTAGGGATAAAGAGGACACTAGAATGGCACACAATAGCTCCAAAACAGCACGGAATTCACCTGGTCGAGCAATGGACGGCAATCCATCACTGAACCAAGATTGCAAGCGATGACTGAACACTGGTACTCTAGAGTCAAACCAGTACTTCATGCAGTCATACCAGTTATTACAAGTTCTAGAATTCATTCTCTGATTCGATACCTTCATCACCTAATATTTATTTACGTTTTAGAAAGAAGGAAAGAAGAAGATTAATAATTTTGAGCATTATTTTCGCTCCGAGGACAACACGTGATTATCGAACCAGTATTATCTACGACAATTAAAAGCAAGATTTTAGAACTACCTTTCAGTTCAATGTGTTCAAATGAACAGATGACAAAAAATATTGGATAACAGAGGATAGACAACGAATGATTACAAACAGACCGAAAAGTAATAAACTATGTTCCATGTCTCTAATCGACATAGAGGCTTAGGAACTGACAAGCATTCCTATATCTTAAAACTAGATTCGGACTAACCTGAATCATGCAACGAAGGAAAATTGACAACACAAATACTTGAGATGAACGAAACCTTGGTAATTCCGTCGCATACGGTACAGAAGTATCCTCCTACTTGAACAATGTAAGTTCAAATACCAAATTCCCTAGAAATTATTCTACAGAGCATCCTACAAAACATGGCACGAGGCATTAAATTACAGAATCGCAACTAATCCATCTCCGCACTCCAAAACCTCCGCTGAAAACATCTAAACGAAATGCTTGCTTGGTGTGTGTTTCCTGACTAGAATCGACGTTCGCAAACCCGAAGGGCCCTATTGACCGAAGACCTAAAATATGGTGGTGGGTGACCTCCACTCAAGAAAGAGTTCTCAGACCTCCGCTACCCAAGACCTCGACACTTGAAGACTTTTGTGTGAGGAACTTCGCCTTCAACATTTACAAATATAAGTGCTGGTCAGGAGGCTCCGCTCTCCGAAATGTACACCACTGATACATCCTCTCCACAGAACATTCACGGGGGTCTTCTGCGCAGCACTCTACCCCAATTACTAAAATTGAACAACTCTGCAAAACCGATCTTTACAATAACCTAGACGAAAATCCTACCATAGTATAGCATCTCCGGGAATATTGGAAGGACTTAAGAGATGCACAAAGATTAGGGTCGAAAAATTTCCTCCTTCCACATCAATCCAACATCATTTCTGAAGCCTGCTTCGCCCTAACATCCGCCTTGCTAAGCACCTTGATGCTCAGAACCAAGAAATTGTTGGAGGAACTTCAACTTCAACATTTATCGCTCTAAACAAAATTGCAGAACCTTGTGAAGCCGATCATTTACAAAAACCTAGAAGACAACCCTAACATATAATGAAAACTTCCATTAAGACGACAACGACTGCGACAGTAATACCAATATTTCATCCGAACGCGCTCTCTTCCTCCGGCACATTCTTAATCCTGCTTCGCGCTCATATTAGTGACACCCAGAACTATAAGAGAAACCTCAAGCACTCACTGTCGATGCACGGCTCCCCCGAAGAGGAGAGACACCGCCAATTCCTAAGATAAAATAAAATTCCGGGAAGATTAAAAAGGGCTTAGGGTGGAATGTACCAAGATTTCAGGTCAAAAAAGCTCCTCTTTTCACTTACTCGGGCTTTACCTTAACTTCCACGTTGCTAAGCACGGTGATGCCAATTACAATAAAAGAAACCCCGAGCATCCACTGCCAATGCGCGGCTTCCCCGAAGAGGAGGGACACCGCCAAACCTTAACATAAAAGGACAATTCCGAGAGGAATTACTAGGACTTGGAGCAATGGACCAAGGTTTCCAATGTGCGGCTTCTCCAAAGAGAAAGAACACCGCCAAACCCTAACATGAAAGGACAATTCCGAGATGATTTAAAATGACTCAGAGATATGTACCGAGATTTCCAATGCGCGGCTCCCCTGAAGAGGACAGACACCGTCAAACCCTAACATAAAATAACAATTCCGGGACAAATGAAAAGGACCTAGAGAAATGTACCAGGATTTAAGGCCGAATAAGCTCCTCTTTTCTTTTACTCCTGCTTCCCCTCAACATCCGCCTTGCTAAGCACCGTGATGCCCATGACGATAAGAGAAGCCCCGAGTCCCCATTGCCACTGCGCGTCTTCCCCGAAGACGAGGAACCCGGCCACCCCCGAGAGCAAGAAGTTGACAGCGAAGTTGAACACGGTGGCTTGCAGCGACGGCAGGCGCGTCAAGCTGCGCACGTAGAGCGTCCACATCGCCACATTGCAAGCCACCACGGCGCCGTAAAAGGCGAGTCGAAGCTCCCAACGCGCGTCCGGAGAGGCCAGTTTCGAGAACACGGCGGCCATAGCTGCCGCCGCGCCTGCAGCCGCAGCCAGCGCCCTCCCGAGACCTTGATCCACCATGAGGTCAGGTCGTAACCTAAAGAAGGATCTTCGCCATAGCCAAGCTCCAAGCACCCAGTTCAGAAACACCTTACGTCTGAGAATCCTTTGGAAATGCTTTGCTTCAAATTCGAATTCTTGCTGGCGCCCAATTCTTGGTGGAGAGATGACAACAGACGGAGCCTCCGAGGCAGGGCATGATGTTCAGTTGTTTTCAATTTGCATTGCAAAGGCGGAGGGAACTCATCAGTTAATGTTATTCATCCAAAAGTATATGCATTCAATGTATTGATATCATCCTAGTTTGAAACATTCTTGGGTGAATTGTGGCGATTTCATCCATTAAAAAATGGAGATTATTTTGTGAGGTACTTTAATAAAAAATTTCTAACATTGATTTCCAAAGCAAGAAGGAATTGTTGCAAATGAAGGGTGCATAAAGAATGGTGGACAAGATATACAAGTGACGATGACAACGACAAGGCCCTTTGGTGGATCTTGGACATTTGATTGGGGAATGTCGATGGACACTTGAGGGGTTCAGTAATAATATTATAGGATTGTTTACTGATTATTCCATTATTGCCTCTATATGTCGATCTTTTTTTTTAATTTTCAATATGTAATTTGAGTTGGTTGTTGCGATTGAGGAGACCTCATGGGTGCACTACAAGAAAATAGCATTTGAATTAACATGTTCAAATTGACAAAAAATGTCTGAAATGACAAAAAAATGTCCGAATTGACAAATAATTGACAAAAATTGTCCAAACCAACATAGTAGAATCGAAGGTGTTTTCTTGAAGTGGTAGTGTCAAGAAAAACAACTTGTTATACTACTATAGTTGTAAGTTGGAATTGAGTAGGTTTTGACCAAGGGGAGGATCAAGTGGATGGTAGGATGTTGCATGCAATGGAATCTCTATGTGGGCAAGGTATTCAACTCCCAACAATTTAAGGTTGATCAAAGATGACAAACTTCATGAACTTGTTGCTCTAGTTTACAAGGCCATCTACCATTAGTATCAAGCTACATTCTACAATGATTGATATTGTTGACAAGATAGTTATTAAATATACTTATGCTACTATATTTTTTACACATCAACAGCATGAATAGCCATGACTATATTTTTGGGATTGTAGTTTATGTTGATAGGTCTATCAAAAAAAGATAGTTGCTGCCAAAGATAATCTTATTCAAGAAATAGACAAAGTAGAAAAGGAAATTGCAATTGTAAGAAATGACATTGGAGTACTCCAATGGGAAAAAGAAATTTGCAATACTCCAACGGAAAAAAGAAATTGTAGGGATTCAAGCTCTAGAGGTTGTCAAAAGCTTGTTCTTATATCTATTTGGTTGATTGGTTGGATGTTCATATTGTGACTTGTATTTGACAAGTAGTATATTGATTTGAAAGTTAAGCATAGATGCTCTTTACTAGCAAACACAATATGCTAAGGGTGCTAAGACATTTATTAATGTAATACAGTAATTGCAAATTGCAAATAGTTGCATCTTATATTATAAGAACCTTGTATTTTTGATGATAGATTTTAGGTGACATCTAATGCAATAGCCCATATTTTTATGTCAAAAATATTGTTTGCCATAACAACTTGACGTAATAGTGGGCATTGTTGTTGACATTTAACATAGATTGTTGCATTAGATGTCACCTAAAATTCATCACCAAAAATTTAAATTTCTTATAGTGTTCGTTTAGATATTTAGCTAGGTGTGGTGTAATAGATTGTTTGTACTATGAGAGGCCCTCTCTCTTTCATATTGTTAGGATTGGGATTACATTGATTGCAAATGGATGCATCCTTGTAAAGATCTTTTGTCAAATGTTGTAATATTGAATTGTTTGAAGTAAGTGGTGGGCCAGAAGTATGTTCTTGTTTATTGCCTATTTGTTGGAATTGTGTATACAATGATTGCAAATGGATGCATTTTTGTACAATTCTTTTTCTAGGTGTAGTGCTATTGTATTGTTTGCAATTGGTCCTAGTACAGAAGTATGCCCCTATTAGTTTCCTATTTGTAGGTTGTATTGCTATTGAATTATTTGTCATAGATTCCGGTCCAATAGCATGCTCTTCAACCACCTCTTCCTCTTCTTTGTTCCTATTTTTGAAAATTGTAGGTACATAAACTACAAATGGGTGCATCTATATGATGATGTTTTGCTGCATGTGTGGTATTACTAAATTCTTTGTGTTAGGTCATGTTCAAAAAGCATGCTCCTCTTTGTTTTCTATTTGTACCCCTCATGTGGGGAGTGTTTTTTTGGTCCAATTTAAAAATTATATTGGATAGTATGTGCAATGAGCTTTTAAGGGATATGGAAATGCTATGAACTGAATTTTGGCCATTTCAGAACGATGACTAAATGGTCCTCAGGTAGAGTGATTGTAAATGGGTGCAAAGTGAATTGTGGCAATTTCGTCCATTAAAAAATGGAGATTATTTTTCTAAGTATTTCAATAAAAAATTTCTAACATTGATTTCCAACTCAAGAAGGAATCACTATAAATGAAACAAGTTATTTACTCCACTAAGAGAAGATTGAACCCCCAAAAGGAGCCTTAGGGCTTTGAGATTTCTCATTAATTTTAGTACTAATTGTGGTGAGTATAAGGTTGTCTACGTTAACATTAGTACCACCACTTAGGAATACTAAAGGTTGGCAATGGCCACTTGGTGTATGGAAACTTGTGGAAGGTATGTGCTAGCTAATTGACCTTCTACATTTACTATCATATTCTTGAGTGATATTCATAAACTTTTCTTTCAGTAGTTTGGATGCTCATAAATTGAATTTAAAATAATCCCAGAATTTTTCAGAATTTTAGGCCACAAACATAGTTACTATTAATTTTTTTGTAGAAAATTCTATTTCTTCTATATTGGTGATATAGACTTCCTTAGTTCCGACTAAGATCTAGTTGCAATATCAACTAAGGATTGGTTGCAATATTGAGAGTCTTGGAGTCAACCACAGTGCAACACAACTACATTGGGAATTGTGCCATAATTAATTACTACTCATATTTAGCTAAATGGAATTAGACCACCCTATACTACCAAAATGGAAGGGTGATTGGGAAGGGGTTGGCTTCAAATCCCTCCAATAGAGTCATTTCTTCATATGCATCAAATGCATTTTGGCATCACTTACATGACACTTTTGCACCCTACACCTTGCATCTTTGAAAATGGATAAATAATTCAAAAGGCATTCAAAAAATATGAATCCACTTGCATTTGATTCACAATGAGGCAGAAAGAGACAAAACCTTGGTTTCTTCCATTTCCTCCCCCTCCCCTCCAACGGAAAATTGAGAGCCATTAATTAAAAAATAAAATAAAATCTTTTCCTCCAGATGCCGTTGATCTTGAAAACAAAATTGGATTTGAGTTCATTGTGATAGTTTGTCATAATGTACTCAAAAGTTCAACAATGTTCAAAAATTGTTGTTCATTTTGTTGAACTATAGAACTTATTCATGGGATTTTAGATGTAGTTACCTTAATGACAGCATTTGATCAAGAGGCCCTTTAGCACTTGCTAGGCATATTTGGGGGTTTCTGTACTTTACCTACAGTAAGAATAGAATCCCAATATGAACGGCCCAGGATGCCCTATAACCGTCATGAAATGCGTGCCCAATCAATGCTACACAGGTAACTCCACATTGGAATAACTGAGTCACGGTCATAGAATCCTCAGAGACACGGTGAAAGGAACGACGAAATCCACGGTCACAGAACCCTCGTCTCCGATCTTGTAGCTTGCTCGCTCCATGCTTCACTGCACCCCACGCGGGTGAGGTCCGTCGTTTGGGCGTTCGATCGACTTCATTCCTCTATTTGGAGCTTCTGGTGCAATTGGATGAGGTACGTGATTCAAACGACTTGCAATTGGTGTTGGGTTCTCCAATTCTGGTACAACAAATTGCGCTCTCTGGAAGTGAATTTCGTGGTGTGCTGCGCTTGCAACTTCTCTCTGCGTGCAATTTGGATTCGTAGAGTGAGTTTCGTATGCAATCTTTGGCAAAGTCGCCATGTTCACTTGAGCTGACATAGTAGTAGCCGCTGAGAATTCACATCCTTGGACTGTTTCGAACAGTGTTGGATTCTCCTCGGGGATGTGAGTAGGGTATCCGAAATTGACGGTTTCTTGAGAGCGGAGTTTTTGATGCTGCTCTCAAAGATTCCGCGTTTCATAATTGTGAAATTGTAAAATTTGATCTTTAAGATACGGATCAGGAGTGTATCTTTGTCAAACGAATCTTCGCGGAATCTTTCTCAGAATTGACTAGGGAGTCCTTTTAGGTTTTTTTAGTCTTGTGGAGTCGCAGAGATTTTGGAGTCTCGGAGCTGAGATAATAGTGGGCGCACCTGCTTTGACTATTTCCACCAGTGGTGTTTTCCTCCAGAATGCGAGTAGGGTATCTGAAATTGACGTTTTTTTGAAAGCCGGTTCGTTGTTGCTGCTCTCAAACATCTCTCGTTTGATACTTGTGAAATTGTAAAATGCTAGGTTTAGGTTATGGATTAGGAGCGTATCTCTCGAGTTTTGGCTGGAGCTTTCTCAGAATAAGCTTAGCGTTGTTCTTTTAGGTTCTGATGATCTTTTGGAGTCTCAGATATTATAGCTCTTTTTCTTGCTTAGTTCCGCAGCAACTTGTGTGGACTTTGTATTTTGCAGAGGTCCATATCTCTTGTGTTTGGTGATGACCTTTGATTGATTTTGTAAGACGACTTGCATATGTTTTGTGTCAGGATCTTGGCAAGACAAGTTATGAGGCGTTTCACGATGGATTCAAAGCATTCCTGCTTCAAGCTTAGGGTAGGAATGAGGGAATAGGCGAGTGGGAGCATTGTTATATACTATGTCCATACCAAGGGTGCACCAGCATGCAAAGTGGAGGATTTGGTATACCTTGACCTATTATTATCCCAGGGTTAGTTAGTGAGGGTTGTGAGAATTCTAGCAATCTGAAAGCACTTGTTGCGTTAGATTCGGAGTGAACTGTACGTCTTGATACAGAAGAATCTCCACCCATGGAAACCGCAGTGGCGGGGCGGGTTTCTCGTGTTAGGCCGCCTCGCCCAGCGTCTGTATCTGACACCGACGGCTTTCCTTTCAGCCAGCAAAGTGTGAGCCAAAGCTCCAGCAGTGGTTGGTTGGCAGCTTCTCTGATTGAATCCAATGTTTGGAGTTCGCCGCCGTCGCCTTTGATGGACCTTAACATGCCTGTTCCTCGCTCTCGCTCCATCCAGGTTTGTTTTAAACTTTTGATCTAATAATATCTTACAACATGACGAATTGCAGGTGACAGTCTTTCTGTTGGTTCCTTGAGAGTCAGGCTTCTTGCAAATTTTTTATTAATAGAAGTGAGCTTTGGTTGACATTTGCAATCTTGGATATTGGTTAGTCAAGAGACTGGTGAACATCTTCCAGGGCCGTGTACCGTTTCGTGTTATTCAAATGGATATAAAACTGCAGTGAGGTAGAGGATACTATGTGCGTCGCTTTTAGCATTATAACTAATTTGTAGGAGTGTGATTTTTGGGAGATGTAAGAGCTGTGGAGATATATGGGTTCAAGAGCCACATCTTTTGAGAGTGAATTTTTATAGCTGTGTATGAATTTCTTATGCAAGTTTAAACTGGGTTTTTTAAAACTACTGTAAGTGACAGTGGACAACCGCATTGAAGGATCAGTGGCCACAGACAATTAGCCAAGTTATGCTTACTCCGCTTGGTAATTAGTCCAACAAAAGAGTACGTATATATGAGTTGCTGTTGGTAAGAGGGATCAGTACAAGAGATGGGATTAGTTTCCTAACGGTTCCAGTATCTTCTACCTTATATTCAGATGCAAGAGATGTATACTGAGCATGGTAATGTTCTGTAGGTTCCACATGTGCGGCAGCTTTGCAACTGGGACTGTGGATTGGCATGTGTGTTGATGGTGTTGAGAATGTTGGGTATTGAGGGCTGCGATCTCAAATATTTAAGCCAACTTTGCCAAACCACGAGGTACGACTTCCTTATCTCGTGTTGCTATCTAATAAAATATGTGAGGGACGCGAGAACAAAGCTGATGAGCGGGGATGACTCCAGTCAAGTATTTAAGCTTCATATCTGTAATTTTGAAGGATTTCGGATTACCTGTGAATTCAGTTTTTTAGATGTGTAATTGGTCTACTTATCCCCAGGAGCCTTGTGTATGCCTGTGGGTACTATTTGACTAACTATTTCTTCTGGCAATGGGTACAGCATATGGACAGTGGACTTGGCTCATTTATTGCGGCATTTCAAGGTTGACGTGGCTTTTCTTACTGTTACAATTGGAGCCAACCCAAATTTTGCAATTGAAACCTTTTATAAGGTTAGTTGCTTCACTTCCCTAAGCACTTCCACTTTCCCGTGGTTGCGTTGTTTAGCGAAGAAGAAGAATGTTGCCCCCGTTAGTATTAGCCGTTATTTTTGCAACACATGTTTGTTGATTGATACCCATTGCAATTCTTATCCTTTTCTTTCCTCCCTTCCAAGGTTTTTCTCTTTTTCCACCAAGAGTTCTTAGAAATACAATGTGGTGTTTTATCCTAATTAGTATGCAATGTGATCCATTTATTGATGGATGTATCTGCGGGTGCAGGAAAACATGGAAGAAGATGGGGAACGTGTGAATATGCTTTTTGAGAAAGCCCTTCAAGTTGGCATTCGTGTACAGGTATACTCTCTTGGTTTCCCACCATGGTACTTTTATAAGTATATTCTAACCCCCAAGTCTTAATTTCACGAAATGAAAGTCCTCTTTGGAAATTAATAGTTGATTATCGTAATTTTTCTATTCTCCCTCTCTTGATGACTTGTTGGACAGTAGCAATAGTGCAGGCTATGATTTCTTCTTGCTATAGGCACAGTTTTGGACCTTGAAAATTCATACATGATTTATGTTCATAGATTTGGGACTAGCACATTTGGTCGTTTGGGCACGTAATGGCTAATTCTCATTTATTATTCTACCTCTTTCTGTCACAGTGGAGATCGATTACTGGTGAAGAACTGTCGTTGCTGATATTGTCTGGTGGATTTTTAGCCATTGCTTTGGTTGACAAGCGCAAGCTTAGGTACTTTTCATGACCATACTCTCATTCTTGGATAGGGCATTTTTCACGTACATTTTCACGACAAGCATTAGTTGCCCACTTCTCTTTGATGTTGAAATCTCAGCATCGATCATGCTCTTGATTGTTGGATTTGAGAGGTATGGAACTCGGTTTTCTCAAGACACGGGTATTTATTTATGTACTTACTTTGGTCTGGTGTCTGTGCAGTCATCCATGGTTGGACGAGCTTTGCCTTGCAGACTGCTGTGGTCTCAATACAGGCTACACTGGTAAGACACTCTTGAGGTAGTTTGCAATGGTTTGATTTTAAGTTTGGGAACTCATTTCCGTGGGTTGATAAGTAGAATGCAAATGTTATCTAAAAATGTGATCTGTAAGAGATTGGATCAACTTCTAGGTTCTATTACGGTCTAAGATGCTTCCTTCAGATACATCGTAGATGCAATCATCTCATGGTTCACGGGTAGTCTAGGCTTGTGAGGAGGACCGTACTACTTCAAACTTCAACAATTCGTAATTTATTCATACAATGTTCGTGAAGGGGGAACGAGGTAATGGAAATTACTCAATACAGCTGGAAGCCATGGGAACGAGTTCCCTACCTTAGCACACAACTATTTTGGTGCTTGTGCTGACCTTAAGATGTGATTGCTGTAGGCCATTATGTTGTTATATGCGGATATGACATGGACGCAGATGAATTTGAAATCCGTGACCCAGCTAGCAGCTGGTAATGTCCTAATCTCAACAGAAATTTTTCTTAGTTCATCTTATTTTGAGAGCAGTTCATTGAAACTGTATTTTTTGGTGTAATAATAGTTGCTCATTGGACTTCCGAACTTTTGCAGTACAAGTGGGAGGATTTCATTGGATGCACTTGATGAAGCACGCAAATCCTTTGGTACAGATGAGGATATACTTTTGGTATGCATCTGGCCTTTCACCTCATGCATGTTGTTCAGAATGCTCTGAAATAGGAACTACCGTATATTACTTTTCAGAGAAGCAAATTGTTATTAGGACTGAGTTTCTTCACTTTGGCCAGGCACATAACATTATCGTTCACATTGTCAGCTTTTGATATCTGAGTGATGTCTTTTCGGTTTTCGATGCAGATATATCTGAACAAGTTTGAGCGAGACACTCCTGCAATTGGGAGTCTTTCCTTAAATTGTGCTGAGAAAGTATTGTAGCATTTGTGAGGCTCTGGGCTTGCAATGTCTGATGTTGTAGCGACTTGCAATATACAGGAACAAGCCTATTCTAGTGACATATATATATTTGTTTTCTTGGTGGTAGACTTGGTTTTCAAGCATCTCACACTTCTTTTAGCTAGTTTTGTTCAAATGTGAAACTGACAAAATATGGTGTATTGTATTTATTGTTGCGTTTGTGAAAAATCTTTTCGTCTTATATTTGATGTGATCTTCGTTTCCACAATAAAGTTTACAAAGATATGATATTCAAATCTGCTTTGTCAAACATGACACATTAGAAATCTCGGCTTGCATTACTGAGTATTCTTGTCTTGCTTATTTTTAACCCTTTTGGATGATGAATGACTTCAAACATATCCCTTATATTCTAGTACAATGACTTGTAATTTCATTCATGTAAGTTTTTGAAGATTGTTCTTGTGGCAGTTCCCATACATTCGTTCAACATAGATTTTCAATTTTCCTACTGTATGGATTGAATTTTTGATTTTGTTGTTGTGAAAACCAATCATTTCTAACTTCTTATGCCGCCTCTAAATTTTCTAAATTTTCTCATCAGTTTTCATGGCCACAAATGCTGAAAAGTCGGAATTAGGTCTTTCTTCCTTCCATGTTAGTGAGCTATTATACTTGATCTTACAGCCAGTCGTAAGTATGTGCCAAATCCAAAACACAAAACCTATACCCAAACAATCCTTTTTTTTTCTTTTTTTTAAATTAAAAAAAAATCTAAAAAAAATCCTAAAAATCCTAAAAAAAACTTCCACCTTATCATGGAATCCCACCATGTCATCTGGCCCGGGCCATACAAAGCGCCCGACCACCGCGTGCCACGGCGGCCAAGGTCAACCGTAACCCGTCCCGGTCCCATCAGGCGTGTGCCAGTTCAGATTCCGGCCAAGCATTTCCAACATTTGCAAGTGTTTTTCAAGCTCCCAGGAATCTAGGGTTTAGGTCCAGCGCAGGTAGTAATTTGTTGCAATCGCCATAGATTTCCGTTTGCTGCACCATTTGAACTCACTCTAAACTTCGTATTTGAAAGCAATTCTTCGTGTTTAGAGTTCGTGCGGAGATTTGTGTAAAACTCTCTGAGGATTCCTGTGACCTTGTTTTGAAGTGTGGTTTTCTCTTGCATTGAGCGGTTTTCCGCTTTCTTTCTCTGAATGGGAAGGTTTTTAGCAATTTAAGATTTTTACTGCCATTGGATTTCTATATTGAACTACGGATATGAATTTGAAACTCGAGCTAGGGTAGTGGATTTCAAGCTCTCAGGAATCTTGGGTTTAGTCTTTCGCTCCTGAACAGCTGAGGTAATTTGTTGTGATCGCCATGGAATTTCAATTGTTGCATCATTTGAGCTTTCGATAAGCGACCTAGCTAAATGCAATTCTTCATGTTTTGAGTTTGTGCGGAGATTATGCAGTACTCTGTTAAGTCGGAGGATTCCTGTGATCATTTTTGAAGTGTGAGTTTCATTTGCATTGCGCGGGTTTCCGCTTCTTTCTCTCAATCGGCAGGTTTTTAGCGATTCAAAATGTTTACTACCATTGGATTTCTACTCTGAACTACTGATTTGAACTTGAAACCCGAGTTGGTGGTTTTATTATATTTTAGGGTCTTTCATTTTTTCCTTGTCTGAATAGACAGGCTTCTTTTCCTGCACTTCTCAAAGGTTTTAGTGACACGATTTCTACACCCATTGAGTTGCTTTTGTGACCTGATTTGAATGTGAAATCGGAGTTTAGTTCAAGTATGCATTTATTTCTTGTGTTTCAAGGTCCTTCGTCTTTCTCTGTTTGAATTGGCAGGTTTCTTTTCCAGCACTTTTTGAAAAGTCATTAGATATGTCGTTCAGTGAACTGCTATTGAAATTGGTTGGATATTATGCCAGCTTCTTCGGAATTCAAACGTTGTGACAGTCAATATTGTTCTTCTTGGAATCTTTGGGTTTAGATTATTCGGATCTTCGCTATCTTAGCGGATATGCCGATCCGGGATTTCTGCTATACTTCTAAAAGTTTGAAAACATTTCTAAAAGATTTGTGAGTGTTCACAATGTACGCTTGTATCGATTGGAATTTGGTGCGTATGGTTTGATATTTACTGGGACTCATGGTTGAATGTGCAGAGTGGGAATTTTTGAAGGGGAGAAGATCCGGAGCTGTGAATGGCATTCACATTCGCGGCGTATGCCATTCCGGGCGCTGTTTCTACCCCTCGCCTCGTCGATCCCCAGGCCCAGGTACCGTCAACCGTTATAAATTTAACTTTCGTTGGTTTACATGAAAAGAACAAATGAGGAACGTTAAGTATAAGCATTATATCTTGAACTAGTTGGAAGACCATCCTCTTGGAAGAAATTTTGTGAAGCTTATGTGAAGCTATAAAATGATGGAGTAACTAGTGGAGAAGATGGTGGAAGAGTCAAATGTCTAGAAAAGAATGGAGGAGAATTTATAGGAGTGAGAAAGGTATCTTTATTGGCAATAGACATTTCTTTAAACCATGGATGGCACTTTGTTAAGAAGGTTATGAGCCTGCAAGGATGAATGAGCGATGAAATCGTGATTTTCTCTTTTAGCAATATGAAGGACAAATTCATGAAAAGGGGAGTGTCAGTACAAAGAAAGATTTGAACCCTTGTACTCTTTATGCACTGTTGTGTATTTAGAAACGTCTTCAGCGTATTTTATAGAGGGAAATAGAATTTTTAGAAAGGGTAATGTATTATTGACACATAAGGGGGTAACGCTAATCCAGGGTGCGCCATCATCAAGTCGACTGAGCTATGGTGCAAACGTTGTGAAGTTTCATGATGCGAAGCCTGTCTTCTCTCTCATGTGTGCATCCGCTTCCACTGGGAAGGAGCCCTCAAGGCGAGGCCGCCAGCCAAAGAGCACTGCTTCAAGCGTCACCACGAATGCAGTGTATGTTCGCTCTTCAAAACCTCTTCAAAATTTCGGCACAAGATCCCTGCTATTCTTTTTCTCACGCTTTTGATTAGCCTAACGTTACTACTTTCTATTGAGTGTGTTGACCCCACCCGCTAGAGGTATTCTGAAAAACCTATCTGCGTTCCAATTGGCGAGGTTTATGGTAGAAATGGCATTGCAGTGGGCAGGGTTTTGACGCAACTAGGTACTCTAGAATACTTCTGGGATTTTCTTACGCTTGTGAGGTTAGTGGAATCAATTCATCATTTATAGGTGTTTGCTTGCAAAGCAACAGGAAGAAGAAAACTGAGGAGAAGCAGGTGTTGGATGGTGCTGCCTTAGATGAAACTAAGCCAATCGCCCAGACTGTTTCCAACGGCAAACCCAAAGTGGCTGTGCACTTATTTGAGTATGAAGAGGGTCCCTGGCCGTGCTCTGTCTCTATTCTTCCACATCTTCAAGATGTGGCAGAGTCGTTGGCCGATCATGTTGCTCGAATCTCTGCAGAATCCATCAAGGCAGGCGGGTCTTTCACGATTGTGCTTTCAGGAGGCTCCCTTGTGAAGGTTAGACTTCCCTTACAACAATCACAAAAGTCACTAGCCACTGATTATCAGTTGTTTCAGTGCCATTTCCATGCTTTTTATTTCTTTTTTAGTACTGAATGACATTGCTTCAATGATTCCAAGAAAACATTGAAATGGTATTAAACAGCGTCGTTTTAGTGATATTCCATCAATCATTGAAGTATTGTCATTCAGTGCTAAAAAAGAAATAAAAAGCATGGAAATGGCACTGAAACAATGCCATTTCAGTTCTGACCCTTCAACAATCTAAAGCAGTTGATTATTAGTGAGGAGGGTACGGTATTTGAATTTATTTTAACGTTTAGAGCTTTGTCCATCTATTTTTTATTTTTTTATTTTATTTTTTGTGTGTGTGTGTTGGTGTTGGTGGTGAAGGGGTTTCCTTTTGTGGTTTTGTACCTTCTTGGTTTTCTCTGAAAACACTTTTACAATTTTTTACTTCCCTGTCTTTGAGTTTAGGACGGAGTGAAATAAGTTCTGTGGAATGTGCAGGCTTTGAGCAAGCTGGTGGAGGAACCCTATAGCAAGAAGATAGAATGGTCCAAGTGGTATGTATTTTGGGCTGATGAGCGCATGGTACCCATCTCTCATGCTGACAGCAATTACAACACAGCAAAGGTTTGTTCTCCTTCCTGCCTTTTGAATATGCGTTACTTGGGTGAAAGTTGCTCACTTTGCCTATTGGGTGATTGTTTCAATGTTGAGTGTCCAATCTGTAATAGAAAACCCACTTTGGAAGATAACAAGTGTGGGGAGAATTTTGAGCCAAACCAGCTAATATCCATATTTCTCTATTGTTAACCAGTTTTACTTGAAGTAGAATTTTTTCTTGAAATATTGCTTGGCAATGTGCCTAAAGTTCTGATTTGGAATCAGCATTTTAGGAAAATAAATAAGCTCGTCTTGCACTAGCCACTGGTTAATCCCGTTCATTGAAACCGAGACTTAATTATTGTAACTTCCAAGATATATTTCTACTGTTGAAAAATTTAGTTCATGATTTCATCTACCTATCAATACATTTTGCTACCTTCCTTGAAGCTTCTTAACTGATGTATTTCCAGTCTTGTTAATATGAGAAGGGTTTACTTTGGGCCATTTGGGCACATGCGGATTAAGTGAAAAAGGGTTTTTGAAGTTTTCATGGCGGCTCTGGTGGTGCAGGCTGAGTTTCTTTCGAAGGTTCCCATTCCTCACGAAAACTTAATCACTATTGATGATTGGGACGTCTGCAGCGCTGCAGCACATGGTTATGAAAATCGTCTCAAGTACGTTGCTGCCCCCGTTTCTAACCTCCTAGTCCTAGCTTCAACTTTTTTGCACATTCAGGGTTGGTTAGGTTCGGTCTCAAATGTTTACTAACTCGAGGGTAGGCCATGAAATAGAAGCATGTTACTGCTCTTTTAGTGGTGGAAGAACAACAAGAATAATGAAGTAGTTCCTGTTTAGGGAATGCTTTGTGGCATAAGATTGATGTCATGGCAATGAAGAAGCAAGTAAATGTCCTCCTTCTGGGCACTATGTTTGAAAGTCTATGGAAATGGGGAAAACTAAAGAATGATCATTTATTGTTCATGCCATGTGGATTGGGTCTTGCATTAGTGCTCCTGTAGTGTGGATGGTAACACTCTTTTTTGTTGTGTTTGATTCAGAGATTTGGTGAAGGTGCAGAAGGTGTTGCACACGACCACGCAGAATCACCACAAGTATCCCCGCTTTGATCTTGTAAGATGCTTACCTTCCATTCCTCACAACGTGTGGAACTAGTATCTTTGGAATAATTCATGAGGCTAGTCAGTCCCTTAGATTCTAAGCAAAGCGCAACATATGGCATAACATTAAGTAGCAATGGTGAAATTTTGCACAAATACAAATTCAGTGCAAATTAAAAAATATTGTGGGAATTAGTGCACTGCATAAATATTCCCACCACTTGCAAGTTCAGTCAAGGTCATAAATTCGTTGTTCAACTCTAGATTGACCCCTAAATATTCAGTAAATCAGGGTTTGTGGTGTTTTCCAAATAGAGTTGAAATTCGTATGATTTAAGGATTCACAGCATAGTATGTTTCTTGTTTCTCAAGTGAGTTGGTGCTGCAGGTTTTGCTGGGCATTGGGCCGGATGGCCACATCGCCTCGTTGTTCCCCAACACCACGCAGCTTGCCGAGACAAAGCGGTGGGTGGTGCCCGTCACCAAGAGTCCCAAGCCCCCAGCCAAGCGGATCTCCCTCACCCTCCCTTGCATCAATGCTGCAGCTCATGTACGTACGCTTCCCCTCCTTATTTAATGGTTTCTACCGTACCCGCCAAAGAATAATTTTAGGGAAATTATTTGTCCAAAAGAAGAAATTTTTTACATGGAGAAAACACGAAATTTAAGAGAATATTTCTATTTCATTAGCATCTGCCGAATTTGGTTTCCCAACAAGTTTAATTAAATTTACTCATAATCGGGTACAGTACCCCATCTTTTGAGTTCGTCCTGTGGTGACTTTCTTTGCTTCATTTTATTCAGTTTGTAACCTTGATTCTGGTGTTGAAACTGTGACAACTCTATCTTCTAACAGAACATCATTCATTAACCAGTACTAACTTGGTGTCTTTGGTGAACAATTCAGCTTAACTAGATACATATACTTTGTTGCTTTGTTGGTCTCCTTTTACATAAAACTATGTAAGGGTTTACCAATTGCACAATATTCTACTTCTAGTCATATACTGTGGGTAATCTCTTGATGCGCTTAATAATGTTCTGTACTTTGAAAATTCACAGAAACTACAAAAATCGTCCCAAAACTATGATTTTTTTTAATGTTTTGGGGTTTGTTGTACCGCCAGGTGGCATTCGTGGTAGTGGGATCGAGCAAGGCAGAGGTGCTGCAACGGGTGTTTGAGAGGGCAGCATTGCCCGGGGCTCTCCCAGCGCAGTTGGTGCGGCCCAAGGATGGCGAAGTCACTTGGTTTGTGGACAAGCAGGCTGCTGGGAGGCTCTCTGTGGAGAATTACAGCGACCCCAAGAAGTTCCCGTTCCTGGATTGGAGTTCCTTGAAAAAGGAGGACGCTGGTAAATTAAATGAATCCTAAACTTAGTTCTTTGGGCTTAACGAAGCACGTTTGTTTGACTCTCCCTCTCTCATCGACAACCCGCCCAATTTTTATGTCAAAGGGCTGAGCGTGTATCATAGTTGGTGCACTCATCGTTTTTCTCTTTCTGTGGTAGAGCACACAATAAAAGATTTCCTGGGAGCATTTTGTGTCATTTTTAGTTGGTTGTGTTTTGTTTGTACCTTGCACCACCTTTATGATTTAATGTATATAAGAGGGGTTGAGAAAATCCAAGGCTGATACCAAGTAACTTAAAACTGTGAGTAAAGATAGTTCCCTAGTCTGTCTTAGCAACTGCCCAAGGCTTATGTCAAGGGTGGATCGCATGCCTTTGTAACATACGCTAATGTTCAAAATTCATTGCTAAGAGAGGAAGTTGCAAAAAGTCAAGTGAACATTGCCAACTGCAAACCTAATGAGGTAAAGCTATCAGAAACCAATCAGAGAGAAGATAAAGCTACTGAATAGATTAGACATACCCTATGCGTAAATTAGATTCAGCAGACATTTTGGCATTTTTGTAAAAAAGTGACGTGAGGTCTAAGGTGATATGTAAAAAAAGTGACACGGGTCATATTTAGAATGGTCTAAGGTGATATGAACTCTTGAAAATCTAACATGTAAACCCAATTTTGGCACTCAAGTGCCAAATCAGACCTTCACAAACACTAACATTGTTTATCAATAACAAAGGACCTTTTGGGCACCTTTGAAAAGGGCCCCCTCTAATAGTGAACAAAATTGTCTCATTGATGGTTCTTCAACCAACCCCAATTTTGGAGGTAATTGAAAGTCTCTCTTTGATGTCTGAAGAGGTCTAATACCTTCCGAGCATTGTTGCCTAGTTATGCAATATTATGTTTCACTATGGCTTTTCTTCAAGTCTCCTATCAAAGAATCAAATTGCAATGCTACAAGAGCCTTTATATACTTGTAATTTACAAATGAAAATATTTGAAGTAGATCCAGTGTACTTAGTGGTTAGGGTCCACAAAATTGCTTCTTAAGACAAGTGTCAAAAGTTTTGGGACATTATTGATGAAAACAAAGTTTGAAAATTTGAACAAAATAAAGTATTTTTTTTTCCTATTTTTGCAACAATTGTTGTGATTCTTATACAATGTCAAATTCCATTTGTTGACTAAAATTGTTGACTTTAATTTGATATAAAATGTTGACCCTAATCATTGTATCCTATATTTTAGTAACCATTCGAAAATTTTCAAAAATTGAATGCAACAAACCAAGTCAACTTCTAGATCTAATGAAAGCAATTTCAATTGCTTTTTGTGCAATCCCACTTGTAAAACCCAGTCAACTGACGTGCAATACATTTTTACGACCTTTCACATCCGTGAGATTCTTACTATGAGATCTCATACGGTTGATCTCACAAGGTTAATCCTATAAAAACTCAAGGGTAGACTAGGCAATTTCTTTTGTTTTTAAGGCTAAATTTTTTATACATCAAATGTATTATACATTTTCAATTGAATGCACTTTAAAATCTAGCCTTAAATCATTGCAAATATGAAAACTCCAAAGCTTATGGAAAAATGTATCTTGAGTATGTCTTGTACAAATTTCAAAAATCTATTTAAGAAGTAGCTTGAGTATCTCTCCTAAGCAATCTATCAAAAAATACATCTTACAAAATATATAAGTATGGTATTTACAATTACCAAATGAATGTATGAATCTAGTGGGTCTAAAGGTTGAAGCTCAACTATTTTACAACTAAACAAATGTAAAAAAACTAAATTAATACATCTTTACTTCCAAAAATGTGCCCATTTTCACTATGACTATTCACATTACCTACTTTTCCACTTCATCAATGTTGTTCTTTACTTCAAAACTCTTCACCAACTCTTATATTCAAAGTCTTCACAAAAGTAGCAAGTAGTGATGGATCTATGACTCTGAAGTTGAAAATCAAGCATCCACACAAGGATCCAAAATAATATGCTCTATTTGGGATAGAAACGCTTTGGCCCTTTGAAATTAGAATATATACACTACCACCTCCTTGGACTTCAACAATAGATTTGCTTCTAGATCCTTCTATCAATCCTGTTGATTTGCTAAAAACAAGTTAGAAACTAAATTTAAAATAAAAACTCAAGATAGAAAACATTATAAAAAAAATTTAAGGTTAGAATGATCACGTGGTTCTTTTTTTGTTTTATTTGCTCATCTTCTAAAATCTCCATGTATATGAGGGGTTTTCCCTTAGCAAGGGCACTTATATTTGAAATAACATCTTGACGAACTTTCTAATCAATGTTTCTAGGGACATCATTATATTGACCATAACTTTAATTTATAATCTCAATGTCTAGTGATTTTCATCCCCTTTTCAACATGAATATGGCTTGCTTCCATCCTACTTATGTCCATTCTTCTTTGCCTCTTGTTTGAATTTAAGTAACATTCATTTCCAACAATACCGTCACAAACCTCAATCAAAGTCTTTACTATCCTACCAAGAATATTCTCTCTAACATATTTTGGCACTAAGAATAGTAGTTGAATAGGTGGTTTCCACTTCAAAAGGTCATTAGTGAGTTGAAGCCAATGACTCTTCATTATCTTGAATGTATTCACAACATCTAAAGTATAACAATCCACTTGGTTGGCACATTGCTTCAACATTACTATGGATTATACTCATCTTAAAATTCTTTGACAAGCCTAAGAAGTATCTATCAAAGCAAATACATATGCTTCATTAAAACATAATTAGTAATATAAAAATTATATTTACAAGATAAACCAACACATTCAACATTTCAATTTATATAAAGAAAAGAAACCTATGAAACTATACTTGAGAAACTCTTCCCCAAAGTTGTTACAATGTAATTCAAACTAATTTGTATAGGTATCTTGCATTTCTAGCTAGTTTGCTAGCTACAAATGAAGAAAATTTTGCAACAAAAATAGACAAATCTACTATTGACTCTATATAAATGTGAAATTGAAGCCTCATCTTTTGATAATAGTAATTGTTCCTCCTTTATAGTCGAAAGGTCTCTTTTCTTAACTTCTTGATCCAAACTATTCCAAAATGAGTGCTTTATTGACTCTATGCCTACATTACATATACGAGTATACTTGCTAAGTTCATACACCTTTTCATAAACAAAATTACATCTAGTATACATTAAGAAAAATTAGAACAAGCTCATAAAAATAAAAAATGTATATGAAAAAGAGAAATTTAAAAAATATATATATATCTAGGGAGTAGATGCATAGTTGAGTGACTGAATTTCTTATTACAGTCTTGAAAATTGTGAAAAATTCATTTTTAAATTGATCAATAGGGCACTTAAATTTTTTTCTATGAAACAACTTAATTTTGGTAAATTAACTTTTACAAGACCAACATGCATTTTTTGGCTGTACAAAAAATTTGGACCAGCTATTGTAAATGAAGATTTGTATATTTCAATGTGAAATGTTAATAGAAGGTGTAGACCAAAAATATCTTTTATATGCACTAAATTTCACAACATTTGGAAATAGGAGTCAAAAGTTATGGCCTAATATGTTTTTTTGGTTATAAATGGATAGTTTGGGTAGATTAAAAAAAATCACTTTTTGAAGAAACAAACTTGAAATTGATTTTTTAGAGTTATATATATTTGGAAAGATTTGATTCATTCCATTTTGATCAGTGAGTCAAAAGTTATGAAGATTTTTTGTTTGCAAGTAGTTATGGATTCTCTACTCTACCCTAAACCTTGAAGTCCTTTATCTTACTCAATTTTCAATATTTTTGGAGAAAAAATAACATTATAGGTTTTTGATTGTTTATTACAACATTGCAATTATTGGAATTGGCATTTTTTAATTCCATAACTAAATTGTTAACAATTTTGTATTTTGAACCATTTTCTACTACTATCTACTTACTATTTTTTTGGTATATGTTGTATAATTCCAAATGATTTGAAAATTTTCAAGAATGTGGCCAATTTGTCTAGAAAAAAGAATCCAAAGAATCACCACCATTTTGGACCTTCTTGCATAGAAAAGTGAGCTTGTGAAGTGTAGTTGCCTTACTTTTTGCAACGCACCAAAAAAGAAATGATTTTGTATAGGGTCTAATGAATCTAACTCCAACGCACAATACCACTTCACTTCCAAGTCTAAGCTTGCTAGTTATATATGAGTGCAATTTGATTGATTTCAAATTGATTTCATGCATGCATGCAATCTTTCATTATGCGATTTTTTCATGCGTAGAAACACTCCAATGCCCAAACAATTATAATGGTTGATTTCTTCTTTCAAAAGACTCATGTGCACATTTTGTATCATCAATATCTAGATCTTTAATTTTTTTGCTTTCTTGTCCAAATGTAAGGGTCACATTTTGGGTAATGTTTATTGTGGGTGTACATATGATACTCCTTTTCTTTAATCATCCATATGCTCACAAAAGAAATACATTTAAGTGTATACAATGAGATTCAATTTTGCCTCCATTCCTACAAAATATACTTATATACTCCTGTCAACTTTTGTGAAGGTTATATAAAGTTTAAGGCATTGCCACCTTTTGTTCATTGCCTCAATTATAGTTGTTGCATAAAGTAGGACGTCTATAAATCACCTATTTAAGCCTATCTACTTCATCAATGACAATAATAGATATTTTAAGGAGCATGTCACTCATTCCTAAATAGGAGATGCATTTAGAACCTAGTCAATTCAAGAACCTCCTACCTTAATGCTCAATACAAATGCAAACTTATGAATGGGCTTGTAGAACACTAAGGCCCCCTATTATTTTGAACCTACTCACAGAACATTGAGATAGTCTTTTGTGCAGTAGGTTGTCAATTCAAACATTCTCCTTTAGGTTATAATAACTTTTGTAGTTCATTGAATTAGTTATGTATTGATTAACCCCTAAAATTCCTTGACTACATTTTTATCCAAAACACCTCTAAATTGTCATTTCTTTTACAAATTTCAAATTTTAGGAAAAATACATTTTTGGATATATGTAATTGTAGCTCGTAGGATCATTTGGCACATTATTAAACTAAGTGTAGGGTAAAATATATAGGAATTTATTTTTTTGCAATAAGATTTATAAAGGATTTACAAATACGTTAAGAAGCAATGAAAATATCCAAATCCATTATAAATAATGTAGGTAGCCTACAAAATAATCTAGACTATTCAAATTTGTACATGTAATTAAGGGCTAAAAAATTGGATACTATAAACTATATTTAATATAACATGTTTTGGACAATCGGATTACGGTTGGCTAGATAAAAAATTGGAACAATCCTAGGGGTTTATTAGATGGAATTCTTATCAATTGAAGTAGGGGTTAGGGTTCCAATTCCATCCATTTTGTTGACTATCATTGTTTGTGTGTTTGAGCATTCTTGATGTGGTTTAAAATTTAGGATTTCGCACTTTTGAGCTTCTATAGGGATGCATTGATGGATGAAGCCATTTTGTTTTTTTAGTTTGAGGATGAATCAATTGTTTTGTTTTGGGTTTAGACAAATATATTCCTATTGTATCCAAAAAGTTATAGTACTATTGAAACAACATTGAACTCCTTTGATTTTGAGTTGAGTGAATTTATCATAACAAAATTCCAAAATTTGGGATTGTTTTTTTCACATTTGGAAGTGAACATGATGTGCGATTTTTTGAGGGGTTTTGAGCATCAAATATTTTGAGTTTCCTACTCTAGACATTTTTTCAATTCTGCTTTGACTCAGTGACAATGGTATTAGTGATGTCACAATGTTGTAAACAATAGTGAGAATTTCTTGTATTTTGTGTCTATGAGCTTGTATTTGTAAAGGTACATAAACTATACCAATTTTTCCAATTACAATGAATGTATGTTGTTTATAATGTCTATAGTTCTTATGCTTGATTATGATATGTTTGTTGTGACTGTCTTTATGTTTTTGCATGTTTGATTTACATAATGCTTTCAAGTTTTTTGTCCAAGACACTCTACTAAAACATTGTGGGTTTTTAAGTTCATTGCCTATTTGCAAAAGGTAAACTCTTTGAAATAGTCTTGAGTTTAGTTATGTAGGAAAAATAATAGAATTGACTCTATAAGGAATCTGTATTTTAGGTGATGGATTTTAGGTGACATTCAATGTAGTAATCCATATTTTTTATGTCAACAATAATGTCTACCACAACATCAAGATGTTATAGCAGACATTATAATTGACATAAAAAACATGGATTATTACATTGAATCATTTGAATGTCCCCTAAAATCCATCACCTAGAACACAGGTTTCTTATAGTACATTTGATGTCTTTTCAAGTGTAATGCATTGAGGCAGTTGTTACAACCGATCTCTTTAGATGGCTTCTTCTATAGATGGATTTTATGTATATGGTCCACACATGTGTTTAACAATTAGAACCTCTCTCACATCAAATACAAACTTCACCCCTGATGATGTCAAATGAACCTCCTCCAATTTTCACTCCAATTCCGGTTTGGAATTTGTAGGTGGAGTGACAGCCTGTTGCTGGAGTATAATCAATTTCTCCTTCATGTTCTCTATATTGAAATTGAGTTTTGCAGTGTTGGCCATGGCTACGGCGTTAGCATTCTTCTTATTGAAAGTAAATCTCATAGTATTGGCTACAGCTAAGGCGTTGGCGTTTTCCGTATTTCAATGACCCTATTGTTCGAGGTAGAGTCTCATCCTTGCAATAGTAGCCATAAAAACAACCGACAACACCCCTATAGACAAAGTTGTAAGGATAATTGCCGATTGATTGTAATTCCAAGAAATCTATTGCCAAAGTTGGATGGTGACTAGATGGAGCTTCACTATGCACTGGATGGAATTGGAATGCATGAGCATGGCAACTATTCAATTCATGGTTTACATCTTGAAGTTCTATCTTGGTATTGTTACTGCCATGATATCATTGTCATGCTAAACAAAAATATGATCAAATTGATCAATGCAAAAGCGGAGCTGAAGTAGATCTGAATTAGAATACAATGCAACAAGAAAAAAATAGGAACGTAGCAAGAGCAAATCTAAGAAGAACAAGAACAGATTGGATTGAAGACGGAGCATAGCAAGAATTGAACAGGGTTACCAAGACAATCGATGGATGTAGACTTGAGGTCCACAACATCCAGTGACATTTGAAAAAAATATGTTGTCTACTAATGTCGTCTGTCCTATCCACCCACCTCGTTCACCACGACACCATCTGCTAGTGTCCTCACAAGACTATCCACCAGATTTGATAGTCAACATTCAACAATTGAACCGTGTCTACTTGATTGGACGGCCTAAATGTGGTGGACAATTGGGCATCCACCTTGTCCGCCTTATTTGCCCCATCCGTCTACCCTATTCATCCCATACGCCTTGTTCACTCATTCAGCTTTTGACAATGTTTTGGACGTTGTGGATGTAGCATCCCGACATCCTATTTTTGGACGTTATTTTGCTCAGGACGTAGAATTTATTCAACTTTGGAGTTGAAGTAGATGTAGAGTTGGAGAAGTAGTAAAGTTGAAGCAAGGTTCGGCACAAGAGTGAAGTCAAAGTTGAAGTTGAAGTCGGAGTAGGCGCTCATCAGAGGCGGAGCAAGAGCAAATGGGAGGCAAATGGAGGCAAATCAACACAAAAGCAGAGAAGGCACAATAGAAGAGAAGAGCGGAATAGAATGGAAGAGAGCAAAGCTAGAAAGGAGCAAAGCCAACGCCAAAGAGAAGTGGAGTGTGAAGGCAATTGCAAGCAAGACTGCACAAGAACATGAGCTAAATAAGGCTACGCAGGAGGAACCTATTGTCCAACACTTTGAACTGAACCAAAAACCAAATGCTAGGTAAGTATTCAAACCTCAACCTTTTGCCTTCAAGACCTATTTCTTTGTCTTTAAGGCTACTATCTTTGTTTGTAAACCAATTCTTTTGTTTGTAAACCTAATATTTCTGTCTTTAAACCTAATCTCTTTGTCTTCAAACCTAATCTTTTTGTCTTCAAATCCAATCTCTTTATCTTGAAATCTAATCTTTCCATCTTCAAACCTAATGTTTTTGTCTCCAATAATATATATTTTTTATACTCCAACTCCAAATATGCACTTAGAGAGGGAAAACTTTCTAACAACAACAAGGGAATTCAATAGCATACCTCATCTTCAATTAATTCATCAAAAAATGGTTGAATTTCTAAAATGTTGTTTCAATCTCTTATGCAAACTTTCAACATTAAAGCATAACATTAGAAGATTTTGGGGGCCTTTGGATGCCTGTGAGTTATCACAGCCTATGAACGTAGGAAACAGGTTCAGTGCAGCAGTCTGACATGGCTGAGCCCCTGCCATGTCATTGACCAAATTTTAAATTTTAAATTTTTAAATTTTTAAAATTTTAAAATTTTTAAAATTTTAAAATTTTTAAAAAATTTAATTTTTAATTTTTAAAAATTTTTACTTTTTGCATTTGGAGATTAAATTTTTATTTTTTTATTTTTTTTATTTTATGAAAAAAAGAATTCTAACACCGGACCATTCCCCTCGCTGTAGGGAACAACTGCCGGGGAACAGGCCCGAAACAGGCTTTTGGACCCACCAAAACTCTTCTAATGCCTTATACTTGTCCTAAATATCCAATTTCAATATAAATATATGACATAAACCTTAAAACCAAAATCATACAAAACAAACAAAATTAGCAAGAACTCCAAAACCCAACTACTATTGAAAAAAACCCTTACTAACATAAAATTTTGTTGCAAAAAGAACAAGAATGCAACTATTCATTACAAAAGTTTTGAGGCCTCCATAAGTTTGCAAGCTTTGCATTGCTGCGATGCAATTAGGGAAAAAATTAAAAATAAAAATAAATTTTTATTTTTTATAATTTGAAATCTGATGTGGTACTAGTAGTGCCACATCAGCGCCACATCACATTGACTATTTCTTTAATATTTTTTTCAAAAAATATACATTTTTTTATTTTTCTGTAATTGCATCGTAGGGGTTGCCGAAAATAAAAAATTGGCAGTCCTTTGGAGGTCTCAAAACTTTTGTAATGTACATTGATTATAGTTATCAAACACACAAAGCAAGGGAAAACCCAATTATATAAAAACACAAAAAACACAAGCAACTATTGGAGGCACTTGAAGCTATCAGAAGCTCTTATAAAGCTCATATCTATATTTTATTGGGAGCATCAAGAACTATAGAGGTATTTGATCAAATAACTAGGTGTTGACTATTGGGAGTGTTTGAAAGCTCATAAACTTCTTATCAAGCATATATCCCTTATTATCAAAACCAAACCAAACCAAAACTCAAAAACCTAAGCCAAAAACAAAGCTTACACTTCAAAACTTCAATAAAAATCCAACAAACCTATAAAACTACAATAAAACATATTAAGGACCTAAACCAAAAATACAATCTACACACAATACAATCTTAAGCAAAACCAAAAATTACACAAATAAATAAATAATAAATAAATAGAAATGAACAAAATAAATAAAAATTAAAAAAATTAAAAACTATGATATAAAAAAATAAAACAAAACCAACACAAAATATACTTCCCAACTTTAAAAATAATAAACCACTATAAGAAACCCGCGTTTTAGGTGATGAGCCTAATTTTTTTAAATGGATTTTAGATGATGTCCTATGCAACAAACCCATGTTTTCATGTCAATTAAATGTTCAACATCATACCAATGCTGATATAAAAACACATGTTTGTTGCATTAGATGTCATCTAAAATCTATTAAAAAAAATTAGGGCTCGTCATCTAAAACATGGTTTTTTTTTTATAGTCAATCTATACAAAAAAATAAAAGAAGACAAATATACACATTTAATACTCTCTCTGTCCCAATTGAAAATGATTTTCTTGTTAAACAATTTGTTCTAGATTAAGAATAAGAATAGCATTTCTTCAAAAAAAATTTGATATGTAAATAAAATTCAATGCACTCATATTATCCTAAAATTTTGGATTTTGAAATCTTTTTTAAAATTTGGTTTTAATGTACTTAAAATTTTTGAGACCAATTCTATTAAACACCACTGGTGGCCACTCAATTCTTAGCAATAGCCACAAGAACATATAGAATTGACCCACTTAAGCAAAGTCATGTATATGTTAGTGCTATTTCATTCAGGGTTGACACGACGTCCGGACGCGGACGCTGTGTCCGCAGCGTCTGCTGACATTCGCGGTCCCGGCGGATGCAGCGTCCGCCTGTCCGTCCGCCCGATTACGGCCGGCCGATTGACGCATAGACTGATCTGGTCCGCACGATCTGGGCGTCCGCCTCGGGCGGTCGGGCCGTTCGCCCCGCCCCGTCCGTCCGCTTTCCGACGGCGGTCGGGACGTTGCGTCCGCTAGCGTCCGGACGTTCAAACGTCCGGAAAACGGACGCTATTTTGGGGCGGACGTTGAGATTCATCAACCCTGATTTCATTAAACTCGAGGGTCACTAATTTTAACAGGATTTTAATTAGTGAGGGCCACCCATGGATGATGCTAACATACTACTGACTTGATATAGCAATATGAACCCTCTCCATTGGAGCAAGTTCTTCATTCAAGCCTACATTTGTGAAATTGTTCTTTAAAAGTTGCAAATGAAATAATTATTTACAATAGAAGTGGAAATGTAATCTACTTTCATGGATTTGAGCATTATAGAGTAAGAAATTGCCCATGAATCACAACAAGATCATTTTGGGACTAAAAACTATAGCCAACATGAAGATCATTTTGAAATAGAGGGAATAATATTTAAAGATGAAGATATTGAAACCAACCCAGAACATACACTCAAAAGCCTAATAAAAACCTTAAATCAGAATCAACAAAAAAGATACAAACATTTCTTTCTACCAAACACCATACACCTTAAACCAAAGTTTAGCCACATTAGCAAAATTTTTATACCTCTTATACAAGAGAATCACCCACTCAAACCAACATAGTTAACACAACTAAATACATTATGACAAACACATAATGAACACATACACAAGAATAATTTTTATTTGCAATCATCACAATTTTAGCTCCAAGCCCAAACAATTGCAAAAAAGAAATCAATATAGACAAAACACAACAAATTACTACAATTCTACAACAACTACAAAATACACCCCAAGCAACTCAATCTGGTATAAATAAACTACAAGAATTTCTTATCAACAATATTGAAATTATAACTACACCCAATACCATCAACAAAAAACTATATGAAACAATATGTACCACACCTAACATAAACCTCCAAAAATTGTAAGAAAAATTTGCATACCTACCAATACCGCTCCTCACCAAAGTACTTGAATGCCTACAACCCATCTCTAAATTCACACAACCCATCACATAAAATACACCACCACCACTACAACCACATCAACCCACTTATACAACTCACGCCACACATTTCCTTGCATAAAATGTAGCTTCTCTAAACACATCGCTACCAAGAACTCAAAAACTAATAAAAAAAACTATCTAAAACCACTAGCAATAATCTCACTTCAAGAAATTAAACTGATAGCTACAAAATCAATAAAATACCTCAAGAAATTTTTTCTTCAATTCACACTTGTATGTAACCATGCCCACAATGCCATCCAATATAGTAAAAAAAACTACTTCAACTACACCCTCCTTAGAGCAAGATTAATGACATTAATCTGTAATAATTATGCATATCTAGACAATATACACAAAACAACAACTCCAAGTACAATATCCCTATATCTACAAATCATAGAAATACAAAATGAACCACAAAAATCATCCATAATCATTAATCTCTATATGCCAAGCCACCAAGAAGACCCCCCACCTCATAACTACAATCCAAACACATGCAAATTACCAACACTATACATACAAAACTACTATACAATATAACATTACTAGGAGATTTCAACCATGACATACAACTTATTGGGAGGTATCACAACAATAGATGGAGACAACCCAACAACAAAGACGATGAATGGCATGAATTTATACAAAACCTTCAACTCCAATATATCAACACAAACATAACATATACAAGACAAGATGGAGAGGACTACACTTCAACAAGCCTAATAGATGGATATTACATAAAAAGTCAAAACTCACAAAATTGTACTTCTACTACAATCATTGACATAATACAAAATTTAGATCATTTTCTAGTACAACTAAATGTACCACCAAATATATTAATATCATGCAAATCCATCCCACCTCCTACTCCACAGCCTCAAATCCCAAATACAATCCCCTTAAATACTATGAAATCACTCATTATAGAATCTATGACCACAAATGATCTAATAATATACAACCTCACACAAACACTCACCAATACCATCACATTGCCTCTAGAACAATGAAATGATACAACAACCTCTATATACCAACTTCTCAAAAATCTCTCCAATACATTTATTAAAACTTGTGCCAAACCACTACCTCCACCCCCACCACCAGGGTTGACAGGACGGTTGGACGTCCGGGACGTCCGGACACGGACGTTGTGTCCACAGCGTCCGCTGACATTCGCGTCCGCCTGTCTGCCCTGTCCGCTTGACCCCATCCGCCCCGTCCGGCGTCCGGCTCAATACCCGTCCGCCTGATTACGGCTGTCCGATCGACACGCGGACTGATGTGGTCCGCACGATCTAGGCGTCCGCCTTGAGCCGTCCGCCCTGCCCTGCCTGTCCGCCTTCCGACGGCGGGAGGGACGCTGTGTCCGCTAGCATCCGTGCGTTCGGACGTCCGGAAAACGGACGCTATTTTGGGGCAGACGTAGAGATTTGTCAATCCTGCCCACCACTCACAACACTAACAAAAAAACAAGGAGCATTTCTCCCTAGAAAACTCCAAAACAAATGGAAAAAACAATTAAAAATCTACCACAATAGTCATAAAGCGATCATTAGATGAAATTTGAGGCCTCCAAGAGACTGCGAGTTATCCAACACTGAGAATACTAGGAATGTAGCTAGCAGTGTAGTCTAACGTGGCCAAGAGAGTGCCACGTCCGGGACATCCGGACGCGGACGCTATGTCCGTAGCGTCCGCTGA
The DNA here is from genome assembly GCA_963969395.1 of Pseudoscleropodium purum. Taxonomy (NCBI): domain Eukaryota; kingdom Viridiplantae; phylum Streptophyta; class Bryopsida; order Hypnales; family Brachytheciaceae; genus Pseudoscleropodium; species Pseudoscleropodium purum. The sequence goes on from OZ017803.1 coordinate 7,986,771, forward strand.
TATTCGTAGACGCCGTCCGCCCCGTCCGCCCCGATACCCGTCCGCCCGGTTACGGCTGTCCGATTGACACGCGGACTGATCTGGTCCGCATAATCTGGACGTCCACCTTGGGCCGTCCGCCCCGCCCGTTCGCCTTCCGACGACGGGAGAGACGCTGCGTCCGCTGGCGTCCGTGAGGATGAACGTCCGGGTTACGGACGCTATTTTGGGGCGGACGTATTGATTTGTCAACCTTGGCCACGTCACTACCCCCAAAAAAATTAAAATTTTTTTTTAACTTAAATTTTTTTTTTTGGGGAATAGCTGGTTGTATCGTTCACTATAGGGGAACAACGATGAAAACAAGCTTGAAACGAGCTGTTGGAGGCCTTGAATTTTATCTAATGCTACATTGTAAAACATGATCTCCCTTTACTACATATACATATACAACAAACAACAATAGACTTGTTAGTATATTTGTTTGTTTTTTTAAATTCTAGACTTTCAAACCATTTCTTCAACATAAAATATTTTGGATTTAAAATTTGTAGCACACAAAAATTCCAAAAATGGCTGTCAAAGTCATCTAAATTACAAGCCAATATTCAAAATTCTTTTTACCACATGAGCTAAGACAAGTGAAGTACAAGATCCTATGGTTATATTCTAATTTTTTTTCCTAGGTGAACGTAGGAAAAATGGCAGTTTTGAGTGTTTTTTGACAAAAAAAATGGCTTTAGGACTTTAGGGATTAACATGGATCTTGCATCACACCAAATAGGCACTATAAGACTTTCATGAAGTGAAAGAGTATCTAATATTCTCATTAGCCTAGATTTAGTGAAATAGGACTTTCTAATGCTTTGAATACATTTGGAGGCAAAATAGTCTCTATTTGTTGGTCTCAGTCGACTTCCACTATATGAAAAACTTGAGCTATAAAACTCTAATTTTCTATTTGAGTGGAAGAATCCAAAATTTAAGGTTTTCAGTTTTATATTTGTGAGCTCTTCAACTACATTGAGGTCTTTGATTTTATTTCAAATGTGATTTGAAAATTTCCAAATTTGATCATTGTACAATACATGAACATATTAACAAACCCTTTTTTCAAAGGATAAAAAAAACTTTTTAGGGTGATTGCAAGAAGCACTTATCCTTTTTGTGTGTCCCCTCGATCTCCATGAAGGTGTTTTTTCCTCATAACTTTTGTGGTTTAAGTCCGTTTTAGCTTAAATTTAGAGAAGAAGTGTGTATTGTTGTTGATCTAGACATTCCATAATTTTTTCAATTTAAAAAAAATTAATTTACAATTTTTAAAGTGGCCCCAATTGGATGTCTACCTTGGTTGTTTTGGAGGTTCTCAATCTTACTTGGGGACCAGAAATGCAATTTTGAAGCCAAAGTTTTGACCTATTGTAGGTGGACTAACATTCTAAAGATGTTTGATGAGATTTTTGGCAAAGAACTTGATGTAAGGGTTGCATATGGGTTGAAAATGGACACTATTTGAGCAAGCATTATAAAGGGGGGAAAATTTTTTATGATGAATTTTTTGTTCACATGGAACCAAAGAGAAGATTAGAAAAATGAATCTTTTCTTTTCATTATTTCAATTTTTTTTTATCTTCTAAAAATCAAATTCAAAATTATCTATTTTCTTGCATTTTTTAGGCCTCTTTTGTTGGGCATAACTTTTAGAGATAAATTTTTTTAGGCTTGAATTTTCATACATAAATTATTTTTAATGCATATTTTATTTTTAAATCTTTTATTCCAAAAGTCACGAAACTTTAGTAGTAAGGCCATTTTGAGCCAAAAATGACAGGTGTTTCTTATAACTACCCTTTAACCCTTCACCACCCCAAGCTAAGCAACATCTTAAGCATGTTTCCAAAGCAAGCTACAAAGAATCGGTCCTTGTAAGCAATCCAGCGAGCTTCAACATAATTCGCTGTTGAATTCCGCTCATAACTTTGTCAAGCTTGGGTATTACTTGTCCAATTAGCAAATTGGGCTCTATGCTCATTGATTATAATGTTAGATCAAGGTAGCTTTTTCAAAAAACAAAGTCATGGTGCACGTCTCCTCTTGGTTTTTGCAATGATCCAAGCAACTTGATTCACAGAACTAGGCCCAACTTTCACCAAGTGGGCACATGCTCTTCTTTAAGAAATAGATCAATTTTCAAGGGCAAACAACGATTGATGGGGTTTGGAGGTTGTCTGATATCGCATGCCAAGAAATGGAGTGACCGGCAGCAACCGGCTTCAATTCCGAGGGTAATGGATTGTCGCAAGTCACATTGTCTTATCCAGGAATTAGTGTGGATTCACAACAAATTCATACACAGGGTGTTGGGTTGAATTGAACACTATGAATGTAAGAAGCATCACAACAATAGTAGTAAAAAAAAAAAACCTAATTGCTATGCAGGAGATACATGTTTTTATTTCTATGCGTCCAAAGAGTATATAATGAAAGTTGAAGCTTTCAAACCTGATCCTAAGAAAACCCGAACTCCAATATGAGCAAGAGTGTAAACTTCTTGTGTACAGTCAAAGATGGAAGCTTGACAACAATACCAAGTCGCTCAAACGAATCTACGCCTTCACGAATACAGTAGAGTTGGCAAACGCAAGGAGTATGCACCACATTTAGTGTGGGTGGAGTCTAAGGCTCAACGGTTTGTGAGCGGCCTTGGCAGGTCAAAAATTGGATAGAAGGTACCAACTGTCATATCCATTTTTTGGCAGTCTGAATTTGACATCAAAATAGAACCTGCAAAGCTTCTTTGTAGCTCCATCCACTTTACCCTTGCTATCAACCTCCTACCGGAAAACACTTTTGATTTTTATGTGGCGCTAATCCAACATGTCTGTTATCAAATACAAAGCTCCAAAAATTGAGAGGGGCCATATTTTGGCTGCGGCGGTGAAGGGTTAACTCATGGTAACTAATGCAAGAGAATAGAAAATAGAGATAGAAAGCTTCATAATATTTGAATAGGAAATTTTGGCACATTGAAGTTGCAAGGGCCAAATTCATTTGGAACTTTACTAATTGAAAACAAGGATTGGGCATATGCATTAGGATACTATTGATCAACTATTTTGATTTATTTAACTTGTAAAATGTTCAAAAATAATATTGGCTTCTTTGTTGTGATCCTTTGAAAGAATTACTTACATTGATATTGGAATTGGCAAAAAGTGCCCAAAATAGATTGTCATATTTTAAAACTCAAACAATTAACAAAGGACCAAACATTCAAATTTTGAAAATTAATAAATGCAAAATTGAAATCATGTTTCAAGCTAAAAGTGTCCATGAGATGGCTTCATCGTTAACTATAGAAATAGGAATGTACCTATTGGTGCAATAAACACATTTGGGGTGGCTACTTCAATCATGGGTGGCCATGCATGTCTTTTCAAGGTTAAAAAGAGTCTATTGTAGCAATTGCCTTACATTGAAAAATTACATTAAATACTACTTCAAAGAAGTGAACTTAAAAAACTTTACAAATAACAAGCATTTACAAAATAATACAAATGTTGCAACTTTGTTTTTTATTCTCTACAATGCAATAGTGCTATGGTAGGAGGTCCTAAAATAGAACAGTCATTAAGAACTACACATAGAGCCATGCATAAAATGAGCATTTGGTTGCTTAAATGGATTGTGTTTTTTTCATTTATAGAAGTGTGATTCTAAATGCTTATTTTTATGCTATACAACAATGATTTTAAAAGACTGTTATGTACACTTCAAAAATTACGAATGTACACTTCTAATTTGCAATTAAAGTTTGAAATGAAAATAGATTGCAGCTACAATAATAAAGTAGGAGGCAAACACTTACCTTGTTCCATTTAAGAAACTCTATGCTTGCATTTTAGAGCTTTGCTAGTCTATTTTGGGATTGCTCTACACTTTTCAGAGCTTCATGTCAATTCTTCCTTGCTGAGGTCTATAACCAAAAATAGCCAACTATGCATTGTTCACTTTGAAAAATCATAACTAATTCATTTTAAGTCGAAAAATTACAATTTTAGTTGCTATTCATTTCTATTCCACTTGTCTATCTACCAAAATAAAATAAAAATCATTAGTCAAACCTATGCTCTATAGACTTGATTTTCTCTTTAAATGCTCCATTTCAAGACCTCCTACTATATAAGGTTTTCTAGCCAATAAGCTACTTCTTCCATCATACGACTATGCACGAATCTTTGCGGTAGTGGAAATAGTACTAATCAATTCAAAACTCAAGGTTCTTTAGAGTTGAAATTAGGATTAACAAAAGGTTTGAATGTGCATTCTCGTTGCATTGATTCATCTGACCTCAATATTGTATGATTGTCATAACTGCAGTGCTCCACATCCTTCTTCACACTTTACAAATCCACCAAAGCCCAATAATTATTTTCAGGCACACAACAAAAAGAAAAGTGCCACTATTCCTACACGGCATGAACAATTACTCCCTAGCTATCTACTAATTGATGCACCCATGGTCCATGGACAATAATAGTACTTGTGATATCACCTTGATTGAACAATTCTTTTGGACCCTACTAACGTAATTTTGCAGAGTAGACTATCATAACCTGCCTTCAAAGTATCATTCCCACAAAACGAGTACAAAGACTAACATAACTTAAGCCCCTTACATTGGTAATCAATGCAATGCAAGACATGAAGCTTCTTTCATACAAAAATCAGCTTTGAAAGCGGAGATCAGATCATCAAAAGGGTAGTAAGTTAAGTAACATTTGAATATTCAAACTTACAGGTTTATGTATAGTTGAGCATCCAGCTTAACCGAAAGATGTACTCACTTGTATTATTATTTATAGATGTTGCTAGATCATTCAAAGTGAGTCGATTATAAGTTAGCTTCCAATAAGTTCACGCATGGTCATGAGCTAAATAAACCCAGATTAAAGCAAATGTTTGGAAGTCAGAGCAATTGACATTCGGAAGGTCTCTAAAAAAAAACACTAATAAACTATATTTACGTGGATTTCAAGTTGTTCAAGTTGTAAGTTTCTTGAGGGACCTTGCCAGTCAAATTGCATCCCGAGAGATTGTTGCATTATTTGTACAAAATAGAGCGTGACACTTTTAGCTTTGACCCTTATTTGATTGTGAGCCCTAAATTTCCATTGAGGAAGATGAACTCCGTCTAGGGTTGACGAATCTCTACGTCCGTCCGAAAAAGGCGTCCGTAACCCGGACGTCCGTCCGCATGAATGCCAGCGGACGCAGCGTCCCTCTCGCCGTTGGAAGGCGGACAGGCGGGGCGGACGGACGGGGCGGGGCGGACGGCGTTTGCGAATGTCAGCGGACGCTGCGGACACAGCGTCCGCGTCCGGACGTCCCGGACGTCTGACCGTCCTGTCAACCTTGACTCCATCTCATACATTGACTATGAACTAATAAAAAAACTCCATAGATGAACATGTCAGATTTCTGTAGAGACTAAAACTTTGAGCTCTACAGGTGAGATCAATTAAGGTTTACACATCCCTTGGCTGTGTTGTAGATCATTTGGATGATATACAACGCGGTGGTGGAATCCAATCCAGACGTCAACTCATCTAGGAAGAGCAACAATAGATCCACAAGATTTTCATCGCGAACGGACACACTTCTGGTCTCCAGCCTTTATGCCTCGTGTGAATGGCGCACCAATGACAATACCTACACACCTACACAATACTCACACCAATGGATCCATCAATTGTATTCATATTCATAGCATTCGATGTTTGCGACCATCATTGAATTTCATGAAAGCAATGAAAAAATGTAGAAATTCAGTGCAATTGTTGGATTAACCGGTGTGGTTGTAGTGAAGGGAATAGCTTGCAGCAATGAAAGTAATGTGCATCCAACAGCTAGTATAGTATCCTGCATATCTATTTAATAAAGTTAAACCATTTGGAATGCACTTGCCCTATTCCTCATTGTAGGATTCCTCTTATTCAAGAATGCATAGAATGAAGATCTCCAATTCATTCTTCACCAATAAAACCTAGTCCAAGATCGATCAAGCTCACTATAAATTAAATAACGACCTTGCAACTGAAGGTCGGTTGAAATGCATGCATACACAAATATAATCACAAAATCAATCCCAAACAGGAAGATACATCAATATAAAACAAAGTTAATTGACAGAGAGTTGCAATTGAAATAAGGCCCTTTTTGCCCATAAGCAATTAAGCATCCATCGAACAAGCTATGGCAAATTTCATTAAAATGGTGGCATTCTAGAACTTTGGTGGTTTTACATATATACCCATACTAGATGTTTCGACCAACCGTTTTGAAAGTGGTGAATTTCATATGCCATTTTAATGAAATTCGCCATAGCTTTAATTAAGCATATTAGAAAACAAACCTCACATTTAATTTCAATTCTCCAACAACAACAAAAGAATAGCCGAGCGGGAGAATAGACGGATTGAATAGTCAGAGAACAATCGAGATGAGACAAAAATCACTTCACAAGCTAGTTTCAATCTGCAACATGAACACAAGAACTTGATAATTTGAACTGGTGTTCTTAATATGAGTCATAGATGCCTTTTGTCTATGACCAGCAAGAAGCAGTTTGTGCCTAATTAAAAACAAGGGCAAGGAAAAGGAATAAACCATTGATCAGAGTTCAGGTGTAAAATAATTATGTATAGAGCATGCCAGTAAGGGGTTGCTCTGGTTTTGTTCAAGCAAGCAAGGGACAACAAGTGTGTGTACACAACGACACCAAAAAACTACATCCAACAAGTGAAATCTAAAACAGTGAAAGCATTAACTTAATCATACATCAACAACTGTAGTAGTGTAAGTAAGTTGTCCAAATGCCAATGTTTGAACATCTTTATTTAGCAACAAGAAAGTTCAAGAGCGCTTCTCTAGTGACCACAACAAGCTAGAGACTTGAAGTCACAAAATAAAAAAGCCTTGAAAGATCATGGACCACACAGTCCAGAGACTCGGTTTGCCCATGAGAAACTGAGGTACTACCTCCTCATACACTTGGAAAGGAACTTGTTGAAGCCTGCCAACAAGTCTGGTTGACCTTCAAACAATTGCGCAACGCTCTCCATCACGTCAAGATATGACCCACTCTTCCTAAATGCCTCCATCAACATTGACAATTGGAGGTGTTTGTCCACAACCTCCACATCCATCACAAATTTGTACATGGCTGCTTGTGAAGATACATGAGCTAGGGGATGTGTTGGCGGAGGTATGGGCACATGCATGGGTACAAAATCTCGCCTAGGAATATGAGCTCAGAGGTATTCAAGTGCAAGCATGGATATGCGAGCCAAAAAATGCACAAGTATAGGCATGAACAAATGCCCGAATACATGAGGTAGGAGGTGGATAGCTTTGGTCAAATATAAAGGTAAGGGCACAACTAGGGTGCCGGGGCTAAAAAGTATGCAAGTATAGGCAAAAAAAGCAAACAGGAAAGGTCCTCATCCAAGCACATGATCTGGGAGGATCCAAGATTCCAAGGTGAGTGCATAGATACAAGAAACATCAAGGACGGGGGGGCAGGAGGGGGGGGGGGGTGGAAAGATTGCTAGTATGGACATGGGTAGACGTTGAGGCCAGGTCTTGGGGGTTGTGCTGCTGCTGTTGCCAACGTGAACCCTGCTAGGTGGTACGTACACCACTTCCTTAATGTGCTCCTCAACCTCTTCCGTCTTCATCATTGGATCCCGCATTTTGTGAAATCCGTTGTCATACACTCAAGCACCACCAACAAGAAGGTGAAACCATGAAAAGGCTAGCGCAAATTAAACCGTTTTTACAAGGCTAAGCAAAGACTTATAGCTGTGCTTTCGATAAGTACAAGCTAAGCATACAAAGTCTGTGCACATTAGCAACCACCACAGAAACAACCAATTGCAATTTGCAACTTATCCCACAAGCTTCCTGTAGAGAAGAGGATCAAAAGGCAACTAGGACGACCCATAGGCTAACGAGTAGAGTGAAGCACATCTTTTGCGGCATTTGGAGGGTTGTGATCAAAAGAAATGCAAGCAAGGTAGGGTGCTCGGAACTAGTCAACCTAGCTTTCCAGTTGGCGATGGTACAATTATGGCCAGTGCCTAAAGGTATGAATCCTCTACAATCTTTAGAGAAGGCTCATTGGTCCTTGAAGTCTGCAATTTTTGTATCTTATGCAGCTTGTAATGCCATCGATTCTTGGACTGCAACTCGGGGTATTTAAGACCCTACGGAAGACCTTTGGTACTTGGTACAAGAGCCTTTGTATTTTCGATCTCAATGAAGAAATTTTGTAGAATTTCGGTGCTAGTCCTTGAAGTCTGCAATTTCTATATTTTGTGCATCTTGTAGTGCCATTGACTCCTAAACTGCAACTCAAAGCTAAGTGGAAGACTGTTTTCTAGTTCCAAGGTCTTTGTATTCTCCACTTCAATCGGAAGACCATCAGATTCTATGGAAGCACCCTTAGGGTTCTTTGTATTTTCTACTTCAATGGAAAGATCTTTGGATTTTATCAGAGGAGCAAGCTCACAAGACTTCTCAGTGGAATCTATATGTAGCTTTTGAAGCTTATATTGTAGCTTGTAAGTCTTATCCTCTTGTCATTTAGATCTTTTCCTAAAAAAAACTCACAATTGAAATGAAAATCAAGCTTTGGTCATGACCATGTACTTGCATTGACCAAATTTACATTCACAAAGACACTACAATATACTTTTAATCAGCACTAGTGTGGCAATACCCTTCTTTGTAGTTGTAGAAATTACCTTGTTTGACCCCAAGCCAATGGATCTGGTGTAGTGACCAAAAGCTTACACTCTGATGGCCCAACCACTAGAAAATGTGGGGTCTTTGGTTTAGTAAGAACTTCTATACACTTCCCCTCATTGTGCTTCTTCTGCTCCAGTTTCAAGGCTGCATCACATTTCATTTAAATGGAAATTTATTTTTTGAAAATCTAGCTAGCTAGCTAGGTCAAATTTAGATTTAAATATTGCAAATAGAAAATACAGAGCCTATGGGAGTCAAGGACTAAAAAAAAAATGAAAATGAAAATCACCATGTTTTTTCTGTTCCATAGTGGGAACTAGGTCTTTTGTTTCTTCATCAAAATTCTCTTGGTCCTCATTGGACTCCTCATTAGTGGAAATTGGATCTTCTATGTCCTCATCAATTTGTTCTCGCTTTCCAATCACTTCTTAAGGTATTTGGGAAGTAATACTATGTCCTCGTGTGGTGGACCTATAGAGGGAATGTTCCCTTGGGCCCTTTCATGGGCCAAGAATTTATGCAAACCTAGAAATATTAATACATGTCAACAAGCATGGGTTCAAAAGTGTGTTATGTAATCACATCTACCTCAAAACAAATTCCCTTCATACGTATGATTGTATGTAAATGCTAATATATGTTCATAACATTATATTCATTGTCTAAGCGTGCACCCACATATACATCAAAATATGATCATGAAATGTAACTTACATATACTTAATAGAACTTGAATTAATGCTCCCTAGTGCCAATTCATATATAACGTCAAATGAATACATGCAATATAATGACAAAAATTCAACCTACATGGAGTGGGTTCCATTTTTGTGTACTTTGGCCTGCTTTTCTTCTTGAGGAGCTCTCCGAATTCTTCGCAAGTGAGCATTTCCCTTTGCATTCTAGAAGCCCGTCCAAAATATGTAAGCATATATTTGAGATGTGTCTAAAATAAGCTAGCACTGAACCAATTACCGGTTCAATGCAAAAAATTGGTGGTGTTATTGTATCATTACAAAAAATTTCTAGCCTTGGAAAGGCTGCAAGTTTTGAATTGCCTACAACTACCCCAGTGCAATTAGAGAAGAATTCCATTGTTTTTTTATTAATTTTTTTAATTATTATTTTATTTTCCTATAATTGCACTACAAGGGGCCAAAAACTAAATCCTTAACGGCCGTCTACAGGGCTCAGATTTTTTTTAATGTAATTCATGACATGATCAATAATGTATATTAGTTTTTGGTCATTGACATAATCCTCTTCTTCGAAGTTGAGTTTGATGCTTTGAGGATCCAAGGCATAAGGCTTGTATTTGAGGGTGGCACGGTCCTATACCTTGCACAAAATGCATTGTGATTGTATCAATTAGCACAATCTCTTCTGCAATTGGAACCTATAGGTAACACATTGACAGAAAATTCACATGCACAACCTAGGGTACAACCACACTAATTGATTATTGAATGATGTATCAATATGTATCCTTATTTTCCTTGTAGGAATATCAAAAGTTTCCAAGATGATTTTACAATTAGAGCAGGGGAAATTAGGGAATAACAACAACAAAGAATTGATAATCAATGGCACAAATTTTCCAAGACAAACAATCCGATAGTTAGAGATAATCTCGTATATCTCCAATTCAAAGATAAAACTAATCACCATCCCATTTTACCTCGTGGCTAAATAGGCTGTGAAGTGACTCCCTACACATTAGTTTCACACAAAAGATATCAATAGTTGAAGTAATAAAATATTCTTGCTTCTAACTTAGTACCACAATAATCAACTTGGCAACTTATACAACAAGTCTCTCCCCCATTCCAACCAAAAATTAGTGTCTCTCATGCATTCACATGAGGATGGCTCGATAGCCCAATCATCAATTCTTCATTTACTTTGGTCCACATCAATCACGACAAGTGAAACATCCTTGAAATTGCGCTTAAAACATATACCATTCAAGGCTCAAAACATACAACAAAATTAAGGGAAGAATTTCATGTGAAAGACATACCAAAAAAAGACGTGCTTTCTTCCCTAGCTTTGAGGGATCACTACAATCACTATACACAACAAAATTAGCATCAACTACAAAATTAGTGTCACTACAAATTTTATTTTCACTAAAATGGGTAGAGCACAATAATTTTTCATCTTCAACTAATTTTATTATTTAATAAATAGCATAGCTTTGATAAATTAGTATCACACTCACGAATATAACAAAGAAAAAATAAAAAGAATTAGCATGTATGCAACTAAATCAATGAACTTTGTGATCAAATCTAGCTTCAAGAATTCACAATTTTTGTGATTTGAGAAAAATGCATCTCAAAAGTCAGCATGGAAAGTCAATTGCAAATTCTATAAGCTTAAATACTCACCTGAACTAGGCACCAAAAAGCTTCGTGGTCTTGAAGTGGTGCACGTGAATGTATTTCTGGTTTTTCAAGTTTGCTAAACTCTCCACGCATGGTTTAAACTCAAGGGGTGAGGTAGGCAATTTAGGAAACGTGCTAGCATTCATCCTTAGCAACTCTAACTCCTTCTGCAAACACATTCCCATTTGTGAATACATTCCAAAAAGATAAAAGTACAAGCATGATAGAAATAGTCTGGTCACTCCTACAAACTTGTCAATATATTATGTTTTGATCATATAAGCTTTGAATCAATCCAAACTCTATAGTATATATGTTGAAATTTACTAATGGTTCTAAAGTTTACCTTGATAAGTGAGATTCACGCGGTACTTTAATTTCCCTCAATTTGCATAAACCAAAAATTGGTGTTCATACCATTAAGATACGTCTTAGAAATAGAGAATTTTAGATGGGGTAAACAAAAAATTTGAGTAAAATATGACTAAACATTTTTACACCAAACTTGAGAGCAAGAGCATAAGGATGAAGTTTATAGAATCAAAAGAAGACATCACACCTTCCTTATAAAAAACAACAAGACCAGACTACTATATTTTCGATAATACTTTTGTAAACAATCAAGAACAGGGTCTGAGCTTCTGCACATATGAAGTGCTTGAATTGCAAGACTACCAAGGTGCACCAAGCCCCATGGGTGCTAACCAAAGGACGAGGAATCTATTCAACTATTCTAGTTTTTTCGAGTACCAATTAGGGCAACCATAAAATATTCGAATTCATTCACTTCAAGTTCTAAACTTAACACCAACAGTCATGCAACACTTCTAGACCTATTAAAGATGCAACTAGGGGAAAAGGGGGGTAGGAAATCGCTTAGGATGCTATGAGGCAAGTTCTTTTCGGACTTTTTGTGGCATTTTTGACAAATTTCCACAAGACCCTTCAAACTTACTCTAGAACTTAGAGATGAACTTGAAGCCACTGAAGTATACCTGTGTTAAATCTCAAGAATTTTTGTGAGATGAGGTACTCTCTCCTCCTACACAACGACCAAACAACAAATTTTTATCCATATTTTAAAAAGAGAACCATTGAAAAACTTCATAACCAATTAAGCAAGCTCTATAAAATCTCCTTCACACCAAATGAACAGACATTTTCACACTAAAAATCCCAATCAAAATCCAAACCCAAAGCTTTTCATTTCTTTGTCAAGATCACAAAATAACAAATTAAACTTGCAACTAAAGCTACTTGTGCAAATGGTACCCAAGCACGTCATCAATCAAGGTACAAATTCAAAGAAAAACCTAAAAGAAAACACAATCAAAGTATTGTAAAGAAAAGCACTAGAACAAAATCCCCACAATAATTTTAAAACAAACCTACAATCAACTTGAATTAATCCTACTGGTATAGGTTTTCCCTACCTAGCTTCTACACATGAATTAAAGCCACATTTTGTTTGCTAAGTTGAAATCAAGGAGCTATCTAGATTGAAATTGCATTGTCCTAGCTAGTATTTGTGAAAATGTAAGATCAGAGTGCCTGAAATTTGTAGTGAAGCTTGAAATTTGATCAAAGCTAGCGTGCTCCACATACTAGTTAAGGAGTCTTGCATTCTAGGAATTGGAAATTCGGTCAATGAAGTGCAATGAGATAAAAAAGAAGACAATAAAGAGCAACATATGAGAGAAGAAGATGGATGTAATTCATATGATCAAGCAAGGAAATCGAAAATTGCGAAAGTAGGCAATCGGCTTTTTGACACCGTGGTTGATCCATACATCGTTTTTAAGTGGCATAGGTCTAGACTAGATCAGAACTTGCAATTCTAGTTAGTGGGGATGTGACTTGTTGTGAAGGTCCAAGCTTGAAAAGTCAAGTTGGTAAAATACGTGGCATTTTCAACTTTGACTCTTGATTTCTAAAATTGTCAATGTAGTAAAATAATATGGAGGCATTATGGTTGACCTTTAAAGGACCACAAGGACACCATTTAAGTTACTTCCACAACACATTTTTTGTACATCCAATTCTTTAGAAGTTAAAATGGAGTGATAGACTGCAAAGCACGGGAATGAATTGATTTAAAGAGTCAACATAACAATTCATGAATGAATTTATGGAGCTAGATTGAAAAGGTTTGATTTTTTCAAAAAAAATTATTACCTTAAGGACCACAAGGCCACCAAGTGACTTTTGTAGTACATTTTTTTGCACCCTAAGTCCTTTAGGAGTTAAAATGGAATATTTACCATCAAGCTCACAAATGAAATGATTTAACCCCTAAAGTTCCTTGACTAAGTTTTTGCCAAAAATACTCCAAAATTGCCATTTCTTATACAAGTTTCAAAATTTTTAAAAAATAAAAAAATAAAAAAAATAAAATTATATATATATATATATATGGACACATATAACCATAGGATCTTGTAGTACACTAGATCTAAAAGATTTGGTAAAAATTTCAGAGATTTCCACCGTGTAGATTGCAAGATATTAGCATTTGAAGTGACAAAAATCATTTTTTTGTCCCTGCAAAAAACCGGGCAGCTGAACTTCACAAGGTCACATTTGTATGAAAAAATGTTCAAAATAATTTCAACTCCTTGAATTAATTCTTCAAGGCATGATGGCTACATGCTTGAAAATTTTTAGATAATTTGAAATTGTACAGCATATACGAAAAAAATAGTAAGTAGAAAGATGTAGAGAATGGTTCAAAATACTAAATTATTAACAATTTATTTATGGAATTGAAAAATGCCAATCCCAGTGTTTGTAATGTTGTAATAAACAATCTTCACCTAATGGTTTTATTTTTTTTCCAAAAATATTGAAAATTGAGTTCTATAAAGCAATAAAGGACTTCAAGGTTTATTTTAGAGAAGAGAATCCATAAGTGCCCGCAAACTAAAATACCTCGTAACTTTTGACTCATTGCTCCAAATGGAATGTTTCAAATTTTTTAATGTTTATATAAATCAAGAAAACCAATTTCAATTTTGAATTCTTGAAAAAAATGATTTTTTCAAATCTGCCCGGACTGCCCAAGTTGAGAAACAAAGTACGTATTAGGCTATAACTTTTGAGTCATATTTTCAAATGTCTTGAAATTTAGTGCATATGAAAGATATTCCTTGTCCACACCTTCTATTAAAATTTGGGCCCCAAATATAGAAATCTCTAGTGGCATGCACTTGCCCAAAATCGATCCGTTGCCAAAAACAACATTTGGTCCATTAGGGGTTAAAGAGTCAAGCCATGAATTTATGGACCTAGGTTAGAAAGGTTTGATTTTTTTTATAATTTTATATTCTAATTATATAATAAATAATATACACCATGATGTTCAACACTATTGTATAAATCTAGAGATCTTTTAAAAAAAAAATTGAGCATCATTTACATAATTACATTTAATATGAGTTCTTTCACTTTTTATTTTAAAATTCATGGTAATTTCAATAATGTTCTAAAATAATGTAATTTTTTTACAACTTTAATAAAAACTTGTAACCACTAATCTCAAAAAATAAATACAAAATATCACATTCATAGGTACTTCCAAAATGAAGTTTGAAAAAATAATTGTAGGCTTGGCCTTTAAGGGTTACAAGTCTCATTCAAACTTTACATGACATAGAATTCTTGGCAATTGTAAATTCATTAATATACTAAACTTTAGAGGTGTTTGGTTACCAATTAATAGTTGGTATTCAACTCTACATTTGTCAATACAACCCCCCTAAGATTCAAACCCTACCAGTGCAAAAAAGACCGTTCCAACTCTAATATTTTTTGTAATCCAAATTTAATCCAATCCAAATTTTTATAGCCTTTGTTTTCTCAAAGGTTTTGGTTGGTTCCCTCAAAATACTTTTCAACTCCTTGAAGGCCTCAATTGAAAAGACATTCAATTCTTTAAGGATTGAGATTCCATGGTTACAAAATAGCTCTCATATTTTTCTTTTTAAATTCCAAATATGTCTTAGCTTCATTCTACCATTTTTGCCATGGATTCATTTCAATTTTGGCCTGGTACCTCAAAGGCTCCCGAAGGTTGTAAAGTAAACTCTATATATAATACATGTCAATACAAAATCCCAAAGTTAATTAAAAAATTGGCTACACTAGTTTTGACCTAAAAGTCATTTGTGGAATTAGATGCAGGGTTTGTTTCTGAAAATTCAATTTTTTAGTGTATAGATTTCAACTAAAATAATCCCCGGAAATTCCCTTATGGCCATTTTGCCATTTTGTAGAAAACTACATGAGTTAAAAGATAGGATTCATATAATTTGTTTCATGTAAACTTTAGAAAATTATTGGAACCAAATATGGGTTGTTGAATTGTATATTTCATGTATGTAAATAAAATAGAGGGCATTCTAATGACTAATTTTTATTTTATTTTTTTCAACATTAGCATGGATTTTATTTAGTATTTAGAATATTTATTCATTTTCTTGACAATAGAGTGAATATATACTCCCTTGATAAAAGTACCTTTATTATTGTGCAAATTTAATAAGGATGCAAGTTTAACTTGTTTCTAAGTAGGGTCACTTCTTAGTTTAGATCATTGTACTACTTTCTTTGCTTTTAAGGTTTCTTCAATATTGTATTTTTTAGCTTTCAATTTTTTATGTGCTTAATTTATATAAGGTGCATAGTTATTTCTTCAAGTGTTTGTTGATTGTCTTACACATTTTTGTAATACTCAAATATGTGTATACTTAAATATATGTATACTTTAATATAGATTTCCAAATTTCTAAATTTTTTAAATAAAAAATAGTTTTAAAAATGTTTTGTTGTAAAATCTTTCATTGTAAATTTTGAATTCACTAATAGGATCTTTAACAATATTATACATAAGCAAATTATATAAATGAAAGATGACTAAAATTCATGAGATCTAAAATAATATCCTCTGATAAAATACCTTAATCAATCACCAAAAAATAGTTAGGATTGACAATTTGACATGTGGGTCAAACCACACTCAAAAGTACCAATACTAATTACTTTGCTAGGATTAGAATTAGAGTCCTTTTTTGAAATTTTAAAGCTCTAAATTCTATTGATTTTGTTACTTTTAAATAAAAATTTATGAATGAATAATATTGCAATGCATTTATGCATGCCATTAATAAGTTGGAGAAAAAGAATTTATAAGTAAAATCCTTAGAAGGATATAAATTATGAGTTGTAAGGCTAAATTTAGTGTCTATATTACAATATAGATACCACTTTAATAGAATATTTTTATCCCAATTTTTTTTTTCAAGCAAGACAAATATTAAGAAGGATTCTCACTGATTAAATCTTGGATTCAAAATAGTTTAGTTTTTTGATTAATTAATATTTTTTGAAAAATTATTGATTTTGTCTTAAAAAATTTAATATTTCATCTCCAAAATATCTTATTCATAGGGCCTTTGAAGTAAACCAAATATACATTATTTATTCTAACATAATCATCATTTGGATTATTTTCTATATCAAAAAAGACATTCATAATGCTTCCCTTGAACAGGAAAAAAATATTTTTCAAAAGACATTATTTTTTTTTACTATCCAAAAGTCACCTCCACCACCTTTGGTCCTTCAAGACATTGTGCATTTGCCACAAGTGGTGGTCACCCCACAACTTGTGGTTGCCATTCGGCATCTATCCCTAGAGGTAAAAAAAATGTCTTAGAATCTAAAGATATAATTTTGCCTCTCCTACTATGTATACTACCACCAATAGCCCCACAAATCTATAGTCGCGTGATCCATATCGGCCTCCTAGTTGTCATAATGGACAGCATATTACTGTTCATGGACGAATCAGACCGACTTGGGCTGACCGGCTATCAATTTTGAAGCTCTGTAACTTTTTTTCAAAAAGTAACCGAATTGGGCATATGAGATGTTTTTCGGCATCTATAGTTTTTATAGATGCCGAAAAACATCTCATATGCCCAATTTGGACACTTTTTGCAAAAGTTATAGGGCTTCAAAGTTGGCAGCCGGTCAACCCAAATTGGTCCGATTCGTCTGTAAACAGTAATATGCTGTCCATTATGACAACTAAGGTCGGCCTCCTCGAGAAAAAAAATATTCTATTATCTACAAACTTCTTAAATAGTCTTTCTAATCATGAATCATTAGTTGTGTTTTGTTTTTAAAAAAAATTGAGTTTTAAATTAAAATTTACCCATTTATTTTTGCAATTTTTCAAAGATTTTTATAATGAAAAATTATATTTATTATAAATTAAAATATAGTTTGGAAATTTAAGCAAAAACTTCACCAATTATTTTTTGCAATTTTCAAAGCCTCATTCTACTCAAGCATTATTTGTCATATTGATTTATTAATAAAAGATAAAGTATAGATATTTTAAAAGTAACTTCTTTGTTTATTTTAAGAAATCATCGAAGATTTCTTCTTTTCATGAAGTATTTGTCACTTTGATCCTGTAAAAAAAATTAAAGAATGATGCTAAGACTTGTTTATGGTATTAATTTACCGAATGTTACACAACAGTGTTGTTTCATGACACTTGTAGTTTCTATTGTAAGAGACTCATGTTTTAAAAGTGTATATATATAAGTAATTATATATTTGTGTATTATGCATTATTTTGTGTCTATGGTATGCTACATACTAAATACACTTTACATTAAAAATCCAAACTTAGTCGTAAGTAACATTCTCATCGATCTCCCTGGACGCCGGTCTCGAACTGTACGTAGATTCCAAAGAGGTAAACCTGAGTACGATCGAGTTAATTAATCGAAGCTAGCAAGAGACCACAAAGAGATGCACGCACTGCCACACAGGAAGGGATCGTCATTCGTCAAGGTGAACGGAAATATACAAAACGGGCCATTTTCTGAATTTCTAGCAATGAGTGAAGTTAATTTCTGAAATTCGTCCTGCACTGCAAACAGCCTTCGGCCTTGTAGAACTACAAAACTCTAACGTGAAGAAGGGCGAAAATGGACCTTAACAATGTTCAAGGTAACACCATTGGCGACCCGTAGCTAGTAACTACAGTTTCGTACAGTTTTTTTGCCGAAAATGAAAGACTCCAGTTCATCAACATGAGAGCCCAGGTATGATTTCGGGAACACCAATTTCAACACTAAAAAACCTGAACTTTACTCGTAATTTCTAATCACACTGTGCAGAAAATTTGCACGAAGAGAACAAGAAACACATACGTAACACAGTTCATCAAATGGGAACACAAGTGCTTTCTTCCGACATCAAAAGGTGAAGTTACCGTAACTCCTTTATTAATCCGTGGAACCATGTCACCAACTTAACAACCCTAGCCCTAAGCTAGAATCCACAAACTCAAGAAAGCTAGAGTCGAAAGCAAATTATTCAGAGGCAGGGCTTGCTAATAAGAGTAAGATCGAAGGTTCACTCCTTCACTCAGGCACAGTGCACTTGCCGCCGTCTGGAAAAAACGTCTTGAAGGCCATCAGCAAGTCTGGGTGAGCTTTAAATATTTCCTCAGCGCGGGGGATCAGGCCTGGATGAAACCCTTTCTCCTTGTAGTCCCCCAGCCAACGTTTCAGCGGAAAGTATAGGCCCGCGGCCTTCACATCTGCCGAGAACTTCATTGCGATCTTCACCTTATCAATACGCGTGGGCCTGCGCTCGGACACAGGCGCTGAGTTTGTGGAGCTGCCTCTGTCATCGGGAAGTCTGCGCGCTGCAGGCATCTGCACCCTCTTCTTCTTCAGTGTCAACGGGATCCCTATCGTTTTGGAATTCTTTTTCCTGGACACAACAAAAGCCAAGTCAATGCCCACGTAGGGTCAGTCCAGCTACTTACTTAGTTCGTAGTCGCCGCAGCTTGTTTGATAGAAACATTTGTATGTACACTAACAGTAAATGTACTGATACAAGAAAAAGCAATATTAAGCAAACCGCAAGGATCCAGAGAGCCTGCATGTCATGTTGCTCTGGTTGAATTCAATCAATGCACGGCTCATGCCTGCACACAAGGTAACCATTGCAAAAGCCTAGCTACACCAATTGAAACCGTTAACAAGAAGAATTCCACACAGAGCCTAGTGATTTCCAACTAGCTCGAGAGCCGACCGATCAATCGAAGTCGACTAAACCCTAAACCAGCGACAGGAGATCGATCGATCCCAGCAACTTACGTCCAAGAAGAATTCCTCAGAAGCTCCCTAGCTTCCCACAAGGAACAAGGTCGATAGCCGGAGAGAGAGAAAGAGAAATGCTTCAGGCGGCATTGCATTGGGCCGCTCTTATAGGAGCCTACGTAGCTACGAAGCTAGCTTGGTGGAAAAGCTGAGTATCGACGTACTGTCGAATTAAAACGTTCATCCATTGTCTGAAAGACAGTTCTTGGGTCTGGAATTATATTATATTTATTGCAGGCTGGTGCAGTGATTTTGTTTTCACGAGAGGTTTTGGAGCTAGATCCATCCCCGGAACCATTTTCGAGTGCCAAGCACCTGATTCAAACTTCCTCCTCGCAAGACTCACGCATCCGTTGACCGTTGACGTGGAGTTAATTCCACGGACTAAGTTTGTTTTCCCAGCGATCCTGTATCAGGATCAACTTACGTGACCGCTTGTGCATGTACTTGTTACAGTTCGAATGAATGGTGAGACCAAGTTCGTACGAGTTTGTGAGCGCAGATAATTCCTTGCTATTGTGCGTTCAAACTTTAAATTCATGTCACGACGTGTCCCTGGGGGTACAAACTTGTCGATACCCGATCCGAGTAGTGGTCACATAATTTATCAACAATGGCACAGCTAACTGAGAGGGGAAAAATTTTCGAGTAAACCTTTGATCGCCTTTGAGATAGAACTTCACATTCAAATGTTGCTTCGATCAGTCTCACACTTTTACAGTAAGTGCTGAAATTAAAGGTTTAACTGAAGGAACTTTTCTTTGATTCCCAACTACTGGAGAATGAATGAAAAGTTCTTTCACACTGTGATGTTAGCATTTCGTATTCAGATTGAAGCAAGGAAGAAGAGTTCCTCCCAATTATAGACAATCATGGAATTATTTAGGAATGAAATGAGCTTCCCTAATTTTTTTTTGAATAAATATATTGATTTCATTTTGGAAACAAAGCTCTTTGCAAAGCAAGGGTGTACAAACTTTGTTTTGTGGGATTTGGACTGAGGGTGTAAAAGTTATTGAATTTCAGATTTTTTATAAATGAAAAAATAGATAAAAATTATCTTTTATTTTGGAAATTTTTCTTTGCATATCCAAAAGTCACAAAACAAAGTCCTTGTGCTCTAGGCATATTTAAGACTTTCTATTTGTAACAGTTCGTAACAGTTTCATGGCATTTGAATTATCATTCTACGGTGTGAAAGTTATAGAGTTTTTTTTAATCAAAAAATTAAATTAAAGGTTTTTATATTGGAAAAAACATAACTTTCACATTGCATATTCAAATACTACAAAACAAAGCCCTTGCACTTCTAGGTGCATAAAGCTTTTTATTTGTATTGAAAACAAAAACTTCTCAGTTTAGTATGAAAGTTATTAACTTTCATACTAAACTGAGAAGTGTTGAGAAGTTTACTCTAGTAAGAAAGTTATTAAATTTCAAAGATTTCATGAATTAAAATATTAGAAAATTAGTTTTATTTTTATTTTGTAGTAACAACACATGACAACACATGGCACATTGGTCTATACCTTAAATTAGGTTGATTGTTTTGTTTGATATGTTGAAATCTAACAAACTATAACTAAAGACAGTGTCTAATGGTGTTCTTGAAACCATTCAAAAGCTCTTTGCAAAGATGTGCAATGACTTTGTTTTATGGTGTTTGAACTTACATTGTGAAAGTTTTTGAATTTCAAAGTTTCTATTAATGAAAAATTGAATTAAATTATCCTTTACTTTGAAAAAACCATGACTTTCACATTGCATGTCCAAACATCACAAAACAAAGCCCTTACACTCCTTCACGCAAAAAACTTTCTATTTGTGCCAATTTCATCACATTTGGACCTATGGTATAAAAGCAATGGATTTTTTTTATTAAAAAAATTAAATCAAATTACCTTATATTTTGAAAAAATATAACTTTTAGTCTTTTCACATCACATGTTCAAATCCAACAAAATAAAATCCTTGCACTCCTTTTATTAGTTCTTTGTGCAACAAAGAGTTTGCATTCTTTTGTGCATAAAAGATAATTATATTGAATTTCAAAGTTTTTATATATTAAAAAATTAGAGAATTATTTTTACTTTTGTTTTGGTTGAGGCAATGACACACAACACACTAGTCTATACCTTAACTTCTAAGTCCCAAGTGTCCCCTTAAGGGATACTTGGATTTTTAGATAAGCTCATTCAATCTTAATATTCATCATGATTTTTTCAAACTTTTGTGGGAGTGTAGTTTCTCAGAAGCTTCGCATGCATATAAATTTCATAGAATTCTAACTTATAGTTTAGAAGTTATGAGCATTTTTGTGAAAATTTCAATTCATTGGGCAGCCTCAAGCAAGGGAATCTGCCTTTACTATAGCAGGGCAGCAGCATGGGGCACAAGGAGAGCCTAAGGGGAGGGCAACGGGTTCCATAATGAAGGGCTCATAGTTTTAGATAGTTATAGTTCTCCATTGGAAGTTTTAGGTTAATTCAGAGCTCCCAATGATTAGAACAGACCAGGAACTTATCAAAACACACCTCAACCCTTTTTCCATGCCATGCCCAAAGCCATTATTAATTAATAATATTCCATTATTAATTCAAAAGTGCTTCTAAATTCCATAGGTAATAGAGTTTTTGTTTTTTTTCAAATTTCTTTTTTGGAGATTGCAAAGGCATACTATATCTTTCAATCAACCATGTGGATTTTTGAGTTTCAAATTTATGTGGTGGAAAACTTGCTTGAAAAGTTATGTGAAGCGTTGTGAACTTTTGAACATTGTTGCATTGCAATATTTTTTTGGATGTGTTTCATGTCATTTTTTTGACTTGGGATGTTTTGGAGACATTTCTAACATGATCTAGAATATGATAGATTTTTTAATTTAGGTACCCATAGTGGAGAATTTTTCCACAATCAATGGTCAAAGACAGCTGAAATTGTTGGGCACAGTCAAAAAATAAATAAAAAATGACTTCAAATGCTTATATCTTTCAATCTGTGCGGTCAAATGTCACAAAATTTTTACTACTTCTTCTACAAGCTGAGTACAAGATCCTATGGTTAGATTTCCAATAAAAACATACTGTTGAAAATTTTGATAAACATAGTAGTAGGGGCAGTTTTGAGTGGTTTTTGACAGAAAAATGGCCTTGGGACTTTAGAGGTTAAATTAGTTGTTAATTTTGTTTGATATGGTAAGATCTAGGAAACCACAAGTCACCTAGCCATGTTTTGGGTATCATTAGAAAACTCTCCACAAAAAAGGATGCAAAAACTTTGTTTCATGGCATTTTGGACCTAAGTTGTGAAAGTTATTGAAATTCAATTTTTTTAATAATTATAAATTTGAATGAAATTATCTTTTATTTTGAAAAAACCACAACTTTCACATCACATGTCCCAACAATGAAAAACAAAGACCTAGTACTCCTTGGTGCATAAAATATATTGAACTCCAAATTTTTTTTAAATTTTTAAATTATTAGTCTTATTTTCAATTTGGCTATGGCAACAATGCATGATACACTTGTGGGGATGAAACAATCAAACATTCCAGCTAACTCTAGAAAACTAAGGAAAGAGGTTCCAAAAGCAGACAATCATGTTCTAAAATAGCCCGCTTCCATAAATGTGCACTATTTGTACATGTTGCTTTTTCATAACCCTCAACAACATACAAACAATGTACATTTGAGAAGGTGAGTAATTCTAGAGCCCTATGCCATTTCATACCTAATTCCACAAAGCTCCAAAAAATATGAAACAACTTGAGTTAGATGTCAATTCCACGTGTCTTTCAATAAAAAAAATAAAAAAAATAAAAAAAGTTTCACCTCCCCAGAATTCAGTTTCATCTCTTAGATGATCAATTTATGGACTTCCTGCTTCAGCACAATTATGCAAGTAACTCTGCATGTTTCAGTAACTAAAGCTGCTGCAGTGAAAATTCCAGTTTGACAGGTTGATTAAAAGTTCAGCCTTACATTACAACTTTGGCTGCTTTACAGAGAAATTCGAACTACACAAAAACACCTTACCAAGAATGCAAAATAAGGGCATAATTATAACTGTTACACATTTCATTTTGAAACTATTACAAATTTGGTAATTAATTTATTACTTGAACAAATGTAAAATGGTGTGATTTTAGTGAATTAGTGTCACAAACACTAAATAATAGGATTGATAATGTTGTATAGCTACTAGCTTATTTTAGTTGGTTCTAGATTGGATGTTTGAATTATTTTATTTCATCATTTTATTTCCTTCAAGCATGCATTAAAACATTGTATTTGTTAATTAATTTGGAACTTTTCAAAGTCTCCAAAGTGTATAAACTTAGCCTTAAAGGACGGGGCCCCCTATAACCAAAGTAGTCACTAAAGTGCTCTAATTATTGAACCAATAGGTGCATTGGATCATTGCAAGAAACATTGATCCTATTTTCCGTCACAATTGAAGTTTCATTGTTGTCTTGAGTTCCAGTATAAATTTTGAATCCTAAGTCTTAAAAACTTAAAATTTCTATTAGAAATTTTTGACTTGATGGTAATCAAATCCTTACTTTTTAGAAATTTAAAAAAAAATCATTTTGTATTTAAAATTCAATTTTATTAATTTCTAACAATTTGAGATTTAGGATGTTTTTACTATGTTCAAAGTACCCAAATTGAATGATTTAGAATTAAAATTTTGGTGGTCTATTTCCACAGTAGGTAGACATATGTCTATCAAAGGGCATACATAAATATATTATTTTATATTCTCTAGATCCATGCAAACAAGGCTCCCTTGCATGAGCACTTCTAAACATTGAAAATAGTGTCAACTTGATTTTTTTGTTGAAATTTGATTACCATTAAGTCCTCTCAAAAGTCAAATTTTTATTTTTATTTTTATTAGGTTGTTTTTTGTTTATAGTTTTTTATTCATTATTAACTCAAACTTCATTCTATTTTCTATGACAATCAATCTTTTTTCTCCTATAATACTATTTCAATACTCATGTGTAGTATGTCCATAGTACGAGCAATTGTACTTTTAGCTGTCAATTTTTCCAATCAACAACTATGATGTTCTACAACATTGTATTCATAGTACTCCTAGTACTCTTAGGCAAAAGTGCAAATTTTGCCAAATTGCTACAAAAATGCATGGTGTTTTTTGCAATAATTTCATTTTTTGTTTCTATAGTCTATGAACAATGAAGTCACTCACTGAACAATTTTGGTCTTTAGTGTCTTTTAAGGGTTAAATCTAATTGAAACTTCTTCAATATAAACGTAGGCTATATGTATTGATACTACATAAATCATTTATAGTATAAAAATCTTTAAATATAGGATATTAAGGCATTAAGGATTTAAAGGTAAGTCACTTTAAAGTTGATGAAGTCCCAAATTCATGCAAAGGTCTCAATATAACAAATATATTATTGACAGTTAATATTTTGGCTCCTAAATTTGTAATGTGAAAAGGTATATTATCCTATACTTCTTTCTAATTCTAATACTCCCTCTATTTATGAATAATTCCATTGTTTCTTTTATATTTTACAAAATAAACATTAGTATTATTTAAAAACAAATAAAATATAGTTTTTTGAAAGGATAAAATTTTATTATTTATTATTGACTCATTGGAAAAAATATTGGGCCATTAGAGGGTTGCTTCATGGAAGGCAAAGTTTGGCTTACTTGAATTTATTTGTACTTTATATTACAAGAAAAATGTAACCTCAAAAAGGCCTCTAAATCTAAACTAGCAATCATGTCACTTTGACAAAAAAAAATAAAAAGGATAGTTCTATTTGGTTAGATTTTGGTCTCGACAAGGATGAAAATTCTTAAATTTATTATTATTTTTTGAAGATAAATAAATAAAAAATTCAACAAAATTATGTCACTATTGAATTAGTTGTGCAATCTTCTTCAAAACCTATTTTTCTTATAATGCTTTCAATGCATCCCCAACTTAGGCCAAAGCTATTGATTGACAATACTTTTTGCAAACCAATGAAAGCCTTTGATTGAAATTCAACATTCCTTCCAAAGCGTCCCTTAGCATTAGTTAAAGCTTCTAACAATACTTTGTACAAACCAATGAGAGCCTTTCATTCAAACTAAAGGTCCCTTCCAAGGCATCCCCCAACATTAGCAAAAGTTTCTAACAATATTTTCTACTAAACAATGAGAGACTTTCATTCAAAAGTCTAAAGGTCCCTTCTAAAGCATCACCCCCAATACTAGTTATAATACTTTCTTTATCAACAAGAGACTCTCATTTAACTCCTAAAGGACCATTGTACCCTCAAAAGACAAAATGGATTCTGGATATGTTCCTATAATCTTAATTTTTAGTAAATTTTTTTGAAACTTTTTTATAAGATAGAAAAACTTCCTAGCTTTATAGAAATATAATTTTTATTTCAATTGGTATCCCAAAGCAAAAGTTCTACCGTCCTAAATATAATTTTTCTATTACTAGGTAGGAAAAAAACCCCACAAAAACTTAAATTAAATTATATTTTTTCCTCTAATAGATTATATTTTTTTTCTACATGTGAAGCTTTGATTCATTCCATTTGAATTAGTAATGTAAAATTTATGAACAATCTTGTTTTTTGGGAAATCTAAACAATTTTTTGAAAAAATAACTTATAGAATTCATTTTTGAATGCAATTTTCACAATTTAAAAAAAATAAGCTCGAAATGGTTAAGTTCTTTTGCTAGAAAAATATCACCATTATTGTGTTTCAATCCCATCTTAGAATTATTTACAATTTTTTTTTTTTTTTCAATTTTGAACCTACTTCTACTTAACAATTTTTTAAAGAATGAAAATCATGCAAGTTTTTTTTGAAATTTTTTTCCTAGACTTTCAACTTAATTCTTCAATATAAAATATTTTGAATTCAAAGTTAATAGTGCAAATTTTTCTACAAATGGCAATCAAAGTCATCTAAAATTGTAGTCTAGTGTTCAAAAAAACTTTTTTTTTCAACTTTGAATGCTACTATCTTCCAATTTGTATGGTCAAACTTCATGAAAATTTTACCACATGCTTTCAAATAAATAAATTATAAGATCCTATGATTAGATTTTGAAAAAAGTAATTTTTTGTTTTCTTAGGTGAATGCAATTGAAATGGTGGTTTTGAATGTTTTTTCACAGAAAAATGGCCTTAGTCTTGAAGGGTTGAACTAAAAATTCCTTTTAAAACATCTCCTCGTAGGAACTAAAGCTATTGACAATAATTTCTATGAACTAATGAAAGCTATCAAATTAAACTCAAAATCCCCTCCATAGCATCTCCAACATTTATAAAAGCTATTGACAATATTTTTTAGAACGAATCAATAAGAGCATTTGATTTTAACTAAAAGTCCTCTTCAAGGCATCCAATACTAACTATTAGCTAAATCTACCAACAATACTTTCTACAAACCAATGAGAGCCTCCATTAGAAAAAGTATAAACTCTTTATAGGGACATTTGACTCTAGCTAGTATTAGTGCACTACAAATACATGGAAATAATAAAAATTGAAAAATTGCAACTCGACTTGGCACCTTAGGCAATCACATGACACATGATTTAAGAAAATTTTAATATTTAAAAATTCTTTCTTTCTTCATATTTTTGCTATGTTTGTATAATAGGCTAGAATCAAGTAAGACTCTAGAGCAAGGTTTTTTTTACTTAGGCATTTAAATGCCTAAAAGCCACAAAAATAATTAGAGAGCACCAAACCTATAGGAAAAATTTGAAGAAAAGATGGATGATAATGCCAAGTTTTTCCAATTTGAAAAAATATTTTGGATGAAATTGAAAATATTAAATGAACCTCATTCCAATATGTGGATGAAAAGATAGTTCTATCCAAAATATAGATGAATACTAAAGTATTTGGCTACATCATACTCTTGTATGTTGCAACTTTAACACTTCTTTAATAACCAAAAATAACCTTCTTTAGAGATTCTATATCTATCTTAAAGAGGAAGAAAGGGATTTTATTCTCCTATTTTGACTCAAGTGGTATGTTAGAGCACAAGGGCAATGTGATTAAAAAATAAGTATAATAGATAGTATTTGCAGTTTTGAATTGTTATAATGAAATTCTGTAAAAGGCTATCATGAATTGGATAAATTCACTCTAGAAACTTATTTAAATAGAATTATTAGAACAAAATCTGACTTTCTTATTTTTAGAAAATTTCTACAAGTTATCAATAAGAATTTGACACTATTGCTAAGCTCTCTGTCCTATGAACAATAGGTTGGTTTATCAAAGCTTGATGGCCCATCCAAGGGCTGTTTTTTTTCTAATGTCATAGGTATATTTGCAAGTGAGCAATACCACCTAAAGTTATATGTATTCATGTAAAATTTGAATTTATTGTTATAATTTTTTATTAATTGTAAATTTTTTAGACTAAATTAAATACCACTAGGTCAAAGATGAAAAAAGTACATTTATGTGAATATATAATGATGCTTTTATTCTTTTACTCATTGCTTTCATAAAATGACTATAGTGTACAATTGTACATTTATAAATGAAATTTTTTTTATGGTAGTAAATCCAAAAAGTTTAGGATGCTAGGCATTAAAAAAATGGGTTTGCCAAGGTGAGACCAACAGTCCAAATAAAAAATTCATGTTTTTTTAATTTTTAATTATAAAATATCAAAATCTGCAATGGCACCTTGTATTAGATTTTCTTATTTATTTATTTGAATACTTTTTAAAAAATACATATATTTGGACTGTATGGGACATTGTTGAGAGTATAACAATCTTCTTGAGGCCCCAAATTTTTTATAATAGGGTAAATGCAAGAAACACTAGTACTATTTTGCTTCACACCTGTAATGTTTAAGTTGTCATTGGCTATAAGTTTTGTAGATTGAAGCCAACATACTTGAATTTGTTTTGTGAAGATCAACATTTAAACAATAATTAGAGAATTTATTTTTCTTAATTCAAAAATCATCTTATGTTTAAATTTAAATTTAGATCATTTATTAAATTTTGATGTTTAGGATTTTTAGTACTAGGGACTACCCAAAATTAATTATTTAGAGCTAAAATTTGTGTGGTCTATTTCCACACTAAAGAAAAATGTGCCTACCAAGAAGAACTTGAAAAACATTATTTTATGTCCTCTACATTCATGCAAATAGGTCTCCCTTGTGTGCACAATCTTGAAATCATTCTATTGGTGAAAACCATCATTATAAAGTCTTTATATTGATAACTTTTAATTTAAAAAAAAAATTATTTTCCATATTTTTTACAAATTTAAACGTCAAAGTATCTATTTTGTGAAGTTTTACACTTTTCTAGTTCTCCTACTTAAATTTTTCATCTATACTATTGCTTAGTAGGGTAACTTCTCCTTAAAAGTGCCTGCATGAAACATATTTTTTCCAATTTTTTTTCTAATTATAAAATACTATCAAAAAATCATGAGTACTATGGACAATGCTACAAAAATGACTGGTGTTTCTTGCATTTACTTAATGGATCCTATTGTGATTGTTCAAATCAAAATTGTCTTCAAAAGTATTACTTGTATTGTACACCAAAAATGTCACTTTCACTTAGTACTCGCAATATCCTAATTTTTTAAATTTATATAATAGTAGTGATTTAAGAAATTGTGACATAAATAATTTGGTTTATCTTAGTAATCCTTTATATTTACCCTTTAGAGCTGAGCATGCCCATTTTGGTTGTTTTAATCAAATATTGGAAATAATTCAAAGTCAATGGTCTACCTTAAAGCAAAGTATAAACAAAATAGGAGGGCATGGAAATAGTGCATCTAACAGGCCTATATACAATGATTTTGAATGAATATTGAACCTATAAGAAGGGAATCTAAGTGAGCTAGGAAGGAGTATGAATCTTACAAAAAGTTCCATTTTCCTTTAGATTCATGTGAAACCAAAGCAAATATTTAACAAAATAAATTTACATCTCTCCATATTCCCGAATTGGGACAAAGTTCAATTTATTTGATTTTGTGCACTATAAATAAGCTACGACTTTGAATAAAAATGAATCCAAAAAGAGCACTTTAGGCCCTAAAGGGTTAATAGCCAAGCAAAAATCATTTTTAAAATTCTAATTCAATTCATTCACAAGGTTTTCAAGATCTCGTGTCAAGATTGAATCTTGATTATCTCTATTGAATATTCAAGAAGTTTATCTACTTTGATTTTTTTGAGTGCAATGTAAGGATAGTTTACAATTTGCTATCTTTTGAGTGGATAGTGAGAAATGTTTTCAGACAATTAGTTCAATTCAATGGATTTTTAAAATTTTATTACCCCCCAAATCCCTTTCTATAATATAATTTTTTAAAGCCCAAACCAAGTCAAAGCCAAACCAAGTCAACCCAACCATCTTATATGTAATTTCAAAGTGAAAATGGGATTTGCAATCACTACAACAAAATGGATGTTTTATAACTACAAAATATGACTACAGTGAGTTGTAAAATCTCAAAATATGACTCCCACAGAAATCATTGTAGATGATGTGTGATATGACTGGGTCTAGTCATTACCGACTAGTCATATTTTTAATGAGTCATATTTATAGTCATTTAGATTGAGAGTATAATACGCCATATTTTGCCAACGTGGCATATATGTTGACTCTCCTTGGAGATTTGACTTTCTCTTAAGTTGCCCGGGCAAAGAAAAAAATCCTACATGGTATATGACTCTACGTAGTCATATTTTGCACTACCGTGGAATATGATTCTATGTAGTCATATTTTGCACTGCCGTGGAATATGACTATAGTGAGTCATATTTTGATTGACATGGCATATGACTTTGATTAGTCATATTTTTTAATTGATGTGAAATATAATTCTTATGAGTCATATTTTCTATTGATGGGATAAATGACTCTAGTAAGTTATATTTTTTGTTGATGTGGAATATGACCATCATGAGTCATATTTTTTTATGTGAAATATGACTCATTTGAATCATTGTTTTAGCTAATGTGGCAATTTCTATAGATTGTTACTAGTAATTTAGTGACTGAGTGTAGTCATATTTAAAAAATATAAAGTCACATTTTTAGTATGACCATGAGCATTTTGTGAGTGTAACCAATCATACTTTGACCAAGATATATTGTGAAATATGACTCAAGCAAATGACATTTTAGATTAGTAAGAGCATCATTTTTAAATTTATAAGTGGTTTGTAATTGGAGTGACTAAGGTTTATAATAGCTTCTATCATGAACTATTGTCACATTTTCCATACATTCAAAATGGACATGATGTATTGTAGTCATGCACCAACATGGTCTAGCAACTAAATAAAAGACTTCATCAAATTAAAACCAAGTACATATGATTGATTTTTGAAATGCATAAGACACAATTACATTGGAGAAAGAAAATGCAAGAAAGAATGTGACTCTTTGCAATGACATTTATTAATCATTAACACAAAATATATCACAATTACATTCTATAAATGTATATTTCCAACTACTTATAGAACCTATATTCCTTACAAAGATGTGAAGATGTTGCTTCTTTGGTGTTGCAAGTAACCTTCAATAACTTCATTCCAGCTTTCGGCGCCTACATATACAATCAAAGAGGTTAATTTTCAATGAATGAAAAATATACATCAACCTTCAAAGATTTAATGAAGGCAACATAAAATATGTAGTGTAAATTTAAGATTATAAAAAAATTCATAACCACTATATCTTTGGAAATTTAAAATAAACAAGAGGAAAAAATAACATCATAACTACTACATCTCTAAAATTTACAAATAAACAAGAAGAAGAAGAAATAATAATAATAATAATAATAATAAAAAGAACAAAAAGCAAAAGGTAGCAAATGCTAAGAGGTAAGATGCAAAAAGAAGTAAAAATTAAGATGTAACAAAAAGCAACAAGAAACATGAATCAAGGGGTAACAAGAAGCATGAATTAAGAAGGAATAAGAAACATGAACTAAGAGGCAATAAGAAGCATGAACCAAGAGGCAACAAAAAGCATGAACTAAAGAGGTAACAAGAAACATGAACTAAGAAGCAACAAGAAGAAAGAGCTAAAAGGTAGCAAGAAACACGAATTAAGAGGCAACACAACCTAGGAGACAACAAGAAGCAAAGATAAAGAAACAAAAATAGCCAAATGTTGCACTTTGAAGAGGAGATATAAAAAATGGTGGCTAGGGTTTCAAAACCCTGATCATGTGACTTGACATAGTCATATAACTAAAAAAATATGATTATATATAAGCAACTAAGCTATTTTAATAGTCAAATTTGATCCAAAGAGAATACATATGGCACTACAACTATACAAAATGCTTGAAGGGAAATTGCAAGGCCTTAAACACCTACGATTATAGCAAAAAGTGTACAAAAGTATGTGGGAATAAAAGTATTTAATAAAGGTGCTATTTAAAAGCATCTTTGAAGCAAAACAAGGGATTATGCTTTCATAGTCTAAATATATTTATGTAAGAACATCAAAACAACCATCCTTTAACCCTAATGGCCTAAGCACCATTTTTTGGCATTATAGATATTTTGGGTAGCTTACTTCAAATGGAATTTTTATTTTTTTTCTTTGAAATTTTTTCAAAAAATGTGGTTAAGGAATAGCTTCTAGGCCCAACAATTTTCATAACTTTTTACTCCATGGTTAAATTTTTTTTCTTAAAAATCACTTTTTTAAGAAATAAAAATTTGAAATTAATTTTTTTAACTTATATATATATATGGAAAACTTTGAATCATTCCATTTAGTTTAATAAAATGAAAATTATGAGGAGTTTTAGTTTGCAAGCAATGACTTACTTACAACTGTAAAATAAACTTTGAAGTCCTTTATTTAACTCAATTTTCAATATTTTTGAAAAAAAAAGTCATAGGATGAAGATCTTTTATTACAACATTACAACCATCAAAATTGGCATTTTTCAATTCCATAATAAAATTCTTAACAATTTAGTATTTTGAATCATTCACTACTTTTTTCTATTTATTATACTTTTTCTATATATTGTATAATTCCAAATGATTTAAAAATTTTCAAGCCTGGAGCCAATTTGCCTTGAAGAATGAATTCAAAGAGGCATAACCATTTTGGATATTTTTTCATACAAATGTGACCTTGAAAAGTGCAACTACTTGTATTTTCACAAGGCCAAAATTTTTTTTGTCAATTCAAATGCTAATATTTTACAATCTACATGGTGAAATCTTTTGAAATTTTATGAAAATCTTCTCAAGCCAATTTACTACAAGATCTTATGGTTATACTTGTCCAAGAATGTTTTTTGTTTTATAAATTTGGTACTTGTAATAGAAATGACAGTTTTGGAGCGTATTGGGTGAAAACATAGTCTTGGGCCTTTAGGGGTTTATTGCAATTGTAATCAAGACAATTTTATTTTATAGTAAAATATTATTTTTTTGAATATAAAATGGGTTTTTTTTCAAAATTTTGAGCAATAAAGTGTGAATGTGGTGATAGTTGATGTTTAAATGTGAAAAGTCTCTTTAGTTTGAACGGTTGTGAATTGTGACAGTTTTTATTAAGAGATTTGAAGGGGTGTTTTTGAGAATGGAGGGTGATAAATAGTGGTTTTTCTCTCATTCTTCTTTCTTCTTCTTCTTTTCAATTTTCTCTTGCAATTTTGTGTGGTGAAGTTATGTTTTGTCATTGTCATCTTGAGTTGTGATTTTTTTTATTTCACTTAAGTGTTAGTTTTATTGCTTTAAGCATTACATTTCATTTTGGTGTTACATTGCCGTGAACAATTTTTTATGAAGGAAAATCTCTTTAAGAGAATTTTTATTATCTTTTGAGTAGAATTTTGTCTATCAATTGTGTTTCATCTTTTAAGAGAATTCTTTGTGTCAATGTTTAAAGTGAGAGGGGAAGAAAAGTGGAGCAAAATATTGAATTAGTAATTAATTTGTTAATTTCAGTGATTGGAAATTATTTTTATTTAAAAGATTGGAATATCTTTGTGTCACAAGTGGATATATATGTTGGAAATAAAATTAGGAATTGAGATTTATTTGGAGTTGGGAA
Organism: Pseudoscleropodium purum; assembly: GCA_963969395.1. Lineage (NCBI taxonomy): Eukaryota > Viridiplantae > Streptophyta > Bryopsida > Hypnales > Brachytheciaceae > Pseudoscleropodium > Pseudoscleropodium purum. The sequence continues at coordinate 8,020,240 of OZ017803.1, forward strand.
ATGAGTTTAGAATTCTAATGAATAGAAATTATTGAACAATTGTAAATAATTGCTGTACATTTTAATTATGGAATGATTATCCATATGATTAATAAATGGTATTCCAATTAAAGTTATGTATACATGGATTAATGCTTGAATGTGTATTTAAATTCTTATGTGATATTGGTGTGTGAAATTGTTTATCTAAAGTGCAAATTGAAAGAATTTCTATGTTGTAGCAATATTTTATTGAGAGAAATCAATTGCTTGACTATAGAGTTAATATGATGGGAATACAAATGATGTAAAATGGATAGAGAACCTATTCAATTAAAATTGAAGCAATGTAAATTTTGTAACCAATTGAATTACGCAAAAGTAGAATGTGAGACTAAAAAGGAAAACATTAAGATAGAGGATAAGAGCAAAGATTCAATAGAAGACAAATTGGAAAAGATTTGCAGCAAAGAAAGATCAATTGGAGATGCTGAATGATAAAAGAATATTTTCCAATAAAGACCAGAGCCTTGATAAGGGAGGAATTCAAAATACTTTAAAATAATTTAGCAAAGCATATTATAGATTCCTTAAGGAAAATTTTAGAATTGCTTAAGCAATGTCCTTGGTTGTTTTCAATTCCTAGAAAGGATATATGGTATATTTACTTTAAGTAATCAAGACATTAGCGCTTAAAACGATTTCAGAGCGAAATGATATTTGTGCAAAATGATTCATGAGTTCTTGGTTAAACCGAATTTTCAAAGTTCAAATATGTATTGTGTGATGCATGTTGCAAATGAATATATTTGTAATATATTTCAATGAATTCAAAGCATGAGATTTTTGAATGCAGGTGCCCTTAACTCATATTTTTTAAATTTATATTTTATCTTAAGATAGGATTGAGACGGATTTAGTGGTTAGAAATTTGTATTTATAATTAGACAGAAACTAGAGAGACAATTCCTTCCCATTCCTAAATAGAATATGAAAGATACCAAATACCCTAATATATTAAGATTAAAGATATAATTTACCTAGAAAGTGACATTAGCTAATTAAAACACTAAGCTAACTTGAGTTTTCCCTGAACGAACCTAATTGGAATTGCCTCGGTTTTGTCTTATAAAAATTGTACTACAACAATATAAGTGTGCACATGCCTACATTGAGACTCAAAGCCCTCAATCTTCATATGAATAATTTTGTGACTTCTATAGGGCCTACAAAGACCCTCTAAAAATGTAGCTTGTATGATATTATTGAAAACCTTTTTTAAAAAAAGAACAACTTTAGTATATAACATGTAAGTGTTTTAACTATATTCTTGAGATAAAACATGCACAACCATGTTCTGCAATGTTGAGCTTTAACCCCTGAGCCCCTAGAGCAAATTCAATGAAATCTAGACCTTTTCAACTTCAATCCACTTAAGCTTTTTCCTTAGAAAATATCCACATAATCCAACCATACTGATTAGTAGTCCAAAGAGACCCAGAGGTGTAGAGAAAATAACACATCTTTTGACCATACTACTCAAAAGATTATAGTAGTCAAACAAGAGTGTTTTTCAAAATGGAGAAGCCAAATTTTGGCCTCTAAAGCGCTTAGAGGTTAAGCTCTAAGTTTGGTATTTAAATTTTATTCAATTATCATTCTAAACCATAAACAAATTTTTCCTAATAATAAACTATTAGTGGTTCACATCTTAATCAAAATTGACAAAAATTGTAAAAATTAGAAGTTTAAGGTGGTTTTCGATAGTACTAGCCAATTAAAGTCAAAACTCTAGACTTCCAAATCCAAGTTCAAAAATTCAAAATTTATGATAGCTTAAGTTGGAAAGTGATGCATGCCTATTCAAAAATAGTGAAATTTTTATAATGGCATATTTTTAGCAAAAATTATAGATAGATGATTGGATGAAGTTCTATCTCATTCATTTTTCAAGATTTTATCTAATATTTTCTTCTAGCCTATACGTTCAAATTAACTTTTACTTTTAAGATTGGATTGTAAATATCATCAAAATTTAAGGTTCCTTTCTAACTTGAATTAGATGAACTTTAATATTTTTAATCCAAAATTATTACTCTTGATTAATTGATTTCATTATGATCTATTTTCCTTAGTATTTATTCATTTTTAAAAGTGTGATATGTTTTTGAAAACCTTTAAGGATTATCTAAATGATTTTGGATTCAAAATTAGTTTTTAATAAATTTTTACGTTTGAGTTAGACTTTTAATTTCTAATCTAATTTCTAATGGTTTCTACAAAAAGAAAAACAACAAAGTGCCAAATTCAAGAACATGCCTCGAAATCCATTTCTACTTCATCCCCATTTTCTAACATGCATATTATAATTGTATCATGAGGCTTGCCTTGATTCAATTTTGTTTTGTTTTTTTCTCTTTGTATACAATTTAAATAAAAAATTTACAATAAGGTATATAAATTCTATTTGTGATCAAATTTTTTTCTTTCAACCTATTTCTTTCTTCTTCTTTCTCTTGACTTTTTCCAAAAAAATTCTATATTTTTTATTTTTTTATTTTCTTGAATTATTTTAAAATTGCAATCTTTGATTTCTATTATTACTAATTGACTTTTAGTAATTCAAGAAATCAAACAATTATAATGATATAATCCTCATAAGTGATAAATAAGTATACATTAAAGACCTTCAAATTTAATTTGGTCAATTAAGTGTATTATAATCAACAATCTTTGTTTAATACAAAGTCAAATCTCTATAAGGAGGTCAACTAACTCTCCCAACTATGCCTAAAGCTTTAAGTAGCAACTAGGAACCTATCTTCTAATTCAAACACTTAGACTTTGAATATGGATGGCATTCCTCACTTGCTCTTGCTTATGGGTACTCAAATATAGATTTTTCACACTTTTTTCTTACACTCTTTTCTTTTCCCCTTAAATTAGAATTTTCCAAGCTTTAAGTTGTTTTTTTAAATCCTACAATCTTTAGTTCACTTTGCTAGTTTAAATGCATTAGATTTTACTTTATATCAACCAATCTAATTAGCTCCTAATTTGTATCGACCACAACAATCAATCAACATAATTAGTCAATCTACAAGTGCAACCAATCTATTAGTGTACAAATTAGACGGGTGATCATATCTTAATGACCTAATGTATTTGTTAAACAATATTCCTTCTCTATGATTAAAAAAATCAACAATCTCTATATTTGAACCAATACTTCGTAGGATTCTCTTTTTCACCAAATGTATATTTTAACTTTAAAAAATCCTATCATAAGGAATCAAAACACATTTAATATGCATTTTGAGACCCTTTTCTTATCCTTTGCAATAAGACGGGCCGGGAATGAATCCATCTATTGTCTCATATTCTTCATTGTTTCACTTTTCTTTACTTTTTTTATAAACTTTATGAGAAATTAAAAAAATTTAATTAAAATATAAACAAATGCCATCCAAATTTTTTTAACACAAGTTCTACAATAAGCACACTATACTACAATGACGACAACGACAATAACAACAACAATAAATTTTGAGTAAGCATGAAATAAAGTTACATCTACACCCTAAGGAATGAGATTTACAACCAAAATACTAGAGGGCCATCTTAAATTGGCCCCTTTTCCTTGGACTATCTAAAAAGTAAAAAAATCACTACGAAAAAAATGTGACTACAAAATATGACTCCCCCCCCCAAATATAATTAAAGCAAAAATATGACTACGTTCTTTCTAAACATGTTTGTTGTCCAAATTTTCCATGAACTACCTAAAAGGAGAAAAAATGACTATAAAAAAAATATGACTACAAAATATGACTCAAGCAAAAATATGACTAGATGACTAAGTGCTCTTCAAACATGTTCCCCGCCCAAATTTTCCTTGGGCTACTCCAAAACAAAACAAATGTCACTACCAAAAAGATATGACTACAAAATATGACTAGATATTCCCAATATGTTCCCTATTGTTCCCCATGAAGTACTTAGTTGTTCCCAATGGGCATATATTATACACCCGTGAAGTACAATGCCAGAATATGACTAATCATATTTGCAGTCATATTTTTCCAAGATTTTGGACTCCAAGAAGTCATATTTTTGCAATTATAAAATGCATGTTTTGTTGTAGTGAATCAATATGGGATTTCTACTTTCCTTAATCTATATTCATATTGTGTATCAATGTACGTCCTTTGTATTTGTATTCACACCCCATACCCATAGTTGTATTCATATTCATATCCCCAATTTGTATTTGTATCCTATATTCATATCCCAAATCAACGACTTGGGGATTGGTTTCAATTTTTTTTCTATAAGCAAATCGATGGGATGTGATTTTTGAAAATTGAAATTAGGAGGATTAATCAAAAACATGTTATTTGTATAATAAGGTAAAGTCCAATGATGTAATGATGTAAATACTTACATGCTAATACTTTTTGTGAGTGTTTTTTTGCCCAAGTTGTAAACTGCTTCAGAATTCTACTAGCTTACAACATGTTATAAATAGGCAAAACCACATAGCCTAATTAGACTTGTTTTTTGGGGATCTATGTCTTAATGTCTTGTTTTGGCCTCATTTTGTCATCAAAATTTGTGTAGAGAAATGTAAACAGGCCTGGATATATTGTAAGGTTTCTTGCAATTTTGTAAGAAGTTTAAACATGTAGGACTAAGCATTTTAAAATTGGTTATTGTTGTCATGACATTTAAATCTAGAATAAGAGCTAAATTTGCAAGTTTTTAAATGTACAATGAGCAAGAGCTTTGAACATATTTGATAGACAAGGTTAGACTTTGGTGGCAAGTTAGTATTAGAAGAGTTGACAAATAGCATTTGACCTATTCACTTTCACCTCCTTCAAATGAATGTGTATGTTGCTTGCAAAATCACTTTGAATATTCTAAAAGGAAAATCTAGACGCACAATTTATGAAGGATTGGAGCTATTTGAACCATTGATAGAATATTTGCATTCCATATCTAAGTACAATAATGAATGTTAGTAGTACCTAAAACCGAGGATATAAAATCTTTTACTCTTGTCAAAGGTCTTGCTTGTGACTTAGTTGCATCAAGTGAGGATGCAAGATATATAATAATTAGAAGTTTTTCCCTTCCACAAGATGATTTCTTCAAAAGCACACACCAAAGATGGACATGTGACATAATTTCTTGAATGTGTTATTTTCATTCATGCTAGAGTGCTAATTCTTCAAATTGTGGTTCTCATAGATTCTTTTTTTCCATCATGTATTAGCATCAACTTCATGACTATGTGTTGTTCTCAACGAAAATACGGTTGCAATAGTTCTTAGCAAATTCAACCCCTAAAAGGCCAACTTGCGTTTTGGGGCTACATAGAAATTTTGGGCAAGTGCTTGTGATTAGAGGTTTCCATATTTTTGGCCCAAATTTAAATAAAAGGTAGAAACAAGAAATATATTTCATAAGCACTAAATTTCATGACATTTGGAAATATGAGTCAAAAGTTATAGCCTCATATGTTACTTTTTTTTGTAACTTGGCAATTTTGGTAGATCAAAAAAATCATTTTTTTCATAAACAAAAATTTGAAATTGGTTTTCTAGAGTAATATATACATAAAAAGCTTTAAACCATTCTATTTTGATCAATGAATCAAAAGTTATGAGGATTTTGTGTTTGTGAGCAGCTATGGATTTCCTACTCTAAAATAAACTTTGAATTCCTTTATCTTATCCAATTTCAATATTTTGGGAAAAAAATGAAATAAAAAGATGTAGATTTTTTTATTAAAACATTGCAACCATTGGAATTGTCATTTTTCAATTCCATAATTAAATTTTTAAATAATTTAGTATTTTGAATCATTCTCTATTACTACCTACTTACTATTTTTTTTCTATATATTGTATAATTCCAAATGATCTGAAACTTTTCAAGTATGTAGCCAACTTTTTAAGGAAAAATAATTCAAAGGAGAACCATCAATTTGGTCATTTTTTCATAGAAAATGAGCTTGTGAAGCATAGTTGTTTTGTTTTTTGCAACGCCCAAAACATAATTTAAGTGAATTTAAATGCTAGTATCTTGCAATCCATACGGTGGAAATTTTTGAAATTTTTACCACATATTTTCAAGTCAACATATTGCGAGTTCCTATGGCTATAAGTGTCAAATAAAGTTCTTCATCAAAAATTTGGTACCTGTACTAAAAATGGCAATTTTTGAGTGTTTTTGGTGAAAACATAGTCATACAACTTTAGATGTTTTACTATACTCACAATATAATTAGATTTTTTTTTATTGAAGTCTTTATGCAAATTCCAAAATTAGATGTTGTATAGTAGTATTGTGGGGATTAGTAAGGTTGCAATCCCTCCAAAGATATGTCATTATATAAATTTCGCTAAGTCATTTGTATGCCATTTGGGTGAAACTATAGTTAAAGGTACCAATACCAAATGCTATTTTACTAGGGCTAGGTCTAGAGTCCTTTTTTTAACTTTTAAAGCTCTAAATTATTTTGACAAATGTTATCTTCTTCTTAAAATTTATAGATGAATAGTATTGCAATGCATCTTGGTAATGAATTTGAGAAAATATTTCATCCGTAAAATCCTTAGAAGGTCATAAATTACCGGTTGTAAAGCTAAATTTAGTGTCTATATTATAGTTTGGCAATTTAATAGGATATTTTATCCAAATGATTTATACTTTTTAAGCATACAATTATTAACCCATATAAACTCAAACAACCATTTTCTGTGGGTGCTCAACTTTGAATAGCATTTTTGAAAAAAAAAATCTATTCAAATTTTTGTTTTGTGGTTAAAATTTTGGGTTGTCTTTCAATATTCATATTCAAAACTAAAATTTCTATGGTCAAACAAAAATTATAAGATAAATAGTACAAAGTGTTTAAAATTTGCCTAATGTTGAAAAACTTACTATTTTGAAAAAGTGTTGACTATGTTCACATTACTAGATCTTATGCATTTTTTCACAAATCAATAGAATTCACAATTTTGACCAATAAAAAAAATCAACTATGAAACAAAGAAATTGTATTTTTGGCAAAATTTTAAAGTCAGATCTTCAAAATTGATTTGAAAAAAATCAAAAAATAATTTAATAATTTTGACTATACAAATACTTTCTACTTTCTGTACTTCACATTATCTTAGTTCATGAAAACTTCAAAAAAGTTATAGAATTTAAATTTTATAACACATTTTTGTTTTGTCTATACCCCTTAGGTTTTTTATGGGTTAAGATTGAAGGATTTTTAGTGATTAAGTCTTGAACATAAAATTGTGTGATTTATTTATTTATTTATTTTTGACAAATAATTGATTTATTCTAAGAAAATTTAAACATTCAATTTCAAAAATAGCTTAAATAGGGCCTTTGATGTGAATAATATATAAATTTTTTGTTTTGACAGAACCAACATTTAGATTGTTTTTTATATTTAGAAGGATATTAAAATATATTTACTTTTGAATATTATAGAAAAAAAAATTGCAATAGATGAGTCTTTTCCTATTCTATAATATGATTATGTATATGCAATTTTTTTAGATTCAATCAAATTATTAATCATTAGAAATTAAATAACTTTTCTACAATAGAAAACTTGACAATTTGACATCTTGAACTTCAATTGGAACTTTAGTAAAGAATTTTTTATTTTTTGATGAATGAAAAATACTAGTTTTAATCCCTAAAAGACCATTGTCCCTTTGGGGGACAAATGGGATTTTGGGTAGGTACCTATAGGCTGAAATTATTTTTTGATTTTAAAATTTTTTTAAGGTAGAAAAAGTGATTAGCTACGTGGAAATATAATTTTTTTTCCTTTTGGTGCCTGGGAACAAAGTTATGCCCAAATAAGCTCAAAACAAGGGACGGGGGGCAGCAAAAAAAATTTTAAAAATTTAAATTTAAAATTTTTTTTCCTCATAGATTATATTTTTTTTGTACATGGAAAGCTTTGATTCATTACATTTGGATTCTTTATGAGAAAGTTATAGACAATCTTGTTTTTCAGGCAATTAAAGCATCTCTTTGAAAAAACAACTAGTGGGATTCATTTTTGAATGCATTTTTTATAATTTAAAATAAAATAAAATTTCACATGGTTTATCTTGCTTGCTAGAACAATGTCACCTTTGGAATTAGTGCATTTTAATTTCATTTTAAAGATATTAATAATTTAAATTTTCCTTCTATCTCATACCTACTTCTACTTAACAATTTTTTAAAGAATAAAAACTAAGTTTTTTTGAATTATTTTTTTTTTTACTAGACTCTCAATTCATTTCTATACAATAAAGTCTTAAAGCTTAAAAACTCTGTAGTGCAAAAAATTAAAGTTAAAAATGTTCAAAGTAAAAAAATCTAGTTCCGCAATGTGCTGAAAAATTTGTTTTTTTTACTTTAAATGCAAATATCTTGCAATCTATGTGGTCAAAAATTTTGAAATTTTTTCTACACATTTTCATATTATTTAGGTATAAGTTCATACTGTTAGATATGAAAGAAAAATTTAATTTTTTTACCTTTTGCTATAGAAATGGCAGTTTTGAGTGTTTTTAGGCAGAATAAAGACCTTGGTCCTTTGGGGGTTAACATTACTTGAAGTACTCTTCAAAAAAGACTAAAATACCTAAAAACTAATAGATTAACTTTAATAAAAAAAATAGCTAAACAAAGTGTTACAATGTAGATTTTAATCCCTTTTTAATACCTTTGAGTGTGATTTTCCCTACTTGCTAAATAATTCAACCAAGTTTTTAAAATAATTTCCGAAAATTAATGTATGGACAAATCAATATCTAGAATCAATATATGTGATGATAATATGTATCTAATGGTTAACTTTTAGAATTCTCCACCTTAACACCAAAATGTCTAAGGCACCAAATTTTGGTGGCAACAATACATTGAAGTTTAATAAACCTAACCAAATTGCTGTTTTGAGTAGTTTGTATTTTTGAAATTTTTTTTTGAAGTCTAATTTTAGCACCAAAAATTTGATTTTGAAAATGATTGGTTATGATTTCTCTATTTAAGATTTTATGCAAGGGTGTTTAGTGCAATCTTGACTTTCCATAGTATTGAGAGCTCTTGAAAATGAGCCTCAAATACACTAGATCTTTGAAAAAAATTCTCATTCAAAATTCATTTCAAAAAATTTATAAAAGAGATTTTGAAAAGACATAAATTGATTGGAATTATGCATGTTAGGCCCTTTAACCTCATATTTTCTTAGTGATAAACTTTTTAGATGTGACATGTGAAAAGAAGATTGAAAGACTTGAAATCACTTTTGCAATTTAACACCCTTGTGATCAAACATTATAATCTATAAGTGATATTGTTGTTGTTTTTTTCTCATGCAATCTCTAACATGTCTAGTTCAATGAACTTGTACCGTTAAATTCAAAAATAATTGATACAATTTATCAAAATGTTGGATTTTTGTTCAATTTAGATTAAATTCCTAGAAGCTCAAAAAAAAAGCATTGGGCATTTTGGGGTTATTAACCCCTCAGTTCCATGACTAGGTTTCACTGAAAATGCTCAAAAATTGCCATTTTAGTATAAGTATGAAATTTTTGAAAAAAGCTTTTGTTGACACATATAGCTGCAAGATCTTATAGTATTTTGACTTGAAAACATGTGTTAAATATTTCAAAAAATTTCACAGCATGAATTGCAAGATATAAGCATTCAAACTCACTAAAATCATTTTTTCACCCTTGCAAAAAAAACATCAGTTGCACTTCATAAGCTCACATTTCTATGAAAAAAATGTCCAAATTGGTGGTGCTTCTCTAGGTTCATTTTCTTAAAGAAGTTGGTCACATGCTTGGAAATTTCAAATCATTTGGAATTGTACAACATATAGGAAAAAATAGAAAATATTTAGTAGTAGAGAATGATTACAAACAATTAATTGTTAAGAATTTAACTATGGAATTAAAAAATGCCAAATGAATTCAAATGGTTGCAATGTTGTTACAATTTACATTTTATTATTTTATTTTTTCCAAAATATTGAAAATTGAGTAAGATAGAGGACTTCAAAATATAATTTAGAGTAGTGAATATATAGTTATCCACAAACAAAAAATCCTCATAACTTTTGATTCATTGATCAAAATTGATTGATTCAAAGCTTTTCACTTATATATAACTCTAGAAAATCAATTTCAAATTTTTGTTTTTAATCTACTTGGACTATTCATTCTAGAAAAAAAAATAGCATATTAAGCTATAGCTTTTGACTCATATTTCTAAATGTCATGAAATTTAATGCATATAAAAGATATTCCTTGTCTCCACCTTCTATTAAAATTTGGACCAAAAGTGTAAAAATTTTTAGTCACAATTACATGCCCAAAATTGCTTTGTAGCAAAGAAACACATGTTGATTTAATAGTATAATTTTATGAGTGTGTGAGAGAGAGAGAGAGAGAGAGAGAGAGATGGGGGGGGGATAACATCATTCTTTAACCTCTAAAGTTCCAATTGAAGGCCTTTTCCATCAAAGAAAACACTCAAAACTACCATTTCTACTGCAAAAAAAATTATAAAAAATCTTCAATTGTTTATATTTATATATGACCATAGGATTTTGTACTAGACTATTATAAAAGTGGAAGAAATTCCAAAAAATTTGCCTACATAAATTGCAAGATATTTGCATTTTAGGTGAAGGAAACAAGTTTTTCAATCTACACCTTGCTTGTTTAGATTTATTTCTTTTGAATCTTTTTAGCTTAAAATTTTTGCACTACTTATTTAATTTGAATTTTTAGTTTTTTATATTGAATAAATGAATTGAAAGTATAGAATAAATTCTTTTTTTAAACTTAATTTTCACACATCAAAAAATAATTAAGACTTAGAAGTAGCTTCAAGATTAAAGAAAAAACTAAATTGTTAATATCTTAAAGATGAAATTGAAACATAATTATTTCAATGGTGAGATTGTTTAAATAAAAGATCTTAACCTTGTAAAACTTTTCTTGAAAAATTATGAAAATTGAATTCAAAAATGAATCTTGCAAGTTATTTTTAAAAGATGATTTAATTTCCTCCAAAAGAAGATTGTCCATAACTTTCATAGCGCTAATCCAAATAGAATGAATCAAAGCATCTATTGTAGATAAAAATACATTCTATAAAAAATTAAAAATTTCCATTTTATGTTCTTGTGGAGCATTTTCTCTACCTATTAAACCAAAATTTAGGCTTCTTATGCCATAATTTTGCTCTACAATATCAATTGAAATAGATTTCTTAAAAGCTAATGTATTTTTATACTTTCAAAAAAAGTTTTTAAAAAATATAGCAAACATTGAGACTATAGAAACTTACTTATCCAATATCCATTTTGTTCCTTGAAAGAATAGTGGGACTATAGGAATTTTAAGTCCCAATAGGAAGAGCCTATAATTACTAAGCACTTACAAAAGTCATACTTCTCAATCTCTTTATGCAAACATTTTGGAACTACACAAGAGAAAAAATTATATTTATTTTTTAGATATGCAATTAGAGATGTAATCACATATTTTTTATAAAATGTAAATTTTAAAGATATTTTTGTTAAACCAAAAATTATTGTGAATTATGAACTACAGTAAAAATATTCAAATTTAGCACAAATTATGCATAACAAAACATGAAATTATTGTCATATATACATATAATGTTCAAAAATATTATTGTTCAAATCAATTTACCATATTTTTTTACAATTAAAAAATAATCACTCATGTTTTAAAGCCCAAAGTTCAAATTGCAAAAAGATATTATATTTTGGGTAATGTATGCTTTGGTTGCCCTTCCTCCCAAAATACAAACTTGTAGGTATATGTGTATAATAGACATTGCTTTTATGTGTGTATCAAATTTTCTTAAGAAAATATTACACCCCCTCATCCTTTTTTCTAGTAGTGTACTTGGTGATTTGTGGATTTTCTATTTTCTTATAAGTAGGAAAATAAAAAATATCACAAAAAAAAATATCCACCACCTTTCATTGAAATTAGGTTCAGGCAACTCCTTAAGTTTTAAATTTTTTGTCATGAATTCATCATAAAAGTAAAAGAAGATGAAAAAAATTCCTCATTAAACTAATTGATTAATTGCTTAACAAACATTTCTATTGCATTTTCCCATTATCTTCTCAAAAACTCTAAGCCAATTCTACTCAATAAAACCACCTACTTAAAAATATAATGTGCACTATTCAAAAATAAAGAATTTACATACAAATATAAAAATGATGTATATAATTATAACCACAAATAAGAATATAAATATGAGTGCAAATGCAAGTATAGATACAATTATAGATTTTATAATTCCATAGCATTTGTTGAAATGAATATTTCAAAAATGTATACAATGAAATTTTAGAAATTTCAAATACATATGAAGGATTCCAAAAGTGAAAAGTGAAATCAATATAGAAAATATAGACTACTAGCTACTTTAGAATATTTTTCTAAAATATTCAACTCTAGTAGTGCATTTGATTTGGATGGATTGTCAAGTGACTATTTACTTAAATACACCAAAAAAATATGACATTTTATGACAAGGATCTAAGTGAAAACATCTTTTTTGTATTTTCCAATTATGTGGCCACCAAGGTGACTACTTCTTCATTAAATGAATTATAGATTTAGAAGTCATCTTAAACTTATTTTCAAGTAATTTCAAAATTTGATCAAATATGACTATTTAAAAGCTCTTTGATGATTGAAAATTTACAACTAAAGTCATCACATTGCCCAATAAATAGGTTGTTTACTTGTCCATAGAACACACTTGTCTCTTGAGGTCTCTTGAGGTCTTCCATATAGTTAATTACATGTTGAACATTGAAGTAGGTAATTTATACATAGACTATCAATTTATCTATATATAGGCATCACATAAACATTAGATCAAATATAGACAATCAACATTAGAAATGGCATGCATGGTACACAACAAAAACTCATAAAGGAGAAAGGTTGCAATAGGTATAATGGCAATTGGTCGCCAATCATTGCTTTCATGTCCTTTCCAATTTGACCCATTGATGTTTGTTCCTATGACATAATGACAATGATTTTTATTTTTTGAGCTTTGTTTCTTTATGCCTTCATGGCATGACAAAGATTGCAATGGGTACGGCAGTATTTAGGTGCCATTTATTGCTTTTATTCCCTTTAATTTCTATTCCATCCATGTTTATTCCTTTGACGTATAGATGGTGATGTTCATTCTATTTGATCAAATTCCTTTATGATTACCTTCATACCCCCCTCTGATACACCATACACATGACAAAAATATTGTTGAACAATATATAAACAAGATAAGTCCACTCGGGTTACTTTGAAATATCATATGAAAAGTCCAAGGTTCATTCAATTCATTGAAGGTTTGTTTGACATACATTATCAACATACATGTCATTAAAGTACACATTATTAAGTGTATTTTACTAAATTAATAAGACATCCAAATAGGTCTAGTGCAAAAAAATGTCATTGACATAATTGAAAAATCACACTTAAACTTTTTTATTTTAACCAATACATATCTATTTTTGAAAAAGCAATAACATTCATCTATTATAAAAAAACTTTGACCTTTCATAACTTTTGCAAATAGTATTCAAATGATGCATTCTTTGGTGCATTGAAATGTCTTATTTTTTTCAAATTAAAAGATATTTAATTTTCATCAATCTCAAAAGAAAATGTGTTCATAGTAGAATAGTGACAATTTTAAGTGTCTTTGCGTAATTTAGCAATTTGTTTGACTAACAATAAAAGATTTCATATGGAATTAGTAGTAACCTCCAATACCTTTCAGGATTCAAAATAAACATTGATAGACCCTCTGCTTGCTTAGGCCATTGTGAATTGAACCTTGAATGAAGAATTACAATCATAATCAACTAATTATTTAATGACATTCACGTAGACTATGTCTCACCGTCTGTATACTAAATCAAAATATGCATTGCAACATACAAATATATTCACAAGCTAACATTCAAAAAACTAATTGAAAACTATATGCTATTGAAAAAACAAACCAAAGTAGAATCCTCCAATAAGTCGGAACAAATAGGAAAATTTAATCTTAATGGACGATACTTTCTAAACCCAAAAATTTATAGATTGGCAACTAGATGACACCATCAAGCTTCAATGTCACTGCACATGCTTTTGCTTTGTCTTCTCTAGTTGCATATATGACTATGCTTCTATAACCTAAACTGCAACCCACTTCAATCACATGCATAGTCTTTGTTCTTCCTCCATGGCTATTTGCTTGTGTTTTTTGTTCTTTATGTGTCTTTGAATAGTCATCCTTGCTTGTTGATCAATTGTCTTCTATGCACAAGACTAGGTACCAAATTCTCAAGTACTAATTATAATTGTTGCACATAGGTTTTTGCATTACTCTCTTTGTAGATGTGTTCTTTCTTGGGAACTTCAATTGTTGCATATAGGTTTTTCTTGTAATTATTTATGTGCACATAAATTTATTTATTTTTATCAATCTTGTCTTTATACCTTGGCAACAAAAGCATAGCAACAAGTTGTTGCCAATGTATTCTATATATAACTACAATTTGCTCTTTTGTTTTTATAATTTTGACTTTACTTTAATATAGTCTACATATATTAATACTATAGAAATAACTTAAAATATTTAAAAAAATCTTCAGTAATCATAGGGTATTTAAGGCAAAAATGGTAAGTCACCTTGAAGTTCTAAATTCATTCAAAAGTCTCAATATAACAAACTTATTATGGACAATTAATTTCTTTTGCCACCAAATTTGCAATATAAATAAGTATATTATCCTATATTTATTAGTATTTTATTAATTCATTAGAAAAAAGATCTTGTCATTAGAGGGCTGCTTTATGGGAGGCATAGGTGGGGCTAATTGAAGTAATTTGTACATTATATTACAAAAAAAACTGTAGCCTTTAGAAGGCTTCTACATTTAGAATTAGAGTTGATGTCACTATTGCAAAAAATAAAACCAAAAAAAATTGAAAAATGATAGTCCTAGCTAGTCAAATTTTGACTAGTAAGGATTGCAATTTTAAAATTATTATTATTTTTTGAATTTTTTTGAAGAAAATTCAGCAAATGATGTCAATGCTTAACTAGTTTAGCATCGGTCTTCAACCCTCATTTTTCTTGCAATGCTTCTAATGCATCCCTAACATTGATCTAAGCTATTGACAGTATTTTTGTATACCAATGAGACTCTATGATTTTAATTCAATGTCCCTTCCAAGGCATCTTGCTAGCATTGGCTGAAGCTATTAACAACACTTTTTAAAAGTCAATAAGAGCCTTTGATTTAAATTCAATGTCCCTTCTAAAGCATTCCACAACAATAACCAAGGCTTTTGACAATACTTTCTATGAACCAATAAGAGCCTTTACATTCAAACTAAAGATCTCTTCTAAAGCATCCCGAACATTAACGACCTAAATATTATTGACAATAGTTTCTATAAACTAATGGCAATCTCATTCAAATTAAAGGTTCTTTTTAAAGCATCTTCTAACATTAGCCAAAGCTTTTGACAACATATTCTATTCAACAATGAGAGCTTCTCATTCAAACTAAAGGTCTCCTCTAAGGCATCTCCAATATTGACCAAAGTGACTGAACAATACATTTTGGAAACCAATAGCAACCTCTCACTCAAACTAAGAGTCCCCTTCAAGACATCTTTCAGTATTAGCCAAAGCTATTGACAATACTTTTGGAGAACCAATTTGAGCCTTTGATTTAATTAAACTACATGACCTTTCCAAAACATCCCATAGTAGAAGCTAAAGCTATTGACAATATTTTCTATAAACCAATGAGGGCTTTTAATTTAAACTACAAGTCCCTACTAAAGTAACTCTACTTTAGCATTGATAAAGCTATTCATTTGACAATATTTTCTAAAAAAAATCAATAAAGGCATTTGATTTTAACTAAATGTCTCCTTCAAAGCTAGTAGTACAAATACAAGGAATTAAAAAAAATTGAAAAATCACAATCTATGATTTGAGGCAATATGACACATGATTTTTTTTAATAATATTTAAGAATTATTTATTTTATTTTACTTTTTTGCTATATTTGTACTATTGGCTAGAGCCAAATGACTCTCTACAAAGTCCATATTTTAATCTCTAATGTTGTGGGTATATGTTAGAGTAAGCAATACCATCTAAAGTTACATATTTTAATGTAAAATTTGAATTTATTGTAATAATTTTTTTACTAAGTGTAAATTTTTTACCATAGTAAACCAGTCCCTTAAAGACTAAGGCACATTTTGGACAAAAATCATGAAAAATAATGAAAAATAATGTTTTTTCTTCAAAATTCAAATTTATAAAAATGTAGTAAACTTATTTAGAAATGTGTGGATAAAATTTCAAAAACTTGGCTCGCACAAATTGAAAGATTATAACATTTGAAGTTAGAAGAATTTTTTTTTCCAACCTTCCCAATAGGGCCAGTAGACTTTAACTCCTCTTTAAGTGAGATTTTTACATTATAAATGGTTATTCTTTTGACATTTTCATCTTGTATCATATAAGTTACAAACCTACCAAATTTTAGAATTATTTGAAGAGTTTTGCACATTTTACCTAAAGTTCCCTTAGCTACCTCAAAAGTTTAGGATAGCATAACTTTTGATTTAGGCACTTGATTGGAAAATAATTATATTTCTACTAAGTGGATATATGTTCATACCTTGTGACAAAAACTTTAAGAACATCCGCGTTAAAAATTGACTTCATATGCACTTTACTTGAGATTGTCTACGTATGTTCAACAATCATTAAGTCCTTTAGGAATTAAATCCCATTGGGTCAAAAGTGACAAAAAATACATTTATGTGACTATGTAATGATACTTTTACCCATCTAAAATCTCTTTAGTATTTACTCAGTTTTTTCATACAATGGCCACAATGTATAAATGTACACTAAGGTTCATTTATAAATGAAATGTGTTTTTATGGTTTGAAGCCCATCGATGTTGAATGTTAGGCATTAGAAAAAATGTAGCCTCTATAGAGCTACCAAACTTGGATCAATCGTCTAAATAAAATGCTAATGTCTCTTGAATTTTGAAATTTGAAATATCAAAATTTGAGGTTGCATCTCATGTTAGATTTTTTTTAATTAAAAAAAAGATTATTTGAACTTTATAAGGTTTTGGTTGAGAATTTATGAGTCCTCTTAAATTCCCATAATTTTTCTAATAGATCCTATTGTAGTTGCTCAAACCAAAATTATCACCAAAATTGTGACTTGTATAATTGTATTGTATGTCAAAAATTCCACTTTCAACCCGGCTTGCAATATCCACATTTTTCATTTATTTAATAGTAATGAATTAAGAAAATTGTAGCATAAATAAAGTGGTTCACCATAGTAATCTTTTATATCAATAGCCAAACAAGAATGATGCTTAGATTTTAATTCTATTGATTCACAAGGCTTTCAATTGACATTTTAAATCCTATGTCAACTTGAATATCTATTGAATTTGAATAAAGTTCAATTACTTTAATTTTTTTGAATTCATTGTAAGGTCAAGGTTTAGGCATTATTATAATTATTTTTAATTTCAAGAAATCTTTGTGTTGGAAAAAATTAAATACAAATTTCTATGTAAAATTATCTCTTATAAGTTATAAATGTTTTTTAGGTATTTAGTTTAATCATCGTTAAGGCTTCAATCCAAAACATGTGTTCCTATTGTCAAATAGTTGATTATTTTTAATTGTAGGCACAATAGGGGTACTAGTCTCTCTCAAATCTAAAGCCATGATTTCAAATTTTCTATTAATCCCTAAATATCCAAATTGCATTTCTTAGCAATATAGCAATTTTGGGCAATTCACTACAAATGGAGTTTTATTTTTTTTCTTTGGAATTTTAACACAACATGTCCCCAAAGAATAGTTCTAAGACCCATTAATTTTCAGAATTTTTGACTGCATGGTTAAAAAGTTATAGATGATATATACTTTTTATTGCTTAGCAAACAACCTAGGCAACAAAAAAACTTCTTTAAAAATTATTTTAAATTTAAAAAAAAAATGAAATTAATTATTTAGATTTATGTTTATTTGGAAAGCTTTGAATCATTCCATTTTGATCAATGAGTCAAAAGTTATATCGAGTTTTAGTTTGTGGAAGTTTGTAGGTCATTATTGAATCTCTACTCTAAAACAATCTTCAAAGTCTTTATATAACTCAATTTTCAATATTTTTGAAAAGAAATATAAACATTAGGTGTAGATTTTTTATTACAACATTACTACTATTGGATTGTCATTTTTCAATTCCATAAATAAATTATTAACAATTTAGTATTTTGAATCATTCTCAACATCTTTCTATTTACTATTTTTTTCCTGTATGCTGTATAATTCCAAATGATTTGGAATTTTTCAAGCATGTAGCTAACTTGACTTGAAGAATGAATTCAAAGAATAACCACCATTTTGGACATTTTTTGATACAAATGTATTTTAGTTGCGGGCAATTATGATATCTCTAATCTAAAACAAACTTTGAAGTCCCTCATTTAAGTCAATTTTTAATATTTTTTGCAAAAAATAAAATCATTGGATGCACATTGTTTATTAAAGGCATTATAGCCATTGAAATTGGTAGTTTTTGATTCCATAATTAAATTCTTAGTAATTTAGTATTTTCAATCATTTTCTACTTTTTTTCTATTTACTATTTTTTTTCCTATATATTGCACAATTCCAAATGTTCTAAAAAATTCTGAGCATGTATCCAACTTGCATTGAAGAGTGAATCCAAAGAGTCACCACCATTTTAGACATTTTTGCATGCAAATATGACCTTATAAAGTGTAGCTACACAATTTTTTGCAAGGCCCAAAAAAAAGATTCTTTGTCACTTCAAATGCTAATATCTTGCAATTTATACAATGGAAATTTCCGAATTTTTTTGCAAATCTTTTCAAATTAGAAAATTACAAGTTTCTATGGTTATATATGTGTCTAAAAGTTTGTTTATTTTTCTAACATTTGGTACTTGTACTAGAAATGACAATTTTGGAGCAATTTTGGTGAAAACATAGTCAAAATCTTTTAAGGATTAAAAAGTATGTTGTATTATCAAAATTGATTTTTATTCTCATTGAAATCTATTCTTAATTTCTTGAGATCCAAGTAAAACTTATAAATATTTTTCAAATTACTTCATTATGAGTGAGTTATCAATGAATTTTCTTAGTGTCTATTGAAGTTTCACATATGATTTACAAGAATTTTCTTTGTTGTCTTTCATTACAAAATAAAGTAAATCAATTTGCCGATTATGCCTATAATATCTATATAGTGAATTGAAGGCATATTATTAACCCTTAATGATTAATACATTCAAATTCCAATTAAAAAAAATCTATATTAGTTGCATATTTGAAGGCTTTCATAAAGTAATTGAGCTCTATAGGAAGTAGACTTATTTAGTTATTAGATTCAAGAAATCAATGAGTGCAAAAAGCAATTTTGTTTTATGAAATTCAGTTTTTTTAATAGAAAATAAACACAAATTTATTTTAATCTAATATTTATATATTATATAAATAATGTTACAAAACATAATGTGCTTAGACTATAATTTTAAATGATGTATCTTCTTGAGTTTGATTATTTTGCCTAGGGATGGTGAACTTGGCCTCGTAACATATTTTAAATCTATTGCAATGAAAATTTGAATTTTGTTTGCTCCAAAATTTAAAAAATAAATTCTTAATTGTTTTTTTGCTTGCTTTTTATGGAGTACAAAGTTGTTTTTGCTCATGATGCATGGATGTGCATTATAGTTCAAAACTTCAAAACTTCACTTTAGTTTCTTAAAATTGAACTAAGAGTGGATTATAATTTTGAGCACAAGCTATGAATATGAAGTACCAATGCTTGTAAGAAAATCCGACCTATGCTCAATTTTCACAAATCATCAACAAAAAAATTCAAGATTTTGACTCTAATATTCATCAAAATTGTATTGTGACAAAACATTTGTACATTGTATAGTTAAAATATTCAATATATATATAGAAAAATAAAAATATTCTTTTTATAGATTTTTTAAAAATTTATTATATTTTATTATATAAAATGTAATTCAAAATCACAAAGTGTGATTGAAAATTAATGTGTATATACAAAAATAAAATAAAATGGTTGTAATTATCAATTTTGATTTGAAATGACAAAAAAATGTTTACTTGAAATTTCAATAGTTATGTATTTTTATAAAAGTGTCACTGAATTTCTTCTTGGTATACAAAAAGATAATACAACCTTTTGAATATTTCTAATTTCAATTTGAACTAACTAAAACAAGAGTTTTAGGATAATTTCAATGCAAATAATGATCTAATTTTGTAGAATCTTTTCATTTCATGATTGGCTTACCACATAACCACATATTATAGTTAATTAGAAGTAAAATGGCGACACATCATAAGTTTACTTAGAATACGTAAAACTCATGTAAAAGATATACATTAGTCATACATTTATTCAAATGAATATCTATCTATTGATTCTATTCACTAATCTATCTATATATAATTGTCAAAAATATGAATTATGAATTTAAAGAATCAATCATTAATAAGTACAAATTGTTATGAGGCATGAATTATGAACATATCTATAAAAAAACCAATTTTATTTTTTGAGGGGCCTACCTTGCAAATATCAAGAATATTTGTTTAGAATTAATATAACAATATTGACATTTCATAAACTTGAAGTCTTGATTACTTTTACACACAATATTTAAATAACTCATTATCTGGCACATTAAAATCCTCTTTTATTACTATGACAACCTCAAAGTTTGGAGTAAGCTTAGCACTTCATGGGACATCTTCATGGTATGGTGCATTAGTTTTTAACTTTTTATATCACAATGCATTGCTTTTAATTTATTTTTGTATTTTCAAATTTTCAAAAAGCAACTGTCGCCTATTGTGGTTTACTATTTTTTCAAAAAACCCTTTATATAGATAGGACATTGTACCAATTATTTGAGATTATTTGGGAAATTTGAAAAAAAATTAATAGTTTTAATGAAATTTTAGTAATTGTGATAAACATTATATGACAAAAGTCTCAAGCCTCCTTGAAGCCATTTGACTTTTGGCAGATGTGGAAAAACAACAAAATTTTATATTTTCAAATTTTTTCAATAAAGATGAAACAATAAAAAAAATTTAATTAGAAATCCAACAAGGCATACACTTTGACTTATGTTGGTAGTTTTGCAATGGATGAGTGGGACAATTTTGGCCAGTAGTTTTAATATTTGCACAATTATATGCAGTGAAATGACCATTTTGGCCTAAATTTTTTTTAATGCTTCAACACATTCCAAAATTTTAAAAAAGACAAAGAAAAGAAGGTCATGAATGGAAAAAATTTCCTCTTAATTTTTTTAGATAGTCAAATATATGAAATAAAATCATTAAATATTTTTAATTTGAATACTTGATTTTTTTACATTAATAATGTTAATTTATTTCATTATATTTCTAAATTAATAGATTTTTGGATGATTTTGTTTTTGGGATGTGGTTTAGAATTCAAGTCCTTATGTTGGATTTGAAATGAGAATTTGAATGAAGAAATATATTTAGGAATTTTTTAACTTCAAAATATTGTCCTTGTTTGGTTGAAGTATTATTAAATGAGAAGTTTCAAAATTCTACACTTTAGATATCATTCATTTCTTTTAGCAAAATTTAAAATTCAATCTTTTATTATTTATAATTAACTCCTAAAGTCCGAAGACCATTTTTTTGCCCAAAACCACTCAAAACTATCATTTTTGTTGCATTCACCCAAGAAAACAAAAAAAACACTTTTTCAAAATCTAACCATAAGATCTTGTATTTCACTTGTCTTAGCTCATGTAGTAAAAACTAATGAAGTTTGACTATATAGATTGGAAGATATTAGCACTCAAAGTTGAAAAAAAAAATTTTTTTGAACACTGGCTTGTAATTTTAGATGACTTTGACCGCCATTTGTGGAATTTTTTTGCACTAAAAATTTTGAATTAAATTTTTTTTATGTTGAAAAATTGAGTTGAAATTCAAAAAACAAATTCAAAAAACACACACTTAATTTTCATTCTTTAAAAAATTATTAAGTAGAAGTAGGTATAAGATTGAATAAAAAACTAAATTGTTGATAGTTCCAAGATGGGATTGAAAAACAATAATTCCAAAGGTAAGATTGTTTTACCAAGCAAATACAACATTCTCAAAAAAAATTGTGAAAAATTGTGAAAATAGCATTCAGAAATGAATTCAAAAAAGTTATTTTTTCAAAAAGATGCTTAAATTGCCCAAAAAACAAGATTGTCCTTAACTTTCTCATTACTAGTTCAAATAGAATGAACCAAAGCTTCATATGTAGACAAAAATACAAAATTTGAGGGAAAAAAATTAAAATTTATTTTGATTTTTTGCAAATTTTTTGTGTTGTTCGCCGAGTTCAATTCATAGCTTTTTGTACTATAACTTTTGCTCCCATGCACCAATTGAAAAAAATATATTTTTGGAAAGCTAATGTGTTTTTCTATCTTCATAGAAAAATTCGGAAAATTACAACAATTATTGAGACCATAGGAACCTGCCCAAAATCCTTTTTGTCCCTTGAGGGGAAAATGGGACTTTAGAGGTTAAGTCTAAAACTTAGTCTTTTGAATATTGTAATAATGCAATGATAAAAAATTCTTAAAGGGTTTGAAAATCAAAATTTTATCAAAATTGCAAATAGTGCACTTTGAATGCTCAAGAGTATACTCTAGCATGAAACTGGTACTTTGACATTTCTATTATGAAAAGAAAAAACTTTTAGAATTACTTCTTTTGCATATTTATCTAATTTATAAGATCTTACAATAAACCAATGTAAGAACGTAGAGGAAGAAGTTTCAAAACTTTAACCATATAGATTGTAAGATATATGTGTATAAAGTAAAGAAAGTGAGTTTTTAAATACATTCTTTAAATAGGTTGTTTGACTTTAAGTCTTTTAACTTCTAAATGCTTAAATTGTATTTTTTGGCAATAGAGAAATTTTGGACAACTCATTAATAATTAAATTTTTATGTTTTTCCTTTGAAATTTTGCACAACATGTATCCAAGGAATAGCTTTAGGGCCCAACAATTAAATTTTTTTTTGACTACATAGTTAAAAAATTATTGTATGATATGTTATTTTCAATGCTCGGTGGGTAGTGTAGAAATTAAAATTCAACAAACAAAACAACTCTGCATTTTTGCCGGCTCTCTTCATTGCTTGCATGAACTTCAGGTCTGCAATGACCCTTGCTCAGCTGACGTTAACATCGCAATCACACAAAATTGTCTCTAGCCTTGAAACACTTTGAAATCTATCCTCATCGTTACGACTATGGCCTCCGCTTTCTTGCTTTCCTGTACATAATACAAGCCAATGCCGAATTGCAAGGTAGGGTTAGTACTAATAACAGCTGCTACTTGTCTATGGATAGATTTATATATGTGACAATTCAACAAATAAATAATAGAAACAAGCCCGGGAAGGAATAAGCCTGTATGAAACGATTATAGACTTGGTACGGTGACAAAGGATCATGAATAAGTCTTGTTCAAGCTAGTTAGGGAAGAGAGCGTGCGTTAGAAAGCTGTAGGCAAATACAGGGGCAAGGGTCTTGGCCAGGGTGTGGGAGCTATGAAGTGCGTATGGGTAGGCACAAAAAAAAGTCATTAGAAGGGCCTTTGCTCAAGCACATGAATTGAGTGCACTATACTTCTTTTATTTATTCTATTAAACCCTAAGTAATTAGCACTAAAATCCAAACCCTTTTCAATTCATTCCAATCAAAATATTGTTTTAAGAAAATTCACATAATTGATTGTACCAATTAGTAGTAGAGACAAGCATGAAACTATACAAAAATCGACACATCTTTTGATTGTAAAGGTAAAAAGATTATAATTAGAAAATTAAAAAATCTTTCCTTTTTAACAAACCATATTTGAGTTGCTGAGGCATTGAGGGATTAATGTATGTGATACTAATCATTTTAACAAAGTCATCCTAATTTGAAATTAGTGTAATCTTCTATATTACTACATAACACTTATCTTCAACAAAAAATAAAATTTTACAATGACACTAGCTAGATACCTTGAAATGAGTACGTTACACACTAATTGGTCAATTCAAATTAAATTAAAGTAAAGCCACCTGTTACCAACTACCACCCCATCGCCCATCAACAATCAATAGGTGTCTCAACTTCAAGAGAGGTTATGATTAATTTTCAACCATCAACTCTTGGTTTTCTACCATCATTCACCTATTCTTATCATGATACATGCATGTACTTGATTTAGAGTGCCAAAGTGAACTACAAGTAAGGTAGAAGCACTTGAATTGCAGGGTAGGGTCAGGGGTAGGGTCAGGGGTAGACTGTAGAACCGGCAACCTCGCCCATGGCGCCGGAGGACTGGCCGGGTGACCCTGTGCCCCCGAGATGAAATTAATTCGTTCAGATGAAGCACCTAAACCCTATGGAGCAAAGCGAGTAGGATTTAGGCCTGGAGCGTAGCACTGTTAGGTGTGGAGCTACAGTAGTTTGGTGCGTAGCATCGGATAGGGTTTACAAATGGGTTTAGGGGTTGATAAATTTTTTGGGTGTTTTATATTATATTTTTGTAAATTTTGATTATTGAACAGGGACGGATGTAAACCACAACCTGGATGGAGAGGTTGGGCAAGGAGATTCTCACCTAGCCATTCTTCCGGTGATGGCAAGTGAGGTTGCCACTTCTACTAATAATAGCTACTACTTGTTTGTGCATAGATTTATGCATGTGACAACAACTTTATGCATGTGACAATTCAACAAATAAATAATAGAAACAAGCCCGGAAAGGAATAAGCATGTATGAGATGATTATAGAGTTGGTACACTAAACAAGGGATCACGAATAAATCTTGTTCAAGCCATATAGGGACAAAGAGTGCATGTTAGATAGCTATGGGAAAATACAGGGGCAAGGGGCTTGGCTAGGATGTGGGAGCTATAAAGTACGTAGGTGCCAACACAAAAAAAAGCCACAAGAAGGGCCCTCGCCCAAGCACATGACCTGAGAAGATCCAAGGTGAGTGCATAGATAGAAGGAGTAGCAAGGGCTGGGGGTTGGAAGGATTACTGGTGTGGACATGGGCAAATGTCGAGGCGAGGTCTCAGAGGTTGCGTAGCTACTGCCAACGTGAACCCTGCTGGACGGTGCACATGCCACCTCCTTCTATGCTTAAATACTGCCAACAAGAAGTCAAAACCATTCGAATGCTAAAGCAAATAAAATTGTTCTTACAAGACCAGACAAAGAACTGTAGCTCTATTTTCACTAAATGTAAGTTAGGTATACAAAGTCTGTGCACTTAACAACCACTACAAAAACATACATCAATCGCAATTTGCAACTTATCCCACAAGCAAAGAAGAAGATCGGTAGGCAACTACGACGACCCACAAATTGACGAACAGAGTGAAGTGCATCCACTGCGGCACTAGGCTGGTTGTGAGCAGACAGAAAAGCATACAAGCAGCTTGCATGAAGAAGCTTAGATCGACTATGCAATTACTAAACATAGTGACCCAAGTATGGAGAAAGAAATGAAGCAAGCGAACACTATGGCATCAAATTGAAGCTTGAATTGATCCACAGGCTTACAATCTTTGTGGAAAGTTTTGAATTCGGATAGTGACAAATGTTCATTAAGATTAAATTTTTTTAGGAGCTTGTTCAACTTACTTACAATAATACTATTCTATTTCTTTTCAATCTTGATACTTTAGTTATAAATAAGGTGTTTGATTGCCAGGAAAGCTCTTGAGTTAACTTGAATGTTTAATTGTAAACTTGGATTTAGCACATTATGTGACTAAGTGAATGTTGTTAGATAGTTGATTAGGATTGTAGTTTATTGTGCACAATCTGTTCAATATGGCAAGGCTACCATGGCGTGTGTGAGAGGCTTAATGGTCCGCCATTGCCTGACTTTGACGGAGATAGGCAAAAGGAATTTAGGCAGGTCACAATGGAAACTAACCTTGTTGTCTACCAATTAGGATGATTGACATAGGCAAGGATAGAGGCTAAAATTGTCACTATTCCCAATAGATGTGAATCTACTCCACTTGAAGAATTAGTAGGTGCATATTGATTCAGGAGATTTGTATTTAGTGTGAGCATCTAACTAAGTGGCGCTTTTAAGCACGTTGTTCCTTAAGGTGTCCTACTTTATACTACTTTAGTAAAACAAAACTAATAGGGTTTCAAATAATCTTTCTTTCTCAATTACCATGAAATAAATGAATAAGAAGAAATTCAAAAATCTTTCTTGAAGTCACCATTGTTAACTTGTTATGGCTCCTTCTGAGCATTTCCTTTGATGCATCCATCCTTGTGGGGCCAACTTAAAGACATATATGTCAATCATTGGACATTCTTTTAGTTGATCAAACCTTTCGTTAAATGTTTTCAATGACATTCAAAACCATTTAGTCTTCAATTGAAAACTCATTCAAATAGTAGCACTATAAAAAAAAACAAGGGTGTAAACAACTTGACCATAATGACTAAAAGTAGTCGTTTTCTAGTCATTGTGGTCAAGTCATTAATATCCTTGTTTTTTGTAGTATAGGACCTTAACCCTCCATAGACATCCTTATAGGTATCTTAAATGAAGTCAAATTTTTTGCACTATAGGAAAGCAAATCTCCATATTAAGCATCAACTCTTTTCTTAAATTTGAATAGATAATCTAAAAGACTATTAAAGGTGTTAGCTACAGCTATTTAAACATCATTGCATTGCTTTTTGTTACTCTTAGATTTCAATAATTTATTTATCACTTGAATCATTCAATTCAAGTATCTTTCTATAGAATTTATATCAATAAATTAACTTTTTGTTCCACATATACTTTATTATAGGAGAGTAATTAAATAAGGGTGTCAAGCATGTAATTCAAAATATTGAAATATAGTCAATATAAATTGGTAGCATGCTTTAAATATTTAACTTTAATTTTAAAGTCGTGAGTGGTATCTATCTTAATAAGTGATCTATAATCATAGAAATCATTGTTAAGTAAATTTATGTTATTTCGACTTTTGAGATTATTCAAGTAACAAATCGTAATATTTTAAAGACAAGTGTCATGATTAACACTTGTCTATATAGATTCTCACAACCCTTTTGGTATCTTGAATCACAAGATAGATTGCTACGTAGTGAATTAAAAACATGATGCATTAAGGCTTTAGAAGGTTAATTGAATAAATAAGAGGTGCAACTTTCATTTTTGCAAATGCATCATTCAAATAATCCAATGAAAATAAAAAGATTTACTCTTTTAGTTTATCCAATTACTTTTCTTTAGTGAATAAAAGCATATCATTCTTAGGAAAATCTACCACATAGAAAGTAGAAACACTATATAATGTTATAAATATATGGTATTAAACTATTGTAGTTTTGAAAGGCAAACCTTGCAAACTTTGATCATAATTATGTGTAGAATAGATAAAGACAAAATAGACTAAAGATTTGATAGAAAGAGATAGAAATTGTGTGCTTTTAAAAAAATTCCATTCAACCTAGGTAAATCCAAAGTCACAATATTTGTAGAGAATTTATGTTTATAAAATAGAATGAAACAAAATGGTTGCAAGAAGTTAGTTATTTTGATTCTAAACAAAAAAATATTGAACTTCAATATGGAGCAAATGAATCATCATAAGACTTTTGAATAGTCAAGTCTAATCAAATTATGAACTAACTTAAAAATAAAATGGAGGGTTATTTTTAAATCAATAAATCATTCAATGAACAAGTGATCATGTAGTTGGAAAATACAATATTTAGAGATATTTTCACTTAAATCCTTGTCATAAATTAAGTGTCATAATTTCCTAGTATATTATTTTGCATAGACAGTTACTTGATTATTTATACAAAGCAAATGCACCTCTAAAACTGAATATTTAAAAGCTATAATATTTGAAATTTTTGCAATTTATATATATATATATATATATATATATATATATATATATATATATATATTTCTTTTCTCTTTTTTCTTTTTTCTTTTTTCTTTTTTCTTTTTTTTTTCTTTTTTTTTCTTTTTTTTTTGAAATCTTCATTTCAACAAATGATTTGGGATTACAAAATCATTAAATCTCGTATCCAAACTTGTATTTGCACTTGTATCTATATAAATATTTGTATTTGTATTTATTCTCTTTCATTCTTGAGTGGGAGAGTTTGTATTTTTAGTAGGTGGTTTTAATAGAGTAAGGTTGGCTAGTGTTTTTGAGAGAAGAATTGGAAAATACAATAGAAATATTTATAAAATAATCAATGAGTTTCATGTGTCCAAATTTTCTTCATCTTCTTCACTTTTACAATGAATCACTAAATTTTTCAAAGACTAAGAAGTTGTTTAAACCTGATTTCAATGATAATTGGTAGATATTTTTTCTTACGATATATTTTGAATCTTTTGACTTTTCTACATAAAAAGTGGCAAATCCCTAAATCACCAAGTATACACTCTATTTTGGTTAATTTTCTTACTTTAAAGAATTCAAATTTCATCAAGACCTAATTTTGAATTCAAGAATAGAAACAAATATTTATTTTCTAATAAAAGTAACTCCACAAGAATCATACTTAAAGTGAGATTTAAAAAGCCAAATTCTTTTGAATCAATGGAGTTCAAAAACAAGCACCAATTGTATTATTGTGCTCTGACTATAAAATACAAAAGATTAATGAGGAAGACAAACCCACCTTAATACTATGTGACAATTCATGCCGTTCTAAAGAAGGTCCAATTACATCAATGAATGGTTGATTAGAAGACTTTTGAATGTACTACTCTAGAATAAATATCTTGAACAAAAGGGTATATTGACTTGTGATTGTGTAGGGTGCAAAAGTGAGATTTCAAGTGTGTGCAAGGAACAATTGAAGCTTAAAGTGACTAAAATGGCAACATTACAAATATAGGATCCTCTAATTGTTTTGAATGCAAATCCAACAAAGAATTTAGCCATTTTTTGAGCTTTAGTAAGTAATATAAATTTTTCATAAAAATATTGAAGACATTGTAGATGAATAATACTACCATGAAAAATTCAATATTTGCCCATTTGGACCTAGTGACATTTGTAGACTTTGAAGGCATATTGATTGCGTGAAACACTTGTTGTTTTTGTTGCATTTTCACAATACTCATATTAGCTCTCTTAGAATACTTCAAAATTAGGGAAAAGAAATGTAATTTAAAACTATTGCTAATGTATATACCTTTTAAAAAGATTTTATATAGGAAAATAAAGCATCACTAGAAAAAAATTCTAAGTAGGAAAACTAATAAAGTGCAAAATTTCAAGAAAATACATCCTTCAGTTTGATGTTTTAATATTACTAGATTACGAAATGCAAGTAAGCAAGAAGTCTACTTTGTGAACTTTTATACAACATAAAAATTCATTCTTTTTAGGAGTCTTTTGAATAATATTATTAAATGTATTAGAAGAGTAAGAAGACCACCTTCACTGTATTTTTTTCCCGAGTTTACTTTTGTGAATACTCAATAGTTAGTACCAAAATCCTCTAATATGACAAATTTGACATAAAATTGGGGTATATTTTTGGATACCAAATTGCTTTTGAAAATAAAAATAAAAATAAAATATTAGTGTGTATAATAGTTACAAGTATTTTACTTAGAAATCTTAAGTCTTTTGGAGCTAGTCAACTAAAATGCAAAAATTACGGTTCAAAAGGCAAAAATCAAAATGGTTGGTGTGATGCAAAATAGTATTACTAAGTTTCTCTTGAAATCATTTTGGCAAAACACTTCAAAAATCCAAAACAAATTTAGACTTGTATGAAAAATGTAAATTCAATTGACGAATATTTTTTTTACATTTAATCATGAGTTCAAAGAGGCAATAAAATACCTAATCCTTCTAAAGAACATTTCTTAATAGAATAATAGTAGCACAAATATGATAGTGACAGTATAAAACCATGTATACGTTTAATAGTAGAGTAATCAAGTGAATAAATTTTGTACATGTGCCATGTAGACATTGAATAAAAATTATTTCCAATTCCTTACATTGAAACACTCAATCTTCAAATTCACTTCCTTCCTCAATTGCTTTTTTTACGCAACAAATCCTAAATTACATTAAAAAATTCAATTCCTCAGTTTTTTCATTGATTGTAAAATTTTTACATTTAGTCCTAAATCCAAATCTCTTCAACATTTTTTTCTTCAATGACATGTCTCATTCTCTTTCTTTGTCTCCTTCATGCTAAAATTCTCTCAAATTAATTATTTTTTAATTCATTTTTTGAAATTGATTAATTTGAATTTCATTCTTTGAAATCAATTAATTTGAACTCATTCTCTAAACTAAATTAATTTGAATTCATTTTGTGAAATGAATTAATTTATATTTAATTATTTTTCTACAACCAATTACATTTTTTTAATGAATTAATTTAAATTTAGTTAATTCCCTACAACCAATTACATTTTAAAAAGTCAAGTATAATGTATCTATTGTAAATCAATGAAATTAATTAACTTGATCATTTGATTCACATATTAAATATTTATATGAAGAAGCCCAAACAAAGTCCTATTGTCACTACTATATGTACTATATGTTGACTTTTCAAAAGGAATTATTGTTTTCGTTTTGAACTGCACGGCTAGTGCAACTTTAATGATATTTTTTGTTTTTCTTAATTCATATTGTACAGTAATGGAGGGTGGTCTTAGATTTTTCATTTGGAAGAGGGGTGGAAAAAAAGTTGCTTGAAAATTCTCTAGAGATAGTATAGTACTCCTAAAGTATAAATAGAATAGCAAGCAATTTACATATAGACAAATATAAATAAAATAATAATATAGAAACGAATTGCATGAAAGAAAACTAATAGAGTGCATTATTATGCATGGAATTTTCTTATTGCATCATATAATATTAATTTGAAAAAGCCACCTTACTTTAAATTTAAAAATTCAAAACAAATCACTAAGGTAATGTGCCAAAATTGATCTAATACTAGGTGCATTCTTCATTTTTACAATACATTATTTTTCAACTACCTAAAGTAATAAGCTGATTTCCAACTAAAAAAACTAGAATTGTATAGTGACACTAATTGTACGCCTTTTACTAATAAGTCTACCTAGTTGCCATGAACATATCAAAATTACAAGTTAATGAAATTTCAATCAACTAGTCAATGGAATTTGCACAATTGGTAATTGAATGATTTGAATCCAATTGACTCTATACTAAACACTTTCTTTCTTTTCTTCCACTAGAAATATAGAAAAGACCTATTCAACAAATGGTTTCAATTTCCTAACCTCAATCATCTCTTTCACCTCAGTAATTTTTTACTCAATTTTTCACACAATTTTTCAAGAGATATTAGAAAATGCACATAAGAGAGAAGAAAAGTGAGCTTCTAAACCTAATCTCCAACACTAAGAGTAGTTTGTTCAAAGATTCATCCATTGAAATTTCACCCTTATGCTAATTTAATGGAAATTTCATTAATTTATTAGAAATTGCACCTATTTACTGTAAAATGCACTACTTTAGTGTGAACCTCCCTAATGTATTGAAAATCTCACTATTTTATTGTTTTTTTCCTTATTTTAGAGAGCTTTTTACAATGTTAGTGTTCTAATAGGTGTTTTAACTCTACTAATTAGTTTTGTATATTTTGTATTTGCGTTTCTAATTTTTTATTCATTTTTTATGCAATTTTCTTTACGTATTATTTTATTTCTAATTTCTCTACAATGAACCATTTGCCTAATTTAATGAAATTCACACTATCTATTTACTTAATGTCTTTTTGATTAAAAATCTATAATTATTTTCAAGAAAAAATTCCTCATGATTCTTGCATAATTGCAATTTCTAAAGTTCACATCATTGTTTTAGAATTCCCTTTCTTACCTATTTAAAATTCATTAATTTATGATTATAGTTCAATTCATCCAAGTGAACTAATAATTCCAAGCTTGCATTTTCACCTAAATTGTCTAAAATTCCCTAATTCTAATTTAGGAGCCAATGTGGTGGCTCATATACTCCTAAAGTGTACATAGATTAGCAAGCAATTTGCATATACACACTCATGAATGAAATAAAAACACAATATAGTGTACATTATAATGAAAGGCTTGGTGCATTATACAAGACTGATTTTTTTATATTACTTCATGTAATATTAATTTTAAAACTCAACCTATTTTAGTTTGAATGGAGTGAGACCTATTACCTAGGTATATGATCAAAAATGAAATATGGAGTATTATAGTGTTAGTGACTTTAGAAAGACATTAATTCTACACTTTTTTTTAATTAGTATTACTAAGTGTATCCACCAAGGTTCGTTAACCTCTAAAGGACCAAAGTACGTTTTTTTGGCAACATAATATATACATTTTATATATTTTGCTAAGTAGAAGAACTAAAAGAATAAAAAAATCTCATGGAAATAGGTAGTGTAATGTTTTTATTTGTAAAAATAGGAAAAATAATTTTCAAGTAAACTCAAAATTAGAAATTTGTAAATACTTGATGTTGAAGAGATTTAACCAAAAGAACCATCTTAAAACCATTTTCAATTTTCTAAATTGTGCACAAGGGAGAACTATTTGCTTAAATGTAGATGACATAAAATAGTATTTTTTTAAATTCTTTTTGGTCGGCACATGCCTCCTCAATGTGGAAATATCCCACACCAATTAATGCTCTAGATCATTAGTTCTGGATAGTCTCCAACACTATAACTTTCTAAACTACACCCAAATAGGCAACTCCCATATTATATGGCCCTGATTATAATCACTTATAATGCATTTTAGTCCAATCGTAAGGGATAAAATATATTTTTATGCAAGAAACACTTATAGCCCTTTCAACAAGGAATCTAAAAATGTAATTATATACATGATATGAGTATTTTTGAGGACAATAATAGCATTAAAAACCTCATTATATGAGTTTTTTAATGGGTCAAATGACACTCAAATGGACCACAAAAGGGGTCAAACGCATTAAAATCTACAATGTATCTTCTTTTTAGCTATTGTTTTTTAAGGCTAATCTATTAAATTTAGTTATTTTAGTCCTTTCCTACTAGTAGTCCAAGTCATGTTAAGACCCAAAACAAATTTTATTTATAGAAAAATCTAAACTTCTCTAATGAAGTTCAAATTGAAGTTCAAATGTCAGCTTGTCAAATTTTTCAATGGTAGAAAAGGGGTCTAATTTCTAATGAATAATAATGTGCTTGAATTAAAAAAAATCATAAGTATATGTATATATATATATATATTCATATGATAGAGTAGAAAAGGACTCATTTGCTACAATTTTAATATTTTTTCATTTTCTATAATATTCAGAAGTAAAACCATGGAAACATCTTTTTCAATATAAAAACTAATCCAAATGATGATTGTGATAAAACAAAATTTTTTTATATAATTTACATCAAGGTCTCTATGAAATCCATTTTTGGAATTGAATGTTGAATTTTTTTAAAAGATTAAATCAAGAGTTTGTCAAAAATCAATAAATTGATTAAAAAATTATACTATTTTTAGTCCAAAATTTAATCACTAGAAATTCTTTTTCATAGTTTTATGTTTTAGAAGATTAAAATATTTGGATAAAAAAATCTATTTAAAGTGCTATATTGTAATAAAGATACTAAATTTAGCCTTAAAACTAGTGATTTATATCTTTTGAAAGATTTTTTTAATGAAATTTCTTCTTCATCCTTCTAAAAGAATGCATTTATATACTATTCATCCATAAATTTAAAAAAATAATAACAACATCAAAGTAATTGAGAGCTTCAAAAGTTTAAAAAAGGACTCAAGCCCTGTCTTACAAAAGTAATTCCAATGGTACCTTTGAGTGTGATTTGACCTTAATACATATATCGTAGACTGAGCTACCCAACTTTGGGGGCATTTTAATAAAAAATGAATTTTAATTAGCTTAAGGAAACTTTGTATAAATTTTTAAATCTATCATAACAATATAGGTGTTTCAATTCTTTATATATATTGGGAGTTTTTTTGTAATATATATAGTACCCAACATTTTTTACATTTAATTTATCTTTAATTTGGTCTTCATCAAAATTTTTGGACTTTTTAAATTGATATATGTGGGAGTCCGAAAACTCAAATTGGATAAATTAGTCTGGAATTTGGTTAGATAGACTTGTAAATTTTATTTTTTTGTGGTAATTTCTAGAGATTTTCACTACACTATGACTATGATAGAAATATTTAGTTTTCAGATTGCTAAAACCATTAGTAATGTTAAGAAAATAAATCCAATACGGATCCAAAATCCAGAAAAGTACCAGATTCTTAAAACCTATGTTCTAGACTTTCAGTCTAGGAAACTAGGAGACTGTTAGGGGAATAGTCTTCTATATGTTCTCCATCGAGAATTGTCAGTCGCGTACCGAGTACTTAAACCCAATGCCACTTCTCTTTTTCTCCCTCTCTGCTTGCTGAACTTCGTGAATGTATAGCTGAGAGAAAGAGTAGTGAATTAGTGATTGAGATAGGAAGAGAACAAATAGATCAATACCAGAATAGGTTATCAGTTGTTGGTGATTCATGGCAACAACTGTTGACCCAGTTGCACGAAAGTTTGGAGTTGTAGCCCGGATGGTTTGTCTGGTTATCCTTTCCAATTCGACTCATCAAGCGCAGTTAGAGGAGGACCTCATGTGTATCGGGTGTGTCAGATTGTTATATAGGCCATGGAACATGAAGAACGAGGAGATTCAAGAACTGATTTACGGAGTTCCAAATCAATACGATGTCGGGTAAAGAGGAGCGCGCTTTAGGAACACACGGGGTGTTTGGCTGCAACTGTTTGTTGTATACTCAGTGTCTTCTTCAATCTTCAATCTTCAAACAGTGCCCGTTGGCCTATCCTGTGTTGGCTCTAAATAGGTATAAGGGTCAAGGAAGGGATAAGAAACCACGGGATACGGGATGGGTAAAACGGGACAGTAGACACGAGCTACCGTTCGAATGATGGGATCCTAAACTTCAAATTTACGGTCTGCTGGCCAAAACTCCAGACCGTGAGAACAAGCAAGTCTCGACCATGTAGGCCATTAACCCCACTTCGTCACCACGACAATAAATGGGGTTGAGTCTTGGTTTTACCCAGACCGTCCGCAATTAGGGTTACAAAACAAAAGGAAATAAAAGACAACGAGCCTCCAAATCAGGCTAGGAATAACAAAGCCACATCCCACACATACATATAAAAAAAAACCCAAAACATTCCTCTTCAAGTCTTCAATCTTCAAGTCTTCGTGTTTTGATAAAAACAATGAGAAATCTTCAAAGCCGTACCCTAAAGTAGCTGCGGCCTTTTATCTAGTGCCACAGATGGCTCACAACTCCAAATGCTAAGTGCAATAGCATTTTAGAAAGCTAACCCAGTAACCTAACACCTCTCCAAATTTCACTTTATTTTAAACTACTGTCCAAAAGTTATAAGCAAACAAAGTGGCGGCTCTTCTCCTCCTTGCCAACCAACCATTGCCTCTTCAAACTTCTTATAACTTTTGATTTACAAACCCTGACTACAAGTGTGATAGCAATTTGAAAAGCTAACACATCCGGCTACAACATGTGAAAATTTCACTAAGAACTAAAACTCTGTCCATAAGTTACAGCCCAACAAAGTCTCGGTCTCCTATTTTGAGAATCCACTCAACCTCTAAACTTCTACACTCTATAATTTCTTCAATAAAACTCCAAATAGCTCGTGTGATAGCTATTTAGAGAGATAAATAAACAAAATAACACTCATAAAATTTTCAAAAGAAATCCTTATACTGACCGAAGCTTATGGCCCTCCAAAGTTTCAGCCTTGCTCTTCACAAGTGGCAGTCAACCTCCAAGTCATCACACCTCCATAACTTCTTCCTCCAAACTCCAAAGCTTAAGTTTAATGACTTTTTGGAAAGATAAGATTAAGATGAACACGCTTCCAAAGTCCCTTTGTAAATTGATGGATTGAACGTCAGCTATGGCTTGACAAAGTCTTAGCCTTTCTTCATGAAAGGCACTAAAACTCCTCAAATTCAAACGCTCATAACTTTTTCATCCTAACTCCAAATCAAACTTGCAAACTCATTTTGGAAATTCAATTTCACAAGAAACAATCTCACCAAATTTCATTACCAAAGGTCTCATAAAATGGGAGATATCACTCCTCGAAGTTTCGGATTTTCTTTCACACTCAAGTTTCTCTATTCACTCCTACACACACACCAAAAAGAATCCCTCCACACTCTCCTACACCCCCATTTCAAGCAAGGAGGTGGGGCACATCAGCCCATACTCCTCTCCTTTCAAGCCCCACCAAAGATGCCCCTTTCTTTTCCCTTATTTTTTTATTTTTCAAATCCACCTAATCCCTTAATAATTTTATTTAAATGGAAAGGCAAAAACACATGAGCCTTCCAATCAACTAGATAAGTAAAATTAAATGAACAAACCTAATAAAAAAAATTACTAAAGAGTAGCCACGTGCCCTTATGGGTATAAAAGCGTTGAAATTCATCCTCCAGTCGCCAAGTCACGGACTTGGTTGGCTGGAGAAGCGGTGGTCTTCGGTCGCCTGCTGGTCCGGGTTCAAATCCAATTGGACCCGTCGAGCGGCTTGGGTGGCCTACGGCTTGGCAAGCTAGTGAGGCAGGAAATTGGACCAGCCAACCCGCCATCTACCCCCCCTGAGCTGTGCCTGTGACAAGATGGTGCAACATCCGAATGCTAACGGGCGCTCTGTTGCATCAAACCGTGGTTCTCACCACGACCAACTCCTTTTATCTCAACTCTTTGTTTATTGAAACTCAAACACACAAAGCTCAATAGATGTATTTACATGATGGAAGAATTTCCATCAGGACAACGAGTTGATAGTGAGAAGTTGACCCATAGCTTGGACGGAAGACATCTGGGCAGATGTCTATTTGTTTAAAAAGAATGGACTCGGACTAGCTAGAAGAACGGATAAGTACATAGCCATAAAGTTCCGGAGTTAGACCCATTCAAAGGAGGGTTTTGCCATTAGTGACTATAGAAACGAAAGGCATAGACGATTATTGAATTTTCTAATTCTAATCTTATATCCAGAAAAGCCTATCCCGGTTATAGTCACAGTAGCTAATACCATTTTGGGGGCTTTTGAGGACTAGATTGTCTATTGGAGGAGAGTGATTCAAGGAACAGTGGGCAAACTGATAGAGTACATGGACTAGGCGAAGTACAGTCTTATCACCTCGTATCTGTTCCACCTTTATTACTATAGGAAGGTCTTGAGTGCAGAGGAGATGATTCAATACAACACCGAAGTCGAGATCTTGAAGTATGGCCTCACGGATGAGCTGGAGAAGGAGGAGAAGGAATCTAAAGAAGAAGAGCAACCGGAAGAAGAAGAAGAAGTAGTGAACCGGAGACAAAAGAAGTCCACAGATTCAGCTACACGGGGGAAGGCACTAACCCCAGAATGAGAAGAACCGATTCCAAATCCAGAACATCCCTAAGAGTTGGAATTCTTTGAAGTCGGAATCCAATGGATGTAGTAGGCTAAATAGATGTATGGCAACCTACAAGATTACATCTTTCTTATTGCAGGCAAACTCAAGGTGGAGTCAAACCAAATTTTGGAGGAGATCCGGAAACGTCCAAATTCAGAAGAGTTCCGACAGAAGGAGAAACATATCCGAAAGTTGGAAGAAGAAAATGATAGCCTCAAGTCCCAACTTGAGTAGACGAAGGGGGAGCTGAACGCGGTGAGACGGAAGGAGACGGAGGCTCTTCGACTCGTCCACAACCTCAAGGAACTTGTCATGGTTCTGGAGCATATAGTGATTCGAGCTAACCTCTATACCACCGGGTTGGAGAAGGAAGGACACATGACCGGATTCAAGATGGTAAAGATCCTAATCGACTTCGAAGCTCGGATGGGGATTGTTTTGAAGGACATGTATAAGTTGCTCGGATACCTGGATCCGAAACAAGCTATTGACTTAGAAGGGTTTCCGAAAGTCCCCAGGAACATATTTCAAGATATTTTAGTTCGACAGACTCCAATCCGGTAGGCTTCTAGTGGTTCGATTTAGCTACAATCGGAGGGATCGAAGTCTATCCTTACTCCAATTGCGGGACTATCAAGCAGTCAAGCACTAACTCCATGAGGACCAATGGTACCAGAGCCAGAGAAAGGAGCAAGTGAAAAGTCTGTTCCGACATAGCAAGGAGTTTCCGTCCCAATTTTTCCACCACTTGGGAAAATCATGGTTGGAAAGTTCATGGTATCTGGATTGGTGATTTGTGGCAATTTCAACGCACGGATTGGACTGATGACAAATCTTGCTCGATTTCATCCGCAAGACTTCTTCCATATGTAGCAGTCGACACCAAAGCAAAATCGTGTTGAGATTAAACCGAGTGAGTCGTCGCAAACCAAGGATCCGGAGATTTAGGAGATTGAGGAGTCGGAAGAAAAAGTGTTGAAGTCTGGATCCGAGGAAGAGACGGAATTGGAGGACTCACCTCCGAAGGTTTCACAGAAGCCTTAAACTTGGTCATCAACAAAGAGTATATTGGTGAAGGCATCGGTGAAGACTCTAGGTAATCAAAGCGGGAGCAACTCAAAGAAAGCATGGTGGGGTAAATAGAGCGCAAATAGTTAGGTAGGATTTTCATTTTAGAACGGGATTTCCAAGCGTGAACCTGGGTTCCAAATTGTTTTAGGAGTTCTAGATTTGTAGGGACAGTTGGGCTGTGAAGGATCTGGATATCCCGAGTTGTTCGCTGGTTGGTTACCCTGATTTTGAGGGTGTCTTTTTTGCTTTTTAGGCGTTGACTTTGGTTTTAATTTTGGTTTTAAAGGGCGGGCAAGTTTATTGCCCTCTCATTTGATCCTAGCTATTGTATTGGTTTGTTACTTGGAGTGTTGAGATGTGAAAAGGATGGGTGAGGAGGATTCGGATTTCAGATAACTGAATTGAAATAAGGGAGTGCTATTGTAATATTGTTAGATACGAGACAAAAGAGCTACGCATAGTGCCTTTGAACTACCGGAACAGTAATCCAGTTTTTTTTAGTGAAGAGTGGTGTGAATGTAGATCCGGAATTAGAAACAATTTTGTACGGAGATTAGCGACCGTCAGAGGAAACTTCCACTCATCGGAAGGCCTGCCAACCTTGGGATCCGTCTTACACCTAGAAAGATACCCCCTTGTCAATTCCGAGTGCCTGAGATCTATTGTTGTAATAAGGAGGATTGAGTGCAGTCCTGAGTGATTTGTATTCCAGATTGGCCATCCAAAATGTTATAAGGATACGGATCTACCTTCTGAGCTACAACACCTTGAGTGCTTGGATGTTTGTTTGTTTGTTTTAACCTATGTATTGAGTTAGAGAAAGAGTGGTGAGGTCCCTACCCCTCGAAAGATCAAGAGCGGACCCTCTGATGGTAAAACAGAGGAATTGAAAACTAGTATATTGAGAGACGTAACTGGAAACCGAGTAATATCGGATCTGGATTGGAATCCGAATAACAGTTGATTCCGAAAAAGAGTGGAAGAAAGTAGTTTATAGAAGAGAAAACGACCATCCGGATACTGAAGTTTGGGAACACATCTAGAATTCTCCGGGACGATAGTTTGTATTATCTTACCACGTTTTTGTGTGTAAATATACTTACGCCTAGACTACGCGTGCGACAATTGCCTTAGTCAAAATATATCCTTCATCTATTGAACCCTCTAGACAAGCCTTTTGTCTAACCCAACTTTTGTGGTCTTTCATATACCGTTCTAAAAAGTACATTCAATGATATGAGACAAGTCCACACAATTACACTTCTTCTACCAAATGCCATATCAAGTGGACTTGAATATCAAAGAAGCTAGGAGGAAGATTTCATTCCATATTGCACATTAATTTAGCTGCTACTATCTTCATCCCAGCTATCTCAGAGTTCTTGATATCTTTGCTACAAATCCAATGAAAAAGTTCACTTAGTCAATATACAATGCTCCATATTTTCTCATTTAAAGCATTTCTCATTACAACTGGAAGCAAATCATATAGCAAATTGTGATAATCGTATGTCTTCATCCTTATAATTTTGGTCTCCACAAATTTATATTCAAAAAATGATCCATAATTCCTTGGAGTCTTCATGGTTTGCAACACATCAATAACCTCTTTAAATTCATTTTTTGTAAAAATCCATAGTACTAGAGGTGGTTCGGTCCCAAAGACAACCCACATATCCTTTATGATGTCCATATTCTTCATTTCCATTCATTGTGACTCTGAATCAACCTTTGTATTTTTAGCATTTGTGAAAGTCTTAAAAAGAGATGAACACATATTTTTTTTAATATGCATGGGATCTAATAGATGTTTCGAATTTGCAAGTCCTACAAAAAAGCATGTATAATAATAAATAATTCAATCTCTACAAATACATCATTTTATTTTATTTAACATTCTAAAATCCATATTATACCAAATACAATGATGCAAGTCTATTATCAATTATTGTATGCTAATGATCTTATACATATTCATGACTGGATTGGAGACAATTGCTTACTATCCAATACTCCAAATCATACAGTTTTGAGCATCTGGTCATGCCACTTTTTTGAAGTTGCAACAAACCAGTTTCCACTTTTTCCCATTGTAATAACCAATCCCAACCATCCATCCTTGAAGGTGGCTAAGAGGTAGGCTCCCTTTTTCCATTGAAAGAACTATCAAATTCATTGAATCTCCATGGATGACCCTCTGGTAAATACTTACAAAATCCATGATATATGATTTTGCCTAATTCCTTTGCAAAGTAAAAATTCACATGCTTAGGGCCACAAAATGGACATCCTAAA
This sequence comes from Pseudoscleropodium purum, assembly GCA_963969395.1. Taxonomy (NCBI): domain Eukaryota; kingdom Viridiplantae; phylum Streptophyta; class Bryopsida; order Hypnales; family Brachytheciaceae; genus Pseudoscleropodium; species Pseudoscleropodium purum. Next base: position 8,061,423 of record OZ017803.1, read on the forward strand.
AAACCTTGCATTTGGAGTGAAGACACCACTCCGTATCTAGGATAATCATGCATAGTCCACAAAAGTATGGCCCTCATATCAAAAGATTTAACAATATTTACATCATAAGTTTGTTCACCACATAACCATAGTTTATTCAGTTCATCAACAACGGGTGCCAAATATACATTCATGCCTTTCACTTTCCTCTTTCCTATACAATAGCAATACAATTTTATGTGAATTGAAAAATTTAAGGTATTCATGACATCCTATAAGCATTATTAGTTTGAATTTCTTTAATCCCATTACAAACTATGACTATTCACCAATAATCATGCATATGTATGCCAATTTGGAAAAATGATCTAGAATACAATATGCATTTATAAAATTCTAAAATTCTCGTATATTATTTTCTATCTTAACAATAAATTTTCAAAAAATTAAAAAGAGTGGTTATTCACAAAAAAATAATTGTGGCAATAATTAAAAAAGAATCTTTGATGGCAAGCCAAGGTGGTAAATTGTAGCATGTAAGCACTATAGGCCATATGGAATATGCACTTGAATTGTTGCCAAAAGGATTGAATCCATCCATGGCCATGCCTAAAAACACAATACGTGGGTTTTGAAGAAATTTCTACTTTTTTAGACCAAATTTCCATGCTAGTGAATCCACGGGTCCTCTCATGACACCATCTTCACTTTTGTGATCATAGTTCCATGTCATAAGCTTCAAAATGTTTGGACATCGGAACATAGCTTGTAGTCAAGGGGTAATTGGAAAATAATGCATTTTCTATTAATTGTTTAGGCACATATAATGCGTAAATTAGCTTGAGCATTCATCCATGAAAATGAAATACTACAAATGTAAATCATCAAAATAAACAAATCATGGAAAACAATGTAAATACCTTTGTTGGAACAATTTTGGAAAGTATGTCTTCCTTGTACCAAGAGAGGTTACACTTAGGGCAAACTTGAAGTTCTTCATTTTCTCCATAGTACAAAATGCCATTACATGGACATGAATGTATTGTCTTGTAGTTTAGTCTAAGTTTTGTTATGACTTTCCTTGCTTCTACTCTTATTTTTGGCATTTGGGATTCTAACTTAGGATCAGTGATATAGTCTCCAATAATTTGGAATATCTTATCTATACATAAATTGCTTACTGTGTTTTGCCTAAACTTTTAGGAAAAGAAGAATAATAGACAAATGGTTAGACTTACAACCTGTGTACAATGGTGTGGACACTTCTTTGGCCAAATAGTTCATTTCACCTTCTTTGGGGTTTGGAATATGTAGATAAACAAGTTGGATGTTAAAGCCGCCAATTTTTGGTGTTATTTTTGGTAAAGTGAGGATTTTGTAAGGTTGATTGTTAGTCTATAGGCCAATTTGGGTGTTTTTGTGTGTTTGTTAATGTCCAAGTTGTCAATGTTTTGAGTATGTCTTGTCAATGGTTGGTTGTATGCGTGAATCCAAATTGGATGTGGTTGAGCTGTTTCTGTCTTAACAAGTTGGAAGTCAAGTAGTGAGAGTCAGTGTAAATTCCAATTGGATGAATAGTTTAGTTGGTAAGTTGTAAAATATTATGGTTGGTGGTCTGCTTACCAATGAGGATGCTGGTTTGATGAGTCCAAGTTGGTAGATTGAGGTGTATGAGTTGCCAAGTAAGAATGGTAGTTAATTCAGTTGAAGCAGCCGAGTTGGTTGGAGTTGTTGAGCTTCGTCTTCCCTGGCTCCTATTTGGGCTGTTTTTGTTTTTCATTTCTTTTACCCATTGTTGAGTGAATTCCAGTGCATGTCCCAGTTGATTGAGGCTGTGTATTTGTTTCCTTGTGTGTTCTTGTGTTTAAGTGTGTGATTCCCAATTGGGAATTGTGTCTATATTAGTTGATGTTGATCCAAGGTCGAATCAGTTTGGGTGTGTTTGCGTCCTAGTTGGGGATAAGTTGGTGCCAATGTATGGCAGTGCATGTGATGTGCAGATATGAAGTTGAAGAATTTTCCTAGTTGGGGGTTGATTGGGAAGGGAGTATGTAGTGTGGAATTTATGAAAGTGTGTGCTTTAAGGAAGTGAGATGTAGTGAATACAAGAGATTCCAAGTTGGTGCAAAGATCTGGATTAGATTTGAACTTGGAATAGTAGTGTGCAGAAAAGATGAGATCGTATTCGGGAGAATAGTGGTTGTAATGATTTATCAGACAGATTAGTGCAAAATGTAAAGATTAGATGAGAACTTAATTGCAATATTTTGTTGAGATGTTATGAGCCTAATCGGAGTCATTTGTCTGATTGCTAGCAAGAGAAAAATTAGAGATATATTTTGAATGACTATGAGTTAGTTTTTATGAGCATGAACAATTAAAATAACAATTTGTAATGGTGATTTTGTTCGCCAATTTGGCATGATGAATATAACGGAATTGCTTTCCAAGTTGTCTCTTTGTTATGAATGTCATTGTAGTAAATTGAGGCAGCCAAATTGTGAATTTACTAAGTGAATTATGATGTGTATCGATATGCATGTTTTTGAATAATTGGAAATGTATGGTCAAAACCAATTTGAAGCGTTGAATAAAGTTTGAATGTTGTCTTGTCAACTTTGCTGGTTCCCAAATTGGTTGACAAGATCAATTTGGCAAGAAGTGATTCAGTTTGCATTGTACCTGTGGTATTTGGTCCAAGTTGGTGAAGGCAGTTTGATCGGGAAGAGTACCAACTACCAATTTGGAGTTGCTGATCTTGTTGGCTGTACCTAATTGGAAGGCTAAAGGCTGATTTCGAAGTAAAAGAATTAAAGACATTAAAGAATAAAGAATTCGGATTGGATATATAAAAGAAGAACGAAAATAAAGGGAATCAAAGGAAAGAAGATTAAAGAGTAATAAATAGCTTGGGAGATTTACTTAACCCTTGTGGCCTTTAACAGTGGAGTGACAAATTTGGCAATTAGACTTACCATGAGGATAACAATATTGCATGTGGTTAAGGAATTTCTTTTACAAATCTTAGTTGCAATGACTTATTAGGCATAGAATTAGAATCAAATCCTATTTAATTAACCTCCTCCGAAACGAACTATACTAGTTGGGTAAATCCGAATTAGGTTCCAACATCCTTCTACAAAATATCATTGTCCATTGGCTACACTTCTATACCAAACCTATCCAATAATAAATTTGCCATAACAACATCAAGTTGTTCTTCAACATCTTCATGATCAATATGTTCATTATCAACAAGGTCTTTCATTCTTTCAGTATTTGTAGGATTTTGGACATTTGGAGCAAGGTTGTCATAACAAACGAGTTAGGGTCAATGGATTAGACATCCGGACGGTCCGAATGGCTTTCATTTTCTAAGCCATGGAATTTTTTTGAATGACACATTACAAAGTAATGTGTCATAGCACTAGAACCAAGGCATAGATGTTGAAGTTAGGCAAAAACGCTAGTATATAGGCGCAGACATCATGGTGTCATTGTCAAGGCACGGATGTCACCAACAGGGTACAGATGCAAATGGGCGCAAACATCATCACTAGGGTGCGGACATGGACAGTCAAGGCGTGGACACAGCCAGTCATGGCGTGGACACGAAGAGTGCTAATTCACCCAAGATGAGGAACTTTAAGGTGCACACCTGAATTATGAATGTCAATGCATGGACTTCAAGTCAAGGCGCGGACGTCAGGGCGTGGACACTAGGTCAGGGCACAAACATCAGGATGTGGACTTCAAGATAGGGCGCAAACTTTAGGGCAGGGTGCGAACTCCAGGGCAAAGACATTAGTCATTTAGCAAAGTAGGCGGGCATTTCAAATGCCAATATCTTTAAATATATGAAAGTCAAATGCCTACATTAAGAATTCTATCAACTAGAATTTGCAAGTGACTTCATGGAACAACATGTCTCCTTTCTTGTGGTGGAACTTCTCATTCTTTACTTCTTCAAACACTTTAGAACTAGTCTAAACAAAAATAAATAAACTTGGGAAGTTCATTACTTAAAACATATTGAATGATGGAAAGTTGGGCCACAAAATTCTTTGATGTTCATATTTTTTCTCCACTAGAGTAAATAGTTATTTCTTGTGTAGGATTTGTTTGTATAATTTTGCTTTCTTTGGATTCATGTTGAAGGGTGAATTTTGAGGGGATAGTTTCTACAAAGGCTTTTTTTTTTAATTGAAGTTACAAGTTATATATTTTTGGATTCATGTTCAAGGGTGAATTTGGAGAATAGTTGCTATGAGGAATTCTTTTTAATTGAAGTTACAAGTTATATTTTTTTGGATTCATGTTCAAAGGTGAATTTTGGGAAATAGTTGCTATAAGGGATTCTTTTTTAATTGAAGGCACAAGTTGTATTTTTTTGGATTCATGTTCAAAGGTGAATATTGGAGAAATAGTTGCTACAAGGGATTCTTTTTTAATTGAAGGTACAAGTTTTATTTTTTTGTAATTCATATTCAAGGGAAAATTTTGGAGGATAATTGCTACAAGGCATTGTTGTTTAATTCAACCTACAAGTTGTATTCTTTGGGATTCATGTTCAAGGGTGTATTTTTTTGGATAATTTTTAGAAGTTAATGTTTTTTAATTCAAGCTACAATTTATGTTCTTTTGGATGCTCATGTAAAGTATATTTTTATAGATTTATTCTAAATATTTATGGATTTATGTTATTTCTGGAGAGACAAGAATGCATTGTTATGAAAATCTTTTGGCTAAACTATAGTTGGCGACCTTGAATCAAGGTTGTCAAGGCATAGACATAGAGTGCAAATACAAAGTGTTCCAATTCACCCAAAATGAGGAATTTCAAGGTGCGCACCTAAATTAGGGATGTCAGGGTGCAGATTTCAAATTAGGGCGTAGATGTGAAGGCGTAGACTTCATATTAGGGCACAAACTTAAAATTAGGGAGTAGACATTAGGGCACGAACTTCAGGTCGGAGCACAGACTTCAAATTAGGGAACAGACGTTAGGGCACGGACTTCATGATGCAGACTTCAAGTCATGGTTGTCATAGTGGATGGGCATTCGGTTCGCCTGTCCATCCGATTCCCCCCGTCTGTTAGAGGTCCCGCCCGTCTGATACAGTCAACACATAGTTGACTTTTTGATAATGGAAAAATAGGCCACGTGGATGCCATGTGGATTAAAAAACATGTTGGGCGCGGACGAGATTGTCAGGGCGCGGACGAGGTGACGTGTCATTCCGCAAAATTGCACAAGTTACAAAATTAAAGCCGTCCGGACCGTCTGTCCGGTTTGCCCGTCCGTCTGATGACCCTAACTCGCCCGTTATGACAGCCCTGCTTCAAGTCACAGTAATGACAGTATGGACTTAAAATCAGGGCGTGAACTTCAAATTATGGGGCAAAAGTCATTATGGTGACCAGATAGGGTGGGGATGAAAGTGAAAGTAGACGAGAACAATTTCATACATGCCTTGAAAAAGTTGTCCACGCCCTTTTGGATTCTATCCACGCTTTGTACTATGTCCACACCCCTACTAATTTTGTTTGTGTCCTACATCCTACCTATGCCACTTGATGACAATGTGGTAGCCATGTCACCTTTTTTTTCCTTCTCGTAAAGTCAACTATGTGTTGACTACATCAAATGGGCGGGACCTCTACCGGATGGGCAAACTGGACGTCTGTTGACTATAACAACCACGATTTGGAGAAGGTGATGTAAATGGCCCTTCAAACAATCTAGCTTAGTATAAAGCCTGCATATAGAACATCAACAAAAATGAAGTGTATTACAAGCAAATACACCATAGCTCATAAATAAAAAAATTCTATCAATATTTTTAGGTATTTTGTGGTGAAAAAACCATGGACATATGACAAAAAGACATGGAGAGGCCAAAGACAAATAATAATTACTTCTCAAATAAATTCCCTAATAAGATTTTATGAGTAGTGTAACTCTAAAAACAAAGGCAAGTAAATTCCTATAGAAGTTCTTCTAGTTCATTCTCACTATACTTCCTCCAAAGTATTAAATTCTAGTAGGCCAACTAAAGTTTTCGTGAATTTTCAATAAGATGAGAACAATAAGTTTTTGAAGACATAAAAAAAAAATTGAAAGGACAATTATTGGCATAAAGGATTTAGCATTATACTAAGATTGTGAATTGACCTTAAAACTAAGTAGTATTGCCAAAACTTACAATATATATATTTTTGTTCCTTAAAATTTGCTAAGGTGGCATTGGACCTTAAACCAATGTGTACCAGATGAATCGTGAAGAATGAATTTGAATTGTTTACAAAATAGGAAAATTGCATTCTCCTCATTATGACTAGGCACAATGTTATATTTCTGAATATGATAGTCAGTTGATTTTGAAGTTTGCACTACTGGCCTATCTTCCTTTGCACATTTAATGCATGGGCAAATATTATAAGTCTTCACTTCATTATTTGGACTAGTAGAAATTCCTTCATCGTGCACTCTTTTTCTTCTTTTTCTTTGAGGACGAGATCTAATAGCTTCTTCATTGTCTACCTCTTTTACAACATTTGAACTCTAGAATTCAGAATAATCTATGGATTTTCATAGCATTCTTCATGCATTACATAGGGAACAAAAAGGTATTAGTAAACATTTGTGTACATTCAAAACATGTACATTTAATCACTAGACAATAAAGTAGTACCTCTTCAATTTTGGCCAAAATTAATTGTTATTTAAAATATCTTAATTTCAGAAAATTATGATAAAAATTGCCAAAGATGATTGCCAAAATCAAAAGAAATATGAGAATTTCTTAGGTTTCGAAATCCTGCCAAAATCATCAAGAATTAAATAACCAAGTTGTTTAAAAAAAATTTAATAAGAAGGTTCAATATAAAGTCCAAAGATCACCTACCATCAAGACTTTTATTGATGGAAACATCAAGTAATATCTTCATTGAAACCAACTAGTGATAGAAGATGGAGAGGTTGTTTTTATAATGAAATTTCTTGTCTCTTATGAACCCTCAAAGGATATGAGATAATTTGAAGATGAGAATTTGAGCTCTCATTGTCAAAAAGCAATAATTGTGTTCAAAATAGAATTTTAGACCTCATTTTGGCTTAGTAAAATAACATTTTTCAAAAAACTTTGAACTAAGAAAAGTTGAAAAATAAATCTAAATTTCATCTTCAAATTTTTTTGGTAATTATAAGCCTCTAAACAAAAGTTATGGACAAAATTCAAAGGGGTTATTTGAAAATGTCAAAAATGTCAAAGAAACTATTCCTTCCAATGTCCTTTTTCAATTATGTCCATAATTTTTTATTGGAGGCTCAAAATCTCAAAAGGATTATTGGAGATGAAGTATAACTTTGTTTTTTACATTAATTTAATTCAAAATGTTTAAAAAAAAGTTATTCTACTATGCCTAAATGAGGTTTGAAATTCTATTTTAAACACATTTCCTATTTTTGGCTTTACTATGAGCGGTTGAGCTCCTACTAATCCTAACTATTTACATATCCCACATGGGTTGTTTTACCTCTTACCATCCAATTTATATAAAGAGTTTGTTTTTTTCATTCCCCAAACATGCTACCCAGTTGCTTTTGGAGCTACATGCTGAATACTTTATTATTTCAGTATCTAGGATGATGAAAATTATAATAATTATTTTTTTTGCTGAAGTTAAAAAGTTAAATTGAAATTAATATTCGGCAGAGGTTGCCGAAATTGAAGAGGAACTACAATATACAAACTGCAAATCAAATTTATGGGCAATTAAATAGATTTCAAAGCCCTTGTCAAAGTCCTTAGTTAATGTTACTTTACTTAATGATTGCCAAAATTGACTACTTATATCAAAATCCAATCATTAGAAATTACAATGATGACCAAAATAAAAAAATACATGTATTGAAATGGATTTTATATGTAAAAATATGTTTGTATATGCAAATATAGTCCCAAAATAAAGGCTATAGGTTATGTCAGTTTCTAAGGACAATTGTAAATAATTGACTATGTTTTTCACAATCTAATTATTGAAATTTACCATGGTAGATTTCACATCATATATGTATATAACTATTACTATATAAATGCATTTGACCTTCAATATGTCCATTCATGGCTAGAAATACAACATTTGCACAAATTCACAATGAATTATTGAAAAATAAATTTTCATAGGTTGAAACATGAATTATGCATATGATAAGTATCTGGAATATTTTTAGAATTAAACTAGCTCACAATTGTTATATAAGCTCCCTTAAATGCTTAACCATATGACTATTGAATGACCAAAAAGACTCTCTATACCTTGAACTCTATCTTATACAATAGGGACTATTCATAAAAACAATCCAAATTTAAGATGGACTAGACTTCTTTTTAATTTTTAACTTTCTATATATTCTTGGATATAATTAAAACCATCCACTAGAGTGAAAGTCCTAATTTCACTTCATCAAGTCATATCTATTTCAATAGCTCCAATAGTTCTTCAAGTCACAATTACTAAATTACTTATTTTTGTCATAGTTCTTCATTTTAAATAGTTATTGTAGTAATTCTCCATTTTTAATCCCTTAACGCCTCAATCCTTTTTAGATTTTTTTCACATTTTGGCTTGTATATTTTTAGAAAAATATCATTTACTCCAATTTTATGAATTTGGTCATTAAGGAAGGTTGGATTTTCAAGATTCAAGTATTACATTGGATGAATGAAAAGTTTGTTGGACTATACAACTTTTGGAAGCACTCTCTTCATCATCTAGAATATGGATGTCGACACACTTGAAGGTTAATGTAATTTATTTAAGCATAACTAATGTGCCTCGTATTGTTGACACAATCAAGATCAAAATTAAACTTTTTAAAAACTTTTTTATTCATAAATTTTTCTTAATGTAATTTAAACCTAACTAATTGTATTGTTGTCACAATCAAAATAAAAGTAAAAGTTTTTCTAAATTTTTTTTATTCATAAATTTTTTTTAATGTAATTTAAGCATAATTAGCATGCCTTTATTATTGACACAATCAAAGTAAAAGTAAATTTTTTTTAAAAAAAATTATCCAAAGAAACTTTAAAATTCAATAAATATTTTACCATACATCAAAATGCCATAAAATCAATCCTTCTTTGCCCAGAGCTTTCCAACAGTATGCAACACATGCTTAAGACTCATGGTTTGGGAGATATCAACATGACAAACAACAAAAATAAAACAAATCAAAACAACTAGCTTATATTATAAGCATAATTATTAAAAAATAGCCTCTACCAATTAAATTTCATTTGCCAAATTTATTTTCTTATAGAAATTTAACAAAATCATTGAAAGAAGAAGCTCATAATACACTACATTACAATTTCTCTATTTGATTTGTGTTGGCTAGATTTCAAAAAAAGTACATTCATTACACTAAGATGTTTATCACTATTAATTATTAAATTTGGTTTAATTTATATTTCTTATTACCTTAAAGATTATTGTAATTGCAATGATATCCACAAGAAGTTCCTTAAAAAAATCATTGAAAATTCCCTTTTATGTTTTCAATCATAGAAATGGAATTTCATTAGAGATTAGACATATATTACTACATGTGAAAAATGTAAAATTTTTTAAATGTAATTTTTCATGTTTTTTTTTGGAAAATTTGATCAAATCAAAATATATAAGGTAGTTGTAGAGATTAATTTTGCATTTATCTAAATGTATGTTTGCACTTGGTGAAAAAATTAATATTAGTGAGGTTTTAGAAACAATTTTATGCATACTTCTAAACCAAATTCACATTCCAAACAACACTTCAATTTAATACAAAGGGCAAGAAGACCAAAATTGCCTTTAACCACAATTTGTTCTTTCATAACTTTTGCATACAGGATCCAAATGTTGTGTTCTTTGGTGCATTAGAATGTCCGTTCACTTTATAATACAAAAATATTAAATGTAATAATTTTATAATGATATTAAATAGTCTCAATAGGATTTAGTGGTGTTCTTTTTGGAAGGAATTGCTTATCTTTGAGTTCGGATGATATCTCTACACAAAATAGTGAAATTAGGTTGCCTTAACAATTAGGTTGCCTCATTTCAAGAAAATTACTTTACAAGTCACCAAAATCAATCCACATTTCTACAAATATTTTCGTTTGTACACTTGGAGGTTCATGAGTCTCAATTACAACAATACTTAATTTAAAAAGTAGTACTTTCTTGTAAAATAAGTGTAAATATTTGTATAGTGGAGAATGTTAAGAAATTAGTGTGGACGACCTCATTTCACTATTTATTTAGTGTAGTAATAATTCATTTGTCACTTTTAGGCTTGGCGCTTAAAGGAAAATAGTTGTGAGAGTACATGCTTGGCGCCAAAAGAAAAGTTGCAAGTGACGCACACCCTGGCGCCAAACTTCACACAGACTCCCGTTCCAAACCCTTGATGTTGAAATTGTTGTTCCATGTTCTACATTCACCTCCGATGTATCCTCTCTGTTGTGCTAATCAGACTTTCAGATTTTCATTTACGTTCACTTCTCCTCCGATTGATCACTAATTGCTCTTCGCCGCATCTGTCTTTGTCCTCTCTTGTTTTTTGTGACGATGGCCCTGTCGATCGATTGCGATGATGGAGGGGTTTTCGTGAAGCTCGGAGATGGAGGCGCACACCAAGACTCGGTGACGGATCCAAGTGAAGTTTGATACAGAAGCGTTCACGGGTCTCTCTTGATCTAGCGATTGCAGCTCAGTAATTAGGTGCGTACCCTACTTCTTACTTATGAAACTCCAGATTTGTGATTTGGGTTAGAGAATTTGTAGATATGGATTAGGGTTTTGTAAAGCTGCCAAGTTATTGACAAAGTAGCAACTTGTATCAATTCCCTATTTGTATTCAAACATTTGCTAACTGGGACAAAGGTTTTTAGTTTTTCTGTAAAGTACCAAGTAGAGAGGAGTTGTTTCAGAAGAGGGTGGACTAAGATTGCAGTTTTTTCTTTTAAATAATTGCATTGTGGTCCTTCACTTGATGCATTCAAAGTACTCTCAGGTTGGGCCTACAATAGCTTGCAATGGTTTGAATCCCAAGAATCACTATGCATGTTAGAATCCTAGTTTTGATCTCACAAGAGTTGTTTGATCTTGGAGGTCTCAATAGATAAACTCTCTCATTCAAGTTATATTACCCAAGAGGATGCCTTAGGTTTGCTTTGAGATTCTATTTTACTTGCAAAAAGTTAAGTTCTTCAAAGGTTGAGGTCAATTTTTTTTATCACCACATTTGGCATTGGAAAAAAAGTACACAATTCAAGGTATTGAAGGCTTAATTTGTGATTTTAAGTTATTGGATCTTTATTTTTCAAGTTATTGCTTGGTGGATATGATTGCACACAACCAGATTCTCTCATTTGATTCTAACACTAATTTCTTGTAGGAGTCATTTGATTTGAGGGGTACTATTTGTCAATGTAGGCATAGAATTTGTCAACAAGAGGGTTGAGAGTTAGGGGTACAACTGCAATTCATTAGAGGTATGGTGCCTTTGCATAACAATTCAAAAATGAAATTAGAAACTTGAGATCACAAGATCAAATTGCTTGTGTAAACTTTCAAACTTTTGATATCATCTTGCATTGTTGTTAGATCAAAGAACACATGGTATTCTTGTAAAGTTGCATTATTACATCAATTAGGGCTATTATTAAATCATTTAGGTTTAATTTTAAAGTTGTGCATGCTCCATATAATATCAAAAGAATTTAGTAGTGAAGTAAATGTTTGTTGTTTCAAACTTTCAGTTGATGTTATAAGTGAGTTGCTTTTGAAAACCAACATAGCACGATTATGCTCTCTACTATATAAAATAATTATTGACCATTGATGTCTTTTGTAGGTGGGACTTTATGGGGAAGGACAAGATTTCACAACACGGGTGTTGAAAGACCGTGCCTATAGAAATGCTTCGACCACAAAACCTTCAAAGCCAAAGATGCAAGTGTGTATTAGCAACAACAATTCCAAGTGGACACCCTTGTCCTGAAGATAGTCTTCATCCAAAAAAGAAGTCCCTCTTAGAGGTCATTTGTTTGTCACAGCACCTCAATGAAGCAAGTCATGGAGATGTTGGGGCCCAAGATCATCCCAACTTAACAAAAATTGTACATAGTGGTTCATTGTCTGTATTTCAAGATAATTTGGAAGGATTTGAGGTACATGTTACCTTAATCCCAAAGCCACCTCAAGCAAAAGAAGACTAATCCATAAAGGATATGCTATTGGACCCCTTGGTGAGGGCAAGAAGAATTTTAGAGTTATCTTATAGCCCTCCAATTATTATGATTGAAGTCTCTACTTTGACTTATGAAGGTTTGTCACCATCTTTGTCATTAACATCTGCATGAGGTACTTCTATCCAATCATTGGCACTTGTTCCAACCATGTTGGTAGAAGATGTTGAAGCAATCCCACAAAGCATTCAAGAACGTTTTGATGAAACTTCTCTTGAAAATGTTTTGACTTCAATAAGTTATAGTGAGGAACTTGAAGTTAGGCTGGTAGCCCTTGATCCAATAGTTGTACATGACTCTAGAGAGATTTGGCAACATTTGTTGTCTCTCTTGCCATCTCACAAGAGGAAAGCTTTTTTACTACACATCCAAATTTGGCATTTGCAAATGTGCCTTCAAGATTGGAAATACATGAAGATGAAGTGGAGGTGCCTAATGTTGAGATCAATGAGCCTTCATCCCCTCCACAACCAGTCTTCTTGTATTTTGAGGCGATTGATCTCCACCAAAGCAAAACGATAAGCATAGAAGAGCTCAAGAAGAAGCTACGAGAACTTGCTAGAGAGGAGAAAAAATACAAAAAATAAGCAAAGAAGCAAGTGGAGGAGTTAAAACAAAAAGCCAAGATTCAAGAAGTATTTGTGAGAAGTGCAATCCAAGAGCAAGGAGTAAATTCAACTTTGACTATACCACTTGCCCCTATGAAGTGGTTCTCAACTGGTGTGAATCCAAGCCTTGGGAGACAATCACAAAAGAAGAAGGATTTGTGTCCATCTATTGGTACATCTTCTAGTAAAGCTTCGTCTTTAATTTGTAGGAATGTAGTTGTTGAATACAATTTGGAAGTGGATTTCAGTAGTTGGGGTGAAGTCTATAACATTCCTTTGTTTGAAGTTAATTCCCTTGCAACACCTACTAGAAAATTTGGAAAGCACTTGCGTTGTTGTACCTTTGATCAAGCTCGGTTGGAGTTTCCTTGGCACCTAGATTGGAATAAACAACTTCTAGAGTTAAAAGCTCAATTTATTTTGTAATTGTGTAAAATGTATCTTGGTCCTTGGAAATCAAAAAGTCATCTACAAGCAATTGGGGCCAATCTTTGAGAACATTGGACTCAATTGAAGAGAAACTTTGAAAGATCAAAGAATCCTTGTCATATTTCAAAACCTACAAGGTGCTCTAAAAAATCTTGGAAGATCATCTACAAGTCAACTAAAGATATAAACAAGCAACAAAAGGCAAAGTTGTATAAAGAGGTTGTAGTTGAATGTGTAAAGATGCATCCATTGTTGTGGACCAAGAAGAATCAAAGGACCCCATGATCAATTTGTAAGTGTTGTTTCAACTCTCCATTTTTCATTTCATAGTATTTTGGAATCTAGTATAATAATCTTAAATATTTGTAAAAAATAATATAATTTTTGAGTTCATTTTTCAAATTAATAGAGATTGTATGGAAGTACTTGAACTTTTTATAATGTGGTGTAATGTCTTTTTTATTTTCATCAAAAGGATGCACCTTTTGTGTTCTAGTTAAGTCTTAATGAAAACATTTTAAATTAAATAATTTTAACAAATAAATGTGTATTATTTCAATATAGCATTGACTTTAAATATTAATTAACATATAATTATGTTTGTATTTCTTAATATTTCTTTCTTGATTGTATTAGAATTATATAACTTTATTTGAATTAAAATTAATTTATTTCATACGGAAGAAGAAACATAAGAATTTAGAATTCACTATTTTCTAATTGTGACCTTACATATGCCATGTTTTCATAATGTGGTTGTTGTTGTTTTAGGTAGACTATTTTAACCAACTACCAATAGATGAAGAACTTTGATATGGAAAAATAAACGGATAGCAAGCACTTATGGAGAAGAGGACAACATCTTAAAAATTATTGGATTCATGTGAAGACAAAGAAATAAATCCAAGAAACTATTCTTCCAATCTTGGTACCATTGGCTCTAGAACTTTTGATAGTAAAAGTAGCAAAAGTGATACTTCTTCTGAATCAAAAGAAATATACTATTTGCATATCAACCATCAATCATCTAGTATAGATGATTATGTGGTTCTTGTCATATTTAAAACTTAATTTGAGCTTCAATTTATTTTGGATAGCGATAGGAAAGGATTGCTTGATAGGATAGGCTTTTCTCTCCTCAAGTTGTATATAGCAATTGGGTTGTCTTTTGGTTTGGCATTTTAATTTAGCTTTTAATTGTAGTTTTATAGTTTGGATTGCTAGCCATTTTTATATAGCTTTTTTATTGTAGTTTGAAACTCAGTTTCAAATAGATTGGAATAACAAAAACCATTTCCTAATAGTCTCTAGTTTGCATGTGAATGGAATTTCAACAATATTCAATGTAATATAATTAATTGTAATAATATTTATTATATTGAACCAATCTAAAAGTCCAACTTATAAAGCCACATGTCTAGTTTAATTTAGCAATTTATATATATATATATATATATATATATATAATTGCAATAATTGAATGGTGATTGATTTATAAGTAATTGGAAACAAGAACATTGTAATTGCAGTTGGTAATAGAAAACTTATTATAGTATTGGAAAGTGAACCGGGAACTCGAGTTCTATAATTTCTATAAAATGCCCAAATGTTGCAAAAATGCATGTACCGTAGCATTGCTCCACTTTAGCAATGTTTCTAATGTGGCTTCAAACAATGTTTGGAAGGTTACTACACTTCACTACACTAGTATATCAAGCAACGCTACTAATGTTGCAAAGGTATCCCCTTTCTAGTAGTGAAGAAACAAACAACAAACAAACAATCTACTAGTTGCAATGGGAGCCCAAACCATCTAATCTCCAATTCAAATAGTAGGACCTTTAAACCCCCATGTAGACATCTTTGTAGATGTTTAAAATAAATTCTAATTTTTTGAGAAAATCTCTACATTATAACAAAGAAAATCTCCATATTAAGCATGAAGCCTCCTTTCAAATTTGAACAAATAATCAAAAAGTATATTAGAAGTGTTGAATGTAGCTATTCAAGCATCATTGCATCACTTTTTGTTACTTTTAGATTTCAAAATTTACTTCTTGATCATTCAATTTAAGGATTTTTATATAAAATTTATACCAATAAACAAACTTTTTGTTCTATACAATTTATTTTTAAGGAAGTAATCAAATATAAGTTTAAAATATGTAATTCTATTGTGATATAGTTAATTGAAGTTGGTGGCATGCTTTGAATATTCAACATCAATTTTAAAGCCATACGTAGTATCTTTCTATTAGAAAAGTTATATTTGACTATCTCAAATGATCTTTTAATCACAAGAATCTTAATTAAATAAATTTCCATATTTTTGAGATTCAATTAATAAGTCATAATATTTTTTAAAGTATTTTTATGTTTTGTAAAGTTTCAGTTACGGATTCTTACAATTCTTTTGGTATCTTGAATAAAAAAATAGACAATGTGAATTTACAGTTTCTTTAGAAAAGAACATGCATGTATATTAATCTACATTGTGGATTAAATATGTGATATATTGAGATTTTAGAAAGGTGATTGAATATATAAGATAAACAACTTTTTATTTTGCCAATGCATCATTTAAATGATCCAATGGCAATTAATAGAAAGATTTAGTCTTGTAGTTTATCTTCAATTTTATCTTCATTAGTGAATAAAAAAATAGTATTTCTAGAAAAATCTACCACCTCAATAGAAACACTATATAATGTTATAAATTATATTTTATTTAAACAATATATTAGAATGGCAAATCTTACAAACTTTGATCATATGTATAGAATATATAAAGACAAAATAGGCTAAAGATTTGATAAAAAGAGATGGAAATTGTGGGCTTTTAAAAAAATAAAATTCAACCTAAATAAATCCAAAGTCACAATATTTGTGGAGAATTCATGTTTACAAAATAGAATGAAAGAAAATGACTATAAGGATTTTGTTATTTTGATTCTAAACTAAAAAGCAATATTAAACTTCAATAGTCATGTACTTTGTGGAGAAGTCTCTTAAATTCCTTTATACAAAAAGATAATAGAAACTTAACCTTTTTGAATCTCATTTTGACCTAAATGAGAATCAAATTGTAGGATCATTTTGAAACCAATAAACCGTTGAATGTATGTTCACATACGACACATAGTAAAAAATGCAATAATTCTCCCAATGGTGTTTTTTTCGGGTTGATGTAAACTCATTGTATGAGCCCACTTGCAAGTGATGAATGTCAGTTGACCCATTGTTCTTTTGAAACTCTCTTCTTCATGAGGAAACTTTGGTGGCTTTGCATTATGGTAGAAATACCTATTTTGGATCATATTTGTCTCTAATAACTCTATAGATTGGTTGATCATTCTCATCATGAAACTTTGGCTATATGAATTTTGAGATATCTTCAATCAAAACTTAGTTGTTGGAAAAAAATGAGTTTTTTATATGTGTGGAATGATTTTGGATTTCCAATTTTCAAATGTTCTAGAAAATGAATTGTCATTTATGAACAAATGCAATTATGAATAGTAAAGAACATGCATATCAATCTTCATAAGGATTAAAGCTATGGAAGTTTGTTTTAAGAGCCTTGCAATCAAATGAAGTATAATGGAAATTTAGAAAACAAAAATTCTACTTGTCTGACCACATGTATTCATCCACAGATCCACTATATGCTCCAACCAATTAGATCCTTGCCCACTTCTATACCTGTGGAAATTATTTCTCAAGTGGGATGATTTTTGATGACTTGATTGTTTAGAATTTTCTTCCGAAACAATAAGCATTTCTTAGAATATTTAACTTTGAAAAATCACCTAAGCTATGAAAACAACTCCATATGCATATTGCACAAGTGTAGTAGTGCATTAGTCAATTGTAAACCAACTAGGAGAATCATTTAGATTTGTAAAAATTGACTACAAGATAGTAACTACTACTCAACAAGGAAGTGAAAAAAGAATTTCTAAATATTTAAGATGTTTATCTAAATATATTATAGGCAAAATGAATGCAAATCTAAAGGGATTGAAGGCATTCTAAGTTTAGAACTTTATACAGTAAATCAAATGATAGTAAAGACAAGAAATTTATATGTTGAAGATAGAAAAGATGGCATGCATATATGTATGGGACATGCAAATTTCTATGAATCAATGTGTCTTTTATGGATTAGTAATAATTTTAAAAATAAAAATGCATTTTGAAACCATTTTTAATTTTCTATAGTTATCCCCCAAAATTATTTTATGTTTAAAGTCCCGGATGGTCCGGACGGGCAACTAGACAACTTTAAAGATTTAGGATTTAGAGCTTTGAATTAGCCTACAATTTAAGGTAAATCTACCATGATTTTAAGGTAAGTTACTATAACTTAAGGTAAGCCAAGTGTTGTTAAGGTAGTCCTTTTTTTACCTTTATAGAAAGCCAACTACATGTTGACTACATTAGACGGGCAGCACTTCTATTGAGTGGGCAAGTAGTCTATCCATCTAGTGTAACAACTTTGTCCAAAATTGCTTCAAAATACTCATCCCAAAACCGAGGTCAAAATCTTCATCACATTTAAAGAGTTTTGGGGGGTCGAGAAGCCTATTTTGGGCTTGTTCTCCTGCAGCTGTTCCCCGCAGCGAAGAGAACAGCCTATTGTCAGAATTTTTTTTTCATTAATTTTTTTTTTTCATTTAAAAAAATTTAAAAAAATTAAAAATTAAAAAAATTAAAAAATTAAAAAAAAAATTAAAAAAATTAAAAATTAAAAATTAAAAAATATATATATATAGTCTCCAAATGAAAAAAAAGAATTTAAAAAAGAATTTAAATTTAAAAAAAATAAAAAAAATTGGTCAATGATGTGGCAAGGTCTCGGCCACATCAAATCGCTGTGCCAAATATGTTTCTTGCATTCGCAGACTGTGATAACTCATAGGCATCCAGAGGCCCTAAAAATCTTTTAATGAAATTTATTTGTGACAAATCCAACTATAAGATCCTTTAATTAATTTTTTCATATACATTTTTCCCAAATTTTAGAGTGAATATTCCTACCGATTGCAAGTTCAATCAGGGTTGACAGGATGGTCGGATGTCCGGGACGTCCAGATGCGGATGTTGTGTTCGCAGCGTCCGCTAACATTCGCGGTCCCAGCGGACGCAGCGTCCGCCGGGACCACCCCATCCGCCCCGATACGGCCGTCCGATCGACACGCGGACTGATGTGGTCCGCATGATTTGGGCGTTCGCCTCGGGCCGTCCGCCCCGCCCATTCACCTTCCGACGGCGGGAGGGACGTTGTGTCCGTTGGCGTCCATGAGGACGGACATCTGGATGTCCGGGTTACGGACACTATTTTGGGGCGGATGTATTGATTTGTCAACCTTGAGTTCAATGTGCCTAAATTTCAAAATGTAGGCTTTTCTAGCCTTTCTAGAAGATGAAGGTTTCTCTATCAACATTTTTAGAAAAAAAACATATGTCCTACAACTTGAATGTGCATTTACATTCTGAAAAATGGGTTCAAAATGTATGTAAGAAATTATAATAAAAAAACTTTCATATTTATTTTAAGAAACATTGTAAAGTGGAAGATGTTAATGAATGAAATAAAAAAACAAATTGACTAATGTCTTTTGGAATAATTTGATAATTGTTAATTCTAATGGTGAAAATGTTCTAGTAAAAAATTAATATCCTTTATTTCATTTTTTTGAAAGTTTTCAAAATTGAGAGCCAAAAACAACTTTATATATTTTTTTCAACTGTCATTGCTCGCAATATAAAAAGTCTCTTCATAACTTTCACCTCATTATTTGAAATTGAATGGTTCAAATGTTTTTGAGTAGGTATCAATATATGACATGTCTAAAAAACAATTCATGTTTTTTTAGAATATGTTTTTTGTTGCCTAGCTAGATATTAAAATTGCAAACTAAAACCCCTCTAACTTTTGCAATATTTACTGGAATAATGTGAAGTGTCAAAGCCTTACATAATTGGATTATAAGTTTGAAGCATCCGTCCACAAAATTCATGGAAAAATTCTAAATTCTAAAGTTAATAAATCCTACCCTAGTTTTCAAAAAGTCCAAAGAGGGCTCCTTATTCTATTAGGGTTTAATAAGGTAATACAATTCATTTTAATGAAATAGAAAGATTCAAATTGTTACTTGTCATTCTTTTATTGATCAATAATTTCTACATTTTTTAATTTGGCAATCAAGAATTACCAAAGTTCTTAAATCTACATGCTTCTAATAATTTCAAGCTTGTATTTCTATTGGATTTTGTAAATTCATTATTTGGATAGATGTGTCCAAATTCTTTTCAATACTTAGTGTTTCAACTTCATTTGCACCAAAATTTCTAGTTTACAAAATTATTATTTATTATTTATCATTAATATGACAATTTAAGAGAATATTAATTAGTGATGCATATGTTGCAAAATTTGCAACAATGTCTTATTAACAGAAAAAACGTCCAGCCAGTTGCATCAAAGATGGTTCTTTAGAATGTGATAAAATGAATTGTCCCACTTTGATAATTTTTTGCACAAGAATGTGCTTGAAATTTAAAATTTTAACCATACAGATGTAAAGACTACCTTATTTAATATGCATGGAAATAATTATAGAAAATATTGAGTTTTAGATTTTTAGATTATAACAATTTTAGATGATCAACTTTATAGGCAAAAATGCAACTTTTGGAGAAGAAAAATGATAAGAAGTTGATTAATGATTTTTTGCCCCTCTCCAAAATATATTTGAATCTAAAGCAAATTTCATATTTTTTAATTTTAGAAAATGAAAAATAACAATTTCTCTCAAATTTGTATACATTTTCAACAAGGTTGACGAATTTCAACGTCCGCCCCAAAATAGCGTCCGTTTTCTAGACGTCTGGACGCACGGACGCTAGCGGACACAGCGTCCCGACCACCGTCGGAAAGTGGACGGGTGGGGCGGATGCCCAGATCGTGCGGACCAAATCAGTCCGCGTGTCAATCGGACGGCCGTAATCGGGCGAACGAACAGGCGGACGGACGGGTGGACGAGTGGGTGGACGGGCGGACGAACGAGCGGACAGGCGGACGCTGCATCCGCCAGGACGCGAATGTCAGCGGACGTTGCGGACACAACGTCCGCGTCCGGACGTCCTGTCAACCCTGATTTTCAAGTAGAAGGAGTAGAAAGTCAAAACTAACCAAATTCGATCCTACAAAATCAAAAATATCTATACATGCATCAATTTTTGAAATTTAACAATGGATATTACTGAAATATTGTTTGGAACATCTTTAAAAATTTGGAATCATTTTTATTATTTTTGTATTCTTAATTACACGAGATTGAACCTATATTTTAAATTGCTAAAAATACAAATTTATTTTTTCTCTTTAGGTTTAATTTTTTATGCAAATTAATTTCTAGAAATATCTAAGAACTTTTTTTTCATTCCTACTATTTTTTTCATTGTAAAAAATGAAAGTTTGCTCCCTTTTTCTATTAGACTACATTTTCTAAATAAAATATTTAAATACTTTTGACATTGAAATTTTGAAAATCTGAAAATGAAGAAAGTATGTAAACTTGTTATTTTACAAGTCCCTAGCTTACAAAGTATTGAGATTTGTTTCACTAAACCAAAAATTTGCCTTTTAAAATTTGGAACGGACACATTTTATCCTCTTAGTCTTTGAGGTGTTAATATGATGTAAGTACTTTGATTTTGATTTGCATTCTAACGATAGGCAATTATTTCACATTTGGATTAATGTTCTTTCATCCATCATCAATTTTGAAGATGAACTTGTATAAGAAATAGCATTTTGTGGAGCATTTTTGTTAGAAACATAGTCAAAAACCTTTAGGAGTTAATGAAAGGCATCATGGTCAAAAACCAAGACTTTTACAATGCATGTTAAGGGTTGATTTCTATGCCAATGATATGAAAATATGCTAATGTTTTAACTTGAATCTTGCATCACACTATGAAAAGCACTACAAGAGTCTCATAGAAGAGAATGTCTAATTGGCCTAATTTTAGTGAAAATGGGGCTTACCAATGTTTTTGAATACACTAGGATACAAAAAGACTTCCTTGTATTGGTCTTGCATCACACTAAACCAAGAAGTTGAGTTGTAAAAACTCCAATTTTCTATTCAAGTGGAAAAATATAAAACTCCAAGTGAATCCCAATTTTAAGGTTGTTAGTTTTGTATTTTGTGAGTTTTTCAATTACATTGAGATCTTTGATTCCAAATGCAATATGAAAGTATCCAAATTTGATCAACTTGCTATAAATAAAAAATTTATTTGTGCATCTTTTCCAAAGACAAAATATACTTTTTTTTAATAATTCAATGTGTCTAAGAGGTGCAAGAAAATAGAAAAGGAAATAGAGAATACATATAGAAAGCTCAATGAAATTTGAGTAGGAATTTTTATCATATTGAAGTTGAGAGGGCCTAATTAGACCTTCATTATTTGAGAACAAAGGATTGGACACATGCATTTGAGTACTATAATTGATCAACTACTATAGTTTTGTTTTAACTTTCAAAGTGTTCAAAAATAGAATTTATTGGAGGAATCAATTACATATAGGTTTTAATATAGATATTGGCATGGTTGTCATAGTGGACAGACGTCTGGTTTGCCCGTCTGTTAGAGGTCCCGCCCGTCCGATACAGTCAACACATAGTTGACTTTCTGATAACAGAAAAATAGGCCATGTGGATGCCATGTGGATCAAGGAACATGCTGGGCTCGGACGAGATCGTCAGGGCGCGGACGAGATTCTTTTTTGGAATGAAAGTTACAAAATTAAAGCCATCCGGACCGTCCGTCCGTTCGGTCCGGTTTGCCGGTTCGTCCATCCCGTCCGATGACCCCAACTTGCCCGTTATGACAACCATGGATATTGGAGTTAATAAAAAGTGTGCAAAATACCTCTTCTATTTTAGAACTAAGAAATTTAATTGTCTTCTAAAGGATCAAACCTTCAAATTTTGAAGAATTGATAAATGCAAAATTTCAATTTTGTATGTATGCTTTGAATTTAAAATGGAAATTATCTCTTTGAGTCTAGAATGATTAGACTCGCTTTAATTTTAATACTTGTAGGTCTAAATAATTGTATTTTGGTGATCTATTTTGGTCCCAACTTGGGCAAATATAGATGTTCTGTAAAATGGCTTCTACAACTTTGGGGTAATTTTATGAAAAGCAAGCTTGCCATGCATTATGCTTATGGAAAATATCTATAATTAGATATTATTAATACATTTTGGTCAAATTTGAACAATTGTTCATGTATATTTATAAAGCTACTTTAACCCCTAAATGAAACTTTACTATGTCTAAATGCCCAAGGTTTTTTTTGAGATTCTTTGAATTTGCTCTAAATTGCACACAAAGCCAAAAATTTGATAAGTTTCATTAATTTAAAAAAAATTATAATCATACAAATTCAAATCAGACATATTAGAGATCACATAGAAAAAAAATACAATTGAATATCACTTGTAGACCGAAAGACTACTAACTTTGTTTGATTATGAAAGTATTAAAATTGTCCAAATAATTTGAAGTCTGTCAATCTTTGTTCCACATTACGAGTTAAAAAAATTGGTAATTCAAAAAATATTAGGTGAAAAGGAATAACATGAATAACTTCAATCAATTTATGGCCTCTCAAAATCTACTCTGCAATTTTTTTTAAATGAATTTCTCATATGATGTTTTTCTATGAGATCTAGTATATTTGAGGCTCATTTCTATTAGCTCTTGATACAATAGAAAATCAAGATTTGTAATAGACACCTTTGCTCAAATCTTCAATGGAAAAGAATCATAATCATTCATTTTCAAAATCAGATTTTTGATGCTAAAACTAATAAGACTTCAAGAAGATCTTTTCAAGAATATAAAAGACTAAAAAGAATAATTTGGTAAGGTTTTATTTAACTTAAGAGTATTATTGACACCAAAATTTGATGCCTTGGTAATTTAGGGATTTAAAGCATTTCATTTTGAAAATTAACCACAAATACAACGTATATTTTGACGTGTCACGAATGTGGATTTTCTTAAAATTGGCTATGGCTTTATATTAAATTGATTAGTACAAAATGGTCACAACTTTGATCATTAATCCCTAAAGGATCAAGTTGCATTTTTTTTGGCAATATAGAAATTTTAGGGAACTCTTTATGAATGCAATTTTTTTTCCTTTGAAATTTTCACATATTTATTGCAATGAATTATTTCTTTAAGGTCCTATATTTTTCATAACTTTTGACTACATGATTGTTAAGTTACTAAATGATGTATAGTTTTTTTTCCTTAATTTAGTAATTTAGGCAAATTTGGGAAGATCACTTTTTTCATATACATAAATTTGAAATTGATTTTCTAAATCTATATAAACAAGGAAAGGTTTGAATCATTCAATTTTAATTAATGACATGAAAGTTATGAGGAGTTTTAGTTTGTGGGAAATTATGGATTTTCTACTCTTAAATAAACTTTTAAATCCTTTATTTAACTCAATTTTCAATATTTTTTGAAAAAATAAAATTGTGGGATGAAGATTGTTTATTACAACATTACAACCATTGGATTAGCATTTTGCAATTTGATAACTAAATTCTAACAATCTATTATTTTAAATCATTCTTTATTTCTTTCTTCTTACTCAATAGATGTTTTTTGGGGGGTCGAAAGGGCCATTTGGGCCTATTTCTAATGTTGTTCCCTGAGTAGTCTGGGAATAGTCGTTGTTAGAATTTAAAAAAAAATTTAAAATGCAAGAAAAAGTTGATTTTTTTTTTAATTTAAAAAAAAGTGATGTGGTAGTCGTTGTGCCACATTACGCAGTTGCTTTGGGGCAGTGCACCGAGCTTAGGAATGCAAATTTAGGCAAGGCAACTTGCAACCTTCCTAAGGGGCTGAATCTCATCTAATGCTATTTTTCCTAAATGTTGTGAAATTTCAAATCATATGAAATTTTTCAAGCATGTTGCCAACTTTCTTTGAATAATGAATCCAAAGAAGCATCACCATTTTGGACATTTTTAAAAATAATTTTAACCTTGCAAAGTGTAGCTACCCTATTTTTTGAAGGGCCCAAATAAGGATTTCTATCAATTCAAATGCTAATATCTTGTAATTCACACAATGAAAATTTCTAAATTTTTTTCACATATTCTTAAATATGCATACTACAAGATCCTATAGCTACATGTGTCCAAAAATATTTTCTATACTAGGATTTGGTAATTATACTAGAAATGGCAGTTTTGTAGTAAGGTAGGAGCCTGTAATTGCGCCCCTCTCCTTGCAACCGCCCCACAGCTGGTTGTAAAATGGATGGGAGATGATCTTTAAATGGACCACTATTGCTATTGAATGAATCAAAAAAATTTATATATTTAATTCCAAGAGCCGATCATTTCCTCCATCGTTCAGAAATTGCTTTAAAAGTTGCAAGGGGACAAGTTTTGAAGACCTATGGTCACAAATAGGTACCTACTACAGAAATCTTTGAAAATTCATAACTAATTCAAAAATGCTTCAAAAAATATGAAACCACTTGTGTTATGTTGGGCATTCATTTTTCTTTCTCTGAAAAATGAGCTAAAAATATTTTTATTCATAAAAACTTATGAAAAAGGCAGGTAAGCCCTTAAAGGATCACTTTTTGAGCCTTCTACCTTATTTTTGGTGAAAACATAATCAAGGAACTCTAGGGATTAAAACATCATTATTTTTCTTTAATAGTAAATTTTAAAAATTACAAAATATTTATTTACTTCATATTTATTTATTTCTAAGAATGTTAAGCAATAGTAATTTCAATGCACAATATGCCTATTCAAAAGCAATCCACTTCATTTCAAATTTTAAGTTTTTTATGTGTTAAAGTGTTGTACTAGCAACCTCAAACTATTCTTTGGGTCATTAAGGATTTTCTCCCTTTATTAGAACCCTAAATGATAATCAACCATTCTATAGTTGTAGCCCAATTTGAAGCAACAATTATAGGAATCTAAAAAGAATTAATAAAAAAAAATTCTTTTTCAATATGCACTATATTGGATTTAAATTATTTAGTTTCTAATTACTATATTCAAAAGTTTCTTTTAAGGAAAATGATAAAAAAAAATGTATAATATTGTCTAAACAATATTAATTCCTTAACATTCTTACGTCCTAATTCTAGACAATGAAAAGAGAGGTTCTAAGGGCATTTTTTACTACAAACACTATACAAAAATGAGGGTATAAATGACTTGACCACAATGATTGGAATAGTCATTTCTTGTCTACAAATTGAAATATTATATCTCTATATATATATATTTGTAAAGACATAAGGAAAATATGAAAATATGAAGACATACAAATTACCAAAAAACATTTGAACATCATATTCATTATTTGGAGAGTTTTCTAGAAAAATGGAAGTTTTTAGAATTACTTTAAAGAATGTATTTGAAAGAATTTTCTATTAGTAGTTACCTAAAAGTGATGCAATAACAAAAAAACTACATATTTAAATGCAAAATACAAAAATTGTAAGCAATAAATACATAAATCTATATAGAAAATTTCCATCAAATATACACGTATTGGATGTATACAATGAATACTATTGGTAGTGTAGTACATAGTACTTGAAGACTACACTAGAGGTATCACCACCACTACAAGTGAATTTTGTGGAAAGAAGTGGCTACAACATCCAAAGAGTAAAGGCTTGGTGACAACAAGGTCTTGGAAGTTTTTTAGTCAACAACAAAGACAAAAACATGAAAAGGAACAAGAGTACAAACATTGTATAACCTAACTTTGCATCTTCTTTGAGAAGTACTCTCACAAACCACAATGTTCAAAGAACAATCTATGAGTGTACTTTTCAAGGTAAAGGGAATAGTTTGATTATACAATTTTGCACTCTTGTTCCTTTCTTGTTTCTATCTTCATTGTTGACTTAAGTGGTTTCAAGACCTTGTTGGCACCTTCATGATAATAAAGTCTTTGAATTGCCTAGGCTAACAATGGAGAGAAAATGAGGCGAAAATAAGTACAAAATTTATAGAATCCAACTCTGCCTCCTCTTTGAGAAGTATTCTCATACACCACAATGAACAAAGAACAATGTATAAGTGTACTTCTCAAAGAGGAGGTTAGAGTTGGATTCTACAAATTTTGTATTTATTTTTTCCTAGTTCTCTCTCTATTGTTGGTCCAAGCAGTCTACAAACCTTATTATCACTTTCACTATGTGGACACTATGGTTTCTTCATTCCAACGTCCTACTTGCAATGGTGTGGATGCCTATAGTACTTTCTCTACACAAGCAAAATAGACACCATGATCTCTTCATTCAAACATTCTACTTACAATTCCAAAAATTTGAATGTATTTGATAATCTATTCTATATCATTATTGACTAAGTATAAGGGAGAAACAAAAACTATCCCATGACTCTAAACCTACCTTCTATGAACGGGACCTACTTTTTTAGTTCTCCAATGCCTTGACTACATGTGGTCTATAACAATATCCACTACCATTGGCAATCTTTTGGCACCTACCAGAAACACCAACTATAATATATTTTGCCAAAGGCAATGCAACAATTTAACGTGAATGCCATCATTCACACTCTAAATGTAAAACCTAGCTATTAAGCTATGTTGTAAGATGTCATGTATTATTCACAAATATGAAATACTCCAAAACATTTGAGTTTCTATATCCTTCTTCTACTAGTTCCCCAAATCAAACTACTATGAGTGAGACCTACTCTTGAGCTTCTCCAATGCCTTTAGCAACTCCGGTCTTTAGCTGTACCAACTACTACACGCACATCTTTGGCACACACTACTACTTTAGTGACCTTTGCTCCCAAGCATCCCACAAACATTGAGTAGAATGACTATGAGTTTCTTCTCCATATGTCTGCACTTCCAACTTGCAACCAAAACCGGTGAAGCACATTGAGGGAGAAGATGTTGTTTGACATCTAGAGGGAGAGAGGCCTCTCTTGAGAACTACAATTGGTCAATACCAATTTTTGGACATCACTATCAACCATGATGCTGGACTTCAAAGTTCTTTTAGAATTCTGCTCAGACCAAGGACATCCATATATGCGACATTATAAGCCATATGAGACTAATGGCCTAGTGATTTACATAGAATTGTCATCTTGAATTCAAAGATGAAGAAGAATCTAACCATGTTACATTAAGCCGCATTGACTTGATTTGACAAAATCCATCTTTGATTCATTACACCGCACATTCCTAGAGATAATTCAAGTTGCATGAACTTGAATTGCATACATTTAAGGCTTGAAGAATCCACAACCCCATACCTTAGGGCTAGCAACCACATCCATTCCTTTGCTATGAATCTTTCTTGGTGTCATGCTATTCATCAAGCACACATCCCAATGAGAGACTGAATTAGGATGGCATTTCACTGGAGAAGGGGAATTTACAATTTTCAGGTGCTTTCCATTGATAGGAGGGCTATCCACCACACCATCATCGATAGGCAACATGGAGAAATTCATTGTTAAGCGTGCCGTTGCCATTGAGAATATGATGAGCCCCAACTTACTCTGCAATATAGCAAACTGTCTATAGTTAGAGAAAAATTTGACAGAGGCAATAGACTTGTTCCCTCTATAATTCCAAGCATAGAATCCACAAGCACTGATTGTAAGCAAGTAGAGGATTCTTATCAAAAGCATACTCCTTCACATAAATGTATACGAACAACCAATATGTTGCACACAAAAAATGCACTTTATGATGTTAATGAAATGCAAGTAAGTCGCACCAAGCAAGGCAAACAATACAAGGTAGACACTAAGGGCCTAGTTACCCAACCATTCAATTTCAATCCTCTCACTCATAGGCAAGTATATTAAGATGCCTGTAGTCATACATGTTTGAATCCTCAAATCGCATTAGCACTCTCCACTCATTAAAAAGATCACTGGACTTTTTGAAGGCCTTTGCAAGCTCATCGTACTTTGCTTTGTTAGACTCTTGAATCAGTTGACGGCACCTAAATTTATTATTCCTCCACTAGGTGTACAATGACTTTGGCCTGGACAAGTGCAAGCGTCGAATCCACAAGAAAAGCTCATTGTAGTCTTAGTTTTGTCTAATTCCCAAAATCCAAGACTATAGTATAGGAGTTCCAAATCTAAGGGGAATGGTCAATTAGTCTAATGTTTTGTAGCTAGAAGTCACTTGTAGGTTAGAATATTATGGGATTTACCTAGTAATTTGATTAAAAAATCACTTTACAATACTCTTATTCCCAAGGTACAATTTAGTGGCCAATTTGTTAAATAATGCTATGGATGTATGAAATGCTGTCCCAGTCCTGCCTAATATTCTAGGAATATTTTTCAACAATTTGTTAGATTTGACTACAATTTTTCATGCTCATGATCTAGTACTAGACCAATGCAAATATATAATATAAATATATTTATATAATAGTACACAGTTCCTTAATTATTGGTGATTTGCGTTACCAAGACAATTTGTCTAGTCACTAATTAACTAACCTCATTACTAGTTAGATGAGTATCAAAGTAGTCCTAGTCCTACAACAATTTGTCTCTATCTAATGCATTGGAAATGAGTGTATTATGCAATTCTCCAAGCTTAGTTTTAGTTGCACAATTGCAACAAGTGGTTAAAATACACTTTTCTCTCAACCAACAAGCATACCCATACCCCAAGGTCACATTCAAACCCAACTATTTGTTCAAGATTGTAATCCACTTCAACATTTCTTCCATCTCAATAATCAACAATTGATAATTTTTTTTTTTCCAATAGTATATGGCCCAAATCCCACAATCCAATGCAAAGGAATCCAATCAGTATCAAAGAATACTTCAACTCTTCAAATACACAAGAACACAATATAATTGAATCATCCACAAATCCATTCACTAAACCATGACAATTTATCTAAGACCAGTTATCTTTCCCGGCCCTCTAGAGCCATCAATTTGATAAGCACAAATTTCACTACAATTAGCCTTTCACAGCAATATAATTCACAATACCAACAAGTGCATTACAATGACAATTAGTCTAAACAATTTCTTTAATTTACTCCTAATTTCATATAGAATCTCAGCCATCAACAACCAAGGTCTGATCATAAACAATTTTATATGTTCCAATCCTATTGAATTAAATTGAAACTAACGTGCCAATTTGTCAATTGTCTAATTTCCTTTCCTTCTAAGAGCTGGACAACTTGTCCAATACAACAATCATTGCTTATAACTTGTTGACAATTTGTTCTGCCTATCCCAGGACTTACAACATCATTGATCAACATGCAATTTCCAATCACTAGACTCCAAACAACTTCAACATATAATTTATTTGTTATATCAACTATAAAAGATCCCAACTATACTTATCTATAACTGAATCTTAATCAAGACAATTTGTCATTAAGAAACTTACTTGATCTAGATAAGCTCCATTGATTGTCTCAAACTCATACTATTCATTATTTGCTTTGCTACAACCTCCTCTTCCTTGACAACTAGTCAAGTTCATCTTCAGATCTCTGCTCTAGCAAACCAATTGTGTTGAATTTCAAAATCTAAGAATGACTCACTAGAAGATTATTGAGAATGAAAATACAAAACTCAATTTAAACAATAGCACAAATGATCATACATTTAACACAACCTACCCGACAATTAGTCAATCAATTAGCAAATGCCATTCATTCAATCAAAGCATACAACTACCTGTTGGATCACAAATATGCACAGACAATTCATCATAGCGACTCACTGGCACATACATACACACAAGAATTGAATCTAAACTTCACTCAATAATTGGTTACAAATATCAAATGCATGAATCCGATCATTGGATCAATTTACAAATGCAAAATAATTTGTCACACACAAGAAATTCAATAATTTCACACCAGCTATCTAATCCCTGGATCACAACAATGCATAGACAATTCAACAAGAAAAAACAGATTCACAATTTGTCTACAAACACACAAACAATATAATCCAATCACTAGATCTACAATCTCATACAAACAAGTGGTCAAACACACTCACACCATATTCAACAATTCCACACAACATATCCAATCACTGAATCAAAACATTAACCAACAACACTACTATGCTCCAAGAATTTTTTTCAAAAGATAATTTGTATTACATATATTGAAGGAGTTCACAATTTACAAAATGACTCAATTACAAAATAAAACACAAGAGACCGACAACAATTGAGAGGTGAGAGAGAGAAAAAGCTAACAAATCATCTAACTATATGCTACTGGGAATCTATATAGCTTCCCAATATCAACCAATGCTAAGACAATTTGTCACCCTTCCCATCTAGCTAGTTTGTGGCCTTTGAAATCTTTAATCTAATTGTCTTTATCATCCATTCCTATTCATTTCTTAAAGTCTAATAGTATTCATCTGATTTTTTAACTGTAATAGACAATTAGTCAAAAATTCAAAAATTCAAGCACTCACACTCATTCATTAGAGTGAGGTCCATGATCCCATCTCCTTCATAAGACCAAGTGTCTAGTAAGACCACATTGCTAGAGAAGTTTATCAAGTGCTTTGCGGGACTATCATCGACTATTATTGTATTCTTAGTTGTGAAGATCGACTCTTTCAAATTGCGCAACTTCTCCAAGGGCTTTAAAAAAAGGTCCTTGTCTGTTCCCTTGATCTTGTAGGTAACTAGCTTACTGCAACTATTCCTATGCTTCGTAATGTTGCATTGTTTTTGTCCCAAGACATACAATGGAGGCTCTATGCTTTGGAATAGTGATGCACTATGAGTATATAACATTTGACCTCTTAATGGAACTCCAAACGGACACATTTGCAATGGAGGACAATTCTCAAAGGAACGTTAAACATTGGGGTCAAATAGTGACTTTCTTCAGGCCAATATACTCAACCTTAATTCCCAACAAGACCTCATAATTTTTTTTCCTTCTCTAGTCAAAGATCTTTTATCCTCATAGAGATCTTCTATCCTTTTCTATTCTATCATATGATTATATATACACATGATTTTTTTGAATTCAATCGCATTATTATTCATTAGAAATTAGAGTCATTTTTTACCATTGAAAAACCTGATAGGTTGACATTGGAACTTTAGTAAAGAATTTTTAATTTTTTGATGAATAAAAAAAAAGAGTCTTAATATGACTTAAAATACTAGTCAAAAAGGACTAAATTCCCTATATTTAATAGATTATTTTCAAAAAACCATAGCTCAAAAGAAATTACATTGCAGATTTGACTACATCTGACCTATTTTTTGGTACCTTTGAGGGTGATTTGATCCTTGAACTTGATTCTTTAAAAGAACACTTTAAGGGCAACTCCATCTAAATATTTTTAATAATGAAAAATACACTTAAAAAACCAAAGTGACCAAGGAATTATACCCAAACTCTAGGATGCAATCATTTCCAACCAAGTTTAGAATAGATTTCCAACCAAAGCTTAAAACATTTTCTTTCTCCTATTCAATGTTGGGATTACTAAGGTTATGACACATGTTACAAAGTAGTGAATATAAAAGTATTTCTTGAATAATTGGAATTAGAAGAGTCTACATATTTCGTACAGTGACTCCTAAAAGTAGTTGGTGACCATATAAATTGAGAACTTAGCATTATAAAGTGAAATTTGGACATATTGTCCAAAAGGGATTCTATCTTCATGTATCATTTCACTAAGAATGGATTATATTTAGATTTATTTTTATTTGAATGAAATTTCTATGTAAAGATGAACTTTTTGTGAAAAGTCAAAATGTCTCATTTCTTTTCATAGGAAAAATGTACATCTTGAAAAGAATTACATGTTACAAGTTTCATGAATTTTGGATTTTTATTGATTGAAATTTGACTTCAAATTTTTCACTTTTTAATTTTTCCTTCCATAATTTGCAAAAAAATAAATAATAAATTAAGAAGGTAATTTTTGAATTTCTTTTACAACCTTTTGATACAATTCTTCAAAATAAAAAAATTAAATTCAAAATTTGTAGTACAAAATTTTGTTAAAAAGATTCAAAGCCTTATAATCTAGTCAATCTAGGAACAAAAAAAAAACTCAATTTCCTTCACTTTAAATACTATTAGTGTATCCCATGCCATTACCATAGTCAAAATAAAGTAAAAGTTATTTTCATATTTTTTCATTCAAATTTTTTTTGGAAATCAATAACTTTCACACAATAGGTTCAAATGCCATGAAACAAAGTATTAGATGAGATTTGAGCTCCCAAGAGGGTTGTGAGTTCCCTTACACTCAATTAGATTCCCATTGCTCCGTAGCAGTTGCGTGACATGGCACAATGCCTGACACGTCACTTTTTCTTTTCTTTTCCAAAAAAATTAAAATGATCTTTTTCAACTTTTTTTTCATTTAAAATTTTCTTTTTTTAAATTTCAAAAAAAAAAGATCTGACACTAACTGTTCTCAAACTACTCAAGGAATAGTGCTGAAAATAGGCTCAGACAACCTTCCAAACCCTCCAAAAAAATCTAATGCTCATGCACCTTTCTTTCCTAAAAGCATTCTGATGGTACTAAGAAAGCAATTGGGGGACATATGGTTTAGAAAATGTCAATGTAATAAACAAAATAAAACAAATAACATAATTTAAAGTGTAGACTAGTGTACCTTGTGCTATTGCCGTAAAAATAAAATTCTTTGAATATATTAAGGCTTTGAAATTCAATAATTTTCACATTGAAGTGTAGGAGGTTGCATTTTTGGCACAAATAGAAAGCTTTCTACACAAAGGAGTGCAACAACTTTGTTTCATGGCATTTGAATATGTGATGTGAAAGTTACATTTTTTCAAAATAAAAGATAATTCAATTCAATTTTCTTATTAAGAAATCCATAACTTTCACATAATAGTCTAAACACTACAAAATTGGCACAAATAGAAAGACTTATCCTTGAAAGAGTGAAAGGATTTTGTTTTGTGGCATTGGAACCTGCAATGCAAAAGTTATGAATTTTCTAAAATAAAAGATAATTTAATTCAATTTTTTAATTTATAAAAACTTTGAAATTCAATAACTTCCAAAGTGTAAGTCCAAACTCTATAAAACAAAGAACCTAACAAAAACACTTCTAGATGCCTTATGGTTGGTTGAATCTTGTAGTATCAAACAAACAAAACAAACATCCTATCTTAAAGTATAGACAAGTGGGCACTAGGTCATTGCCATGGTCAAAATAAAAGTACTATTTCTTCATTTTTTTTAAACTTGCAAATCAATGTCTTTTCTAACATAAGTCAATGTACCCCTCTACTTTGGGAGCTTTCCAAGAGTACCAAGAACACAAGAGTCAAATTTATGGTTTATTAGATCCCACTATATGCCAAACAAAACAAAATAAATAAATAAAATAGCATGTCCTAAAATACACACTACTAGTATCTTAATATCTTAAGATATAGATGTGACAGTAGTTATTTTTAAATTTTAGTTTCTATTTCCAAATTTTCCAAGGAAAAATAAAATTAGAATACAATATAAATTGGCAAATGGCAAACATGAAATTGGTTGAGAAACAATCTTAGAAATGCCTTAACCGTAACCCTAATTTCAACGTCATTGGTTCCATACAACCCTTTTTTTAGCACCATGGGGCCAAATTGCACCATTTCAAAATAAATTTCTACTTTCCACCAAATAAAAGTATTTTGTTTCCACCAAAAAAATTCCGTTTCTATTTAAAATGGAGATGAAGTTGCCAAATTTGGATGAAAAAATGCATGAATAGGATTGAAAAGTGCTTTTTGGTCTAAAAGATTAATGAATACTGAAATACAATGCTTTGCCAAATTTTAAGTGATGGCCACCCCAACACCTTCGCAAAAAGTTTTAAAAAAAGGGTTGGTCTCATATCCTTGACTTCTTCCTTTTCGCAACCTTACATGCTGCTTGTGAAAGTGTAGCCCCTGTTTCCAAATTTGCCTCCCTTGCTTGCTTTTAAGGTAGAACTATCTAATACCACGATTACCCAATTCCGCCACCTACAAGTTCCTCCTATTTCCGTCATTGGCCCCATCTATTACCACAATCTTACTAATCTATCAATTATCATGATGGCAATGCACTAGCTTTGAAAAATCGCAAAAAATTCAATTCTTGTCAAATGTCTTCATTCTTTTTGCAATTGACTTCTCTCAAACAATTCAATCTCTAAAAAATATGAGAGCTCATAAATAGCTTCTCCAAAGTACCTAAATTGCAAGTTTGTATGGTAATGGGTAGTTCTACCTTATATCATGTAATTCTTCCTGTCACAACAATTCTTCTCTTGTAGCCATGGCAAAGGCTTGCAAATTGTTGTTCACAATGATACAAATGAGGTTTTCCTTCTCTTCCATGTAACCAAATAGGATTTGCCATCCTCAACTAGTGTATTGGCGACATTAGAAGAGATTTGAGGGCAGTAAGAGTCCGTTTCGAGTTTGTTCCCCACAATGAAGGGAACAACTGGCTATCAAAAAAAAATTCAAAAAAAAAATTAAATTAAATTAAAATTTTAAAATGCAAAAGAAAGTTGATTTAATTTAATTTTTTTTAGAGAAATGATGTGGCACGGTCTTGGCCATGTTAGACTGCATTGCTAGTTGCATTTTCAGTGCTTTTAGGATTGGGGAACCCATAGGCTTCTAATGCCCTCAAAATCTTCTAATGACAAGGTGCATCCGAAGTTGCCCTTTAGTGCACCCACATAGGGTTTGTCATCGTCAACTAGGGTACTAAAAACTAATGTGCTACGAACTAGGGTGCATCCGAAGACCAAAGCGTTTATAACTTACAATCATCCTCAAGCTCAATTCGAAGCTCATCAAGGCATGGTTCACCATTCATTGAGGAATTTTTAATCACAAAATTGTAGTATGGACTAACATTTTTGCAGAATCCACATTGTAACTACTCTCTTCATGGTAGAGTATTTGGAACACCAATCCAATCTACAACAAAAGACTTTTCAATCTAAACTTGACACCCGTTGTAGCGGCTATTTATTTTAGTTGTTAACATCAAATTTAGTGCTCTACAGAGAGAAGAGTTTTGCAATAAATAACATTGTCTCTTGACTTAAAAGTTCTACAAACTCCTTTTGCTTCATACCTCTGAATTAGTATGCTTTGGGGGTCTAGTAGGTTGTTAAGGTAATTAGTATCACCTACAAAATTTTGTTTTTGTAGAAATTAGCATAGTAGAGGAATTTTTTAGTGTCTATTGATTTGTTATTTTATAAATAGTGTGATTTGGAAAATTGAGTGCCACATGCACTAAGAACAATGTCATTATGAATTTGATCTTCAAAGACCATTTGAAATATTATAATTTGTACTTTTGAGGTTTCTACATGTTTTTATTTTTCAACTTTCATATTTGTTGTTCCATATCTCCCATGCATATTTGATTGGAGATTTGAATTTGTAGGATCACAATTCATCTAATGAGGTAAAATCTACTCCATTGAATTATCAATAGTATTCATTTCTTGAAGGTGAAAGAAAAACATGACATGTTATTGGGCATAAATTAGCTTTCAATATTAAACTTTTGTTTTCTCTTGTTGTATAATTCTGATAATGGACTTGATTGAAGACAACTCTATTAGTACATCGACCACAAGGACAAAGTATTACCCAAAAATATACATCCAAGCATATTCTTGCCAAATCAAGTGCTAAATGTTCATGGAACATTTGCACTACCTTATAGAGCAATTGCATTATCAAATGGAATAAGGGGAAGACGGAATTGCACTATCAAATGGAATATGGAGAAGACGGAATAGCTTGGGTGGGGCAAGATGAGGCCACGTTGAAAGCACTGTTATGAAAGTCATGCTCTGAAAGTCATAGTAGTTTAGTTCCTTACTGTTCCTCTACCTCAGTGTAATTTGAACGGAGGAGGAAAAGTTCGTGGTTGAACGTACAGAACATACAACACCACAACTGTCCGATCAGATCAGAAGCAAAGAGACAAACAATTAACAATAAGTTCTAACACACGAGTTTCACTCATACTGAAACAGCTCTTGATTGTACGCAAGTTATTGATGACTCAGAATGCTACCTTTCAAAGGCTTAGGTTCATGTATTGAAAGGTACATAAAAAAAAGTACATCGTCTTCAGTTCAGAAGGCAAAACTTTACTTCAATATCTACATATAACAGATTAACATTTACAACTAAAAGCATTCAGATTGCATCAATGCAATATGGACAAGATGAATACTAATACCCTGGAGTTGGCTTCTCTCAAAAGCAATCCACCCCAGAAAGTAACCTCCTAGTTTGGGCAATAAGAAAATTCTCATCCTCTCATTCTCATATCCGATGGCGGCTAATTCGTCGAGCTCTTCCCACTCAGAACATGCTACGTTAAGGGAAGAACTCGAGTATCCCAGATGCTCAACAGATATTTCTATGCCCAACAGACCCTGGCACTTCTTGAATGAAAACGTTGATACTCCGCCAACTATTACAGCCAAGCGTAGACCCTGCTAACCACAATGCAGCTTCAAAACACAGTCCCGAAGAGGGAGACAGGGCGGGTAACACCGCTCTAGAATGTAATAACGCAAGCAGAAAATGCATTCCAGCATCGAAAAAGAGAGAGAGAGAATGACAGAAAGAGAGAATGAGAGGAGGCGGGTCACACTGCTCTAGAATCTAATAACGC
Organism: Pseudoscleropodium purum; assembly: GCA_963969395.1. NCBI lineage: Eukaryota > Viridiplantae > Streptophyta > Bryopsida > Hypnales > Brachytheciaceae > Pseudoscleropodium > Pseudoscleropodium purum. Next base: position 8,098,553 of record OZ017803.1, read on the forward strand.
AAGCAGCAAATGCATACCAGCATCGAAAAAGAGAGAAAGAGAAAGAGAATGAGACAATGAGAGAGTGCTCACATGGCTGTTGCACCTACTGATCCGCTTGCAAATCTGCCCCCCGAATTTCCTCCACAGTACCCTGCGGACAATACTCCGGAACCCTGAACATATTTATCGCCGGCTGTCCCAGCTTCAGCGTCCCCGCATCGAAATAGTACGTAAAATTAGGGTTAGGAAACACGAACGCGCAAGGTAATCCCCCCTCTACGGTCTCCAACCACGCATGCATCGTCGGAGGAAAACGAAACCGATTACACTTCACCCCCTTCACCTCCTCCACACCAACAAACACACCATGCGACACCCAAGTCGGCGGGACACTCCCAACGTCAGGAAACGTGAGCTCACATTTCCTCTCCAAGGGATCCACTTCGAACGTCCCTTTCCCATTCTCCAGAATGTAGCACGGTCCGGGACTCCCACGGGAAACGCAGTGGGAGGCAGTTTCCCCGTGGATGATCGCTTGCTGCTGGTTCCCCCAGTCGTAGAGTAAAAGACCAATTGCAGAATCGTTGTCAGTTGTGAAGGAAATCGTGAACTCCGATGGCCATGGAGTCGCTTTCGGAGTCTCTGGCTTGTGCTGGTTAGGAATCACCACTTTCTTAGCTAGAAGCGGAGCGAGCTCTTCACGGCTTAAAACCCTGACGTCGTTAGCGTCCGCACTCCAGACCAAGAAACAGAGGACTACCGTGAGACTACGAAAAATCGCCATTCTGTTCAATTCCTCTCAAATCCTCTAAAAGCCACACACAATGTCTAAAATCGAATAGTGTTTGGAAACTTGGAATGCGAGCTCAAGAATTGCCGATTTTGAACACAAAACTCTCTCGTGAAACCCTAGAATGAGAGTGCTACAATGGGAGATGTTCTACGTGCATGTTGGTACTCCGTTTGTTGAGGTTTTGCAGACGACGGCGTCGATCCGATTATGAAGCAGTACACGGTGCAGGCAACCGATTTTATCTAAAAAATTATTTATGCTATTGATGCAGTTGTAATAGAAAAATTGGAGATGGGGAAGAAGAGAGAAATCGGACTGTGTGCTGGTAAGTTACATGCTAGGTAGCGAGAAGGACGGGAAGCGAGGACTGCGCCATAGCTCAAGATGCTTGAAGAGTTTACCTGCAAAAGTGGACTCAAGACGCTGCTTCAGAGCATGGACAACGCATGCTCTGTGTCCCCACCGGTTTTCCTGGCGCGAGAGCATCTCCACCCGCCCGTTAACCCCTGAACGCCCAATGCTTCTAAGAATTTGCTTCTAAATTGAACAAAACGCCAAGATTTCGATAAGATGTATCAATTTTTTTTTTAATTTTCCGTACAAATTCAAACTAGATATGTTACAGATCACATAGGAAAAGAAAACACAACAATATCACTTACAGATTGGAAGATTATAATGTTTAATCACAAAGGTGTTAAAATTGTGAAAGTGATTTGAAGTCTTTCAATCCTCTTTTCACATGTCAAATCTAAAAAATTGGTCACCAAAAATATATGAGGTTAAAGGACATACCATGCAAAACTACAATCAATTTACAGCTTCTCAAAATCTCTTCTACAAATTTTTTAAATGAATTTCTAATATAAATTTTTTTCTAAGATCTAGTATTTTTGAGGTTCATTTGCAAGAGCTCTCAAATTTACAAAAAGTCAAGATTGCAATGGACACCCTTGCACAAAATCTTGAATAGAAAAATCATAATCAATCATTTTCAAAATCAAATTGAGGATTTGTAGTCGAAGTATTGTCAATACCACAATTTAGTGCCTGAGGATTTTAGGGGTTAAAATTAGCCTAGAATGGGATGTATTTTGGGACCAATTCATAGGAAGAACCAACACCTATAATTATGAATTTTTATATTTTTTATGAAGTGCCATAAATTATGGCTATATGAAATGTTATAGTGGTCCTCCAAATTTCAACATTCATACACATATTGGATAGAAATGATCACATTAGTACATATTACATAGCCATAATTTTTTTTTCATCTACAATCTAGCAATTCCATTCAAGATATTTTTTTAATTTAAAGTCTTTTAGCAAAAAACTATTAATGATTTTTTTTAGGTGCAATTTAGTACTATTGCACTAAAAAAAAAACACATTGCGTACAATTACTTGTCTTATAAATGTATGTGATACTAATTTACCAAAGTCATACTATCTATAAAATAATTAAATTAGTGTAAATTGAAATATTATTGATTTCTAAAACAAAATAATATTGATTTCCACCAATGAAATTTTGTAGCAATACTAGTTTTCTCCCATTATTAATAATACTAATTAGTGAGAGTCTTGTTCTCCCAAATTTTTGGTATAAAATCAAAATTTAAAAAAAAATTGGCAACCTTTCTTTTCTTTTTTGGGTTTAGAATTAAAATATATAAAAATAGATGAAAGTATCAATGAAAAATTGATACACAAGTAAAAAATTGTGGATATTCTATATTTTTATTCTTTTACTCAAGAGGTCTAACCATCAAACTACCTAAGCAATGACTCATATCATATTTACAAGGAAGAAGAATTATTTTACCTCATTTTGTAATTATATTAGGTTTTTAGGTCTTTTATACATATTATCAAAATTATTCAGATTTATCAAATAAAATAAAACTAATGATCTTTAATGCAATCCAATTGTGTCCAAATTGCATTTAAGATTTATGCATGGCAAATAATATAAAAATTTAATGTAATGTTCAAACTGATTTGATCAATATTATTGGATTTTTTAAATTATATTTTAATACAAAATTAGACAATAGAATATTTTTTCTATAAGATCTAAATTTTTGGTGCTATAAAACCTCACTGGACTTTGAAATTGATTTCTTTTTCAATCTGTAATTGAGTGAATGCTCTCTAACCAAAATTTTACTCTACTAAATTGTGTGAATGCCTATTATTATTGGTTATGATTCTTTAAACCTCTATTTAAGATGTTTACATGTATCTTGAATTGGTTGTCTACTTGTTCTTTAAAGAGTACCAAATGTAAGAGGTACAAGCAACTTGGTCTATGTGATCAACTCACTATCTCCTAAGAATTATCAAGCAACCTATTTTTATCCCCCCCTAAAGTGAAAAAATAGCAATTGTTGAATGAAATTAAAAAAGAAACCTAAGACCACCCACCACTACCATGTGATATTAATTAAGAAAAAAAAATGTCATTGAAGTCGCGCTAGCCACGTGATTCAGAAAAAAAATCCAATAATTCCTTTTAGAAAGTCAACAATGGTGCGATTTGGTTGTGTAATATATGTATGTGGTAGTGACAATAGGACTTGAATTATGTTTTTTCATATAAACATGTAATATGTATATCAAGAATTCAAAGTAATTAATTTTGTTGATTTATGAATTATGCATTATGATTGACTTTGAAAAATGTAACTGGTTATAGAGAAACAACTGAAACTAAATTTATTGAAGGTTTTAATTAAATTTTTGTACAATTCATTTCATAGAATGGATTCAAATTAATTCATTTCGTAGAAAAAATTCAAATTAATTCATTTCAAAAGATGAATTCAATGTAATTCATTTGAGAGAACAAATTCAAATTAATTTGTTATATAAAATGAATTAAAATGAATTTGAGAGAATTTTATCAATATGAAAAAGACAAATTTTAGTAGCATGAGATTGAAGGAAAAAATGTTGAAGAGATTGGGGTTTAGGATTGAATGTAAAAGTTTTACATGAAATGAAAAAATGAGAAATTGAATTTTTCAATGTAATTTAGGGTTTGTTGCACAAAAAAAGCAATTGAGGAGGGAGGAAGTGAATTCAGAGATTGAGTATTTCAATGTAGGGAATTGGAAATGCTTTTTGTTCAATGGCTATATGCCACTTGTACAAAAATTATTCCCTAACTCCCCTACTATTAGGCTTGTATATAGTTTTACACCATCACCTCAAAAAATGATGCTTTGTTTGAGTTTTATTGGTCCATTGTATGCTTATTTTCCATAAGAAGGCAATCTATTATGAGAACTAATCTTTCTGTGTTTCCAAATCCATCACCATATAAAGGTCAAATTTCTACCACCAAGGTCTTCTTAGCCAAAACATGCCTCAAAATTTTCAATATTCAAATGGATTACAAGTAGCAAAGAGAAAGTAGCAAAAACTGAATGTATACTAATAACTTCTTAAATTTATAAATTTTTGAATTTTTGAATTTTAGTTCTAAATTTTGTTTTATTTTTGTTAATTTGTATTTTTTTAAATTCATGTGACAACCTTCAAGCTAGAACTAGATTATTTTTTCTATATAGGCAAATTCAAGGTCCAATTGTAATATTCATAACATAAAACCATGGTATTTTGAAGGGCTATAATTTAAAACATCATGAATGAAGCCACAAGTATTTGAGAGGCATTTTTGGATTTCCTTCATATATATTTTGCCTTGATAGTCACCTATCTCCAAAGTGCTATGCATTTTCAAAAACAAACAACAAAGATTGAATAGTTTTTTGAGGTATAAATTTAATTTGAAATACATAATATTACAAATTATTACAAATCTTAAAAAATATCTACATAAACTTATTATTATTTAGTTGTTTAACAAATTTGAAAATTCATCTACAAACATACTAAAAATTTATTTATAACTCTTTTAATACTCTAATTTCCATTTGAAAAGATGTTGAAAATTTCTCTCCAAAGCCTCTAAATCCAAAACCTTTGATTGCTAAAAGGGCAAAAGAACCCTAAATATAAAATTATTCAAAAATACATTTTTAAACACAAATCATAATAAATAAGAGTTTCTAATCTATTAGAAATGTACTTCAAATATTATGACCATGAATGACTTTTTGAAGTTCAAAGGTTTAGAAATCTAATGCATTCACCTATAAAAAGATACACAAATGGATGGTGGAGTGGAAGTGATTAGTATTGTAAGCTAATCCTATATTGAAGTAAAGGAATTGAAAAGACAAACAAAAATAGCACCAAAATCCATGACTTCATACCATGGGCCTCAAATGAACCCCAAGATTGCTTGAAAGTTGTCAATGTAATTAGATTTTATTTTGCATCTTTGTACTATGACGGTGCAATTTAATTTGTTTGTCCAAACCTAATCACAATATAGAATCATTGCAATCTAGAATTACAAATGTCACAAACTTTAAATAAGTATGTAAAGTGACATCTATACATTAAATTATTTTTAATGTAAATTTTTAGTTTGCAAGTGTATATTTTTAAGAAGAAAGTTTTGTACCTCAAAGTTCTCAACAAAATTTTACAAAGGAATTTTAAAAATTCATTAATAATACTATTCAATTAGTTATAAAAAAATAAATAATAATAATAATAATAATTCACTAAAAATGGATATTTGATTTACAAATGGCACTTGAGATTTCCAAAATTGAAAAGATGTATTATAAAATGCAACTTAGAAGTCTATATCTACTTATTTATAAACTTTTTTTGCTTGCTATTTTAGATGAGTTTGAAAGTAAGATTATTTTGAATTTTTTGAATAGAACATGTTGTTATTGACAATTGAACAAATTTGGAAGAAATTGATGACATTATTATAAGAAATACTTAACTAGGAACTCTATTAGTAACTCCATTACTAATTCTAAAACATTGGGTTTACGATAATCACCATGATCGTCAATCTTCATAAATGTGTTTAATATGATAATTAATCACATTTGGCATTTCTACTAGAACCAAAAGTCATTCATCAAACACTTTAAGTCCTCTATGGTATGATAGGATTAAAGGACATTAGTTAGTCAATGTTAATTCCTATTAGCTTATTCTTTTGTTCTTATATATGAAAAAAATTGTATTTCCTAAATCTTCTAAGGATTGCGGCCTTAATTGTATGACCTCTTAATATAATTGCAACCCTTTTTTAAAACCAAACCCTACACATTCTTGTCTAAAATGAACAACTTATATGATTTATAAGAGTCTAGGGTTATTCAAAGTACAACTATTTTCATCACTTTGAAAATTCACAATGTATTCGTACGGTGTCTAAAATATGTATATGAAGACAATCATGAATACTCTTTTGGATTTCAACAAGATTCAACAAAAAAACTTAAGAAATTTAACTTGGTAAAGATGTCAACGACTAAAAAATGTTTACTACATGGCTTTCAAGGAACTATAAATATAAATAATGTACCTATTCATTTAGAAATCTTATAATTTTTGTTTGACTACCTTAGTGATAAGAGTTCATCTTTCTATTCTAGGGTTAATAACATCATGAATTAAGATGCTTAGTAGGATGCAATTTGGTGTTGTTACCTGTAAGTGGAAAGCACCAATTGTAGCCTTATTACTTTCCTTAACCTTTAGCCTTGTTACTTTCCTTAACCTTTAGCTTTATTACTTTCCCTCCAACCTTTAGCTTTATTTGTTTTAGCTTCATGGCTTCCCTTCGTCTTCGCCTTCGTCCTCGTCACTCCCAAGACAACAATTGGGTTTCGACCTTGCTGCCATGCTCCGTTGTTGCCTGGGTGGAGCTCCTCTCTCTACGTCCGCCATTCCACTTCTCCAAGTTGAACTTTCTTTTAGGTTTCTCTCCCGTTTTGATTTTAAGTTATAGCGATGCAGTGGAGGCTTGCTTACTAGTTTTTTGAGTCTGGGGAAAATTGGATCAGGTGAAGACTCCTCGGTTTTCTTTTCGGTTTCGTTTTAGGGTTTGCTTGTTTTTTTGAGGGGAGGGGGCCGGAGAACAAGGATTTCCGTGTCTGCTGCGGATGAAGCTGCGCCATGCCATGGTGTGCGCCAGCAATCAGAACCGCAGCATGGAGGCGCATGCGTTGCTGCAGAAGCAAGGGCTGGACGTGAGCTCTTACGGCACGGGGACGAATGTCAAGTTGCCTGGTCCGTCGGCCAGAGAACCGAATGTATATCAGTTCGGGACGCCGTATCGGCAGATGCTGGAAGATCTCAAGAACAAAGACCCGGAATTGTATCCCCTTTTGCGCTTATGAATGTTGTTACGAATTTCTGTATAGCTGCCGATTTTGTGGTTTGGAACCTTGTTTTGAGGTCTGATTTTCTCTTTGAGAGAGGGTGTTCTTGATTTAACCTCTCAATTTATGCATTTAATTAAACTTTCCTGGTTCTGGAGCTGTTTTTGGTATTGTGAGGCTCGGTTTGTTCTCTTCATTCAGTTCTTGGGATTTAGGGTTTATAGGAATCCTGTTCGATCGGAGGATTCCCAGAAAGGAGCTAGGTTATGCCATGTTATCCGTCCTCCTACCGGCAACCAGAAAGGACTGGCAAAATAGGAACGAGATTTGCTTATTTTATGAATTTGGTAGCTGTAAATTGGAGGGTGTGCAACTAGCGCACAACTAGCGCCTAGGTCATGCTGGATAACGGCATCCTAATTGGTGGACCAGGAAGTGACACCTTGTGCTAGACAATCATTTATTGTCATATACTTGTGTTGGAAGTGAAGCTCACTGGAGAGCCTATTCCAAACTGCTCTGACACTTAGCCTACAATAAAATTTGATTTGTTTTCATTCTGTTTTAACCCTTAAATGACTAAGAGGCCCAGGATTGGTCTCATGTTTATTAGCATTTTTTTGTTGGTCTTATAAGACGTTCTTTTACTCAGTTTTATATCATTTTTTGACCAACATGTACAGTGTTCTTCTTTGATATGAAATTTTCCCTGTCTTAATTATATTTTCTTATTGTATCTCTCACAGTATGATCAATCCGTATGTCTTGGTTAACCGAAGAATCTAATTATAAAAGAATCAGTTGCCCAAATGATCTAATCTTAAAGTGGAATTTGCGTGTTCCGTATATGAATTTAATTATCAATGAATTGGTTTCTGAATATACAGTTGAATTAGTTCAGTAATCAGAAAGGTTCTGCCTTGACTTGCGATACACAGGTACAAGCGAAATGGTCTTCTGCAAATGTTGAAACGGAATTCCGGCGTGAAGGAATCACCCCAGAGGTGGCAAGACAATGCAGCAGATGGTGCTTTTGATGTGGTGTTCACCTTTGAGGAAAGAGTTTTTGACATGGTGATCGATGGTAACTACTCTCGTCCTGGTGTATACATCTGCTAAGTTTTCAAGCCTTGACATATTATGCATTTAGTTTGAAACTCTTCACTCAACCCTCTCAAATTGCACCATCTGTAATTTTACATTTCCTGTATATACCGAGAATCTTTCATGTTGTGATTGGACAACGTCCACATTTCAAGTTTTGCAGAACACATGCCTCAGTTCATTTAGAACTGGGATATCTGATTCATGACTTTTGTATCTAAGGGTTAGTAGTGATTGTCGTGACGAGCTTGCATTGATATCTGGGTGTAGTATACATTGATTGTCACGTTTTCCCTGTCCAATTGCAGATCTTGAAAATAGGGAAACAAGGTTACTGAAATTAGCGTTGGTAATAAATCTGGATGTAAAAGACAACCACGAAGAGGCTGCGATTGGTGGCAAGCTTGCACTTGACCTTTGTCAAAGGGTAAGGATTTGTCCTCCATTATACTTGTATAAGCTTTAGGAAGGTAAGGTTGGTGTTGAAATTGTGAAATGTTTTTAGAACGGTATTCGCTGCCTGATTGATGTCTTTCCCTCTTTCTTGAGCAAGAAAAGTGAGTAGGGATACTGCAGCAGACCCGGCGTTCACTAGGCATTATAGCCAATGAAGTCCATATGTAGTCCAGTGCATTTATAAGAAACGAAGATTGATTGCCCTCGGGTCCTTTCGTGGCAATTCTTGTAGTAATCTTTGTGGTAGTGACTGTCCTGGCCTTATGGCAAACTTCACTTGCTCTGCTCTGTGGGGTTTGTGAATTTTGAGGGTCTTTAAAGGAGACATTCTAAAGCCCAGGATCAGGGTCTTCAAAGTATCAGCTTTAGAGGGAAGAAATCGTATAGTATTTTGGATCTCCTACACGTCCTCAATTGTACAAACTAGGTCCTCCCTTATATACGAAGAGGTGAAACAATGTTCGACATTGACAGATGCTTGGTGATGTGCAGCTCGAAATGGCCGACGCTTGGGAGGACGAAATTGATGATATCATCTCTCGTTTTGAAAAGCAACATAGAAGAAGACTCATGTACACAATCCGCTTCTATTAAAGATACCCCGTGTCATGTCACAAAGGCTTGCAATCCTTGGTACATCTCGCATACAAGTACTGTGAAATCCAGGTTGTGTGTAGAAACATATCATAACCACCAATCCAGTTCTGGACCACCAATTTCAACCCTTGAGCAAATACATGGTGAAATTACTCCTGTAGTTTATGCACGTGGAGGAAAAGCACCGCAAGTAAGGTACAAAGAGATGGAAACCAATTTGTGAACGTGGCCCTCCTTGACCGAGATGCTAATATGTACGTCAATGATACGCAGGAACCTTTTAGGGTAATAGACGAAGACAGGGGCCTTCAAAGACATGGCCTCTTAAAGTAAATGATCACACATGTTGTGCTGGCTGCGCACTGAGCATCATCGGACGCGGTTTAGTTAATTATTGATTTTCAGCTGGAACTGGTTGTATGCAATTTATGTTACGTATTTGAAATGAGTGGATTTTTGAAAACTCTTACGGAATGGTTTTAAGTTCATTATTGATTTCAGCTGTGCCCAGTTTTTGGCAATTGTGTTATAATCTGAAATGAGTGGATTTTTGGAACTCTTACAAGTGATTGTGAAATTGAATTGGTGAGTGTTTATTTGAATAGTTTACAGATATTTAGGAATGAGTTATGGGTGAAATTCTTGTGAATAATTAAGTCACTAATTTTTATAATTTGACTTATATTAACCCATAAATGTTGCCATAGATGTTGAATGATAGAGAATCCTTGTGTATAAGAGGTCTTTTGTAGATGAATGAAAGAAAATCCTTATGTAAAAGAGGTCTTCTTTAGGAGTTTGACTTCCAATGAGTGCTTTTGCATTTTTTTAAGCCAATGATTCTTATGTTATTCAAATGGATGATTTCTATTGTCGTGAGTCCATTCTTTTAACTTTTGAATGCCGATGTGGATGTTTTGTGTCTAATGGATGACAAGGAATCAAGTTGTATAGGACCTAGTGATTTACACAGTAATAGAAAAGGATGGTTTCGAGGGTCCCTCCTTTTGGTGTTTAAGGATCAAGGGTGAAATTATCGTTCAACCATCCAATTAAGTAGACTCAAGTTTCAAACATTACAAAAAATTTCAACCCTCAGGAGGGCTACAAGTTTTAAAGCCCTCCCCCCCCCCCCCCCCCACACACACACACCCCACACACACACATGCAATTAGAGAGGAATTCAAATTGTTTTTTATTTTTTATTATTTTTTAATGAAAGCAACTAATGTGGTATTATTTGTGCCACATCAGCACCATATCAAATTTTATTTTATTTTTAAATTCTTTTTGTTCTTGCAATGGAGAGTGCCAAAAAACCAAACCTTAACAGCCTTCCTAAGGCTCAAATTTTTCCTAATGATCTATTACATAATATTCTTGAATAGACCAATTATGGTCTTTTTGCTTCCAACTTCAATTTACACTTTTATAGCCAAGAACATGGAATAGATGATTGGCCATAATTTAGTGAGGATACATTTCTAATTGAGTGTGGGAATGATATTTTTACTTAAAATAGTGTATATTTCTTGAATAATTTTTTTTTAATTAGCTAAACACTATAATACTTACAAATATGTTCCTCCTATAGTGCTATTATAGAAAAAAGGTGCACACCTTCACCCATTCAAGAATATCATAAATGTCATCAATCAATTAAATAATAAAATGCTATTGAAAGACCAAGAAAACTTGTTAATGGAGATTCTAAACAAGAAAGAAAGAAAATTGGTAGGAATGAAAAATGAGCTAGTTCATTTTCTTAAATTTAAAATCAAAACTCCTCATTTTCTTTAAAATGCCAATTCAAGTTTATTCATACTATGTTGAGAATCCACTTGCAAAGATATTCTAGAATCCTCTTTCCATTGCCAAAAAGACCCAACAAAAAGCATGACAAATTAATAACAATAACCATTCTCAAGAAGATGCTTATTCCAAGACAATTACTTGGAAATTACCTCATATTAGTTTTCCCTTGGTTTTCACTACATAGATACTTACTCCAAGACAATTACATGGGGTTACTTCATATCAATTTTCTTTGGTTTTCACTACACATTTTTTTGGTACTGCATAGATCATGATAATTATAAAATTTGTGATCTATAAGTGAATTTAGAATTGTCATTGTAGGAAAATATCTTCAACCACTTTAAAAATACTTTTCAACTACTATATAATTGAACACCATTGTTTCCTCTTCATGAATAATTGCCCCCCCAAAAGGTAAACAACGGGTAGTTACCCCTTATCGGTACGGTAGGGTGGAGGGAGTTGTCTACGTTGAAGTACATTGACGAAGTCTCCAACCGAAGACTGCCCCAACACACGAAGGAATGACCTTGTTGAGGTTTGTGGGTGGGATGATGAGAGGATACATCTTGTCGTTTTTGTAAATCACGCCTTGTTGCTGCTCATTGTCGTCCACGTCCTGAACTTGTTCGGGGTTCAGAAACTCATGCAAAGTGCTGCCGTTGAGGAGGACGTCTTTGGAGCTTCGAATGTAAATGCTGCGGTCGTAGTTGGTTCCAATTCCATTAAACCATGGCGTGATTTCGGTACGGCGGCTTGCAACAAAGGCATTGCTCTCGGAATATATTTTCCCACTAACACGCGCGCCCAAGGCGTAATATCCCCAATTTGAATACAAATTATTCAGAACATGGCATTTTCCCCACCTGATCAAATACAATTCATTGGAAAGCTTAGCAAACATTACATTGTCTAGGAGCAAAATTTAAAGAATAAAAAGAATATCCAATATTCAACTACTTTTGGACTTTTGAAAGTCCAAAATTAATAATGGTCATTATGAGAAGAAAATCATCATCAAGAGATAATGCAAAACAGTAGGAAATCTATGCAAAACATCAAGGAAACTCTCAATCCTACCATTGGGGGACCCCACAATCTTCAATTCATAATTCAATGAATAGTCCAGAAGTAGTTAAATGTGGCATGAATAAAAAAGAAGGTCAAATGATTAATACAGTTTGATCCCCCCAAAATAAACATTGAAATAAGATTTTCAACAAATAGAGATTATTTTTTTAAAATTTAGTTTTTAGTTATTATAAAGAAAAATATTTTTATTATTCATCAAGAGATCTTCCTTTGGTTATAGTGATCTTAAAGAGTCCTCCCTAAATATATTAGAGTTTTCTAACTCTATTATCCTTTCTGTAATTATTATAGGGGTGTTAGTTTGTAATTTTGTAAATTCGACTTAAAATTAACATAGTCATAGTGGATGTCTTCAAATTTACAAAAAATACAACACAATTATAAGGTCATAGAGTTCTAAGGTAATGGAGCCTCTAGTTGATGACATTGAATTTTTTCTTAAGACTAATCTATGATGTACCTATAATACACTATAGTACACAAACCATACATCTTGTGACTTTAGAAATTTACAAAAATTACAAAAATGCTTCCGAAAATATCCAATTCTTTGAAAATTCTATAATTCTTTTTTTCCTACAAGGGAAAATAATAAATTTGACCATAACTATGCAAATTGGTTTTAAATCTAGTGACAAATTTAGAATTCTAAATAATAGGCAAATGAGCAAGGATTTCTTCACCTTGTCATGCATGTGAAGGCTTCCATGTAATTATCGTAACTATAAGGAGACTTTTCAACATGGTTCATGAAGAAAGACATTTCCTTTCAAAATAAGCTATTGTCTAAATATTTTTTAAATTGTTTTATTTTGTTCTATTATATTCATGATCAATTTTAATTATATACTCATGTAGCCTTATGTCGTTGGCACAATTTTTGTCACAAAAATAACTCAAAAATTCATAACTTTCACATTGTATATTCAAACACCACGAACTAAAATGTGTGCAACCTTCCTTGTAGAGAGTTTCTAATCATACCAAGAGCGTGACCATAGGATACACAACTCAGAGATCTTACTAGAAGAAACAAAACAAACACCAATACCTTAAGTTAGGTTGTTTGTTTTGTTTTGTTTGTTTGTTACGTTTAGATATCTCGGATCGTATGTCCCCTAATCGCATTCTTGGTATCATTGGAGAGCTCTCAACATAGAAGGGTGCCTAAGTTTTCTTTTGTGGCATTTGGACCTAATTACAATGTAAATGTTTTTTCATTTCAAAATTTTTATCAATTTTAAATTTTAAAAATTACTTTTTACCTTTATTTTGATCATAGCAATGGCACAAGGCACACTAGTCCTAATTTAATGTATAGATACATATCGAATTTTGGGTACACGAGGGTGGTGATGAGCTTATGGACCTGCAATGGGGCATTCGTTGCATGGAGTCTTTGAACCAATTTCGATACACGGAAACACGCATGTCCATGTCTTGTTTGTCGAAGTCCGAAGCTCCCAACAACATGTTGAAATTGTAGTTGGACAAATGGGAATTCGATATTGTCACGTCCGTGGAGCCTTGGAGGACTGACGCCAACCCGAGCTTGGCGTCGGAAGAGGTGAGGTGGTCCAACCAGATTCGACTCGAGCCTGCATATATATGGATGGTGTCGCTCTCGCCAACCGTGCTAATCTGAAAGTTGTGAAGGATGACATTGGAAACCCCGCACAAAACCATGCTTTTTCCTGAAAAATTAGGTGATAGTTTTCTGTTACAATCAATCACAAAACCATACAATTCAACAGAGCTACAAAAGGATTACATATGTGAATGTCATGTTTATAATATTTTCTTGGTCCCAAAATGATCTTCCAGTTGGACAAAATGTATGGATTTAAGGTTGAAACTAATCAGGTTATTTCAACCTGTTTCTAAGGAAGTTTATTTCAAGGAAGTTGTTCACTGAATCTTCAAGAACAAAAAATGACCCTTTTTGAGCAACTGGAAGATCATTTTGGAACAAACACATTTTAGCAAATTGAAGCACATTGCAACCAATATACTATTACAAGTTCAATCACTACAATTCCATTTTACACATTCTTTGCTACAGTTTTTAAGATATCTTCAAACAAACTCTTAAAATATATTTTTTCCAAATATATATTTTTAGATTAGCACCCTACCACTTGCTTCCATGGTAACCAAATAAATAATGTTACTCCTGTCTCCATCCCACTAAAAAAACTCTAAAATCAAACATAGTGCATGTAGTAGTAAATTGCTTCATTTCTTAATTTCAATCATTGAGTAAGCAAATGATGTGGAATTCAAATCAATTTGTGCTGAATTCGTTAAAAAAATTCCACATCACTTGCTCAACACTCTCAGCACTCAAAATCACTAATTAAATGAAGTGGTTTTAGATGTACATGCACTATTTCTAATTCAAAACAATTTTTTTTATAGTAGGATGGAGGGTGTTTGACATGATTTTCAACCATGAATATGTAGGCATGAAGTCCACTCATACCTGTAACCGTGACATTATACCCACGCCCATCAATTGTGGTTCCACTTTTGATCCACAACAAGTCTGTGAGCGTAATTACAAAGTTTTTGGCAAATGTAATCCAAACCCCTCCATTTGCTTGGCCACCTTGATGAACACCGTACCTCAACGACCCGGGGGGAGGCTTCTTATGGTCATCCTCATTGTTCGTCACAACATATGATTTCCCCTTCAAGCCTCCCGTGACCCCGTCAGCATACCCAAATACACAAAGTGGGAGGCGTCGCCCTTGGCCACACGATGTGAATTGGCATGTTGTTGGGTTCACGACACGGCATCCTTGGAAATCTTCGTCATCATTAGCTACACATGGAGTTTTATTAGTAATTAATTAATTGATTAATTAGTTAATCCCGCTCAGTTAGTTTGAAATTTGGATGAATTCGCATTTATTTTCAATACTTTATAAACATTTGTCTACACCTCTATGATTTTTTTATTATTAATTTGAATGCAAATTTGCAGAAGTTGTAGGGAGGAGTAAGATTTGAATGGATGAAAATTATCCAGTTTGGGCACGGATGCAAAAGCAAAATTTTGACCAACATAGTTGATAATATTTTATCGATTGTGCCTCTACGGTAATTACATTTAGATAAATTATCATGTTTTGGAAGAGATTACAATACAAAAAGAATTGGCTAATTGCAAATTAATGCCTATTCCAAGTAGGAATTGCAAATTTCATATGTCTCCTTCCTTTATATTCCATTCATGCATGTTTCAATATTGATTTTTTTTTAGTATAATCTTCATTGATTGAAGTTTTCAAAAAACTTATTTAACATCCTTACAATTGTCATTATTCTTTTTAATCACATGGTTAGTCTGTCCAGTATTAAACACCTGCTAGAGAATGCAGGAAATTCAAATGAACAAGAAAACTTTCCCATGATGCCCAATTACTCTAGTGAACCTACATAATGCATTGATTACACAAAATAACCTACCCAGAAAATGAACAAGGATTTCTTCAGCCAAGGGTTACAAAAAATAAACTATGAATTTTCAAAGTAAGACTTGCAAGTGTGTCCAAAATCAATCCTAGGCTCTCATGATAAAAAAAATATCAATATTTTACACAAGAATCTCTCAATGTTTACAGTTTTATAAGAGAGTTGCAATTAAGTGTAGTTTACCTTAATATCATTGTTACTACATGTTTTATTTGTTGGGCACCCATTAATATTATATTTGAAAAATCACTTTTTATTACCTCTTTCTTTAGAGATTGGGACAATGACGGTCATGAAAAACACATACATGGGGTCACAACCTCGAAGGTGTCGTTGATGTGTGATTTATCGTTGGCAAGATTACTTGCGGTCTTGTTGCATTGATTTTCTATGGTTTTCTCGGCTCCCACAAGCTCGCAGTCGGTGGATAGTTGGGTAAGCATTTGGTGGGCTGTGGACAGAGCCTTTCTGTTTTTGTGATATACTGAAGCTGGCAAGGAATCCTGTCATAGAACCCACAAAACCATCAAAACAGCCAAAATGTAGAACACTTTCAATTGTTGTCCCAGTTTAAATCGTTTGGATGGAGAAAATCTCATCCAATGTTTGGGGATAATCACCAGTTAGTTCATTGTTAGCCAGTGGAATTGGGGAAAAAAATCGGTTGCAATTTGAAAATATTAAAAAAAAAAAAAATTGATGAAAAAACCCATAAATTTTTTTATTTAGAGGAAAAAACTAAATTTGGTACTTGAAAAAATAGTTCATTATTGGAATTAAAGGAAAATAGCAAGTAAAACTCAAAAAATACCGTGATGTTGATCTCACTATATCAATTGTTGGGAAGCATGCCTAAAATAACAACTACATTTGATAAATCATTTTATACATATTTTTAAGAGTTGCCTCTAAAAGAAACATGGGATCCATTTGCTAGTTCTTTTTAGTTGTCTAACCAAAATTTACACATGGAGGGATTGCATGAATTTATTATTTACCATCAAATGATCAAATTTGGAATATTTTGAACATTTAGAATCATGGATCTTGTATTAATTATAAGGGTTTGAGAAATGCAAAATCAACCAACTACCAAATAGGTAGAATTTTTTTTAATTGACTTGTCAAGGTGAAAAATTTGAAGTTTTTGTTCCATATGTCCTCAAAGACTAAGTGAGTTCTGGCCTTGACAAAAAATTCATGTTGGGCCCCTCAAAACAGTCTCTATATTGTGCATTCCATTGGTCATTGATAGTTTAGTTATCCAACCTACATTCTTTATCTAATTGCAAGGATGATGCAACCTACTGTATGGAATGGAATTCAAAGCATCATTCTCATATTGTTAAAATAGACTTATTATCATGGAACTATGAATATGTATAAGAGGTATTGAATTTCCAAAGGCTCATCTTTGAATTGGGCACTCTAGGCAATAGGATATCTTTGGCAAATGGTGTAGCTAAGACAAACTATAGATTGTTGGTTTTAATTTGCTAAACATCACAATGTTGTATTTTGACAATATAGCCTATAGCCTATTAGGGAACCAATCTTATTCCTTTGAGATTGAAGGAAAACATAATAGGGTTATTTTTGCCCTTTATCTTAATGTAGTTATTTTATCTTTCTCCAAAGTTAAGATGTTCTCCCTTGACATGAATGAAGACCATCAGACATATGACACTCCCTCCTATTTCAATCTCCCATTGAATTATATAATATTTTATCCCCCTCATGCCTAAAATATGCCCCGTAGGTGTAAATGTACCTTCAATGCTATATTGTTCCAATAAACAAATATCTTGTTAGATCAAGTGCCAAATAGTTGTAAGATATTTTGCAAGATATTTTACCTAAAGACTCTCTCTTTCTAGCCATTTTCTATAGTAAACATCTTGACATGTTTGGTCCTTAAACGACAAGCTAAAGCCCCTCAAGCTTGATTTTAAGAGAACCATTGACAAAAAAATACTTTTTTGTATTTGGGGGGAATGTTTCAACCTACAAGAATCACTTCGGTAGTAAATATGGCTTACCCAGTGCTGCACTTAGGCTACAAAGTCAAAATATTGTTCACTATTCACTTTTGCATGCCATGATTGTACAAACTTTAGGAAACAACAAGCCCCACACCTGGCTTTGATCAAACAAGGAGATTTTTTTTCTTTCTCCTTTGGACTGCCTTCTATGCAAGTGAATGTAATCTCAGGGTTAATGATGTTGCGGAGTTGCTAATGTTATGGAATCACTTACCACACGGACTGAGAGGTAAGTCAAGCATGCGGAAATGGCTTTGGCCGCACTCCGAAAGAAATCTGCGGACTCATCCAAAGGCATGTTGGGCAACTGCGATGCCACCCATGTGAGTGTATCATTCACACTCTCAATCTGCCTCCCACAATCATCCGCCACCACCTCTCCCTCTGTCGCCACAATCTCCAAGTTCCTTGTGATGTTGCTCAAGGCCCTCCGGGTGTGCACAAATTCGGACCCGGCCTCGGGGGCCATGGAAGCTGCATGGCAGCTGAGGAGCAGTATTAGCCCTGCCCACAGCAGAGGAGTCCGGTTCACCATCTCTGCAAACACACGCACCAAAAAAAAACTAAAAAAAAACATGTTAAATTGGTTAAATTGGCGAAGTTCTTTGACATATTGATGTTGGCACTTTTTTCAAGGTGAAGCACAAATTAATCTATGTTGGTCTTAGTCTTCACAATTTTCAGAGCATTGTGTGTGAAGATGAATGTCACATTTTTTTAGCACCGAAAATCGAGTCAATTTAAAGAAATTCACTGTAAGATTTATAAAAACTCTAATAACATAAAATTGATAATCAGGAAACTGGGATTGTGAATTCTATAATTTACATAACAATAAATTTGTCAATTTGTTAACTTCTAGAAACCAGATTGTTTGGTTTGAAAGAATGGTTGTTCTGCATATATAATGATTGTTGTGGAGTTCTTTCAATCAGAATGCCCTTGGGAAAAGAAGTTCAATTCTTTTCAATGCAATCTTTTCAAGCTCATCTCATGTGAGAGGTACTACAAATAAAAACATATAGAAAGAAAAGATCCACATTGGTCTCACTCAATGAGCGATTCTACAGTGAATGGTAGAGTTTGGATTCTGTTTTTTGTTTCGTATTTGTCATCTTCACTGGAGAAGAAGAAACTCTCACAACAGCTATGGAGAGAATGTTATCTACCGACTCTCCCCACGTTCTATTCGCATGACAACAATTTGCACTTGCTAAACTCTTCTGAATGCCTGAGTGAATGCTGTGCTGGTTACGAAGAACAGAGCTGAGTGGTGATGAATTTGTTCTTGCTTTCTTATTTCAACCTTTTTGCAGTGTTCATCTGAGAAGCTACAGCTCGAGTTACATGATCTTTTCAAAGAAGAATTTGGCAACAGTGCCACACTTGTTAGCATTCTTATCTAAACCATTTTTGCAATGTTCGTCTGAGAAGCTACAGCTCAAGTTACATGATTTTTTCATAGAAGAATTTGGCAGAAGTGCGACACACTTGTTTAACAAAATGCAGTGAAAGCAATTTGAATCGGGAATATTGGATTGTTCTTCGTAACAGCGAAGCCTTGCAATCACAAAGACTGTAACTAAAGATTTTCTAATTCAAAGTCCATCCATATGTCTGAAACTCAGTTACAGACACAAACAATCGCATACACAATAAAGCTCGTAGCTTACAACGCCGATTGAAGAAGCCAATTTTCATAATCGCATTCCAAATCTCTACCTAAGAAACTGAAGTACGGAACCAATACTTTGAAGAAAGAAGACTTACGTCGTGTCCCAACCTGCAAATTACAGTGCGAGAATCACAAGGTTCGGCACCCTCAATCCATTAGGTTTGCATTCGTTTGGAAAGAATCATGGATCGGAAGGTACCTTGAACTGCAGACAGTGTTGCGGTGAATGATTTGGGGTTTCAATTGGAGGTTTAAGAGTTGCAAGAGAATTTGAACAGAGAATTGTGATGAAAAAAACAGTGATTGAAAGAGTGGGTTGATTGGGATCTCAAGACTTGAATGGAAGGATTGGGATCCAGAAGGAGGCTTTGAACATTGATATCTCAGACACGCATCTTCTGCACCTTATCAAAAGCGCTTCACGTGCTTTTGGGTTTGGATTAGGTGCAACAACTACCCACACCAATGAATAGCCTATTCTATTTTGAACCTCTATTTTGAACCTCTAAGTTAAGAGTAGGAGGATTGTAGATTTTGAGCTTTTAAGGCAATATGAATTGCACATGGCAAGAGAAGGATCAAGAGAAAAGGTTTTCATTGCAAGTTTTCCTCAGTGTCCTTCCTATTCATGTAGGAATTGATTCGGAACCTTATGCACAAAACATGAAGCACCAAGTGACCAAGCTAGTTGTGTCAGAAAAGAAGAGACAAAATTTGTTTTTTTCATCATATTTGGATGTGCTTAGTTTGTTTTCATGTGGATTGGTAGTAAGCTCTTGAAAACAATCATAGCCTATACAATGAATCTAAGGTTGTTTAGGGATTAAGATAATGACATCTAATAATTATTGTCCAAATAAGCATTTGAGCATGGTTCGTATAATTTAATTATGTAATTTTTGGTGCATGTTCATGTGTACAAGTCAAAAATGGATTGTAGATGTTCTTAGAATGAATTTTTTAGACACTATATGAATAATCTATGAATTTAAAAAAAATGAAAATCTAAACATTGTGAATTTTGGCAAGGATTTGTAGGAGTTGGTTTTAGAAAAAAGATGACAATAAAGTGCAATTATTGTATTTGTGTCCAAAGGTAATTTAGCTTTCATTAGAGGTTTTTTATACAATAATTTACTCAAAAGAGGTATAAACTTTTTTGAGAAAATATTTGTAATAGATTTACCATATTTCAATGGATGAAAATTGTCAAATTGCTATAAAATTTTGAGATCACATTAGTCTTTTTTCATAAATGAATGTCATACTTTTAGAACCATTCATATATTTTCATCCATATTTTAATAAGTTTTTCATCCATTTTAATGAGTACAAGTGGCTTCATCATTCCAAGAACTATTTGATCTTGCGTTATCCAAAATAAATGAATGAAAATTATTAAAAAAACTTATTCCATTCACATTTGTTTGATAATGATTTTAATTGAAAGATTCTATTTTGACATAGAAAAATGATTTTTTTGGATTCATTATTTTTAAGTATAATTTACTTTGGATCAAATTTCGCTTAATCCCTAAATACCTAACCTGAGTTTTTTGGCAACACAGAAATTTTGGACAACTCACTTAATAGAATTTCTTTTTCTTTGAACTTTTCACACAACATATGCCCAAAGAGTAGCTTTAAGGCCCAAAAAATTTCATAACTTTTGACTACATGGTTAAAAAGTTATTGTATCATATGTAATTTCCATATGTAATGCTCAACAGGCAACCCAATTTTTTTTAAGATATAAAAATTTAAAATTAATTATATATGTATATATATATATATATATATGGAGAGCTTTGAATCATTCCATTTTGATTAATGAGATGAAAGTTATGAAGAATTTTAGTTTGTACATAGTTATGGATTTTCTACTCTAAAATAAACTTTGAAGTCCATTATTTAATTCAATTTTCAATATTTTTTGAAAAAAATAAAATCGTAGGATGTAAATTGTTTATTATAATATTACCACCATTGGGATTGGCATTTTTTTAATTCCGTAACTAAATTCTTAATAATTTAGTATTTTGAATTATTCTCTACGTCTTTCTATTTACTATTTTTTTTCCTATATGTTGTACAATTCCAAATGATCTAAAAAATTTCTAGTATATAGCTAACTTGCTTTGAAGAATGAATTCAAAGTATCACTATCATTTCGGACATTTTTTCATGCAAATGTGAACTTGAAAAGTATAGCTGCCCAATTTAACATGGCCAAAATAAGCATTTTTGTCACTTCAAATGCTAATATCTTGCAATTTACAAGGTGGAAATTTTTGAAGTTTTTTCAACATCTTTTCAAACCAAATCACTACAAGATACTATAATTACATCAGTCCAAAAATGTTTTTTTCCTAAAATTTAGTGCTTGCACTAGAAATGACAATTTTGGAGTGTTTTTGGTGAAAACATAGTCCAAAACATTTAAGGGTTAATCCTTCACCAAATCCAAAGGGAGAATATATTGTTCTATACTCAATCTAGGTCATGGAGAATGAACCATCTCATTTTCCATGTCTTCACCAATTCAAAGTTAAATGTAAAAGAAATTGTCCCTATTTTGTAATTGATAAATTATATATTTTTTGCTAATTTGAAATCACTTGATTCCAAATTTGATCATTAAATATAAATAGTAAATTTTTTCATTTTCCGCAAAGTGAGAATGCATTTCTTTTCCAAAATATAATTATAGAAATCAATTTTCTATAGCCTTCATTCTATAGTCTCGTTCATGCTACTACAAGAAATCCATGTTTTAGGTGATGGATTTTAAGTGACATTCAATGTAACAACCCATGTTTTTATGTCAATAATAACATCCACTACAACATCAAAATGTTATGGTGAATATTATTGTTAATATGAAAATATAGGTTGTTATATTAAATGTTACCTAAAATCTGTCACTTATTATGTCACTTACCTTCTTATAATGTGTACTTTTGTAATCCAAAAATTTATACATCTATGTGACAATAAGGGTTTAACAAGTGTGAAAAAGACTCAATACTACCTCTTTCACCATTACTGCATTACAAGTTATAAATAACAAAAATTTAATTATATTGAAAATTGAACCTTTTGTTCATTTTCAAACTTGATATTGAATTTTTGAATGAAAAAGACAATTTGATTTGGTTATTTTTTTAATGCCAAATTAGATTCTTAAAAGTGAAATAAATATTTGGCATTTAATTGTTGGACTTATTCAAGTAGCATGATATGGCATTTGTATCTCCTAAAAACTTATCCATCAATACCTAGTCACTTTTAGTGCGAATAGTTTGGAACTTACTTTTTCATTGGTACATTCATATCATAGTTGTAGAATAAGTTTGGAGGAAAGCATTGCTACATAGGTTTCAAAAATGTTGGATAATTATTTTTCAAATTTTTCTTTTTTAAGTATTACATGATGTTTTCATTTTAATTATTGTTTAATCTTTGTTTGCAAAGAAAAATCAGTATTTGCAAAGATATGTTGAACCTTCTTTGCACTCGCAGTAGTAGGAATATATACATAGTGAGGTAGGCTAGATTAGATAGTTTTGAGTGTACTTCCAAAATTGTGTCTTGACGTATCTAGAAAATAAATAGATATTCATCATAGAATGTTCAATACTATAACATTGAGATTTGGCTTCAAATTTTAAGGCTATCAATTGAATTTAGAATTCTTATAAGTTTTGCTCAAAATATATTAACAACATTCTTAGACTTCACTCAAGTGCAGCTACAACCAATAGCCTTAAAATTTTAGATTTTAGTGACATAATATCATGGCAAGCTAATGAAATTTATTCAATCAAATAATTTATCCTACCCCAAAATATTTAAGGCTATCAAAAAAAGTATTTTTGGCAATTTCAATAGTAGCTTGAATTACAAATGTGTTGGGATTAGTTCTCCTAAATTTGGTTGGTATTTGAAGGCTTTGATGGTGGGTATGAAGATAAAGACAAATGGTCAACCTTGCAATCTTCTATTGGATATTATAATAAATAGATAAATTCTATATAATTAAGGTGATGAATCCATCTTTTGCAAATTGATTGCCTTGCTTCTATAGAATGGATGATATTTCAATTTTTTAAATCACTAATGGACATAAAAAAAAGTAATAGCAATCGAAATTTTTTTTTTCAATAAAGAATGAATATTTTACAAAATTTGAAGTGAGTTACTCAAATAGCCCAAAAGAGTCACTACACCCTTTGAAAACCAACATAACACACATACATAATGGTCATGTAATTCATCTAAAATGGTTTTGATATTATCTTAAAGTAATGTAATTCATTATATAAAAATAGTCACTTTGTGATGGTTTTACAATCAAGAAAGAGAAGTTTGTCTTGTAATAAAAAAAAACTCACTCTATTATTTTCACCCAAAGCTTTTTTTGTAGCTACTAAAAAACTATTATGGAAAAATTCTTTATTATTTCATGTAAAGCCTATTGTTTTACGATGAGAGATTGTTTTGTTTTTTCTTTAATACTATAACTATTGTATTTCATGTATTACAAGTGAAAGAAAAAATTAACACATCCAACATTGCTATTGATTTGATATTTTTCTTAAAACAATATGATTTAATATTTTTTTAGATTTTTTATTTTCTATAAAAAGATAGTTTGATCCTATTGACTATCTTCTTTATCATGTATGACAATTTCTTTAGGTGTTAAAAAGAAAGAGTGTCACATTTGTCTAAATTTAAGCAATTCAAACATATTTCGATAAATTTTTCAATTTTTCTACTTTTTCCATTTGTTATTGATTTGTATATCATATTTTTATTGAAATTTTATTACAATAATGAATGATGATAAAATAAAAATATATGTAGATCTCCATTATTTCTTTATTACCCCCAAAATATTCAAAAGAAAAAAGGAAGTTCAATATTGTCAACACCATAATTTTCTTACTAGTTGTTGACTACCCCAATACAACAATAAGTGTAGTCTGCATAAAAATTACAACATTGTCAAGATTGAAGATTGGAATGCAATTTTACTATTCCAAAATGCTTCATAATAAGTTACATTTTGAAAGTGGGTAGAATGGCCAATTTTTCACTTGTACAAAAAAATTGAAGCACATTTCCATCCTTGGCAAATAGTAATGTATGATCTTCTAATCTACAAACAACTTTTTCTATACTAATTGCACATTTTCCAACTCACATGTCCCACATTGTATACAAATATAATTGGACAACTTCCACATTTCAAAGTTGTAAATACCATACACATGAGTGCATTTAGAAGGCCATTTGTCCCACTAGAGACAATATAATTAGAGAAGGTTAAATATACAAATATCAATATGGTGTATATATATACCGAAAGCCAATATTGTGTATCATTGTCATGTTGATTTAGGCCCTTTATGATCATGATATTTAGAGTTGGTTTTGATCTTAAGTTTAATTTTGCTTTTGGGATAGGCCTTCCTTGCAACTATATCACAAACCTTCCAGGTAATAATACTTTAAATTGTTTGAATAAAGGTTTGTGCATAGATCCTATTTTTGAATTGCAAAAAGGCTTTGTCAAATATTGTTGGTAATCAAAATGGGATTCTAGATTATTTTAGAATACATTTTGTTGACACCACATGGATAAATTGTGAATTTTCAAAATGTTAAAAAATTGGTAAATCGCCCCTACGCTTTCATGAAAGGAGGGCACATTTTATGCTAAAATGTGTACAAAAATAGTTGACTTTAGAAACAGGTCACAACTGGTGCAATTACCTTATACCCTCATTAAAACTTAACCATACGAAAACCTAATTCCAAACAACTTTTATCTACTCACGTCTCCTAGAATTTGAGGTATACATACACTCTAAGCTTAAACTCTAAAAGACTGTTTGCACTTAGTATTAGGGCTGATATTTGCAATGTAAATTCAGTGCAGAAGTAGGTTTTAAATTCATTCCTAAGACCCTCACTAACAACACTCTTCAACATCAAGTGTGAACATACCTTAAGCTTCATATTGCTATCCTTGACAATAAAGTTGAGAGCAGAATACTTAGAAAATAGACAGAGACCATTACACAACATCAATGAATTTTTTACTTTTTAATTATTGGAAGTTACAGTGATTTTACAATCTTGTCAATCTCTGATACAACGTAAGGCTTGAAAGGGGAGGAAAGAGATTCAATAGATTGACAGGTAGCAAATGCATCAACTACTAAAACACTTAAATGTACAAGCTCAACTCCAGAAGGGAAACAGGAAGCCTCAAGAGTCGACCTATTAATATATAAAACTAGTCCGTCTGTTTCATACCCCAATTTCTGCACCCAAAGGAAACTGTGTTCAACTCGATTACAAATGCATTAACATGCTACAATTGAAGGGGGATCAATTCTATGATCAAACTGCAGTTCATCTTCCAACACTCAAAGAAAAAAAAACCACTAAATCTTGAGCCAATCCGACTCTCAAAAATCAAAGGTAAAAAAACATTGGCAAGGTAAAATTACAGTCCAATTAATGATGGTCAGTCACTCTCTGTGTAACCCAACTAGTGGCAATCAAGAACTTGGGCAATATACAAGTGAACTCACAAGGCTGAGTTTCAACAACAATAATTCATTCAACATGGCAAAAACACTAACGAACTAAGTTCGTTTAACAAGAAAATGGTTTGACCGTGAGACTGTCCTCTCCAACAAAACTCTAACCATGTTGTGCAATGCAGTGTGAGTGGTTGTAGATAGGATTTGGAAACTGGGATTCAGAAACCAAAGAGTGGATGCCATAGTCGCCGTCCAAAATGCAACGCCAATAAAAGAGCCAAAAGAATAAAAAGAAAGAGATGGAGAGAACACACAAAGGAACGGAATGGGTGGAGTGGAGTTAATTTGGAAGTTGGATAAACCCGCGGCACAGGAATGGAATGGAAATTTAAAAATGGTCGGTCATGTTTCACCTAGAAATCCTGCACAAAGCTGTGCTCGTTCGTTTCGCAGCATGGCAATCTCCATGCGAATGCCTTCGTCACCTTGACCAGCACCTTCGGCTATGGTCTGCTCCAACGTTGCAATGATGCGCTCGATGCTTTTAATCTGACCAACAACAATTAACCGTGTAAGGATGGGCTGGTCTCCATTGAAATCGTCATTTTCTAATACCGTGGGAATCAATTGCTTAAGAAAATGGAAAAATATTCATTGGAAGTCAAACTATTGTAGAAGATGTTTCCTTTGTACAACAAAACTTGGAAGATGAATAGTTGCACTTTTGTCCTATACAGGAAAAATTTCTGCCATCCATCAGACACTTAATGTCCGTGGTAGCCTTACAAAATTAACCAAGCATGGTATAAATCTGGCCATATATTTGCTTCACAAATCAATGGACCCTAACTTAGCATGTGCTTGAAAACTAACTATAGTTAACAACTATGGGCTTGCTGTGTTGAGATAAGTTGAGCCTTCACTGTCACAGAAGTCTAATTATCTGAAATTCGTCAACCCAGCCTATGTTGTGTCGTTGAACTAAATTAGTCACAAAAATGTCTTTAGATTGCACTCCCATCAACATTGTAAGCCCAATCTACAATGAACCTTTGATAAACCAAAAAAATGGGAGAATTTTTATCCGCCTCATGTAAATACTTGTCAACATATGCAAATTTCGACAAGGTTTTTCTATCTTTGTCAATACATCAACAATCGATCATTACCTAAATTTCAAGGAGTTGGTTTCAAGAGAGCTACCTGGCATGACAAGCAGGGTATGATGCGATAGATTTTAGAACTTCTATTAGGAGTATTCCGACCTTGCGATGAGGCCATCGACGCATTCCATTACGCCGGCATATTTTTTTGAGTACTGTGGGACAAATGCCCAATTCTTTGGCGGCGGCATTGATTGGCAAATGAAAATGTTGTGCCAAATCTGTCATTTTAAGTTTTCCTGTTCTCTCTCTCTGTGATGCAAGAAATTGTTCATCAACAGAGGGAAAACTCTTCAAGATGCAATGAAATCTCTGCCCTTAGTAAAACAATGTAGCTATCTACTACCTTCAAAAATGAAGTCAATAACATTCACCTGCGCTGCAGCATTACTCTTCGGGGGCTTGGGGGGACCGACTATGACTTCGGCATTGTCAATGCTATCAATGCTTCCACTACGATGAAGCTTGTTTTGTCCAAGTCCGGCTTTTCCGTACGCACATCCACTATTTGAAAAATCTAAATCCATAATCAACATATTAGTTAGTAGCCTACATTTCTGTCAACAAAATTCTTTTTGAAGATGAAAAAATAAATGTACTTAATTCCAACTTTCAACTTTATGTAAATTCACTTAGAAAAACTCAAGGCCCATCAACCTTAGCTATAAGGATGATCTTTAGCCAAACTTGATTTTGGCCACATCACTCCCATAAAATAAACATTTGAAACTCAAAAAAAATTAATCACTTTTTCCTTCATCACCCTATGCAAGTTTTTTCTTATTAAAATCCTAATATGTAGAGGTCTCAAACGATAGTACACAATCCTAATTGTCCCCTAGAACTAACATTAAGAAGGAAAAAAATCAGACCAAATACTTTCACAAGGGAATAGAGTCATAACAATATTTTTGTAGTGCATGTTTTGAAACCAAAAGCAATAAGGTGACCATTCAATAAATATATTAAAGAAAGTTTAGCAAAAAGAGAAACTACCAGAAGAAGTACAAAGAACATCTGGGAGAACCATGTGTCCCATTTGCTTAGGGAGGCAACCAATGTTTGCACCCATCACCCGCTCTGATGACATGCCCATGCCTCCACTTGCCAAAGAATCGTGCCGAAGAATGAAACCTTCCTTCCGACGCAAGAGACTATACTGTAGAAGGAATTGTTTCACATACTCAGCATTTCCAACAGGAAACCTGCCACAATATATAATAGTTAGTCAAGACTAGCAACCTTTCTTACAATTGATTTACTAGTGATTAGGACACAAATATGCAATCCTAACATGATTGGTCCTTGGAAGCCAATAGGAAACACCTATCCAATCATAAGGAGTTGAAATTTGCTACAACCTCTAACACAATTCAGTTGATCACTACAATGTTATAAGACTCTAAATCTAAATTCAATTATGTAATGCCTAAGTCCTAAGAGAATTTTGAGATAAACAATAGCATTGTGCAACATATGTTTGACATCCACTACTTGAGGTGATATTTAGCAACAAGTTTACATTACAAACTTGCATCATCAATTTGTTATTATTGAGACATATCAACTATTGCATTGGCAAGGAATTTATTAAGCACAATTAGAGTTGCTAAGTAATGTTGAGTTTTAGTACTATTTGTATGAGAAAATCACAAGTCTACATGGAAATCACCAAATTAGCAAACTAACAACTCACTCAACCATCTGTTGCTCAAAAGATGCAGGAAAACCATCATCGATACAAAATCGAGTTTGTAGTACTGCATGATAGCTTTGGCCATCACACCCATGAATCTCAAGTTTTGTGTCTTGGACTCCTGACCAATATTTCATGTAAAATATTACTCAACTAGTATAATTAAAGTTCTTTTTGTTGACAAATTCTCCTTTATGGAAGACAAAACTTCAAATTGTAATTGAAAAAAATGATATAACTCACCCCTATGATTGTGGCACTAGCTTGAGGTTTCCAAAACAATCAATCTCTAATAGTGAAGACTCAACAATCTCACTGTAATCATTCGACCTAACACTCATCATACTTAGTACAATGCACTTTAAACTTAAAATTTGCGGTAATAAAAACAAAGCAACTATATTCTATATTTTGAACATGCAGACTTATCTAGGTGACTAAAAAATTTAGCTTAATATGCTTGCAAAAAATTTTATTCACCACATTCTACCTTGGCCAAAGCTTTTGTGATATTCTCATTAGAAGAAATGGCAATTTTCAAATGAGGCATTCTTTAGATCTCTCTTCCTTAAATTTAAAATTAAAATAAGTTGTTTCTCTCAGCAATGTTGATTTGTAACCACAAGGAAACTTTGAGATAGTCACTCATCCACTTTGAAACTAGGTCAAGAGACAAGCTTCTACCACAACCGAAGTAGACTAGTACTCTTAAAGCTTGTGCACCAAAAAGAAATTGTTCTAAATGAAACTAATCTATTTATACTTTAGCTAAAAATGCTTAAGAAAATAGGAAAAGTGCACACCATTTGAGTGAATAATACGGCGGAGAATTTGGCATGAGGCACATTGGAATTGCTGGTTGTGTGACTGCCCAAAGTTGGGTTGAATGGGGCTTTCACGAGACATGCTCCAATCCAATGGAGTACCGCTACAATTCATAGGGTGTGTCCCACCGGAGGTTGACGCCCCATGTTCCATACTCACAAAAGCTCGATCTTCAACATCCACAAGTCCACTTGGATCTCCTACCATATAAGACCCTGTTGTAAAAATCGTTGGAGGGCACGTTATGGAAGGAAGCCTACTTCTTGACAAAGGCACGTAAGAAGGCACCTCCAATCGCACAGGTGAAATGGGCGGATTGTTCATATAACTGTCTTGTGAACCGTTGAAGAGAGCAAATGAATCCTTAGCAACATTAGCATCAATTTCATCAAATGCAATCAATTCTCCATTTAAGGTATCTTCAACATATGTTGCCTCTCCATCAATACCCTTGCTATCAAACAACAATGCACTAAAGTCTGGCTCAGGACCCCCTTCACCCCTCCCCAACCTCCTATTATTGAAGGGTGGGAGTGGAGTCAACAAGTTGCAAGGAGGTGCTGGAATATTGAATTGCGCAAAATTGAAAAACTGTTCTTCAGCATTGATGTCTTTTGGTGTCTTCAAAAATTCATTTATATCAAAACGAGGGCTATTGGATGCATTGAGAACCACTCCTTCACAAGTAGGAGAGTCTAATTGCCCACTTGCCATTCTCACATTGATCACAAGTAGCGCTCACATGATGCAGAATGACACTTGTAGTAAAGATAGAAGATACAATTACCAGTAGACTTTGTAGATGATTTCACCATGACAAAAATGTATTTGATATGCAAAATCCAACCTTATTAGAATTGATAAAGTTGTATTATATATGAATGAATTCACTAGTACAAATTCAAAAAGACAAATGATGATTGCAAGCTACAAGGTAGAAAAATCATGCATACGGTTGAGATGTCATTTGAAAGACATTCTTACCTAAACAATTTTAGAATCTATACTGAATTTGGAAGAAGAAAAAAAAATATGCATTGAGAAGAAGATGGATAAAGGCAAAGAGATTGGGGAGCTTCACACCAAATGATCCAAACACGGGCTATTGTTTTTCATGAAGAATGGAAGTTTGCAAATACTACATGTGATATAGGTCTCAATCCCATTGTAGGAAAATTTAGAAGTAGATTCAAAAAAGGATGATCACACAAAAAACAACAAGAGAATCACATAAAAATATTATTAATTATCTGGAAATAGATGCTCGACATCAAACTAATCTCATTACAATCAATCAAGATGAGTTAAATGCAAAATAAAAAAAATTCAAATCATAATCATAAAATTGTAGATCATATTGTAGATTTTGACTTTTACATGACAAGAGCATGTATGCCAAACTGCATGTTCATGTAATAAAAAACAACCTTGATGCTTTTTTAAAGTAGTAATTCTACTTCTGTGACAACGATTTCCATCGAATGAGCTTCAAATATCTTCCAATGCATTAGACAAAACTTTTTCATAATGTATCTATGGAAGACAATGGCTAGACTAATTGCCAAATTCCTACTTAGGTTATTTATGTTAGGAAAAGATTGAAAACCACTAAGCAAAAAGATTTGAATGTCACAACAAATAACATATAACACAAAATTCAAATGCAAATTGCAGAAATGAATGGGTAGCCTAGAATAAAAGGAAAGAAAAAGAAAGAAAGAAGCCTCAAAGATTGAGTGAATTGAGAAGAAGCATTTGTGTTGATTTGCTTGGCATGGAGAGGTAATAGGGGAAATGGAAAGGTACATTGGAAAGAAGAGTGGTAATATGAAAGACAAAAGAGGAAAGGGAAGGTGGTGGCATGGCACCTGATCTTTCGCGCTCAAGATTATATTGATTGCCAAACCTATGCACATGATCCTCATACACAATTTCAAAAAAATCAGATCCTCCATCTTGCAAATCCTCCATTTTGCTAGTTAGTCGCCTTCACACCAACTCCCACCTTCATCAGACTCCCACTCCTCCTCTTTCCTCCTCTTTCTCCACCACCACCTCCTTAACCAAATTCTCCACAGTTTCCTCATTTCCTTGTCACAATCTTAGTTACAAAGAACAACTTTTTTAAACTCACCGTTAATTTAAATGTTTTTTTTTAACACTTGTAAATCTCATTTGAAAGATTAGAGCTTACAAATGCAAAGGATGCTATAAAAGAAATAGACTGAAATACATCACGTTGTGCAAAAACCTGTAGTGAAATTGCACACAATTGCTTGATTCCAAGAGGAAGCTTGCTCTTCAAATGCCAAACTTTTTATTGTGCCGTTTACATTGATTTCAAGTTTTGAACCGTCAATGTGAATGAAAATTTTGAATGAATGGTTCTTTTTTTATAATGAAAAATGGAAAAAAATGAAATGGAAAATTTTTCAAAATTTGCATGCAACAATAACAACCATTCTTGTGGTGTGATAACTAACAATATAGACTTGCCAAATTTTTATGGAACAAAGTGCACTTCAGTAAAGGCACAAAACCCTAATTCACAAGGCGAGTAGTCATGATATTGTGTCATATTGTCACCAATTCTTTAAATGCCAAAATTTGTGACATTAAGTTGGAAAAAGCTTTAAAAACTTGAAAGATTAGGATTAAAATAGACTTAGGTATTAGGTTTTGTACTTTAAAATGTGTCCATGTTGTGAAATTTTGTCAATTTATGTTTTGGTTTACATCAAGCTTTCACAATGAATCAACATTAGAAAGGCTTGAAATATAAAAGCAATTCTACCATTTCTACATAACCTATTAAGATGGACTATCTAAATTTTTTCATTTTAGTTCATGGCTATGGATACACTTAATTTTACAAATAGAGGTTATTTTTTACAAGTACACATTGAAAATAATTATTTTTATTTACTTTATTTTTGAACCAAGAATTTTTACAATTTCTATGAATTATCATAGTTAAGACTTTAAAAAACTTTGGTGTGTCATATAGGTATATGTTTGGATTGTCTTCACCAAGATTCAAAACCATCTCTAAAGGCTTTATAACTATTCTATTGTATTGCACTGTATGTAAAATTGTCATTAACATTTTAAGGTTGTATTGGAAACAATTTTGAATATGAAGGGTGAAAGACTTTAGATACATGTATCTTATAATATACAACATCAAGCCAATTGAAATGTTTTTTTATTTGGTTTGAAACTAAAAATCTTCATTCTCTACATTTAGTGAAGAATAACACAAATTTATGTGTAATACGTGAATTCACATTCAATTAAATTATAGAATACATTTGCTATGTACTTTACAAGATTGTGAGGTGTATTTGAACCATATAAAAATGGATAAATTATAAATCTTTATAAAATCTTTATCTCTACTTGTTTTGGCACCACTTGAAAAATAACTACATTATTTATCATTTTACTTCAAAGATTACATCAAATCAAGAGTTTACTTTGGTCTCTCTCTCTAAACCAATTCCATGGTTTAAATAATTTTAATGAATTAGAGCACTTGTAGTGTCCAATTTTCTTCAAGCTTAAGTTGAATTTTGTAAACCTCTAAACCTTATGCACAAAATCACTATAATGATTTGCCTTACAAGTGTATGTAAGGTTGATTTTTCTAAGTAATACTATTTGTAAAACAATTAAATTAGTGTGGCTAAAATATTATTATATTGGATCAATTTTCTCAAAACTAAAATTTTGTAGTAATTCTAATTTTTTATATGACATGGATTTTGTTTCCTTACTAATAGAACAATTTGGACAACTCGCTATAAAAACTACTATAGTCTAAATTAATTTACTTGATTTTGTGCAATTTTATATCTTCACAATTTTGATTTTGATTTTTGAAATTTTAATTATATAAAAATTTATTATTTCTTTCCATGACTTATTTTAATAACTCTTTCTTCTACTAATAGTGATAATATGTACAAGATACTTAAGAGAAAAAGGATCAATTATATTATCTCTACCAAATTACTCACTACATATGACTATAGGCCAATAGCTATTATTGTCATTCAAACAACTATAACAATCTACTACATATAAAAAATAATCCCTTTAATGAGGAAATAATTTTAATTTTCTAAATTTGTAATGAAATTTTATTTTTAAAATTCAAAATTTATATCTTTTAAATTTTATATGATTTTTATAATATAAAAAATATAATTCAAAAGATTTTTTGATTATTGAAATGATAAATCTATCTATCTCATACATTAAATCAATACCAAACTAAAAAATTAAGTATTTCTATATTTTTTTAATTTTTGATGAAAAAATCATTAGATAATTCATATCATCTAATTTGTAGGTTTGAATCATATCCATGATTTCTTTGATTTCTTGTAAAAAGCTTTTCAATAGAACTAAACCACTTTCATTTGCCTTCTAATTGCAAATATTTACCGCATGATAGTCAAATATTTTTTTGCCATAATTCACAAAATGATTTTCAACATTTTCATACATCATTCTTCAATTTTAACATAAAAATTTGAAATACATCCAAAATGCATAATGCAATAGTATATTAGATTGTAGTACAGTAGATCAAGCTAATTGGAAGTAGTGGTGAGTCAATTAGACAAGGTGCAAAATCTAAATATCAATTTTAAAGCTAATTTGTGTCTTAAGAGTCTTATTGATAGTTGGTCGATGTTCTGATCAACCAAAAATATAGTTGTAAACCCATTTGAAAATCCTAGTATGGAGTGCTACCATCTCAAATTTGATTGCTCCCAATTCAAACTTCATCGTTTCTTGATCAGATTCAATTTTTTCGGCATGCTATACTATTGTCATATTGGCAACATTCGCGCAAATTTGCACCCATCTATCAAGGAATAATGTTGTCCCAATCAACATTCCCATAGAGACGGAAGAGGCATAGAGGACTAAATATGTGTTGAAATAAGTTGTATTGTTGGCTATTTTGTTTACCATATCTACAGTGATAAGGTGAAGTTTAATGCTACAAACTATAGATTGCCTCTTGCTGAATGAGAGCAAACTAAGAAGATTTGTCATTTGGATTTTGAAATGATTCCCAAGGCATTAATATGGTAGACCCATGTAGCTTGAAAAAGTTGTCCACAGATCGAACATTATTGCTAGATTTGGACTAGGATTATTCATATAATCGTAAAACAATAGTTACTCTCTCTTGATGTTAGAAAAAACAAACGATATATGTTCAAATTATATATTAAAAAAAAAATCCAACATGTATTTATTTAGATCTATATCTAATATAAATCTCTAATGCCAAACTTGAAGTTGAAAAACCCTGCAGAATTATTTGTTTGAAAAATATAATAATATCTACCACTTAGAATAACAAAAATAATATTTGTGACAACAAGAGGAAATATTTGGTCACTTACAGGCAATGATGGAGAATAATGAATTCTTTCATGACTACTATAAACAAAGCACATTAGATGGCTACTACAATTTCAACTACACCTAAGCTATGCCTCAATTTTGACGGGAATCCTAAATTTGTTTTGTTCAACTAGAAAGAGCACAAGAGCACAAGAGAGAGAGTTGAATACCATATGAATAATAAAAAAATTCCAATGTAGATTGACCTTACAATGAGCTAAAAAGAGAGAAACAAAATTGTACAATTAATTAACCAGCCCTCATTTGTCCCAAAAAACGAGAGCCATTCATTTCTTTTATAAAAATTATGAACCCCCCGACCGTTGATCTCCAAAAATACGGATATATGAATATACAGATATGGATATACGGATATGTATTAGGAAACATGCTGGAATTCATGCTAGAATACTTGTTGAGATATTGGGATATATATCCTATATTCATTGTCAAGTTTTCTTGACTTGTCAAATTATAAAGAGGGGGAGGGGAAGGGAGGGGAATTGAATGAAATCTAATTTAAATTATTTTTGATTGGTGGAGGGGAGGTGGAGGAGCTAAATAATATTTAATTTATATTATCTTTGATTGGAGGAGGTAAATTATGAAAACAAAATTAAAAAAAGGAAACCAAATCTTGAGCTCAAAAGAGACACTTGTGTTTGAAATAAAATACAATATAGATGCAAATTGAGATCTACCACCTTGACCCTCCACAAATCCCCCACCATAGATTTGACCCTCTATTCATGCAAAATCCACTCAATTTCAACCACTATAGCTTCTCTATAGCCCATGTAGACATTTGAAATTGTAATGAAAGTCAAATTAAAACCTCAAGCAAGTAGGATCAAAAGTGCTTATGAGTGAACACCACCTTTTATTTAAGCAACTCTTTGCACCACTACTAATTGCAAAGTCCATAAGCCAATTGTTAGAATTATCTTTAACCCCTAAAGGACCGGATTGTGTTTTTTGGTTGTATAGAAATTTTGGGCAAGCCATTGTGACCAGAAATTTGCATATTTTAAGCTGAAATTTTAATAGAATGTGTGGACAAGGAATATCTTTCATATGCAAAAAATTTATGACATTTGGAAATAGGAGTCAAAAATTGTAGCCTAATATATATATTTTTTTCGTAACTGGGCAGTTTGGGCAGATTAGAAAAAATCACTTTTTTCAAAAACCAAAATTTGAACTTGGTTTTCTAAACTCTTATATACAAAGAAAGCTTTGAATCATTCCATTTTGATCAACAAATCATAAGTTCCGAGGATTTTTTGTTTGTAGGCAATTATGAACTCCCTACTCTAAAATAAACTTTGAAATCCTTCATCTTACCCAATTTTCAATATTTTTGAAAAAAATAAAATACTAGGATGTAAACTGTTTATTACAACATTTCAACCATAGGGATTGACATTTTTCAATTCCATATTTAAATTCTTAATTATATAGTATTTTGAATCATTCTCTACTACTACCTACTTATTATTTTTTCCCTATATGTTGTACAATTCCAAATGATTTGAAAATTTTCAAGAATTTGGCCAAATTTTCTAGGAAAAATAATCCAAAGAAGCACTATTACTTTGGTCATTTTTTCATAGAAAAGTGAGCTTTTGAAGTGCAGCTACATGGTTTTTCACAGGGTTGAAAAAATGGTTTTGGTGAATTTGAATGTTGATATCTTACAATCCACATGGTGGAATTTTTTGAAATTTTTACCACATGTTTTCAAGTCATCATTCTACAAGATCCTACGTTTATATGTGTCAAAAAAAAATTTCAAAAAATTTAATAGTTCTATTAGAAATGGCAGTTTTGGAGCGTTTTTGTGAATACGTAGTCATGGAACTTTAGGGGTTAAACTTGAGCATTATTACAAGTTTATGATTGAATGACCAAAACAGTCTTGCCAACAATCTGTACATGGCATTTGCCATTAGATTCATCCCTCTTCTTTTTCATTAAAATTCAACAACACCCTTGTATGAAACGAGTTTGAAGATAATTTTTGAATTGAATTCTCTACTCTTGATTCAAAGTGAGCAAACTCAAAGGCTCCAAAGTTGAGCATACCTCTCTAGTGGCCAATTTTTCCTTGTTGCAAATGAGTAATGTCTCTAGGAACATGCAATCTTGCAAGCTGCTTGTGATTTATTTACTATGTGAATCCCACATCATGTCAGAGTATAGAGAGTCGACCCATTTCTAATCCCGCCTTTTTCAACCTATAGATTGATTTCTTTCTGTAAAATTGTGGTGCGGTTCCCGAAATAGTTGTTGCACATTGATTCTACAACCAGCCCATGGTTTGAAACAAAAAAGTCTATATGACCAATACAAGTTGTATACTACAATCCAACTGAAAAATTTATGATAATTATGTTTTCAGTTAAAAAAATTCTGGAAAATTATATTATCCTTCCAAACTCTATTTCTACATCCGGGAAAATTTCTGCACTCAAGAAATCCACACTTCAAGTAGTTGGAAATGGGTCGTCTCCCTTTCAGACATTTGTGTCAAGGCCTGTCAAGACACCCAGAACAAGAAGGCAAGCCAATTGTCTCTCTCCTTGAACTCCATGCACAAAGTTAAGCAAGCAAGCAGCACCTCGATCAACACACCACCCACAAGACCGAACCACTCCTTGACAACAGCAAGCAAATCCTCCTCGATCGCAACAACGACCGCAAACCCCTTTCGATCGTCTCACCCCAACATCACCCAATTACCATCGCCACCCCCAAGAGTTTGCAACTACAAGTATGATTACAGTGGTTCCCAATCTCTCCGTAATTATGTTCAATCCGTCTAAACCTCAAGATTTGCTTTGTCAATGTCTGCTTCTGTTTACGTTTTCAGTTTTCTACTGCAACTACTAGCTACGACTGGTTGGGACAACAATCCTCTCTCAGTTTGCAATTTGTGTCTCCTTCCTCGGATCGATCCATGCGGCAATCACACAGGCACGACCGTGCGAGAATTTACGTACATAGGGCGCAACAACCGATCGAGGCGGCAATGAGGGCGCCTCTGATTGATCTGATGAGGGAGTTGCAACGAAGATAGGGTGTTACGATTGTTGCGGTGTTTTGCGCTTTCGGGAAGATGAGAAACAGAAGAAAAAGTATAAGTATAGTAGCAGAGGTTGGAGAATGTATAGGTTGGGGCAAAGGGAGCGGGAGTTGGGCAACAGGATCTAACAAGAATGGTGTAATTGTGAGGCTCTATGGACATTAATTTATTGACCACGTCATTACTCCAACCAAACCCTAACTGTATTGTGCAATGTGAATGTGGTTGTAGATAGGATTTGGAAACTTAGATTTGAAAACCAAAGTTGTTTCATTCCAACCAAACCTTAATTGCATTGTAATATTGTATAGTGTGAATGTAGTTGTAGATAGGATTTGAAAATTTGGATTTTGAACCCAAAGTTGTTGCTATAGTTTGTGTTCTTTAAACAAAGCCAATAAAGTTGGAGTTGGGAAGTGGCATTGGACAAATGTTGGTAGGAGCTAAATACAGTAGGTCTAGAAGTTGACTTGGTTGATTACTCTCATCTTTTGAAAATTTTCAAATTATAATTAAAATATAGGATTCAATGGTTAGGACCTACATTCCATGTCAAATTATAGTCATTAATCAACAAATGTAATCTAACATTGTATAGGATTGACAGCAATTGTTGCAAAAATAGGAAAAAAAAACACACTTTATTTCGATTAATTTTCATAAATAATATCCCAAAAATTTTGGCATTTTTTTTTTAAACATTTTTGTGGACTCTAATCATTGAGCCCAATAATCTCTATAGTAAATCTACTTCAAATATTTTCATTTGCAAATTTTAAGTATATAGAGGCTCTTGTAGCATTTCTATTTGATTTTCTAATTGAAGACTTAAAGAAAAACTATAGTAGAACATAACATTGTATAGCTAACCAACAATGCTCACTTTGATAGCTAGGTATGGTATTTATTATTAAAACTCGAAAAATTTAGAATACATTTTAGATATCAATGGTCAAAACAGGGTTGACAGGACGTCTGGACGCGGACGCTTTGTCCGTAGCGTCCGCTGACATTCGCAGTCCTGTCCGCCCCGTCTGCCCCGCCCGTCCGCCTTCCGACGACGGGAGGGACGCTACGTCCCCTAGCTTCCGTGAGGACGGACGTCCGGACGTCTGGGTTATGGATGTTATTTTGGGGCGGACGTACTGATTTGTCAACCCCGGGTCAAAATCTATCATTTTAACATTTTTAGAAAAATTAGAAAAAATAATTAAAATTTTAAAAATAAACCACATGAACCTACAATAGACTACTATCAAAATGAGAAGAATTTTTTTTTTTTTCAATTCTCTTCAACAAGGTGAGCAAACTTAACATAGTAGTGTACTACACATAAGATTTTCTTTTTGCCAATTGCATCTTATGTTATGTTAATTACCTACTTACCAAATTTTACATGTATCTAGAAGAGGAATTTTGCCCAAGCTATATGCCTTGCTTGAAAAGCTTTGGACAACATAACTTTTGATCTAAACACCTAATCCAAAAAAAATTATATTACTAACACGATGATTCATATCCCCAATTTGTTTCAAAACTTTCATAAAAATTTGTTCAAAATTTACTTTGAGGAAACTACCTAAATTTTCAATTAGTCATTCAACAACCACTTGAATTTACTAGGGGTTATATAAAACATATGCACTCTTAAACTCTTGATTTTTCTTCTTCAAGTTGAAGGATATGCAATTTTCTACTAAAAGGTTTGAAAAATAAGCCTAAACAATTTAAAAACAACTTATTTGTGTCCTACAATTGGTGCATTTTTTCAATATGGATTTTTGGAACAATATTCTTCAAAAAGTTATCTAAGATATCTTTTGGTTGGACAATAGTTCAAAGGTCATTTATTACATGTAAAATTGTAATCAAATTCACAATTAAATATTCAATGTTATGGTAGAATCAATGTGACTAAAGTAATAGAAGTTATGTAAATGTTTACTTTACTAAATGGTAAAACAATTATTGGGTTGCCTCATATTAATTTCTTGACATTTGATACTATATAAATAGTTATAGTTATTTTACAAGAGTGCACTACTCTAAAGTAGGCCTATAGTCATAATTGGGATTCATGGACTTCTATGAGTACAAATGAAAACATTTGTAGAAATATTTGTTGACTTTGTTGGCTTGTAAAGTAACTTTTTTCAAGTGAGGCAACCTAATTTTATTATTTAGTGTATAGATTATATAAATTATAGTGCAATATTATATTCTATAATAATTAAAGAATATTAAACTATTGAAAATTGAAAGTGATAACTTATAATCTTTTAAAATAAGATTTATCTCATGGAAAGATATACTTTATAATTCAAGAAATACCAAAAGTCCATTGTCATTGTTTTCAAATTTATATTTATATTTTTATAGTGTATATATTACTCATAGATTGAATTAACTCCTAGAGTACTATGGTGATTTTAGGTCTGAAATTGCTTCAAAATACTTATATCTAAAGCAAGGCTACAATTTTCATCTATCTTTAGTCATTAATAAATCCAATTACAAGATTATTTTATTAACTTGTAGGTATATACCTACCTAACATTTTTGAATAAGAAACTTTACTAATAACAAAACTATATTTTTTGAATTTTGAAAAATGATTTTAATTATTCCCAAATGGTTAAGTTTCATCTTTGAAACTTTTTGCCACAAAATGTATACATCCTACAATTTGTATCACCCCATAATATGTTGAAAAAACAAGTTGGAGACACATTTTTCAAAATCCAACAAGAATATTTCAAATTCATGCTTAAAAAATAGTAGTAGAAAGAGATAACATTTATTTAATAATATTAAAAAATCCTAATGGTTTTATTGTTGTAATAAATATCCCATGTTTTAATTTTTTTCCAGAAATATTGAAAATTGAATTCAAAATAAAACTTCAAAGTTTGTTTTGGGGTAGAGATTCCCAGTAATTTCTCATAAACTAAAACTATTCATTACTTTCATCTTACTATTCAAAGTAGGATGTTTAAAACCTTGAAGTATACATAAAGATAGAAAGATAAGTTCAAATTTTTATTTGACAAAAGGATGATTTTTCTTAAGTTGCATGGGCTTTGAAAGAAACTACATATCATACAATAACTTTAAACTATATAGTCACATGACTATTATAAAAATTATTGCTCCTCAAAGGTGGTTAAGGTGCTCCTTGACTACATGTTGTGTGAAAATTTCAAAAAAAAAAAGTGAAAATTTTGTTTTTGAATGGATAACCAAAAATACTATTGATGTTGCCAAAAAAATACTACTTAGTTCTTTAGAAATTAACTAGGGCTTCACATTGCTTTACACAACCATTCATGATTTCCTTGCAAGAAAAAAAATATGATTTTAATTCTTTTTAAATTTAAATGTCATCTTTTAAAAAAAAACTGCCTTGACTCCATCAAAGAAAGAGACATTGCAAACATACCAACATACACACAATATTTTATATTCTTAATTTTTTTTTGCCATTGCTAAATGCCTCCAATTGACCAAATTTTCTAATTCAATCTAGGTAAATCCTCTTTGATAACAATCAATTGAATTAAAATATTATTATTATTATTTTTCTTTGAATGAAAATGATATAAAATAAACAAGTATTTGTTAGTGTATAAATAGCATAATATTGAGTTAGTATTTGTATTCTTTCCTATATTATATAGTCAATATTAGCCAATTTTATTTTTTAATTTTATAATAAATTGTATTTTCTTTAATAATTTTTTGGTATTTGAACATATTAAAGTAATTAATTTCAAGATACTTTTTTGTATTAACATTCATTCAAATAAAGTTATAGGACTCATACATTATAGTATATTGAATTAAAACTAAAATGCTTAGTTCATTCAAATTAAATATGTATACCTTAAATGACATTGTTTTTTTTTTGTTTTTTTTTGTTTTTTTGTTTAGTTTATTAAGGTGAAATTTCTGGATCATGTGTCCCTCAATTGCAATTTTTAATATTGATCAAACGCTCTCTACAAAAAGAGG
Organism: Pseudoscleropodium purum; assembly: GCA_963969395.1. Classification (NCBI taxonomy): domain Eukaryota; kingdom Viridiplantae; phylum Streptophyta; class Bryopsida; order Hypnales; family Brachytheciaceae; genus Pseudoscleropodium; species Pseudoscleropodium purum. Next base: position 8,140,625 of record OZ017803.1, read on the forward strand.
TGCATTGGCTTTGTTTAGTATATTAAGGTGAAATTTCTGGATCATGTGTCCCTCAATTGCAATTTTTAATATTGATCAAATGCTCTCTACAAAAAGGGGTGCATTGGCTTTGTTTAGTAGTGTTTGGACATATACTATGAAAGTTATTGAATTCCAAAGTTTTTATAGATAAAAAAAATAGAAAATTAATTATATTTAAAACTTGCTTGTAGTAGCGGCAGAGGGCACACTAGGAAATGGAAATTCTCTCATATTTATTTTTATATTAGCTACATAAATTGTTTAATACTAGAAATTTCCTTTTAATTTAAAAAAAATTGAACTAGAAAAAATGAACTTACAAAGATGACAACAATCTTTACAAAAAATTTAACTAAATGTTTTCAATCCAATAAAAATAGAAGCAAATTACAAATTTCAATTTCATAAAAGTAAAAGCAAAAAGATGTCAAAATAAAAGAAATAAACAAAGTAAAAGAACACATTATAATAAATGTAAAAGATAAGCATCAATCATGTACATCAACCTTGATATAAATATATTCATTAAAGTTTTTAAAGACCAATGTCAATCTCTTTTAGACAAAAGTAAATATAACAATAAAAATTTACATCAATACAATATAAACACATTTCATTCCAAATTCAATTAAAAACAAGTTACATTTACTTTTTGTTTGGTTATTACAACCTCAATTCAATTGAAGCTTCTACCAAATTTTCATTCAAAATTTAAACCAAAAATAACCTCAAACAATTATATAATGGAGTCGCTTTGCAAATGTGGATTGTACACTAACAAAGATTCACATGGCATGTGCTCTCTATGCTACAAGAAGCACATCAAAGAAAGATGTCAACTTTGTAGGAGGAAAGTTTGGCTTAGACCAATTGTTTGCCGTTGTGGACACATGTTTTGTGCACTCCATCGATGTCCCAAGGAACACAAATGTACGTTTGATTACAAGGAAGAAGGGTGCAAACTTGTCAAAAAAGAAAATCCAAAAATTCAAAGCAATCAATTCAAAGGAAATTTTTGTTTGTAATTGATATTATTTTATTTTTATTTTTTTTAAATTGAGATTTCATACAATTTGTATGTAGATTTGTTATATATAACACACATTGTATATTTATACATGTGAAGTATTCATTACATTTTAAAATACCAAAATGTTCAAACCATGTACATAAAGCTAATAAAAATAAAATAATTCCCATTATTTTGCAATGTGTTTCTAAATGCACAATCAAAATAGCAATCCAACCATAATTGTACACTATATGAAAAATTCTTTGTGTATGCGGAAAAGGAGAAAATTAGAGAAACAATGTGCAAGTTAAGAGGGAATAGTGATCAAAGTTCTTATCATTGCATTGCCTTGGGTTTCTAAATGCACTATGAAATGTTTTGACAACAATTGTCATTTTGGTAGTGAGGTTAGCATTCCCAAATGATAAATGAATTAAAATTCTCAAATGTAATTAAGTGGATGCTTGAAAATACAATGATTTGTTTTCTCTTCTTATTAAATTTCAATTATGGAATTACATTGCAAAAATTCTAGCATGTGTTTTTTAGAATTTTTTTTGTTGACACTAACTTATCTAATCAAATTTATTTACAACATGAAAATTCCTCAAAAATACAATAATTTGTAACAATGTGCAATTTTGTAATATGAGATTAGTCCTCATTTAGATGAGTGGTTAGAAAAAATAATTTCAAAAGTCATTGGTAGAAATAGCATCCTTGTGCAATAAAGTGTTTAGGCTCAAAATTTGTCCACTTCCTTAACTCACTAGACCACCAATCAATGTAGTCAATTGAATGGACAAAATGGAGTTTGAGGGCTTGCCTATGGGTCAGTTCTAAACTTCTCCAATAGAAAAATGTAGTCTAGCTTTTTGACTTTTATTACTATTTTTTTGTTTTTTTAAGAACTTTATATATATATATATATATATATATATATATATATATTCTACTCTATTTCTAGTATTTAGTGTAAAAATAGGCTTATTTTATCTTCCAAGTGTGTAAATGATTCAAAACTATTGAAGAAAGTAGTTAGTATGGAAATACAAAGTAAAAGTAAAAGATAAAGTAAAGGGAGAAAAAGAAAAAGAAATAGAAAATGAAGATTCGGGGAGCTTCGATGTAGAGACGTTGCAGCTGCTGGCTTGCACGCTTCCGATCACCCCCCTCCTCCTGCCTTTAATTCACTTCTCTCTCCTATTATTTCCCCCCATCAACACAGAGACACAGTGCAGTTTTGAGTGCAAAAATTCTTGAGCGTGTAATCTTACTTCTTGCAATAAAAATTGAGTTTTTGTGCAAACTGTGCGTTCTTGTTACTGAACTGATGTACTCCGTGCTGTTGTGTTGGTTGCTTGGTATCACGTGAATTGTTCTATTGCACTGTTGGATTGTATCTGCAGGATGATTAACTGACGAATTCGTGGACTGACCTTACTGACCATGAGACGTGGGCACATTGCACTGTAAGGAGGCTTGACAGGAAAGTGGATTGGTGAATGACAGGGAAACTTGTGAGAGGTCTTGAATTTGGCAGATACTGAGAATTCTCAAGTACTGATCAGAAAACGAGGATCAGGCTGGTGAATCGGCAACCCATAGCGGTGAAGATTGAGGCGAAGTAGACAGACATTGAGGTCGGTGAGAGCACTTGGTTGCGACCAAGTATTGCTTTGTTTGCTGATCAAGGAATCTGAGGAAGTTTGGTGGAAGTAATGGCAGTTTGAATTCGAGAATTGGAGTCAGGCTCTGATGCTGACCGTTTCGGAGAACGACGAGCCTGTAGTGCAACTCCGGTCTAATGAAAAATTTCAAATCTAATCTTGTGAATCTTCATGTGAATCCTTGCGTACGGTTGATCAAGAACATTGATTGATTGTAAGTTTAGTGAAATTAGTTTGATTTCAAAATGAAATTGCAAATTCGGTCGTTTGAGAAGTTGTAATCAAATTAGGGATTGGGGGATGCCAAAGGGAGAAAATTGAACCAACATTGGAGAAATTGTGTAATTGCGTGATCGCCAAATGCGAGGGAAAGGGAATCAGGCAAGAAATTGAATGAATCGATCAAGAAATTTGATCACCAAAGCGGATCAGTCATCGGAGCAGCCGCGGCGACGAGCGCAGAGGAGAGGAGCTTCGACGTTGAAGCTGTCGGAGGTCGATCCGTGAGACAGTCGGCTAGTCGAGAGGAAGTTACCTGGATATCAGGCACGGGTATTGACCAAGTACCACGGCTTTGGAGTGTTGTATGGATAAAGGCCCCCAAGAACCACTACCATGGGCTTTAGAGTACGGTCATAGGGTTGATATTCATAGTTTTTGGAGTATAAAATTTTGGGATGTTTTGACCTAATTATTTGACCAAAAACAAACTAAAATAAAGGTACAAATTTTTTGAACGGTCCTTGGGCCATGCCCCTGGTTTGAGTGTAAGCATAGGTGCAACTATTAGTTTGAGGTTTATGTTTTAGTAGTTGTATGTATTAGAGTGTTGCGTTAGAAGTTTCATATATCTACATGTTGTAAGTTTGAGTATTGTACATATTGTAGGTAGAGCATACTAATTTGCACGTGGTTGGCCCTATTGTTTTTGATTATGTATGTGCATTGACTATTGTAAGTTGTTCTAAACCCTCAACCTTGATTTGCTTGCTAAATACTAATACTATTACTTATAAAGTCCAAAAGACCTGCATTGCACATGCATTCATCACAAGTTAGTTCACCTTGAACTATTGTCTCAGAACTATTGTCACGAGCCAGTAGCACACTAGATAGGACTGAGACATCATACATCTGTCAATAGCATCTATTAACGGACAACATGAGTTGTATCTTGGATTTTTGTGGGAAATAAGAATAAATAAACTTTTTAATTTAATAAATTAGTACATTGTGACCTTTGAATATACTACGCTAGCCTTACATAGTTCATTCCTTGGTGTTTAAACTCGGATTTAGTGAACGAGATAAGATCTCAAAAATCAAACTACAAAAAATGCCCATGTTTTATTGGAACATTATTCTGCAACATTGTCAATTTGCCCAAAGTTGTATCAAATGGAAGGTTCACTACTAAAAATGAGCATTTAATGATTGCACAATATGACTATAGTGAGTTATGAAATCAAAAAATGTGACTCAAGCAAAAAACACTGTAGATGACTCGCAACATGATTGGGTTGAATCATTCACTTTCAATCATATGACTAGGCAATCATATTTTACAATCATATGGATTGGGGATATAACAAACTATTTTTGGACGTATTTTGCCAACATGACATATATGTTGAGTATCTTTGGAGGTTTGACTTTTTCATGAACTACTTGGACAAAATTAAAAAATCCTACATGGAATATGACTCACTATAGTCATATTTTCGCTAATATGGAATATGACTGCAATGGGTGATTTGAGTGATATGGAATATGACTATAGTGAGTTATATTTTGAATCATATTTTAAGTGATATGGAATATGACTGTAGTGAGTGATATTTTGGTTGATGTAGCATATGACTATAGTGAGTCATTTTTTTGTTCATGTTAGTACTAAAAGATAGTAAGAAGTAAAAGCTAAGATATAACAAGAAGCAACAAAAACTAAAACTAAAAACCAATAAGAAGCAAGAATAAGATAAGCTTAAATGCAATAAAGATAATAGGAGGCAAGAAATAACAAACAATAGAAAATAATGTTTAAAAGACAACAATTAAGCAAAAGTTAAGATTCAACTTAAGGCAACAATCTTGAAACAACAACCTTGAAGCAACAATTAAGAGACAACAACTAAAAAACAATAACAAACTATCAACAACTAAAAAGAAACAACAAACCAAAAACAACTAAAAATAAAAAACTATAAAACAACAACAAATTAGCAACAACTATGAAACAACAATAAACTAGCAACAACTATGCAACAAAAACAAACTAACAACTAAGATGTAAAAAGCAACAACAAATTAAAAACAACTAAGAAACAACAACTAGAACCTCAATAACTAAACAACAACTAAAACACGTCAATACAACAATTAGAACTTCAAAAAACAAAAGAAACAAGAAGAAACAAGAATTAAATAGCATCAGCTAAACAACAACAACTAAAATACAACAACACAACAATTAGAACTTCAAAAAACAAAAGAAACAAGAAGGAACAAGAATTAAATAGCATCAACTATACAACAACTAAAACACAACAACACAACAATTAGAACTTCAAAAAACCAAAGAAGGAAGTAGAAACAAGAATTAAAAAGCAACAAAAACCAAAGAAGATGAAGCAAATGAAGTGGCAACTAGGGGTTCAAAACCCTAAAAAATGATAGCTAGGATTTAAAAAGCCCCCCAAAACAAGGGCTAGGATTTTACAATTTTGAGCAATAATTTATTTACATTTTTTTAGGTTGCCCAAAAAAAAACTTCAAAAAAAATGGGAACCTACAAAAATGTAATTGCAAAATATGATTGCATGTATTCATATATGCAAAAATATGATTGACAAATATGATTGGTGTTCCTGTAATACATTCCATACCATTCTCTAAAAAATGTTAGTTGTTCTCAATGGATGTATATTATATGGTAGTAGTGTAGAAAGGCAAAATATGACTAACAATCACATTTTGCAATCATATTTTTCCACAAAGTTTAGGACTCCTAGAATATGACTATGAGTAGTTGCTAGTCATCCCTAGTTATATTTTGGTAGTCATAAAATGCTCATTTCCTTGTAGTGGTTGCTAAATGCATGTTTAGGATCTTGAGCCTAGGAGCCTAGACACCTTTGTTATAGGAACTTACATTATAGGTACTTTCCATGATTATAGGATATCTATAATATAGGTATCTATGTTGTAAGTGCTTGTATTATAGATTCATATATTATAAAGTTAACACCTCCTATAATTATAGAATACTTATATTTTAGGTATATATGTTATAAGCACCTCCAAAGGTTGTAGAGTGCTTACATTCAAGGCTCATATGCTTCCATTTCTAAGTTCACATGCTAGCACCTACTAGAAGAATCCCTTGTTTATTTAGCCATAGGTTGTCTAACTTGACACTGTTTACTTGCATGTTCAATGTAGCAACACTATGTTTTTCTGTCATTGAAGATATTATAGTGAACGTCAGTAGACATCAATGTTGACCAAAAAACATGGGGTTGTTACATTGAATGCACAAGTAAATGGCATCAAGTTAGACAACCTATGGCTAAATAAACAAGGGATTCTACTAGTGATCGTTGGCGTTCAATAAACTAGACAACATATACAACATGGAAGTATTTTAGAAGAATGAAAGAATGGCTTTAATGTCATAGTTCAACTTCCTTTAGTTAATTGTATGAACCACTATGACAACACACCAAGTAACCATTGGAAATTCATTCACTTGCAAATTGTAAAGAAATGTGAGAAAAGCATAGAAAATGATTGGCTCTTACAATAAATAACACTTTTTCCTTGATTCATTCAATGGCAAAAGAGATTGATTTGATGACCACCTCATATCCACTCCAAAGTAAATTATAGGGTCACTTTAAAGAAGATGGTCGCTATTAAATCAAACTACTTGATTCTCAACTTTATCTTCAACTCTTTATTATTTCCTTGTTCTTCAAGTTGAAGGACACATTCAATACAAATTTTAATGAAAGTTTTGAAAGATAAGCCTAAATAATTTGAAAAAAAATTATTTTTGAAATTTAAAAATTATAATTTTGCAATTGGTTGATTTTTCAATATGAATTTTGGGAACAATATACCTCAAAAAGTTACCTAAGCAATTTTTGGGTTGGATAATGGTTCAGAGGTCATTTATAATACATAAGATTGTGAATGATTTCACAATTAAATATTCTATATTATAGAAAAATCAATGTAACCAAAGTAATAGAAGCTATCTTTAAATGTTTTCTACTCTAAATAGAAAAATTAGGTTCCTTCACACTAATTTCTTGACATTTGACACTAAAGAAATATTTATTATTATTGTACAAGAGTGCACTACTTTGTTCAATTAGGCCTATAGTTGCAATTAAAACTAATGAACTTCTATGTATACAAATGAAAATATTTGTAGAAGAACTCGTTGATTTTGTTGACTTGTGAAATAACTTTCTTGAAATAAGGCAACCTAATTTTACTATTTTATATCCAAATCATAAAAAAACATAGCACAATATTCTAATCTTTAATAATTAAAGATGATTAGAGTATTTAAAATTGAAAATGACAATTTACAATCTTTAAAAATAGAACATAGATAGACTAATGAAAATTTAATCAACAAGAGAATTAAAAAACTTACATTCATATTTTAAAAAGTTTTCAATTAAGAAAAACATATTTCATACTCTTAAAACTGGAATTTATTATATAAAAAAAAGACTAATTATATTGATGAGATTGACTTCATGCAAGTGTGCACCTTATGATTGAAAAGATGCATGAGTTCCATTTTTATTGTTTCTTGATAGGCAAGGACAACTTTTTTAAATGAAACATAGCTTATTAATTAATTAATCAATTAATCTCTAGTCTAATTTATTAGCAATAAATGTATTTATTCATTCTTTTGAGTAGCAATATATAGCATTCAAAAATGTTATAGTTCATAAGTTTTATTTCATTTATACGGATTAAACATTCTATTTTTAGATTGAATTAACCTTTACAATACCTTGATGGTTTTATGTCCAACATTGCTTCAAAAATACTTGTATCTAAAGTTGGGCTAAAATCTTCATCCGGTTTTATGTATTAACAAATTCAATTGTAGGATCCTTTAATTAACTTATTAGTGTATATACTCTAAAAAGTTTAGAGTAAAAAAAACTTTCTTGATTGGAAGATTATGATGCTTGACTTTTAAAAGAAGTATTTTCAACTCTTTCCAAATGGTTAAGTTTCACATTTTTAAAACTTCGTACATTTCATAGTTTGGATCCCTCTATAATATGTTGAAAAAATAAGTTGGGAACACAGTCTAAAAAATTCAATAAGAAATATTTCAAGCTTGAAAAAAATACTACCCCATAAGTAGAAAGAGGTACATAAAATATGATTAGCCCCCTAAAGGACCAAATTGTGTTTTTTTTGGCAACATAGCAAATTTGGGCATCTCACCACAAATGGAAATTTAATATTTTTTCTTTGAAATTTGCAAACATGTGCCCAAAGAGTAGGTGTAAGGCCCAATAATCCTCATAACTTTTGACTACATGGTTACATTTTATTTGTATGATATGTAGTTTTCCTTGATTAGCGGGCAGTCTAGACATCTCAAAAAATTTCTTAAAAAATCCCTTTTTCATGTAATAAAAATTTCAAAATGATTTTATAGATTTATACATCCCTCGAAAGCTTTGAATTGTTCCATTTTGGTTAACAAGATGAAAGTTATGAGGAGTTTTAGTTTGCAAGAAATTATAGATCCTCTACTCTAAAATAAACTTTGAAGTCCTTTATTTAACACAATTTTCAACTCTTTAAGAAAATCATAGGATGTAGATGGTTTATTACAACATTCCAACCATTGGATTTGGCATTTTTCAATTCTATAATAAAATTCTTAACAATTTAGTATTCTCAACCATTCTCTACTTCTTTCTACTTACCATTTTTTTCCTATATGATGTAAAATTCCAAATGATCTAAAATTTTTCATGCATGTAACCAACTTTATTCCAAAAATGAATCCAAAGAATGATCACCATTTTGGACATTTTTTTTCTTTAAACGTAACCTTATGAAATGCAAATTTTTTTTTGTCAATTCAAACGCTAATATCTTGAATGTATCTTGTAGTGTTTTATTTTTTTCTAAAATTTGGTATTTGTACTAGAAATGGCAATTTTGGAGAGTTTTTGGTAAAAATATAGTCAAAAACCTTTAAAGCTAGATAATACTAAATTATTAATGATTAATTGTAGAATGAAAAAATTCAAATCCAAATGGTAGTATTGTAAAGATAGTGAAACTCTCTTTTGAATCACTTTTGAGGTAATAGTGATAGTATAAAACCATGTACAAATGGAATAGTAGAGTAGTCAAAGAATTAATATTGCATACATTGTGCATTGTCATTGGCCAAAAATTATTATTATTTCCTTATATTGCAACATACATATTAAATGATACATGAGAAGTGTTTCATTGGCAATCACTTAAGAATCACACTACAAAACTATTGAATTTGTCTTGGTCACCATAACGCACTAGAACGAATATAGAAACAATTCCAAACTTTGCACCACCTCTATTGATCATTAAGGACTTGAAGTGGTATCTTCATTGTCATCAAGGACAATGACATTGTCTACTTCTTGGCCTACCTTACCTAGAACAATGCCTACAAGGAACGGAAAATATAATTTAGTCATCACATATGGCAACAAAATAATTCATGACAATCACAAAAGGGATAATCGTGGTGCAAGGTAGTATTTGGAACCGCATAATCAAATTGAATGCCTTCTCTAGAAACATTCAATTGTGCTACTAGCCTTTGCCGCCCCAAGTCCAGTGAAACAATGGAATTCAAATGAATGGTTGATGTCAAATCTTCTAAATCCAAAAAATAAGTCCTTAAGATCTTGACTTCTTGTATGACTTGAGAGTCACCCAATGCACAAGTGTGTACCACCACCATCAAGCCCTATATCACTTCTTCAATTTTGATTATACAAATTACTACTAAGACAAGGCTCGTTGCCTTGATATTGACCACAATTGTCATAGACTTACAGTGCCTTTCTTCCCAATCTTGGTCTTCATAATGAAATATTGTATATTGTTGATCTCACAAAAGAATTTTGAAGCTTCACAAAAACAAAATTTTTTTTTTTTACAAAGTTAATAAGGCTTAAGTAAAATTTATATTTAATTAAAATTATGCATACATTATTATTAATGTTTTGCATTACATATACTATTACTAATATTTGAAAAGTAATGTGGAGATTAGAAAAAAATATTCTTCTTGAAGAATTTTCTTATTTTTTCATATCTTCTAAAGATCATTAAAGTTTTCTATTATTGGGTATGAAATTTCATTTCAAAACCTTGTGAACAATTTCAATGAGATTTGCAACAACAATTAATATTGGATGTCAAACATAATTTTTGTAAAAACATCATAATACTAGTTATATAGTAAGAAAGTAATTTTATTTATCATTAATAAATTGATGAAAATTAAAAATACATTCAACATTAAAAACAATATCTAATAAATATTCAATAGCTATAATTTTGGAGATGCTAATATGAAGAAATTAACTTGGTTTTTGAGCTACAATAAAAAAAAACATTGTACAAAAAATTCAAAGCAAAAAAGGATTTCAAAAGAAATAAATTCATTATAATTGTTAGCCTTAGTTTACGTCAAACACACAAATAATGCAACCCTAAAATACAAAAAAAATGATCACATTTAATTTAATCTTTTGCACAACAATATATTACAATTTCTTGTTCATTGTGAAAAATATAAGAAAGGTAAATATGACATAAATTTGGACAAAATATATCCTATTTTCTTTACAATTAAAATTGAAATAGAATTGATAACCTTTGTAATTGTAAACCAAAGGGCTTCGAATTCAATTCAATTCATAAGTGATTTTGGAACATCACTCACTTAGAAATGTAGAATAGGAAGAAGATATCTCTACAAGTCAATTGTACGAAGGTAATGATTCAATAATCTAATCATGGAGAGACGATACAAAAACACTAAGCCAATGAGTACTCATTATCAATCATCATTCCATCCTAATTTCACCTAAAATATGAAAACAAAGGCATGTAGCCTTTATTAGAAAAAAACATTGGGACAAGTCATTGAATACATATCATTCTATAAATCCACTATTGCATTTGTTCATTGTATTTTTGTCAATATGCATTGAATTTGACTTGTGGATAATGCTGCTAATTGATTCTCTACTTAAATCAACTTTGAAAGTAAATATCTCTTCATTTTTACGCCAAAGCTTTCTACACTTCTTTAAAAGCATGTGCGTTCTATGCCATTTACTTTTGCATTTACTTAGAAATAAACAATATTTATTCATCCAAACTTCAATAGTTTTTTCATTTAAATATAAAAATAGCAATAATTAATGAACATACCTTCAATAGACCATGACTACATTTTCAAATCTCTTGGCTTTAAAACATAAGAATGTTGTAGGACTACAAATGTAGAGAGGTTGCAATGACATAATGGGAATCTTAGACTTTTGCAAATTTCTTCACTTTTTCTTGTGATGCACTGGAAATACTCCTAGCCTCCATAGCAACAACATGTGCTCATAGCTAATTCAACATGCAACTCCTAGAAGATGGATTAGGGTTTCATGTAAAGTAAGAAGCTACACAATGCCAATTGGTTCTCCATCAAAAAATCAAAATTACCAATTTCAATATTTCCAAGCGGCGATCATATCTCAACATAAATTTGACAATGCAAGAAACTTTGGATTGATTCTCAAAAAATGGCAAAGAATACAATCACTAGTCAACTCATTTAGAGCCTTCCAATTAGAGCATTTTGAATTTGGACAATTCTTATGAATCTAAGCAACGTTCCTCTATGTACCAAAATCTTTGAGTGAAAGTAATACCGAATTTGTTTTCATTGGAATACACAGAAGCTTCGTAATGATTTCCTTGTCATTTACAAAATCATCATCACGCTTTCCTACAACTTGAAACTTGAACTATTCCTTACAACTTGAAACTTGAAAATGCCAATTCAACACTAAAGATAAAATATTGATTGGAGTAAGGAGCAAAGAATTTGCATGTGCGAGCGCAAATGGCCAATGACTTCAACAATATTTTTTTAATTCACATCACATGGTAGTAGACAATGGTCTTAGTTTTTTTTTAAATCTCATCCAACGGTTGTTGTTGTTTCACTTGGGGGAAATAGGTTGCCTAATAATTCTTCATAGATAATTTAGAACAAATTTTTGTTATCTTACTCTACACATGATTTTTATTTTAAATGATGAGTATTGTAACATCAATTAGGTTTACTTGATCTCAAACATGTAGAAACAACTCCACTAAATTCTTGAAAACATTAGGAAAAATTTGGGGCTTCCAAAAGGTAGCCAATTTTGCATGGCAACTCTGTAATTATAGATTTTTTTTTAATTTGATAGGACTCTACCAATGCCACATTAGCGCCAAATCAAATTGGCAAATTTTTCAATCAATTTTTTTAATTAAAAAAAATACATTTTTTCTAATTTGATAGGACTCTACCAATGCTACATTAGCGCCAAATCAAATTGGCAAATTTTTCAATCAATTTTTTTAATTTAAAAAAATACATTTTTTCTAATTAAAATTTTATTGGTTTTAAGTTGTTATTTCTATATTTGCTTGAAAAAATGAAAATTGAAATAGCCTTTTGCAAGCTTGAAATTTTTTTTAATACATTTTTTGTCAATTCAAATTTTCATATCTTATAATCTACACGGTGGAAATTTCTAAATTTTTTTCTAAATCTTTTGAAATTAGCATACAAAAAGACCCTATGAATACATGTGTTCAAAAATGTTTTTTTTCTAAAATTTGGTACTTGTACTAGAAATGGTAGTTTTGGAGCGTTTTTGGTGAAAACATTAGTCAAAAACCTTGAGAAGATAAAAAGGGAACCATCTTGTAGATCATAAGCAATCAAACATATTCTTAGAGTATTAGAAACTTGTTGTCAAAGTAAAGTAATTGCTCACAAAATATGTGATCAAGTACTTTGAACCTATTTAATTCCAATTCCACTATCAAGACATTCAAATGAATTTAAAATGCTATAAGTATTTCATTGTGGCAACAAGAGGCTTCAACATCAATACATATCCATTGCTACTTTTTACAAAAATTATTAAGTGACTAGAATTAAATTTTAATACAACTCAAAATACATCCTACCACTACAGCTAAATAGTAGTAATAATAATAATAATAATAATTATTATTATTATTATTATTATTATTATTATTATTATTATATTTTTAAATTTATTTGAGGCTTGATTTATCCTACTACCGAGCTTGATGTATGCAAGCAAGTATAAAGGTTGATGTTTCCATATTCTACACACAATTTTCTTTAAGCTCAAGTTTTCTTTTATAGTAAAGTTGTAGCTCTTTATTAGATGTCAAGTGCTGGGATCATGGATTATTAGACCTAATCCATGATTGCTTTTAGTACCATCCCTACTACTTTCATATTTTATGACGTTTTATTACTAGTACCATTTTTTTGGAAAAGATATGTCCATATTTGCAATGTGTCGACAAGCTTATGTGCCATAACTAAAGAGTAATTTGAACAATTGAAGTTTTTGTAAGAGCCAATCTCAATCCAAGGTGAATCATTAAAGTGAGTTGAAACTTGCAATTTTGTAGTGTATTTAGAATCATTAAGTATATCTCATCTTCTTATAACTTGCAAAACTACATTGCATTGCTTCAATCATAAATATGAGTTCACCCTGTCAATTCTATAGAGAAAAACTTACATATTTTTGCTTAATTAGACATGGCCGTTAACACTTGAAAAACATGTTTGGAATATGCAATTGCTTTAAAGTTGAAAATAAATTCAAAACAAGTTGGTTTTGTTTCTAGGAATGATTACAAAAAATGTTCATAGAAAAATATTGCTTTAGTTTTTATATACAATATGTGTATACATAACTTTTGCACCAATCTTGTTCTATTAGTGCATCCTTTCTAAATTGAGTTCTTGGAAAAATTATATTAATTTGAAAAACAAATCAAGGCTTTTTTACAATACAACTTTATATCTAACTAGAGGTTTTCCAACATTGATTCTAAAAAACAATAATGTCATTTCCTATGTAATGTACAAATCTTATTTATTGAAAGGAAATGACAACTCCTATGCTCCATGTGGGGCTCTTATTCCATTGCCAAAGGTTGCAAGTAAAACCTTGGCTAAGGTCATTGAATATTGCAAATACCACTATGACAACGTACAAACAACTCCATGGAAGCAAATGACTTCAAAGGACGAAATTAAAGCATGGGATGCAAATTTTATAAAAACTAATTTGGAGGTTTTGTACAACTTATTGCTAGTATGAAACTTTTGATGTTGTTTTGAATGTACATTTTATAAACCTTGAGTTTGAAAAAGCAATTATAGGATTGTTTAAGATGATTTCTAGTTTGGTTTGCTTAATTGTTTATTTATTGAATGTGTCTAAAAGTTGTGTATGCAAATATTATTTCCATTGATTTCATTGAAATCAAAGACTTCATTGAGATTGAATCTTGAATTTTGCTTTAAAACTTCATATCTAATTTGTAAAAGCCTTCACTAAACTTTTGACAAAATACCACACACCTATTTGGCCTTGATTTATTAGTTTCTCACTTAAGTTTGTACAATGTAAATAGGCAGCGGACTACTTGGATATCCTTGATTTGATGGCTCTAACCTCAAAAAGTGTTTACAATCTCAAAGCAAATGGAAGAACATCAACACAAGTTTGCAAGACTTTTTATATGCAAGAAGAATTGATTTCAATAGAGTCCAAACAAATTGAAAGTGGAGAAGATGCTTGGGCTTTTGACAACTTTGATGAGTAGACTTAAACTACTTGAGTGTAATAAGAGGAGACTTGCATATATCAATTAGTAGCAAAGGAAAGATGTTTTGTATGTTCGTCTTTTTTCATGGAGAAGTTATGTAGATGATCCCTTCATAGCATTTCATTTGATAATATTACAAGTTTATTTAATAATAAACATCGCATAAATTGTGCATGTTTTGCAAATTGAAAAAAAGGTGGGCAAAAACAACAATTTAGTGACTCTTTTTGATAGAATGCAAATAAAGTACATTTCTAGGAACCAAATGCTTCATGACCTAATGTTCAATGTAATTATATTGTCTCATTTGAGTTTGATCACAAATAAAAGCATTTAGACTTGTAAATAACAGAAATTCATTGATTTATTGAATATCAATGCTCACTGTAGTTGTAAATTTTATCCATAGATTTGAAATTATGTGGAGTGAAATAATTGAATTTTTCCACAAGCCTTCAATTTGAATGCAATCTTGATTAGGATTTTCTTTTATTGTTGTGTATCAAAAGCAAAAATTTCTCAATGTCAACTGAAATAATTTATTTATATAACCCTAAAAGCTAAAGTGTATACTTATTTATACAAGTGTTAGGTGTAGGTTGGATTTTAGAGATACTAGACAAATAATGATATTTATTTTTAGAAGGTATCATTGAATTTGTGATTACTAGTTCAAGAATGTTCTTGAACAAAGGAACAAATGTATCAAAAAAATTAGAAATACCTTATAGGCATCAATATATTGTTACAAACTTTAGCTTTTGGAAATGTATACAAGAATAGTATGTCTAATGGTACTAGTACTAGCTAAGATTGGCAAATTGTTGATGGATATTTTTAATTCATGCCTTTAGGCACTCAAAGTAGTTCATAAATAAACTATGAAAATTTAGGTTGTTGTTTATATAGTTCAAAATCTAACACAATACTATCGAAAGTAAAGAACTCTATAATCTTATACTTTTGGAACCTAAAGCATTGCAAAATTTCATTTTACATATGGCAACTCTCCCACTTTGATTGGAATTCAAGAAATTGTAGCAATTGTACTAAGAACCACTATTGTAGCTACTATCAAATTCTAAGTTCTTAAACTACATTAATGATAATCTTACAACATTATAAATTGCAATCATGGTAATGGTATGAGGTTAGGTTTTAAAAAAATCAAATCTTCAAAAAAATTTCACACCTTGATACTTCAATTGAACATTACTACTACGACCCTTCTATTAAAGGTAGTATTATAAATGTGAAACTAGCATGGTTTGGGGTTGGAATAACAATATTCAAAACCAAGATGATACTTGCAATATAGTGACCTCCATCCAATACCCAATGTTGGTTTATATTTCAACCCTTTACAATGGAAGCAAACACAATGTGGTAATTGTGTGGTTGGAAATCAATTTACATGTGCATTCTATAGTATTTAGATCATAATTTGAATTTATGAATCCTTCATAATATAGAAGCATATAAGTTTGTGTAGAGATTTCTCCCTTGTTACATACATTGTAGTCATGAAAAAGAAATTGGTTATGGTCAATTTCCAAGAGATGAAGAGAATAAAGAAAAGTCACATATTTGAATTTTATTGAAAAAGATAATTATATGATTAAATTATAGTTTAGATGTGCATAACCATACAACTTTTAGTACGATGATGTGGCATTTCAAAGCCATAATAACGTTGTTTTTTAAAATACATATTTAAAATATTATTATAGATTCTATTTCTTTGTTTTTTTATACCTTGATCTTGATCCTAAGCATCTAACTTGTAAATGAGTAGTCTTTGTATAGTTCTCTATTAAACACTTCATAATGATGACAATTGTTAATTCCAAAATCAATGAAAATTTTCTGGAATAATGGGACAAATGTATCATATGTCATTTTAAGTTATTAAGTAGATGCATCAATAAAATGATTCACTTCTACTATTATAAATTGTTTTTCACATCTATTGTATATTAAATCAAACCACTTCTAAATTTTTTTGTTTTCCATATTTGAAATACACTAATATACAAACAATTTTGATCTTAAGAATCCATTTTTCAATAATCTAATTTTTCTAATACATACTTTCCCAAAATGTGCACAATTCTATGCAATTATATTATTAAAATATTTTGTAAACAACCATCAATAGGTCTAGAATGTTGTCACTTACAACAATAGTATCTTCAACCTATTGCAAATTAAACCCATTATGGGCAAAATTATTGTAGTGTTGTACATTTTAGAATCTAAAGTATAGCACACCTATAATGTTTTTGTCTATAATGGAGTTGCCTTGTTTTGTTTACAATTGATCCATTTGGCTTAATAAATCTATGATTATTGCATTACAACTCAATAAAGCCTATCAAATATTTTATGCCTATAATAAAAAATAAATTTAAAAAATAAAAAATAAAAAATTTATGAAATTTCAAACAAGAAAAGAAATTCATATTTTCTAGTCTCAAATTTTTGAATTTTAAAATATCTTACAATCTCAAATGTCAACATTGATGGTTATCGCCTTTGAAGGCAACAATAGTTATGATGCTAGTATGTGAGCATGAAATTGCAAACATTTGAGCCTTTGGCCATATGTATAAGAAGATATCCTACAACCATTGAAGGTGCTTATAACATAAAAACACTATAATCATGAAAGGTTTTCATAAGATAGGCATTTATAACATGGATGTATATTATTTGAGGCTCATGAGCTCATGCTCCTGATTTCACATAATAGCAACCTTCCTTTTGAAGGTAAAGTTTGGGTGATTTTTTTCTTTTATATTTGTGACTTGTGACACCTTGACATTAAATTATTTCTAGTTTTTTTTCTTCTAAATAGCATGGTTTTTCTAAAAACAATTGTGCACATAAATGTTTCCTATATATTTTCATCAATAGATTGTTATGTAAAATAATATAGCACATGTGATTTTTTCAAAAGAAATTTTGGATTGTAGGAGTTGAAATTTGGTGTGTTGATCAAGATTACATTAAAGAACAAAGGTAACCCCTAAAGGTTTTTGACTATGTTTTCACCAAAAATGCTTTAAAACTGCCATTTCTAGTGCAAGTACGCAATTTTTGAAAAAAAAACATTCTTAAGCACAAGTAACCATAGGATCTTGTAGTAAACTATTTTGAAAAGATGTGGTAAGAATTTCAGAAATTTTCACCGCATCGATTGCAAGATATTAGCATTTGTATTCACAAAAATCCTTTTCTTTTTCCTGCAAAAATCCAAGCAGCTACACTTCACAAGGTCACATTTGCATGAAAAAATGTCCAAAATGGTGGTTACCCTTTGAATTCATACTTCAAAGCAAGTTGGCTACATGCTTGAAATTTTTTAGACCATTTTGAATTGTGTAATATGTACGAAAAAAATAGTGAGTAGAATGAAGTAGAAAATGATTTGAAGTACTAAGTTGTTAATAATTTCTTTATGGAATTGGAAAATGCCAATCCCAATGGTTGTAATGTTGTAATAAAAAATTTACAACTAAATTTTTTATTTTTTTTCAAAAATATTTAAAATAGAGTAAAATAAGGGGCTTCAAAGTTTATTTTGGAGTAGAGATTCCATAACTATCTACAAACTACTCCAAACTAAAATTTCTCATAACTTTTGATTCATCGATCCAAATGGAATGATTCAAAGCTTTACATGTAGATATAAATCTAAAGAATCAATTTCAAATTTTAATTTTTGAAAAAAGTGATTTTTGAAGAATTTTTATTGCTGCCCAGGCTGCGTGCCGAGTGCTGAACATCACATTTCATACAATAACTTTTTAGCTATGTAGTCAAAAAATTATAAAAAATGTTGGGTCTTAAAGCTACTCCTTGGGAACATGTCATGTTAAAATTTCAAAGAAAAAAAATAAAAACTCCATCCGTAGTGAGCTGCCCCAAATCACTATGTTGCTAAAAAATGGGGTTCAAGGCTTTAGGGGATAAAGTAGCTACACCTAATTGTGTCAAAATATGCAATTGAGCATTGTTCCTATCAATATTATGTTGGATGGAAATCAAATGCATATTCAATATCCTAGTCTTATGCATTTTTTGGAATCTACATGAATAAACTATGAATTTTGAGAATGATGAAAAGAAGTGTATTTATCAAACTAATTTTATTCAATCATGAATATTAGTAATACATTTTATGCAAGATTTTGTAGAATTCAATTTTAGAAAGTGTACTGAATTAAGTGTACAAATAAATTTCTCTCAAAACATTTCATATACTTCCCAAACTTGCCATAGCTAATTGATGAATTGGAGATTTTCAATAAGAAAAAATAGATTGTGATACAAATAACACACTTCTATAAAAAAATATCACATTTTCAATTTTTTATAAATTATTTGTCTATTTATTAATAATTTTGCCAAATTTATTAGTAAATGAAATTTTAAGACAAATACATTTTTTGAAGATTCTCAAGCAAGTGGAATGACAATTTTTTACAACATTTTTTGGTAACAATTTAACAAATTCTGAAATTTTATTAAATGAAATATTATTGACTAAAATATGACTCCAAATGTATATAATTTTTATAATTTATTCCAAAAATGACCAAAATGAGTTGTCATTCTACTTGCTAAAGAATCCTGAAAATTTTTACTTATATTAAACGTTTTTTCATTAATAAATTTGATCAAATTCTTTTTAAAAAAATTCTTTTAGTTTAAAATTTTAAAAATCATTTTATAAAAGTGAATTATATGTATTCCAACATGTCTAAACTTATTAGAAAAATTTAATTTTTTAGTTAGTTACTACAATTATTGAAGTATACAATGATGAATAAGACAAAGTATGAATTTGAAACTTTTTTAGTCAAACAACCATACCGAAAGCATCAATGGGTAAAGTTCAAAAGTAGATGCACAAAAGCTGTAGTATACAATAAATAACACATTCTTATAAAAGTTTGAAGAGAAAATTATTTTCAAAGTTAGTCATGTCTAAAATTCGATTTTATGTCCTATAGTTTGGCAATCTTTTATCTTTTTTCAATTTAGTTTTGTTTGTTTGAAAATAAAGACCCCCTATTTCTTTTAGAAATTCTTGTATATTTTCTTAATTGACTCTTAGAAGTTTGACTTTTCATTTTGAAAGTCTATATGATTTCTTACTTTCAATGAAATTATGCTCATATTAATCCGTAAAGCATTGATCATGCCATTTAGAAAAAAAAACGGGCATGCAAAAAGCTATTCCAATTTCATTTTCAGCACCCCTTAATACAAATAGAAAAGAAAATTGAATATTTTTTAAATAATTAAATACTATTGAAAAGTATTGAAAAAAATAACAAATTTGATTTGGCACTATTTTGGCACTAGGAGTGCCCTTTCAGATAAAAAAAATTCTATGATTGCACCATTGCTATGCAAAGTTGACAATTTGTGGAGGCCTAAAAAATTTCCTAATGGTAAATCGGTTGTTTCTTTAAGATTTATTACACCTCTAGTTCTTTGATTTTAATCAATTCTTTTTGTGTTATAATGCTTTTAATAGATTACATAGCTAATGTATCCATGCAATTACTCCCTCTTTTGAGATGATAGTAATGGTAGTAATGTCCTAGAATTTTAATTTGTTCCAAAATATTGAAAATTGAGTTCAAAAAAAGGCTCCAAGATTTATTTTGGGATATTCTATAACTACCTATAAACTAAAATGCTTTGTCATCCTTTCACCTCTTAATTAATCCCTTAAGGACCATTATCTCTTTAGAGGACAAATGGGATTTGGGGCATGTACCCACAAGCTGAAATTTTTTTTTTAATTTTTTGAAACTTTTTTGGAAGATAGAAAAATGGATTAGCTTCGTGGGAATAATTTTTTTTTCAATCAGTGCCTAGGGACAAAAGTTATGTCCAAATAGACTCAAAATAGGGCAACAAAAAAAATTCAAAAATTTTAATTTTAACTTTATTCATAGATTATTTTTGTTTACATGGAAATCTTTTATTCATTCCATGTAGATTTTTTACGAAGAAGTTATGGACAATCTTGTTTTGGGGTCAATTAGAGCATCTCCTTGAAAAAAATAACTAGTAGGATTCATTTGTAAATGAAATTTTACAATTTTTCCAAAAACAAAGTTCCACAAGTTTTTTCTTTCTTGCTACAACAATCTCACCATTGGAATTAGTGCATTTTAATTCCATTCTAAAGGTATTAGTAATTTAGATTTTCCTTCTATCTCATACCTACTTCTACTTAACAATTTTTTAAAGAATAAAAACTAAGTTTTTCTTAATTTTTAAATTTTTTTCTAGAGTCTCAACTCAATTTTGTACCATAAAGATTTAAGCCCAAAACTCTATAGTGCAAAAAATTTAAGTTAAAAATGTTCAAAGTCAAAAAATCTAGTTCCTCAACGTCATGAAAAACTTGTTTTTTCCACTTAAGACGCAAATATATTGCAATTTGTACTGTCAAAAATTTTGAAATTTTTTTCACAAATCTTTATACTAGTTAGGTATAAGATACTATGGTTAGATGTGAAAAAATACAATTAAATTTTTTTTTTTACCTTTTGCTATAGAAATGGTAGTTTTGAGTGTTTTTTGGCAAAAAAAAAGGCCTTGGTCCATTAGGGATTAAAATAGAATGAATAAAAGATTTTTAAATATATATAAATAGAGAAAAACTAAGTTAAAATTTTTACCTAATGAAAAGATGATTTTTTCTAAATTGCTCGATTTGCCTTGGCTTTGAAATAAACTACATTTAATACAATGATTCTTTAACCATGTAGTCAAGTGTTATGAAAATTGTCGTGGCTTTGACCTACTCCTTGACTACATGTGTGAAAATCTCAAACACAAAAAAGTGAAAATTTTGTTTTAAAATGGACAAACAAAAACGCTATCAATGTTGCCCCAAAATGCTAAGTTCACTTGGTCCTTTATGATTAATTAGGCTTTGCATTGCTTTGCAATTTGTTGATGATTCTATTGCAAGAAAAAAAAATACTTATTGAAATTTATTTATTTTTTATTTCGAATTTTCTTTTCAACTGCACAAAAGAAGTGACATTGCAAACATACCAAAATATTCTTATTACTCTTGTTTTTTCTATTTTGTTTAGCAATTGTTCACTCCTCGATTGACCAAGATTTTGTAGTTTAATCTAGGTATATTCTCTTTGATATATAGATAACAATGACTAAATTTTAAAAATAACATTAGAATTTTCTTTAAGAAAAATAATAAAATAGTCAAGTAACATAATATTCATAGAAATTAGCATTCTTTACTTTACTATACCTCAAGACCCTTTTTTTGTTGTATTAACCCCAAAAGGCATTTCATATCTAGGCTTTGTCAAACTTCTTTACATTCTACATTAGATCATACATTTCAAATTTTTCATATTTTTTCATAATAAAAAATAAAAAATTGAATTATATAGATTTTAAAACATCTTTGTAAAAATCATAGTAATTGGAGAAATTTTAAATATTATATATGATTTGCAGAAGTATGTCAAGTGGTCAAATTGCATTGACTCTAGTTCAAAACTAGATTAGCAAAAATGAGGTCCTAGATGTAATGAACACAAAAATTTCAAAAAATCACAATATCAAGATAACCTCATTTCAAATCTGTTCCAATAAGTTTTACTCGAAAAATGATAATAGTTTGCTTGTCATTGAATTTAGAAGGAATTTTGAAATTCCCCTTTCAAAATTTATAGAAAAATATTGGTGATAGCACTAGTGAATCTAACCGTATGGATAGAATCTACAATTCAAAATCTACAACTTTCATTTGTACATCAATTCCAAAATATTCTTCCAAATAACACTTTATAACAGTTTTTCCTGAATCATCAAACTTGGAAATGGATCGAGACGTTTAGGGGTTAATACTGAAATTTTTCATTCAATTTAAAAAAATTGAACTTACAAAAATGACAACAATCTTTACAAAAAATTCAACTGAACATTCTCAATCCAGTAAAAGTAAAAGCAAATTATACATATCAATGTAATAAAAGCAAAAGCAAAAGGATGTCAAAGTGAAAGAAATAATCAAAGTAAAAGAATACATTATAATAAATGTAAAAGACGAGCATCAATAATGTATATAAACCTTGACATAATTATATATTCCTTAAATATTTTGAAGACCAATGTCAATCTCTTTTAAACAAAAGTAAACATCACAATAAAGATTTACATCAATACAATATAAACACATTTCATTTCAAATTCAATTAAAAATAAGTTATATTTACTTTCTTATTAGATTATTATATTCTTAATTCAATTGAGTCTTCTACCAAATTTTCATTCATAAATTAAACCAAAAATAATTACAAAATGGAATCACTTTGCAAGTGTGGATTTTACGGCAACAAAGATTTTTATGGCATGTGCTCTCTTTGCTACAAGAAGCACATCAAAGATGCCATATATGATGACTTGCTCAATCTAGGAGATTTAAAATTAGAAAGTAATGATGAACTTGAAGAACCAAAATCAAAGCCCGCAGAAAAAAAAGCAAGATGTCAAATTTGTAGAAGGAAAGTTGGACTTACACCAATTGTTTGCCGTTGTGGACACGTGTTTTGTGCATGCCATCGATATCCCAAGGAACACAAATGTACGTTTAATTACAAGGAAGAAGGGCGCAAACTTATCGAAAAAGAAAATCCAAAAATTCAAAGCAATCAATTCAAAGGGAATTTTTGTCCGTAGTTGACATAATTTGATCTTTTTTTTTTTTAAAGTTGAGATTTCATACAATTTGTATGCAAATTTGTTATATATAACACACATTGTATACTTATGTATGTAAAGTATTTATTACATATTAGAATACCAAAATATTCAATCCATGTACATAAAGCTAATAATAGCAAATGAATTCTCATTACTTTACCATATATTTCTAAATGCACTATCAAAATAGCAACCCAATCATAATTGTACACAATATGAGAAACTCTTTGTGTATGTAGAAAAGGAGCAAATTAGAGAGTGTGCAAGTTAAGAGGGAGGACTGAACAAAGTTCTTTTCATTGCATTGCTTTGGGTTTGTAAATGTACTATAAAATGTTTCCACAATAATTATCATTTTTGGTAGAGAGGGTTAGCATTCCCAAATGAGAAATGAATTAAGGTTACAAATGCAATTAAGGGTATGCTTGAAAATAGAAAGATTTGTTTTCACCCCTAACAAAATTTTAATTAAAAAATTACATTCCATAAAATTTTGGCATGTGACTTTTAGAAGTATTTTTTGGTTGGCACAAATTTATCTAATCAAATTTGTACACAACATGCAAAATTCTTTGAATATGTAGAAATCATGCAATTTCAAAGTATGCAATTAGTCTTGGTTGAGACAAGCACTTGGACAAAATAATTTCAAAAGTCATTGGTAGAAATAGCATCCTTGATCAATGAAGTGTTTAGGCTTAGGATTTGTCCACAAAGGTTTGTAGCTCCAATCTCAATGGACAAAATGGAGAAGTTTTGGGGCTAGTGTGGGAGTGGCTCCAAACTTCTCGAGTGGATAAGCTTTCTTGCTTTGTCGCAATGTTCTTCATTAATATTGCCAACAAGTTTGAATCAACCTCCAAATGAACTAACGGCACACAATAAAGCCTAATAACATAGAAGTACTTTGGAAGGCTAAAAAATTGGCTAGAGTGTCATTGTTTACACTTTTTCTAAGGTATACAAGCCTATCCATTTCCTCTAAATGTATAATTTTGTCATCCTACTTTTGGCCCCAATTCCATCTAGAAACTCATCCAAATCCATTTATTTTTTGACAAAATCACTACCTTAATGCTAACAAGGGATAACCTGTCAATCTTCTAACAATGAACACTTTAAGTACCATTGGATATATGGGAGAGCAGTTATGCAGGTTGTTTATAGGATGTTCACAACTCCACTCTATGAGTAATTTTGTAATTTCAAGGCAAATCACTTTGAAGTTCGTAGAAATCACAATTTGAATTGAAAAATTATAATTTTACTTGGATTTGATTCATGAAACAAGCCCACAAATCTAAAAAACATGCACCTTTCTTGTCCGAATTGTCCCATAGATTAATTTGAATTGCTAATTAGGGTAGTAAAAGGCTTGTCTACCATCTAGAGGAACAATGACAATGCACCAAGTACTAAGGTAACCACATCTAAAATAGATTGAATAAGTTGTTCAGTACAAAACTCCATTCTCATATTGAATTTTTTGTGGGATCCTCCTGGTAGTCCAAAGGAGATTTTAGATTCCCTTAGGCTGCATTTTTTAGACACCATATGAATAAACCATGAATATTCAAAGTATTAAAAATAGGTGTTTCTAAAATTGACCCTACACTCTCATGAATAGTGTGAGTACATTTCAGTATAGGAGTTGGTTCTAGAAAGGGTTTGAAATTAGGTGTAGTTACCTTAATTATCCATCCATCCATCCGTTCACCCATTTCAATTGCTAATATGGGGTATTAAATTTTCGTACTCATCACATGTATTGGCAAATAAGTTACACAGCATTCAGACTGCAATGCACTCAAATTCCATTTCATTTGTTCCCCAAAAAAATGGAAAAAATATATATATTTTTTTTTTAAAGGACTGAAATGCACTCAATCTGATGAACATGCCAGACTGAGTAATGTACATACAGCATCATAATCCCACTGAGCTCCTTTGTGTTACAGAGAATGTCACCACTCCAGTATCTTACATGCCCCCCCACCCCATCATTTTTGCATTGCCTGTTTCTGCAAATTTCAAAAATCCGGCACAGGGGTCCCGGGGTCCCCGGGTCCCGGGTCCCAAGGGGTTCCAATAATACAACCCTGCTCATCCAGCACAAAAGCTGTGGCCACTACTTCAGTTCATCTCTGGTTCTTATTAACGGAGTACTGGAAACTCTCAAGCACAGCCTTACCAGGATTTCAACTTGGAAATTTTGTCGTGTAGTTTTTGTGATAAACTGATTGTTTGAAGAACAAGGAACTTTTTGATGGGTAAGTTAAGCAAGGAACAAAAAAAACCTGCCTAATTGACTTGTAAGGTAGAGTCTGCTCTTGGAACGTGTAATTAAGAGCTGATTGCCTCCTGCAGGGGAAGCTAAAACTTCTTGAAACAATTTTTCAGTAAATTTTCTTAGGAAGAAAAAGGGAATTGGCATCAAACATACCCAAGTTGTTTCGTATTTTGGGGACCTTCTTGGAATTAGTTACAAGTGTTTGAAGTTCAAACACATTAGTCACTAAAAGCGACCACCTCTTGAAATGTGTACTTTTGGTACATTGAAGAAAGCAAAATGTACCTATGTATGGCGATTGCTTTTAGAATAGACCACCTTTGTCAACACCTTAGTTGGGTGTAAGGTAATTGCACCTAAATTGTGACCTCAAGATTCTCGTTTGAAACGTGGAGCTTCTATTCATGAGAGTTTATTGGTCATTTTTGGATGCACCTATTTTCAACCTTTTGAGGATTTATTGTTTATTCATATGGTAATCTAAAAATGCATATGGTATCTAAAATCTTTTTTGACTTTCAACAAGTGGGGGATAAATGTTGAGCATGTAAACCAGATAAACATATCCAAAAGACATGCAATTGATCTAAATTTGCAATTTCTAGTAGTGCCTTTATGGATTTACATAGCCAATAATAATCTACTACTATTAGTGAGATTCAACAAAAACTTAAGTAATCTAGTAATATGAACTATGCTCAATTGCTAATATAATTGGCTCCAAGTGTTTAGGATTTAAGGTAGTGTGATTTACCATAAATGATTCCAAAATTAGCTACTATTAAAAGTGGTAGTGTATTTCAAAATAATGTATTGATGTCTTTTCTTGAATTCAATTCACATTCCATGTATTACATGCTTATGAAAATAAGAACAACTTTATATAAACATGAAACTTGTTAATTGAAATGAAGGAAAATTTAAATAGTAAAAACCATGTGATTTATATGCATTTTGTAAGTGAATCAAAAGTGTTTGGTCTATGGGAAAAGAATAAGACAAAATTTATACTAATACCAAAACATTCTTAAATAGACCATGAAGGGTATCTTTTATTTCTTCAATTTGCCTTCTTATAGCCAAAAATGCTACTATAGAAAGGAGACCCATGCCTTTCCATTCAAGAATGATTTATGTTATAATATATTCCAATTTTTTTTTTCAAATTTAAATAAATATTTGTTAAATTTCCAAAGGCTAAGAATACAATGTAGTTATACTTTTCATCAAAAGAACTACAAAGGCACTAAATAATTGTTAATTCTTTATGTCTATTCAAAATTAACATGTATACTTACTACGACTTTTAATATCCATTTTTTGATCAAATATTTGAGATGCTTGAACATTTTTATAGTAAGTTATTACACTTAAAGAAATTTGAATTATTTCCTGATTTTTTTTTCAATATAATACAAATGTGTATAAAACAATACAATTTCACCATTTTTAAAATCATAATTAAGTAAACCTGTATTATTTCCAACACAATTGTTTTAGATTGATCAAAAGAATTAGCTAGAATAACGTAAATTTCTTCTAGTGTTATGTGTGGTGCCCATTTTTTTTTAAAAAATTTATCTAGTTTTGATAATTTTTGTTGCAATTGGTTGATTACTCCCAATAGTCAATATTAACCAAAATAATTCTTCCAAGACAATTTTCTACCAATTAAATCCCTTCCATTTTTAACTTACAAATTTATCATTTTAAATGTTAATTTGATTGCTCTATCTCAAATGGCATAAACCCAAAATAAATTTAGTCATGGAATCCAAAATAAACCTAGAATAGAAGTACCTATTTCAAATAACTTAAGCATTTTAGCCTATATGATGTAGGAAAGTTGTAGAGAAATTGAATTTATTGTGTGCAAAAATAATGATGAAGAAAAATGCAAAAAAAAAAAAAATCAATTTTTTTCTCCGAAAATGAATAGTTTATTGAATTTAATTTTGGATTTTTCAAGTGAACCCATTTTGGTATCATAGACTCACCTATTCTCGTTACCTTTGGCACTTTTTCTTAAGCCAAAAAGCAAGAGAGATGAATGGACAATGAATCTTCTTTAATAAATAGTGCATTCAATTGTTGTCTACAATAGGGGTACCCTATGCAACCATCATAGGGGGCCTATCCGGAATAGGTTCTTCTACCATATTAGAGTGTCCTTAATTGTTACAATGACAATAGTAAAGTTGGGCTAATTATCTTGATGCCTTTTTGGTAGCATACCCTTAGACCATTTCAATATCATTTTTCTAATTATTTTGATATTGAATTGGCATAGAGGTTGACACCAAATTATTTTCATTTTGTTTCAATGCACCATATTCACACACCTTGAAGTTCCCAATGAATGTTGCTAAAACAATGTCAAAATAGATTTTTTTTTTTTTACCCAATTTGCCTTTGATTCACCTTATTATCATCCCAATCTTTGCAACAAGAGGCCCTTGCATTTTAGATTTAGAAAGCTTGTTGAGCCCTTCAACTTGCTTAGTATACCATAATAAATGATATATGCTTGAAAATCCCTCCAACCAATGTATTCTAGGGGGCAATTTTATCACTCAGAATTCATAAAAAAAAATTTGACGAAGTATTGAATAATAGATTTCCCAATTTTCAATGGATGAAATCACTCAACTTCTACAATACATACTCTAAAGACAATATTGCTCTATCATGGATGACTTTACACACACTTTTGGATGAATATATGTATTTTCATCTATGTTTTTCATATTCCATCCATGATGTAAATAAATACCTTCACCACTCCACTCATGCACTGCCTAAAAATAAATGACAAAAAATCCCAGCCCCCAACATTCTTGAAGTCTCTCCTACGTGTCTCAATTGAACTGGCCGACTCTGTCTCTCAATCCTCCACCTGGTGGATGCATTAGTGGCGAAACATGTTGAAAATGGCCTATGCAGGTTGAGCCTCTGCAACTGCTGATCCCCAGCCGTCCACGGTACCCAACTCCCTACCATACCCCCTCCAGATACCGGTACCGGTACAGGGCTTCTGAGTCCCGGATGGCTGAGGATGCTCATTCCCTGCCCTGTGAAATTTTGAGCTATTTGAGCTTATTGCAATCTGCAGCAACTCATGACTGAAATCTGACCAAAAGCTGTTGATAGGTGGAAGTAATGGTGTGCAATCAGCAAATTTACAGGCGAGGAGTTCAACCGTACAGTACAGTAGTGCAGTCAGTTTGACAGTCCGTATAAGTGACTGCTATAACTTAGAAAAAGGTTTCAAATTTTGACAGTCATCATAGAAGTTAAGTTGTAAGGGAGAACAGCCCATCATGGACAAAAAAAAAACACCATTATAGGTACCTACACTAAATAAGCTAGGAGGTCCAAACATGGACCACCCAACAACTGATTTGCATTTTGGAGGAAGCTTAATTCCGTGAAGCATTTTTCAATAAATTTGCATTGAAAGGAAAAATGGAGTTGACACCTACCCAAGTTGTTTCATATTTTTTGGCCCGTTGTGGACTTTTACTTACAAATTTTTGAATTTGCAACAAAAACTCATTTTGACAAGCTCTGAAATCGACCACCTCCTCAAATGTAGATCACATGTACATTGAAGAGTGCCAAATGTGCCTCTAGAGCTTGTTCCATTTTGAAGCTTACTCCATTCCAGGACCTTCTATATTAGTGTAATTAGGTTGGCCCGCACTAATTTTTTAAAATTTGACACTATATTAGTATTTATTGTTAGCGTACAAAATTGCATTACTTTTGAATTATGTATTGTTGTAAATAAAACTCATGAACTTCCTATGTATACAAATGGAAATATATGTACAAGAATTTGTTGACTTGGATGGCTTGTAACTAAGGAACTTTCTTGGGGATAAGGCAACCTAAATGTTAAAGCAACCTATTTTTATTGTTAGTGAAATTAGGTTGCCTTAACAATTAGGTTGCTTTACCTAGAAAAGTTACCTCATATAGATTCACCACTTGTTCATGTGGAGGCCCATGCTATGCTTTGAACCAAGCGCTAAATCAATACACCAATCCATACCGCATATATAATTCTTAGTTGACAAAAATTATTCAATCTTTCTATAATAACAATAAATATAATGTGAAAAGTTATCTCATGACTCACCGCTTGTCCATATAGAGGCACACACAACTCTATGAATTGGGCCAAGAAAACCAAATCAAATCATGTATTCGTATGCCTTTCAATTCTTGGGGTTATTTTAATAAGCTTGTTGAGAGCATGAATGTATAAAAAAATTTAGCCCAACTAGACCCATCTATCATAGTTGCCTAAAACTATCTACAACTTTAAAAAATTGTCTTTTAGAGGCATAAGTTTTTATCTAAATTGAATCGGTCTAAATTTTGTAGGCATCGAGCTAGTAATAAAACACACGTCTAGTTAAAATTTTACAAGAATTCAACAAATATTGCACAAGGAAGGGCTTGCCCAAGAGTAGGAAATGGCCTAACTAATTATGCCTCAAGACTTTTAAGGTTCAATAAAAAAAATACAAAATTGCCACTCTACAATATTTCACCACTAATGAACCCCTTGTTTGGAGAGCTTGCACATGGGATTAGGGTAGTTTTGAACTTAACCCCTAAGAGACCAAGTAACTATTCCACATATGTAAGAGATCTTGTGTGATTACATGCAAGGTATGAACATGATCCCCTATAGTGGGAATATAATTTTTTCCTATTGAGATGCTCGGATTAAAAGTTATGTTGCCTTAAACATTTCAAGCATTCCTTGCAGCTTTGGGTAATATGTGCAAAATTTCTCTACTACTTTTGAAATTTGGCAGGTATGTATCTTACATAATATGAAATGCAAATATCAAGAAAATAACCATGTATTTGTATACAAATCTCACTCTAGGAGGAGTTAAAAGTCTATTGGACTTGTTAGACAAGGTTTGAAAATAACATTTTCTTCTAACTTCAAACATTATAATTATTCAATTAATGTAGTCAAAAGTTTCTTGAATTTTTTTCACATATTCTTGTAGTAGTCTAGTACAAATTTGAAAAAAAAAACTTTTTTTTCATTTTCTTTTCTCACTACCCTAATAAGTGGCAATTTTCACAATTTCTATGCAAAATGTGCCTTAGTCCTTTAGGTGTTAAATGGGTACAATGCATTAGCACATAAATACTTCTAAAAAAACTTAACACTTCTAATGAAAATTGTTGGCATTGAACAATATACTTTTTTGTTCTTCATTACATGTCTTCCTAGAATAGAGTAAGTATTTATACAATTGTATAATATATAAAGTATGTACGCCCAATTTTGGCCCTTAGGTCATTGCACTTATTCAAACTAATTGGATTTTTGAACAAAAACATTTGTATAACCTAAACCCTAAATCTCTATATGTAGTTGAGGCCTCATTCATTCTTCCACAATATGAAAGAGCACGTTGGATTATGACTGAAATTATATAGAAGGGAATTAGAAGAACTATACTTGCATCCAAAAGGACAAGAATAGTTCCATAGCCTATAATAGGAAGCTATATGAATTTGTTTTGATTACCAATAAAAAAAAGTTATTTTCAAAATTTGGTTGACTGAAATGCATGTAAAATATTCTGTGATTTTCAGGTCTATTGCCTATAAAAATTTGTGAATTTGCCTAGTGTAATTATACACAATGACCATAGAGGCCACAATAGACTTTCTACTATATATGGTGGTATTCACTATTACTACAAAAAATGCAAAGTACAATTGCTTCCTAAAGAATTCATTTTGTTGCCATGACTTTTTTTTCTTTTTGTAGTTGATTAATTTTGTATTTTCTATCTTTTCCTAACTAATTAGAGGTCTCTAATTTCAATTATGAACTCAAAGTTTTCATCTATGTTCAATAATAAATTCAAGTATTTTTTCATTTCCTTAAAAAGTATTGGGATGGCTATTCCAATTAGAAAAATAAATAGCTCTTTTTTATCATATTCACACACTTTTTAATCCAAATATGGCAATTTAAAAAAATATATTTTAGAAAAGAATAAAATTAGCAAAATAAGACTGGTTTTAATTTTGATGGTGCATAAAAAAGTTGATATAGGTTGGTTATCCTTAACCCCTAAAGGACCAAACTACGCTTTTTGGCAACCTAGAAATTTTGGGCAAGTGCATGTGATTAGAGATTTCCATCTTATTGGCCCAACATTTGATAGAAGGTGTGGACAAGGAATATCTTTGACGTGCACTAAATTTTAAGACATTTAAAAATATGAGTCAAAAGTTATAGCCTAATATGTAGTTTGTTTTTCAACTTAGGTAGTCCAAGCAAATCTGAAAAAATCATTTTTTTCAAAAATCCAAATTTGAAATTGGTTTTCTAGATTTAAATATGCATTAAAAGCTTTGAATCATTCCATTTTGATCAATGAGTCAAAAGTTACGAGGTGTTTTAGTTTGTAGGCAGTTATGGATTTTCTATCCCAAAATAAACTTTTAAGTCCTTTGAACTCAATTTTCAATATTTTGGGAAAAAAATAAAATATTAGGTGAAGATCATTTATTACAACATTACAACCATTGGATTGGCATTTTTCAATTCTATAAATAAATTGTTAATAATTTTGAATTTTGAAACATTCTCTACATCTTTTTACTTACTATTTTTTTCCTATATGATGTACAATTCCAAGTGATCTGAAAATTTTCAAGCATGTAGCCAACATGCCTTGAAGAATGAATCCAAAGAGTTGCAATCATTTTGAACATTTTTCATACAAATGTGACCTTGTGAAGTTTAGCTACTTGGTTGTTTGTAGGGACAAAAAAATGATTTTTGTCACTTCAAATGCTAATATCTTGCAATCTACATGGTGGAAATTTCTGAAATTTCTACCACATGTTTCCAAACAAGTGTAGTATAAGATCCTACATTTACAAATCCTAAATTTTGAAACTTGTATAAGATATGGTAGTTCTGGAGCGTTTTTGGCGAAAACATAGTCAAGGAACTTTAGGGATTAAGTAGAGTGCTCAACCCCAATCCAATTGGAAGCCACCACATCATCACCATAATAATGGAGCAAAAAACACTCCCCAATACAACCAACATTGGTCTCTCTTTATTCCTAGGTTCACCACTCTCCTTTCTAAACAACCAAATCTAGAAAATTAGTCCAACTATAAATGATCCACAACTTGATTCAAAATAGGGAAATTCATAATTGCTAGACCTTTCCAAACATTGTTATAAATATTAAAAAAATTAAACCTTTCCTAGCCTTTGGGGCATGGAAAGTCTTTTTTTAAATGTAAAATCTTTCCCTCCCCTTCTTTTTATAATGCAAGAAAGTCCATTTCAAGTTTGGATTGCTGGCTTTGCATTGGATCGATTTTTTTAAGAAGTGATTGGAGTGGAACGAGGTCCACTTCCCTCCCTCCACTAACTAGAAAATTCTGGTACTATCCATGTTTCCGCTCATGGATTGGGAATGCCATTGCCCTCATCCCTGCCCGGCAAAACACCATTTCGACGTTTAATTTTGAAATTTTTGTACTGATATACTACCATAAAATCAAGTAGGGGTTTAAGTTATCATATCCAAGATCTCCATGATTGTATTCAATCAACATGCACACACACACGCAAGGAGAACAGTGATAATTTAAGTGTACTAACGAATACTCTCCTTTGAATACTAAAACATACAAGATAAGTTAAAAAAAACTTATGAGTACACAAAGTGGGATTAATGATTGGTAATCATTTTATGATCAGATGCTGCTTGATGAAAGAGACTGGGGCTTCTTTTTTTTTCATTTTTTACAAAGTGGCAATAAAAAAAAGTTATAGTGGTGCTCTAAATTTTAACATTCATCCACATATTGGATAGAAAATATCACATATCTATAATAATCTTGTTCTCATCCATAGTCTAGTGATTTCATCTCATTTTTTTTTTAAATTGAAGCTTTTTGGTGAAAAACTTCATGGTTTGTCGTCATTTTTTATCCATATTTTTTTTCCTAGTGTAATAAGGCAATATAAAGTCTCCCCTAATAGATTTGAAAGAGACCAAATGACCTTAAGTACTATTGTCAAAAAATTACACTAACATTCATAAAATTGGTAGTTTTTTGACGATTTTGACAATGATAAATTTAATTTGGGGGGATTTGTTGGATCAATTATGTGAATCATGAACTCTAGTGGCTTTGGACAAAAAGATTTAACCTAAAAATACATTATACAATTGTAGAATATAAATTGAATACATTGTCCAATTCAACAAATATTTCAAATGCAAGGGCATTAAAGTGTAATAATGGTCCATATTGCAACATATACTCTCTCTACAATGGTTAATGATATCTTACGCTCTCAATTTCCAAAAAAAATTCAAATGTTGGGAGAACCAACATCATTTACATGTTTGTGAAATTGTTGAGATTTTAAATTCTCTAAATTTTAATTTCCTTCAATTTTTGAGTACAACAATCTAAAATGATGTATGCCAACATGTCAAGGTAGAAAAGTTTTTTAGAGTTCTAAGAAAAAATTGACAAAATATGAAGTAATTCCAAACCATGTTGAACAAAATCAAGTTTTAGAAATGGCTAATTTGAAATTATTTTTTTTCAAATCACAACTAATCTTTTCTTCAAACTTCTAAGGTAATGTGTAGTATGTTGCATATTACAACTTTTGTATACCTCCTTTTGGACTTTGTTCATTGATGCTTATGGCATGGTTGTTTGAATGAAAACATTTCAAATTTGTACTCAGTCAATTTTGTTTGTCACTCTAACCCCTTTCTTAGGGCAATGAGAAAAAAATGAAAAATAAATTATTTTCAAAATTCAAGCATACAAATTTGTACTAGAATACTATGGAAATGTGTGGAAAAAAAACTCAAAAACTTGGACCACACAAATTGAAAGTTTATAATGTTTGAAGTTAGAAGAAAAAATATTTTTCTGACCTTGCCAAATAGGCCAGCCAACAAACTTTAACTTCTCCTAGAATGAAATTTGTAAGCTACACATGGGTTTTTTTTTACATTTGCATCTTTTATCACATAAATTATACACCTACCAAATTTCAAAGTTAGAAGAGATTTGCACATCTTGCCCAAAAAATTTAGAGCTTCATAACTTTTGATCAAGGCACTTGATTGGAAAAAATATATATTCCCACCATCGGAGTGGTACGTGTTCACAACTTGTGTCAAAATTTTGTAAACATCTAAAAAAAATCGACTTCTTGCATAACTATTTGAGATCTCTAGTGCACATTGAACTTTCATTTGGTCCTTTATGGATTAATCTCTAAAGAGTTGTGATGTTTTTGGGTCCAATTTTTTTGAAAAATACTCCTGTCCAAAGTAAAACTAAAATCTCTATCTATAATTATTCATTAATAAATTGAATTTTAGGATCTTTTGGTTAAGTTTTTAGAGTACACCTTCCTAAAATTTTACAATCAAGAACCTTAACAATTGCAAGAATTTCAAAAAGAAGTATTTCAAGCCTTTCCAAATGGCTAAGTTTAATCTTTCAAACTTTTCATCCAAAAATGTGCACGGCCTATAACTTGAATTTCTCCATAATATATTGAAGAAATTAGTTGAAAATACATTTTCTTAAAGTCAACAAAAGATATTTTATATTTGTGCTTGAAAAAAAATTCTAAGTAGATAGAGGTGAATTATGTTTAAAAATATTAAATTTTGAGATTTTGTAATAGAATTGAAAATTTCTAATATAAATAGTTGTAATGTTAAAGTAAGCAATCTACATCCAATGTTTTTTTATTTTTTTCAAAAGTATTGAATTTAAAATTAAAAAAAGACTTCAAAGTTTAGTTTTGAGTAGAGATTTTGTAATTGCCTAGAAACTAAAACCACTCATAATTTTTATCTTGGTAATCAAAATAGAGTGATTCAAAGATGTTTAAATATACATAGATATAGAAAGCCAAGTTCAAATTTTTATTTAAAGAAACAATTATTATTTTGAAGTTGTCCAAGCTACCTAGATTGAGAAAGATACATGTTAACATGCATTATTTGCACACCATATGAATAAGTTATGAGCATTTGAAGTAGTGATTTTTGGTGTACCAAAAAAAAACACTAAGGGTTTCATAGATTACATAGGTTTCATAGGTTTTTTGATTGAATATATCCTATGTCATCAATACCTAAATTCTTCTTATCCCCTAAAGTATCAAATTGTGTTTGTTGGTAACATAGCAATTTTGTGCAGCTCACTATAAATGAAATTTTCATTTTCTGGGCTGGAATTTTCACACAACATTGTCCAAAGGAGTAGCTTTAAAGCTGGTCAATTTTCATAACTTTCGACAACATGGCTAAAAAGTTATTTCATCATATGTCATTTCATTGTTTGGCAACTAGCCCAAAATTTTCTTAAAAATCACAATTTTCTGAAAATAAAAATTTATAATTAATTTTATAGATTTATGTATATGTGGAAAGCTTTGAATCATTTCATTTTGATTAATGAGGTGAAAATTATGAGGAGTTTTAGTTTGCGGGCAATTATGGAATTTCTACTCTAAAATAAACTTTGAAGTCCTTTATTTAACTCAATTTTCAATATTCCAAAAATAAATAAAAACATTGGGTGTAGATTCTTTATTACAACATCACAACCATTGGGATTGTATTTTTTTCAATTCTATAATTATATTTGATCAATTTAGTGTTTTAAATCGTTCTTTACTTTTTTCTACTTACTATTTTTTTCCTACATGTTGTACAATTCCAAATAATTTGAAATTTTTTCAAGCATGTATCCAATTTGCCTTGAAGAATGAATACAAAGAGTAACTACCATTTTGGACATTTTTTTCATACAAACGTGACTTTGTGAAGTGCAATTGGCTGATTGATTGTAGAACCAAGAAAAATGAATTTTGTCAATAGACAGTGAAAAATTCAGAAAAAATTTCTACAACTTTTCAAACGAGTGTACAGCAAGATCTTATAGTTACATGTGTTCAAAAATGTTTTTTATCTCAAATTTGGCACTTGTATAAGAAATGGCAGTTTTGGAGTGTTTTTGCTGAAAACATAGTCAAAACCCTTTATGGGTTAGACAAATTAGAAATCCATTGCAAAACAACAAACAATACCTAGATTTTTGTGACTCTTTTTGGTCCAAATGGCAAGACATTAATATGATCATACAAAGTCTATTTTGCAAGGTGAAATTTCCCCCTTCATTCCCTTAGCCAAGGATAAATGTAAGAATTTGCCCCCTATTTGGGGGGTTGGTTAACTTTACCAATCTTCTCCACTCCAAGCTAATTTGGGGCTTCCAATTTTGAATGTGAATTCAAAATTTCCAAATTTTTACTATGGGTGGCAAATAAAGAGCTGCACACAATGAGTGTTTTTACCAACCGCCCAAGGGTAAATTCACCTTGCAGGACACACTTTTTATATGATCACGTGAGTCCAAATGTAAGTGTTGCATTTTGGGCAGTGTTGATTATAGATGTACTTACATCCCTTAGTATTGCAAAACTGGAGTTGCACCAGAGTCTAGACTGAGGAGTTGAGTGGACTCACTGGCTTGAATTATGAAAAATCCGAACATCATGACGATATGTCATCAACTTCAACCTGGCTCAGAAATCACGGCAGCACATAAAACTTTGGGTGAACAAACTCGTAACAGCTGATGCTAAATTGCTAATTGGTGGTAGTAAAATGGTTGCAACCAAAAAATTAAAAATTAAAAAAATTAAAATGGTCACAACCATTATCCCCTGAATTATCAATTAACCCCTAAATTCCCATTGTCCCCTCGGGGGACAAATTAGGTTTGGGGTAGGTTCTTATGACCTCAATTTTTGGTGAATTGTTTTGAAACTTTCCCATAAGATAGAAAAACTAATTATCCAAGTAGGAATATAATTTTTATTTCAATTGGTGCCTAGGAACAAAAGTTATACCACAAAAAGCCAGGAATTGAACTCAATGAGCAACACAAAACAAATCGCAAGAAATCAAAATAAATTGTAATTTTTTTTCCAACTAAAATGTTTCATTTTTGTCTACATGTGAAGCTTTGATTTGTTCTATTTGGACTAGTAATGAGAAAGTTAAAGACAATCTTGTTTTTCAGGCAATTTTAGCATCTTCTTGAAAAAATAACTTTTAAGATTCAGTTCTGAATGCAATTTTTATGGGAGAATGTTGTGTTTACTCGCTAAAGCAATCTCACCATTGGGATTATTGTCTTTCAATCCCATCTTGGAGTTATTAATGATTTAGTTTTTTTTCCAATCTTGGACCTACTTCTACTTAGCATTTTTTTAGAGAATGAAAATCAATTGTGTTTTTTTTGAATTTTTTCCCCTAGACTTTCAACTCAATTCTTCAATATAAATTTTTTTTAATTCAAATTCCGTAGTGCAAAAAAATTCCACAATTTGCAGTCAAATTCATCTGAAATTGCAGGTCAGTGTTCAAAAAAACTTTCTTTTTCAACTTTAAATGCTAATATCTCTCAATCTATATGGTCAAACTTCATGAAATTTTTACCACATGAGCTAAGACAAGTGAAGTGCAAGATCCTCCTGTTAGATTCTAAAAATATGATTTTTTGCAATTTTCTTGGGTGAACACAACAAAAATGGCAGTTTTGTGTGGTTTTTGACAGAAAAACGGCCTTGGGAATTTAGGGGTTAATTAACCACCCTGGAAATAAATATGTAAAATATTTGATTCACACACACTCATCTCAAGAAAAGAAATCCAATAAAATTTTATACGGATATAATATATGAAATACATATAGAATACACACCGGTATGATATACGGAATACTAATATGTGGAATATTATATCACAATATATAGAATATATAATATTGATATAGGTGTGATATACAGAACATATATTAATATGAGATATGGGATACAACTGTTGATCTAACATGTTCAGAAAAGTATACATAGGGGGGTAATGAAATTATCATAATTCTCACTTATTAACTGCTAATGATCCAAGGGGTGTGTACTTTCAAAATATTTCAAAACTGCCAAAAACTTAAGCAATTTGTTTGCTAAATTTTCTTGAGATTGGATAGAATGTGACTGGAATCTTGTGATTCACTTTGAGGGTGAGCACTTCAAAAAAATTCAGATTATTTGACTGCATGGTTTAGTAGATATTGAAATTCGAGGTTTTATTTGGGTCAATGGAAAAACATAGCAAGACACTTTGAAAGAGCATATCTTAGAGAGA
Source organism: Pseudoscleropodium purum (assembly GCA_963969395.1). Lineage (NCBI taxonomy): Eukaryota > Viridiplantae > Streptophyta > Bryopsida > Hypnales > Brachytheciaceae > Pseudoscleropodium > Pseudoscleropodium purum. The sequence goes on from OZ017803.1 coordinate 8,179,661, forward strand.
ATATTTTGAAATGATGAACTTTGTGTACTCAATGAAAGACAAAAGACTGAGTTGCAAATGCTCATCTAAATTGTCACAACACTCTGGTCATTTTGTAATTTTTATTGCAATGCATGGTGATCACTAAAATGAGAGTAATGTTTGTAGGAAAAACAAAATGGGCACATTTGTCTTCTCCATGAGTTCTTTAGATTTTCCCTTTTTGAAGTGGGCAATAATCAAATTGGTTGGCTGATTTTTCAATCTATGTCCAAACTTACTCCCCCCCCCCCCAAAAGAAATGAGCTACAAACTGCAATATAACACTCAGATTAAAAAAAATTCCAAAAGGTGGAGCTCTACTTGGAGTTTGATGGAACTACCTCCATTGGATTCATAATATAGTATTTGTATATAATCAAAATTTGAGAACAAAAAACTCAAAAAAGAGGAGTAACAACCAAAAAATAGTCACTTGAGGCATTATTGGAATAAAGTGAGGGCTTGAGTGATGTGAATTCATTGAGTATCCCTTCAAAAGGACACCCTCTAACCACTAATACTAAAATTAAAACACCCAAAATTGCATCTTGCCTAAAATTGCCATTGTCGCTTTGTATACATCTCCAAAATCATTATGTATACATTGACAAACCGATTTTAGAACATCTACCCTCCAAAACTTTGACCTTTCTTAACTTTTTTATAAAGTATCTAAATGTTGCATTCTTTGGTGCATTGAAACCTCCTCACTTGCCTACTAGAAAAACAATGAAAACTTGACTAGTCTAATAATAATACTAATTAGCCATAGTAGCCAAAAGTGGCAGATTTAGGGGTATCCACCTTAATCAACATTTTACCCTTAAACAACATTGAGGCTAAAGAATGTCCAATATTATGAATGACTTGATTGTTCACTATGGAAACAAAAAATGCACCAATTTGTTGAATAATTAGAGTATAATGCCAAGTTCGAGTTTCATGGCAAATTTGTCACCATTTCATTGGATAGTCAAAAAAATTGTTCATTATGACGCATAATGGAGACATTCTTTCTACACCCTTTGATTTACAAAAAAAAATATAGATACAAATGTTTGTGATAACCTATTAGACTTAACATTATGTTCCATAATGTTCTTGAGCCTCTCGGCTATCAAGCATTATCTATTTCATTTTAGAAGGCTACCTTGGTCGTGGGAGGCCACATCCCTTGAGGGTCAAGAGTATTTGCAATATTCCCTTATAGTTGGAACAGTAACAGCATTGTGCCGAGTGCCGAGTGATTTTGAATTAAATTTGCACTCCAATACAACCATTAGGGAGGCTTGCATTTCCATGGCCTTGATATGCGACCACCTACAATCAACAAACATGCAAAATGTGAAGGATCTGCAAGTTGGCTCCCTATAAAAATAGTCATCCTTGTCATACCTTTTTCCACATTGTAATGTGTGCCAATCAATGCAAACCTTCCCTTGTTTGTATGAAAAGTTTTTTTTTTAATGTAAAATATTGTCCTTTCTTTCTATTTATAATATTCATTTGACGTTTGAATTGCCGGTTTGCATTGGATTTTTTTGTTCTAAAAACAACCCAACACTGCACAGACCTCACGGAATGGCCCTCCATTTGCCAGTACAAGGATTGTTTGTATTACTTGGTAACCCTTTCCAGTCCTGCAAGGAGCCAAAAAAGAAAAGAAAAAGCCCTTTCCCTTCAGCTAAAGTAGCTGGATTTTCTCCAGACTCCAAGAAAGAGGTAGAATATTTTGTCTTTTTCAGTGACTTTTAAACTAACCCCTAAAGATTCATGGGTCAAGAAACTCACAAAACTACCAAAATTTTCACTCTCTAAAGAAAAGGGGCTATTGATCAAATTTTATTCATTTTTTAGAATTTGTAACCGTAGGATTGTATTCTAGACTAGTGGTGGTGTCACATCAAAAACCTTGGGTTTGAAGACAAAGCTTGCAAAGTGAAGCAGAATGGGTTGTTTTTTTATGATTGTTTGAAATTTTGACAATGTGTAGCTTTGTTGGGCTTTTGAGGTCCATAGCTCTATATTCCTTTGCAAGGAAGATTTAGAGACATCAAATTTGAGTTGGGACTCAAGTTAGGAAGAAATATACAAATTTTTAAAGCACAATGATGTTGCCCTCTTCTTGCTTGAGTTGGGCCCCCTCCCAAGAAAAACGCATGATTTTTTTTCAATTATTGGATCTTCATAAAAATTAGACTCCCTTCAAAATGAAGAAGAAAAAACAAACTTTGGCCTTAAGATTACAAGTGTGAGATATGAAATATGGTTGTTAATTCCATAATCTAGTATGTTTAGAAAAAATATACGTATATGAGGGAATGAAAATATCATAATCCTCCCACTTATTTAAGTAAAGGAGGTAGTGAAGGGAATTTCACTCACTATCCCTTCAAAAAGACCCTCCCAACTATTGATGCTAGGTGGGTACATCCAAAATTGACATCACTACTTTGTATACATTTCCAAAATTAATATGTATGTACATGGAAGACAAGGATGTCAATGTGTGAGCATGAAAATGCAAGTGTGTGAGCCTTGAGTATATGTATAAGTAAATATCCTACAACCATTGAAAGTACTTATAATATAAACACCAATAATATAGATATCTATAACATAGTTACAATCTAATCATGGAAGTTTTTTTTATAGTAAAGACATTTATAACATAGGTGTATAGTCTTCTAGGCTCACATAATAGCAACCTTCATGTGAAAAAAACAATTAAAAAAACCCTACTAAAATAAACTTTGACCCTTCCTAACTTTTGCATACAATATTCAAATATTGTGCCCTTTGGTGCGTTAGAGTCTCCTTTCACTTGCCTATAAGAAAATATGGAAAGTTGACCGGTTTAGTAATAGTAACTAGGTACAATAGCAAAAGGTGGAAATTTGGGGGTACCTACCATTAGGTAGACCAACCAATAGCTTGCCATTTGCTTGTTAGTGCCATCCTATTTTTGAACCCATTACTACCACAAAAACCATCTAAATCCATTTACTTTTATGACAAAATCAATGCATTAATTTCAACTTAGGTAACATGTCAATTCTTGATTGGTGGATAGGGCAGTGCTAATAGATACACTCCAAGGTGATTATGGGTTGTAGATAGGACGTTTATGATTCCACTTTACATGTGGTTTTGTAATTTTAGGGAAGACCACTTCAAAAATTAACATAAATTACAATTTTAATCATAAAATTATAATTCCAACTAGGTTTGATTTGTGAAATAAGTGCATACTTCTAAAAAAATATGTGTCCCTCTTCAAGTTGACCCTAAGATATTCATATTGCTAATGAAGGTGGTAATAGGCTAGTCTACTTTAATTGGTGGTGGTGCTAATTCATAGGCAACTACTAATGCTTATACTGACTAAGGTAAGAGGCTTGAACTCCGTTTGGGCATTTACAAATGCCCCTATAAATGGCATTGGAATGGATTGGAAGTGGTTCTTAAATTGACCTCCTAGTCATTGAAAAAATCAAGAAAAAATATTATTCATCATTGCTAAAGCCAATCAATCTTCTTGCTTTTCCTATTTCTCTTTGGAAGTTGCAGCTAACACTTTATGAAAGACCTAGGATCATAAATAGGGATCTACAACACTTCTTGTTTGAAAATTCATAACTAAATCAGAAATAATCCAAAAAATATGAAACAGCTTGGATTAGATGCCAATTCTTCTTGTCTTTCGAGGAATTTTACTGAAAAATATCTTGAGGAGTTTCACCTGCCCAAAATTCAGTCCCAGTGCTTAAGTGGTCGACTTATGAGCCTCCCACCTTAGCCCGTCATCGCCCAATGTACATTTTTGCTGCATTGGTCAGTTATCAATTAATATTGGATTGGATTAACCCTCTGCAGTCCTGCAGGACTGAGACCTCAAAAGTTTCCCTGTGTCTGGGCTTCTGTATTTTACTCTCTTGCAGTATTCCTTTATTTGTGTCAAAATTTTTTTTAAAAAAAATCCTCTACTCAGAACCATTTTCAATGACATTCCTGGAAGAAGAAAAAAGAAGTCACCCCTTATTTTTCCACCTTCACATGCATTTAGGTAGGAGGCTCTAAAAGCGACCCTTTAACCCCTAAAGTCCAAAGGCCATTTTTCTGTCAAAAAACACTCAAAACTGCCCCTACTACTACATTTATCAAAAAATTTAACAAAATATTTTTATTGCAAATCTAACCGTAGGATCTTGTACTCAACTTATAGAAGAAGAAGTGGTAAAATTTTTGTGACATTTGACTACACGAATAGAAAGATATAAGCATTTGAAGTCATTTTTAATTTATTTTTTGACTCTACATGACAATTTCAGCTATCTTTGACCATTGATTGTGGAGAAATTCTCCATATAGGTGCCTAAATTTAAAAATCTATCATATTTTGGATCATGTTAGAAATGTCTCCTAAAAATTTAAAGTCAAAAAATAACATGGAACACATCCAAAAAAATATTGCAATGCAAAAGTGTCCAAAAGTTCACAATGCCTCATGCAATTTTTTGAGCAAGTTTTCCACCACATAAATTTAAAACTCAAAAATCCACACAGTGGATTGAAAGATATAATATGCCTTTACAATCTCCAAAAAACAAATTTGTAAAAAAACAAAAAATACTATTACCTATGAAATTTAGAAGCACTGTGTGAATAATGGAATATGGCTTTGGGCATGGCATGGAAAAAGGGTCAAAGTGTGTTCCCAATATGTTCCTAGTCTGTTCTAATCATTGGGAGCTCTAAGTTACCTAGAACTTCCAATGGAGAACTATAACAATTTAAAACTATAAACCCTTCATCATGGAACATGTTGCCCTCCCTTTAGGCTCCCCTTGTGCTCCATGTTGCTGCCCTGCATAGTCAAGGTAGATTCCCTTGCCTGCAACTGCCCAATGAACTGAAATTTTCACAAAAATGCTCATAACTTCTAAACCATAAGTAAGAATTCTATGAAATTTATATGCATGAAAATCTTGTGAGAAACTACACACTTACAAAAATTTTGAAAAAATCATGTTGAATATTAAGATTGAATGAGCTTCCCCAAAACCCAAGTGTCCCCCAAGAGGACACTTGGGACTTTAGGGATTAAAGGCTGATCGAACTTTTTTTATACGTTTGCATGAATACAAATAATTTTAGCTCATTTTTCAAAGAAAAAAAAATGAATGCCTAATGTAACACAAGTGGTTTCATATTTTTTGAAGCATTTCTAAATTAGTTATGAATTTTCAAAGATTTCTATAGTAGGTACCTATTTGTGTCCATCGGTCTCCCAAAATCTGTCCCCTTGCAACTTCTAAAGCGATATCTGAACCATGGAGGAAATGATTGGCTCTTCGAATAAAATCAATAAAATTTTCTTGATTCATTCAATAGCAACAGTGGTCCATTTAAAGATCACCTTCCATCCATTTCACAATAAGCTATGGGGTGGTTGCAAGGAGAGGGTTGCAATTACAACCTCTTACCTTATAATTTAGCTAGGTTGGCTTTTTCTCAAGATTCTAAGAAGAAGTAAGCTTAGAGTATATGATTTCTTTTGATGACTTTCACATATCTAAAGATCCATGTATCAAGAATTGGCAAAATATTCATGAAATTGCCAAAAACCAACACTTTTTATTTTAAAAAAAAACTATTATAAAGGGCTATTAATCAAATTTCATTCATTTTTTAGAATTTATAATTGTAGAATTGTATTGGTGATTGGTGATAGGGTTGTATATAGAAGTTGGGGGATTGTGGACAAATGTATGTGTGAGTACAAAGCTTGCAAAATGGAGCAAAATATACTTTTTCACAATTGCCCCTAAAATATTGACAACATGTAGCTTTGTTGGGCTTTTGAGACCCGCAGCTCTAAATTATGTTGCAAGGAAGATTCAAGGACTTTAGATTTGAGTGGGGAATCAAGTAAGGAAGGAGTATGCAAATATTCAAAAAAAATGTTATTGCCATCTTCTTGTTTAAGTTTGGATCTAAAAAATAAAAATAAAAATAGACATTTTTTTCAATAATTAAATCTTCATAAAAATTAGATTTCCAAAATTTTTGTTTGCTTCCCTAATCTAACAAAAAAATGAGGAAGAAAAAACTAAAATCTAATACTTCATTTTAGATGCCCAAATTTCTCCAAAGACCTTTAAGGTTTAACTCCAAGAAAAAATTAGTTGCAAAAATCTTACTACAAAAAGAGCCAAACATTATTGAGGAACAATGAATTCTTCCAACTTGAAATGAGAAAATGCTACAATCTTGCAATCTCTAAAGTTAAAGTTTCTAAAAGAATTTCCATGCCTTTCCACAATAGCCAAATATATTTTTGTATGGTTGAAATTTGAAAAGAAAACTTTTTCCTTTATTATTTCCACTCAATATATTGGAAATTTTTTCTTTTTTTCCAACAAATAAAATTGCATTGGAAACTTTAATCAACAATTGCATTGGTTGTCTAACTTTTCAATCCATTCCCAAACTACGGGGATGGGGGGAGGCACTATGAAAAAATATAAGAACTACATGTAATAAAATAAAGGGTCTAATATATTCATTGTACATGAAATTTCTAAACAAACTTTATGTATTATAGGATGTTTGTTCAAGAGTGTAAAACATGATTATATGTAATATAGGGTTATGTATAATACCATAGAATTATGTGAACAATACATATAAAATATTTTATATATAAAAGCATATTAGGAAGAAAAAAAGGTTATACAGGTTCTAAAATTATAAATGAAAATGAAAAATCTACTTTTCTATTTTGGACATAGTACTTTACCAATGACTTCAATTTAGCTCTAGTGTACATATCCAATAAAGTACTCCATATCCAATGTGTGATATTCAAAGTTTAGGGTCTAATTACTGAATTGAATTGCCAATGAGAAGCACGGGACAGAAAATACAATGACCTCATATGAAATTGTGACTTCTAAAATGTGTTTTTAAACGCAAACATGGTTTTTATTTAGTACTTGGATTTGTTATTATATAGCATTCATCATTTTTATTTTTATTTCCTTATTTTTTTCCTTCTACATATGTGTTTTGAGCAGCACTAACAAACTTGTTATGCACTTTGACAATTCCAAAGTAATAGTCAGAAAATTATTTATAAGTATTATAGGGTAAAAAATTCAAACAAGAAATTATAAATACTAATAGAAAGCCCAAAAATACTAACATTCACCATTATTTTTAAAACACCGTATTTTATAATATGCCACTTTTAACTACTTTTGGACTATTTATTGAATTATGGACTATACCTCAACAAATCTCTTGATGTTAACATCAAGAGATCTCTTGATGATTGTATAGATTTCTTGATGTTTGTATAGATCTCTGAATGTTTTTGACTAATCTCCTGATATTTTGGATTATCTCCTAATGAACATTTTTTTTCCTTGTAGTCACTATTATTAATTTTGGACTTTCAAAAGTCAAAAAGTAGTTAAATGTGGCATTAATCCAATTTTATTAGTTAAATAGCCCCCATAATATAGGAAGTTACTACAATCCATTGCATTTTTAAAGAGGGAATGTCCCCCATGGCCAAATTGAACCCCTTGAAAACGAATCATAAACTACAATACATCACTCTCAACTTTGAAAAATTCCACAAGGTGGAGTTTTACTCAAAATTTGATGAAACTACCACTATTGGATTTATAATACAATCTATTTCTTAGCAATAATTTCTTTTGGAAAAAAATTCAAAATTTGAGAATGGCTAACTCAAAATAGAGGAAAAACAACCACTAGATGGTAACTTGGATCACTACCGGAATAAAGTGACGGGGCAAGTGATGTGAATTCTTTGACTATCTCCTCAACAAAAAACCCTTCCAAAACCACTAATGCTAAGGTTCATGGGTACTCCTAAAAAGTGCACTTGCCTAAAACTACCATCATCACTTTGGGTACATCTCAATAATCAATATGTATATATGTTGAAGAAAGAAACAATTTGTGAACCTTTACACCATAAACTTTGAGCCTTCCTAACTTTTACACACATGATCCAAATGCTACGTTCTTTGATGCGTTGGAACATCCTCTCAACAACTCTCTAGAAAATCATTGAAAATTTGACCATTATAATAATAGTAACTAGTCACATTAGCCAAAAGTGGTGGTTTTAAAGATACCCACCTTAACCCCTAAAATTCCATGACTATGTATTCACCAAAAACGCTCCAAAACTGTCATTTCTAGTACAACTACTAAATTCTTGTAAAAAAAACAATTTTTGACACATATAACCGTAGGATCTTGTAGTATGATGAATTAAAAACATGTGGTAAAAATTTCAGAGAATTCCACCGCGTGGATCATAAGATATAAGCATTCAAATTCACCAAAACCATTTTTTCAACCCTGCAAAAACCAGACAGTTGCACTTCACAAGCTCACTTTTCTATGAAAAAATGAACAAAATGGTAGTGCTTCTTTGGATTATTTTTCCTAGACAGCTTGGTCAAATTCTATAAAACTTTTAGATCATTTGGAATAGTACAACATATAGGAAAAAAATTGTAAGTAGGTAGTAGTAGAGAATGATTCAAAATACTAAATTATTAAGAATTGAAATATGAAATTGAAAAATGTCAATCCTCATGGTTGAAATGTTGTAATAAAAAATTTACATCCTAGGATTTTACTTTTCTTCAAAAGAATTGAAAATTAGGTAAGATAAAGGATTTCAAAGTTTATTTTAGAGTAGGAAATCCATAATTACCCACAAACAAAAAAATCCTCATAACTTTTGACTCGTTCATCAAAATGAAATGATTCAAAATTCTCCTTGTATATATAAGTCTAGAAAATCAATTTCAAATTTTGGTTTTTGAAAAAAATGTTTTTTTTTTAATCTGCCCAAACTGCCAGTTATGAAAAAAAGTAACATATTAGGCTACAACTTTTGACTCCTATTTCCAAATGTCATGAAATTTGTTGCATATGAAAGATATTCCTTGTCCACACCTTCCACTACAATTGCAGCCTAAAATATGCAAATTTGTGGTCACAATGGCCTACCCAAAATTTCTATACAACCAAAAAATGCAGACCAGTTCTTAAGGGGTTAACCCCTAAAGGACTAACTTGCTAATTTAGGCAACATAGTGATTTTGAGCATACTATTGTGATTGCCAATCCTGGGGATGCAACTCCCATATTATATGGCCCTATTTATAATTATTGATAATGCATTTTAGTCCAATCTCAAGCAATATAATTTATTTTCATATAGAAATTTTTTGTAGCTCTTTTAACAAGGAATTCAAAAAAGTAATTATATATATGAAATGAGTATTTTCGAAGACAATAATGGCATAAAAACCTAATTATGTGAGTTTTTTTATTATATGTATCATTGGCCAAGCTACCTTACTTTGGAGGTTTTCTAATAATAATTTAATTTTAATTGGAAGAAACTTTTTGAATAAATTTTTTAAAACTATGCATAAGTGTTTTAATTCTTCATATATATCTTGAGTTTTTTTCTAATATGTATAGAATTCAACATTTTCTACATTTAATTTATTTTTAATTTGGTCTTCACCAAACTTTGATATAATTTTTACGAAAGCTACCTTTTAAGCCTTTTTAATGCCAATGACTCCTGCATATAATACAAGAGTTGGTACCCAAGTTGCCAATCAGCATATATTTGGTCCAAACTTTGATAGAAAGTAAGTAGTATGTTTATTTATTGTGTGAGAAAAAATTCATGACATTTAAATACAACATTAAAAAATTATGGCTTGAAATGCTATTTTTTTTTGTAAAAGGGCAATCAAAGCAAATCATAACAAATTACTTTTTTGAGAAACAAAAATTTGAAAATAGTTTTCTAGAGTTACATATACATGGAAAGCTTTAAATCATTGCATTTTGATTAATGAATCAAAAGTTAAGAGGATTTTTTGTTTGTAGGTAGTTAAAGATTCTCTACTCTAAAATAAACTTTAAAGTCCTTTATTTTACTCAATTTTCAATATTTTTGAAAAAAATAAAACCTTAGGATGTATATTGTCTATAAAAAAAATTTAACTATTGGAATTAGCATTTTTCAATTCCATAATTAAATTTTTAACAATTGAAGGTTGCTATTATGTGTGCATAAGAATGTAAGCCCATGATCTTTGAATACTATACACCTATATTATAGGTTTATAAACTATAGAAACCGTCTATAATTATAGGATATATATATTACAAATATCCATATTATAAGTGTTTTTTATATATACACCTTCTATAGAGTGTGGTATGTATATTATAGGTACCTACATTGTAGATTCCATGCTCACAAGCTCACATTCTTAGGCTCACATACTAGCACCGTTGCTTAACAACTTAGTATTTTGAATCTTTCTCTACCATTGCCTACTTACTATTTTTTTTCCTATATGTTGTACAATTCCAAATGATTTGAAAATTTTCAAGAATATGGTCAACTTTCTAGGAAAAAGAATCCAAACAAGAAACACCATTTTAGACATTTTTTTCATTGAAAAGTGAGCTTATGAAGTGTAGCTGCTATGTTTTTTGCAGGGCCAAAAAAATGATTTATGTGAATTAAAATGCTGACATCTGCCAATCCACATGGCGAAATTCTCTGAAATTTTTCCATATCTTCTCAAACCATTCTACTATAAGATCCTACGGTTACATGTATCAAAAAAAATTTAAGAAAAAATTGATACTTGTCCTAGAAATGGCAGTTTGGGGGTATTTTTGGTTAAAACATAGTCAAAAAACTTAAAGGAGTTAATAAGTGGTAATGTTAAACTGGGCAACCACTGATGCTTATGCTGACTACACTCAGTAGCCCATCATCACCCAACTGATGTACAATTTTGGAATTGACCGTTATCAATTATTTGATAACCCTCTCTAGTCCTGCAGGAGCCAAAAAAGAAAAAGAAAAAAGCCTTTCCCTCCAGCTAACTTAAGTTAAGTTAGTTGAATTTTCTAAAGTCTCTAAAGAAGAGGTAGAGAATTTTGTCTTTTTTGGTGACTTTTAGATTAACCTCTTAAGCTTCATGACTGTGTTTTTAGAGGAAACATTCGAAAACTGTCATTTTTAGTACAAGTATCAAATTTTTGAGAAAAAACTTTTATTGATATATGTAATCATTGGATCTTGTAGTATTCTGACTTGAAAACATATGGTGAGAATTTCAGAAATTATCACTACATAGATTGCAAGATATAAGCATTCATTCAAGTTAATTGAAATGATTTTTCTGGCCTTGCAAAAAGCAGGACAAATGCACTTCACAAGCTCACTTTTCTATGAAAGAGTGTCCAAATTGGTGGTGCTTCTTTAGATTCTTTTTCCTGGACAAGTTGGGCACATGCTTGAAATTTTTTAGATCATTTGAAATTGTACAACATATAGGAAAAAATAGTGAGTAGATAGTAGTAGAGAATGATTTAAAATACAAAATCGTTAAGAATTTTATTATGAAATTGAAAAATGCTAATTCTAATGGTTGCAATGTTGTAACAAATAGTCTACATCCTATAATTTTATTTTTTCTAGAAATATTGAAAATTGAGCAAGATAAAGGACTTCAACATTTATTTTAGAGTAGAAAATCCATAATTGCCCGCAAATGAAAATCTTCATAACTTTTGACTCATTGATCAAAATGAAATGATTCAAATTTTTTCACATACATATAACTTTAGAAAACCAATTTCAAATTTTTGTTTATGAAAAAAGTATTTTTTTCTTATATGCTTGGATTGCCCATTTACAAAAGAAAAGTAACATATTAGGCCATAACTTTTGACTCATATGTTCAATGGTCATGAAATTTAGTGTATATGAAAGATGTTCCTCATTCTCACTTTCGATTAAATTTTGGGTCAAAAATATGGAAATCTCCAATCACATACACTTGACCAAAATAACTTTGTAGCCAAAAAAATACATGATGGTCATTTAGGGGTTAATAAAATTTTGTCCATTTTTTAGAATTTGTAATAGCCAAGGTTGTATGAAAAACCTTAGGTTTGAAGACAAAGCTTACAACTTCACGGAACAAACTGTTTGTTATTCACAATTGCCTAAAATTTGACAATATATCATAACTTTGTTGGACTTTTGAGATTCATAACTTTAAGAATTCCTTTGCAAGAAAGATTTAGGGACATCAGATTTGAGTATGGCCTCAAGTTAAGAAGAAGTATGCAAATTTTCAAAGCAAACTGATGTTGCCCTCCTCATGCTTGAGGTGGCCCCCCTCCCAAAAATAAACGCATCATTTTTTTTTCAATCATTATTAATGTATCAAGCACTGGAAAAAAATGAATTCTTCTAACTTCAAACAAGAAAACATTATAGTACTACAATCTCTAAAGTTTGAAAAAGAATTTCCACTCCTTCCCACAATATCCAAATACAGTTGTGCACCTAGAAATTAAAGAAAAACTTATCCCTTTATCATTTTCGTTGAATGCTTTAAAAACTTCTTTTTTTCTTTTACATTTTTTTCTTTTTCTTTTTCTGTCTTTCTCCTTCTTTTTTTTTCTTTTTTTTCCCACATTTTTAAAACAATTGAAACGGAATGCACTAGAAACTTTGAATTCTTTCACAATTTTCATTCATCCGAACCGAGTGTTTTCTTGTCCTTTAGGAGTTAACTTATTATTAAGTTACTGGCAGTAAGAAATGCATCAAACTTACTGACGATGGAATTGACTGGATGAGGGCTCACTTGGTGAATTTCAGGGGGAGTTACTGCAACCCATGATTTACCTGCCTGCCAACCAGCTTTACAGTTGGGTTGGGTTGGGGGGTACTATGCACTTGAAGTTATCTCTTCAAAGGTTTGACACCACCACCCTTAACAATGCCGCCCCCTCATGTACTTGTGGTGTACATTTCCCCCTCTGAAATGTACCCCATGGGAACATGAGTATGGGACCGGCCCATTACCACCATCACTTTCCTCAATTTCACCCTCATATACATGTGGTGTACATTTCCCCCTTTAAAATGTAATCCCGTGGGAATATGAGGTTGGAACCAACCCATTACCATCAACACCCTTCTCAATGCCACCCTCAAAAGTATATTTCTCCCCTTTGAAATGTATCCTATGGAAACATGAGGTTGAAACCAACCGATTACCACGACCACCCTTCTCAATTCTATCCTCATCTATTTGTGGTGTACATTTTTTCTTTGAAATGTATCCCATGGGAACATGGAGTTGGAACCATCCCATTACCACAACCACCCTTCTCAATTTTGCCCTCTTGTATTTGTGGTGTACAATACATTTTCCCTATGAAATATACCACATGGGAACATGAAGTTGGTACAAGCTCATTATTTACCACCACCCTCTTTAATTCAACCTGCATGTATATGTATACATTTTTCCTTCTAAAATGTATCCCATTCGGGGAGATTTGAGGCCTCTAGAGGGCCGTTTGAGTTCTGTTCCCAAAAGTGTTCTTGATACTGCTAAATGTTGTCAAGCTAGTAATAAAAAAATTATTATTATTATTATTAAAAGTTTGGTCTTGAAATGCAAAAAAAAATCTAAATTAATTGATTATTATGATTAATAATAATAATAATGACATAGCGCTCTCTTGACCACATCATATTTGCATTTTTGTAGCAATTTTAGCAATCACAAGGGTTGATAACTTGTAGTCTTCCAGAGGCCCCAAATTTCTTTTAATACATGGAGAACATGAGATTGTAACTAGCCCATTACCACCACCACTTTGACTTTTCAATTCCACCTTCATGTACTTGTAGTGGTGTACAATACATTTTCTCTTCAGATATGTATTCCATGGATACATGATATTGGAATTGAGAAGGGTTGAGGTAATATGTTGGTTCACCTTAACTTAATGGTGCTCAATTTCCTTGAGTGAGCATATGATTTCAATTGTTTTTCTTCTCATTTTCTTTTCTTTTGTTCTTTCTCTCAAATAGAAATGTTAAAACTATAGCCTCTCATTAACCATTCCTTCAATTAAAAATAACAACATCTAAAATTGTATAAGTTATGTTTTTAATATAGTTTCTATTATTGAATTGCAAAAATTTACTATATTAGAATCTTTGCATGGGCATTGAATACTTGGAGAAGTACATGAAAAACAAATAACTATGCAATGAGAGGCTTTGTCCTTATAAGGTAGTCTTTTGAATAATGTCCTACCCAAACTCCCCCACACATAGCTTATGTCAATGCAAAACCTCCTCCCCTTTGATCAAAGTTATAAATTTGAAAGTAAGTTTCTTGTATATCCTTTGTCAATGCTCCCTCAAACCTCTTTTTTATTGCCATCTAAAATGCATATGATAATAGGGAGTTCTATAACATAGTGATCACTTAGCATTGCATACAATAGTGACATTTTTAAAGAGCTTAGGATTGCTTTAGAAAGGTAAGTTGCACTAATATGGGATATAATTGATAATCTTGCAAAGAACATCTTGAATAGAGGTTCATTAAGATATTTGTTTGATGTTCATTACTTCATTGTATCTCATTGTACCTCAAATGTTGTAAGACTTGTAATATCCATCCAACTATATTTAACACCACAATCCTTTTCACACTTATTCGAGTAATTGATATTGTATTTCAATAGTAAAAATGGGATTTATGTAGATTAAAGAGATGACCCACAATCAAGAAGAAACACTATTAGTTTAATTGGTTGAGTGAATCTTTTCACGGTCATATCCTCACTTTAAGTAAAACAATGGCATCTATATTATTGGCTAAAATATAAGTATTATAAATACAAGGACCTAGAGTGAAAAATGGATATTTCTAATTTCATCACTTGAATTTTAAATATATTTTATTCATATGTTCTATAAAATGGCATGCAAAGAGAATTTGCAATCTCCTTTAACTCTCAACAAGGTCCACCAAAAGTTTAAAAAATTTGATAATGGAAACCAAGTTAAAATGTTTATTTTAAGCCATTTGTGGTGAAATTCCTTTATTGTTTGTATTTAATTTTTATAATATAATAAAGCATAATAATAAGAATAGTAAATTAGGTAAGTTGATTCACATAGATTTGATAACAAACTTAAAAGATGTGATACTACAAAAGGGCATTTGCATAGAATGGAGCACTAGTTTTTATGTTGCAATGCACTACTTCTCAATGTTTATAGGATTTCCAAACTCTCAAGACATCACTTATTAAATTGTAACTTATAATTTTGCAAGACAATATTTATATAAATAGAATTTTTTATGGTTTATTGAAAAAAAATTTAAATTAAAAAAAAAGAAAAAAAGATTGTTGAAATGAGTCGTTTAAAAAAAGCTCAATTATTGTTACATTGCCTCAATGCACTAAAAAATTTAAGAAGATTCAAAAACAAGGAAAGTTATGAATGAAATTTTTAATTACAAAATTATTCACTAGATGAATATGTCAAACTAAATTACTTCATTACAAAATTATTCATTAGATTTTCATATCTATTTTTTAATAAACAATTTTTTCCATGTTAATCTTTTTCATTTCATTGATTATTTCTCTTTATTAAAATCTATTTAGATGATTTGAACTTTTGAATATGGTTTTCCACGGTGGTTTTGAATGAAAGTCTATAGGTGGTTTTAATAATGAAATTTCAAATATAGAATTGATAATTGAATTTCCTTAACCATCAAAGTCGATTGTCATTGTTTGGTCAATGATTGTTAAATGAGAGGTTTCAAAACTATATATATATATATATATATATATATATATATATATATATATATTTCATAAACCATTAAAAATGAAAGATTTTATGAATATAGACAAGAGTGTATATTGATCATTCATGAATACACAAAGAGTTTGTTTTAGTATGCAACCATTGAAAAAGGACTATTAAAAAGACTTATGTGTGCTTGATTCAAAATAGAGAGATTTTGTGAATTTTTCACAATTTTAGAGCTTTGTCATGCCATGCCTTGCATATAGATGAAACGTATTTTAAGTTGGACACTTTATTGCAATGAAGCACCTAAAGGCAATTACAAGTTCAAGGGTAAAATAAAAAGAGGAAATGAAATGAATAATGGCCAAAGGCCAGAAATGAACAAGGTAAATTTGAAGGAGCATCCAAATGCAATAGTAAACACTAAACCCAAAAACCTCCATGGTAAAGTGGACTATAAAAGAGAGACAATGCTTGTAGGCAAGTAAGGGTAAGAGGCCACAACCTCGAAGATTATACTTGGGACAAGGAACTGAGGCACCATAATGGGTAAGGATGGCAAGCATGAAACGAGGCATGAAAGAACATTAAACACCTCTAACTTAGATATAGGTGGAAGCGCATGCATATATCAACTAAGTCAAAACCAAGGTTTAAATAGATTTAAAAATAGTTTGTAAATCAATATTAAAGCTATAATTTGAAGTGGATAATAGAAAGTGGAGACAATTTGATTTTTAGTGGAGTCAAGGTGTTGTGGTTGAGATCATAGAATATTTGTTGTGGAATCAAGTTCACTCCCTCCATAGGCATTGAATGAAAGTAGGGCTCATTGATTTGATAGGGGAGAGTCTATATAATTTACAGTCTTTGTTTATGTTCATCCATTGTAGCCAACTTTCAAGGGGTAATCCTTCCATTTAAAGAAACCCTAAGAACAAACAAATTGTCTATCTTGGTAGTTTGAGTACTACAACTACCCATAAATGTAAGCATGTGGGATTGAACAAATTTTCCTTTTCCTTTGTACTCAGAGGTCGCATCTTTGGGTTCAATTTGTGATTTGAATCCAAGCATGTAGCCCTTCTTCATATTGTAATTAAAGAAGTGTACCCTTGGAAAACACTGTACCCGTTGCTTTGCCAATACCACATTCACTTGGATTCTAAGACATATTGACCACCATACGTAAATGGAGTAACCAAAGGAAAGTTCCATTTGGGATGGAATATATTGAATCCAAGAGTGCTCCTCATCATATTACATGTTAAAGATGTGGTACATATCGTTGTTTACTAATGAAACATGGGTCCCTTTTGTATCATTAAAAGACCTTTGTGTCTAGTCCCTCTCTGAATATTTTCTTCCTTCCCTTATTTTCCCTCCATCGTTCCTTCTGCCAAATCACCTATAGCAAGCTATCCTATACCCTATTTTTTGTACTAAAATTCCATTTTGTTTGTGTAAAAAAAAAAAGAGGACCCTTTCAATGAACAAAATTGTCTTATATATGACATGATAGCCAAACCCAATTCTTGCATTAATTCATAAGTCCTTCTTAGGCATTAGAAGAGGCATACTACCTTTTTATCATGAAAGGGGACTATTGCCTAGTTATAGGGTAATCACATCTAAAATTGATCCCCAAAGCCATTCAACAAGGTTCCCATTGATATATTGGAAAACTTTTTGTAAGACCTTGTTGGTAGTCAAAAGGGGATTCTAAATTTTTTTAGAATGCAATTCTTAGACTCCGAATGAATACGCTATGAATACCAAAAATAGATGACTCTGAAAATGAAACTAAATTCTCATAAATAGTAGGAGTACATTTTTGGACAAGATTCTATTGGGATGAATTTTAAAAAGGGGCTAAAATTAGATTTTGTCACTTTACAATGTGACGTAACTATACACTGAAAAGAGGTTACAAACTCACGTTCCTCTATTTCCTCCCTCCCCCCGGCTTGAAAATTTGACAGACGTTGACTTTTTTTTAAATCCTCCCCCCTCCTTATGCCATTGATCTTGAATATAGATACGAGTATAGATACAGATATGTTACATATACAAATACAAATACGGGAGGGGTGGGAGGATAAAACTATGTAAATGAAATGGGAAGGGGAAAGGAGGGGGGTTACATGAAAGTTAAATGAAAATGGATTTGAGTGCAGAGTTCTCACTACTACGCACTCCAAAGAGGCCGTTACTGCCTGCCGCGAGGGTTGGGTCACACAATGCATCGTGAACCACGTTGGCAGCCTCTGATGGGTTGGTTTTTTTTTCCCCGGGGATGCTGGCACCACAAGCTTGATTCTCTCATTGGTTTTCCACAAAGCAACGTAGCGTAGTCCACACTTCACAAAGAAGTCATGCGATGGCCTCACGAACCACCAGTCTTCTTTTGTACTCCAGAATCCAGATGATCCTCGCGCTGTGCGTAAGTCCTCACGCAGCCTTGTAACTTCAAAGTACTGTACATACACACAAAGTGTGTGTCAAGATCAGTCTCTATTGTACCCCCCAACCCACTGCACTCTATATATGAACTGAAGGCTCTCAAAGCAAGTGTGGCTGAGAGCATTAGAATTTAACAATCTGAATTGACAGCTTTCCCTCAAAATCTTGCAAGGACAATTGACCCGAGATTTTCCGCACCAGCAAAGTTAAACATCACACCGCCAACTTAAGTTACGTCTTTCCAATTCATACCCCCCCCCCAAAAAAAAAAATTCAAATCTGGCCGGCCTCGGATTTCATTTCCCCAGTTTGATTGTGAATTAGCAATCCTTGACCAGTTGGGGTGACATTCAAAGCGATGGATGAACATCTGTTGAAAGATGTAGTACATCATGGACGAGAGACATCGGTTATTCATCCACGTGTCGTTTTAGATATCAAGCTTCGTATGAAATTATATGGATGATTCTTTGTGATTTCATCCATTCCAAGTCTCTATGGAAGAGCAATAGAACAAGTATGCGATTTTCATGAAACTATGATTCAAAATTGGGAGAGAAAGAGAGAGGAACTCCCACCAAAAAGTACTGAGATACTGGCTATGTGAAGGTTGGATTCGGCATAAATTAAGCCATGTTTGTAAGAAAAATGGCTTACATGTCATCTTGTGAATGGTGTGACATGACATGGACCCTAAGAGTTTGATGTGGAAATTCAATTTCAACACTTGAGTGTCAAATTGGACTTTCATGTACGATAGGTGTAAATGCAGTCTCTTCACCTAAGATCCCAAGATTCACTTTGAAAAGCCCATGCAAAAAACACTTATGCTACATACCTTCATTAAAAAAAGATTTTTTTTTTTTCTCTCTCTAACTATTGATATATGTGGTTGATCTATTCAAAAAATCACAATATTGTATGTATTTTTCTTCCTAGCTTGCACAATTTTATGATTTTATTTTGTATTGATTTCATATTTCAACTTCATCATTTCTAGAATCCCATACAATTAGTAGAAATTTTTTTTAAGGTTGACTTCCAACAAAGCAAGTTAATCCTTAAAGAATGAACTTGTCATTGTGAAAATCACTTCTTTTGGTACTAAGTGAATGGCTGACTTTTATGTAAATACTCTTTCGAAGTCAAAATACTATCAAGAAGACCTTCCCTTTTCATACAAAATTCTAGAGATGAATATTTGCACTTCTGTTCTCCGTAAAGAGATTCTTTATCATTCATTGACTGAAAAATGTCCACCGTGTTGTTTACGGGTTAAATCAACCCTTACTAGTTCTCAGCCATTTTTTTTAGGCAATTAAATGCCCAATTTCCTCAAAAAAAAAGGGCAGCTTCAAGCCTATAGAAAAAAAGGGGATAAATGTGTTAAAAAATGCTAAACTGTAATGATGGCCCTTGTAATGATGGCCCTACACACTATTGCCACAATGTTTCCAAAACCTCATTTCGTCCATTGTGCAAAGCCAACATATACAAAAATTACATATTCAAAATTGACGTCCTTTAATTTTAACCCCCATGATGAAAGAGCCATGAACTTAAAACCTTCTTCAAAGAAAGGCCACATAACCATTTGTCCGAAAACCAAAAAAAAACCAAAACTGCTCTCAGCTTCTGTGAGTAAGATACTAGGTCAGCAAGATACAGCGATTAAGGAACACCTAAACAAATTAATTTTTCAATCTTTGACTTGGCAAAATAATCAGGAACTGAACTGAACTGCACCTGGCTGGCTGGCCTTGCAGAGACTATAAGTTTTAACATAAAATACTGAAAGTTTCCACTTAAATGGGTTCAATAGATACTCCACTGGCTTACACCTACAATTACACAAACAAATACCCCAAGTACAAAACTCCTAAAAAATTTAAAATTCGAAACCTTAAGTATATTAAATGAGGAATCCACGAGTAATTACAGAGCGATCTACCCCAGTCTGACACCGTCTAAAGTCCATGAACCGACACCATTCAACTCACTAGATTTGCACATATTGTGTGCAATAATCAGAGCTTTTGTCCGCGTCTAACTGTCCCTCACGGCACTCACTGGGGCTGCCTGAGCAAGCAGGTTTTTAATTAAATAGAAATAGAAATAGAAATAGAATTTAATTAGTAGTTAAATTTCTTTAGTCTGGGTTGTGCAGGAAAAAAAATGCTTAACTAACCCCTGATGAGCGCCCAGCTCATGTTTACTAAAAAAATCCATGCCCTTCTCAATTCATTCCAATCAAACTATCACCTCAAAAGAGCCACGTAAATCAATTGTACTGATTGGTAATGGAAACAGGCTCAAAGTTAGAGGGAAAGGGACATGTCTTTTGATCGTGCCATTGAAAAGATTATAATAGTCAAACAAGGAAATCTTTTAATTTGGAGAGGCCATATTTGAGGCATTGAGGCACTCAAGGGTAGTGTGCTCTTCACCCCCTAAAGGACCAAACTGCATTTTTTGACAACATAGCAATTTTGGGCAACTCACTACAAATGAAAATTTTATTTATTTTTCTTTGAAAGTTTCACACAACATGTGCCCAAGGAATAGCTTTAAGGCCCAAAAAATTTCATAACTTTTGAGTACACAATTAAAAAGTTATTCTATGACATGTCATTTTCAATATTTGACAGGTAGTCCAAAAATTTCTTTAAAAATTATTTTTTCAGATTTATATATACATGGAAAGCTTTGATTTATTCCATTTTGATTTATGAAATGAAAGTTATGAGGTACTCTAGTTTGTGGGCAGTAATAGATTCCCTACTCTAAAATAAACTTTCGAGTCCTTTATTTAATTCAAATTTTAATGTTTTTTGGAATTTAAAAAAAAGCTATGATGTTGGTTGTTTATTACTAAATTAAAACAATTGGGGTTGGCATTTTTCAATTCCATATTTGAATTCTTAACAATTTAGTGTTTTGAATCATTCTTTACTTCTTCCTACTTACTAATTTTTTCCTATATGTTATACAATTTCAAATGATCTAAATGTTTTTCAAGTATATATCCAATTTGCCTTGAAGAATGAATACAAAGAAGCACCACCATTTTGGACATTTTTATGTACATGTAACCTTGTGAAGTGCAATTGCTTGGTTTTTTGTATGGACCAAAAAAGGATTTGTCACTTCAAACGCTAATATCTTGCAAATTTGTAATCTTTAAGGTGGAAATTTCGGAAATTTTTCCCACATCTTTTCAAACTAGATTATTACAAGATCCTATGATTAAATGTGTTCTAAGAAATATTTTTTCTAAAATTAGATACTTGCATTGGAAATGGCAGTTTTGGAGCGGTTTTGGCGAAAACATAGTCCAAAACATTTAGGGGTTAAAGCAACCATTTAAGAACTCATTGCATTTTGGAAAAACTAAACTCCCTAAAAGAAATTTTAGTACATTTTTGTATAGAAGAAAAAAATGGAATTGGCATCTAATCCAAGTTTTTCATATTTTTTGGACCTTTGTGGAATTAATTACAAATTTTTGAAGTTGAAACGTAGTGGTGTCTAAAAAGTGAACACCTTTTGAAATGTACATTGTTGATACATTGAAGAAAGAAAAATGTACCCATGTATCATGATTGCTTTGAAGCACCCATTCATTGCTTTTAAAATAGAATACCTCAGTCATCATCGTGGTGGAAACATCTCAATTTGCATTCAAATTCATTCATTCGTCCAAAAGGGGTCATACATATATTCATAGCCAGAGAATTGTGATACTATCCTAAGATTTGGTAGCAATTTTTGGTGATTTCATCCATTCATAAAAAGAGAATGCATTGTTCTATATTTTTTTTGGAGCTATTTTTTGGTTATAAGAAAGAAACTCTTTGGCCAATTAAACATTCTTCAACCCTTCATTTTTGAAACCGCATAGTAACTACACCTAATTGAAACTACATTTCTTGGCCCCAACATTGAAAATCAAGATTTTTGTTGTGAATGTGTGTATATATATATATATATCTGTGTGTGTGTGTGTGTGTATGTGTGAGAACTTGGGGTCTATTTTAGATACAACTATAATTAATACTTTAAGAAAATTTATAATTCATTCTAAATGCACAAAATATGTATGTGAAGCAAATCAAAAATCCTCTTTCATTTGCTAATATATAAGATCCCTTCCCAAACACCAAGGGTATTATAAATAATAATAAAATTTACAATGTACAACTAAAACCTACAATAGGTTATTTCATCCAAAGTATGTAGGGAATTGAAAGCTTGTTAACCTTCAAAGGTTTGTTGGGGACCATGCATAT
This sequence comes from Pseudoscleropodium purum, assembly GCA_963969395.1. Taxonomy (NCBI): domain Eukaryota; kingdom Viridiplantae; phylum Streptophyta; class Bryopsida; order Hypnales; family Brachytheciaceae; genus Pseudoscleropodium; species Pseudoscleropodium purum. Next base: position 8,202,185 of record OZ017803.1, read on the forward strand.
GGGCTCATATTTTATTTTGAGAATACAAAGTGTGTGCTACAATAAGGCAAAATATTCATGCTTGAATTGAAAATTCAACAACTAATATCTTTCATTTGGAGGTCATTTTAGTATCTAAACATTATTATATTCAAATATGACATTGTACTTGAATAACATGAATACAAACTTTTGTGATTGTTGTATACATCAATCTATATACCTTGTATATTAAATACACAAAAACCATCATTGTTTGCAACTCAAATTAGGCTTCTCAAACCTTTAAGGATTAAACATAAATCAATTTATTTCTTCAAATGGTTAACTCAAAATGACAAAGTTAGGCAAATAATTGATTTACAGTTCAATTAATTTATTGTTTTGGATAAAAATGCTAAGAATAAATCAAATATATCAATGAATAACCAGATAACAATGCAAGTTTTATTTTTAGTCTAATGAAGCTCAAAATTCTCCTCCAACATTATCTCTAGAAGTTGAATGCACCAAAAGAGGTAAATATAAAGTAGAGACACCAACCCAAATCATCGTGTACCCATTCCGAGTAAGTAGACTTCTATTGACAGTGACCCCAAAAGTACAATGAAACTATTCCCATACTTAATTGTAATTCTTTGGTTGCTCGATTGTCTATACTAAATAAATAAAAATTAGGTTGCCCCACACTAACTTCTTGATATTCTAAACTAAATGAATATGTATTGTTATTGTAAAAGGATGTAGTAATGTATGAACCGTGTGTGTTGCATGGGTTGGTGTAATGGTTCATAGGTTGGGTTTATAGAGTGGCATGTACCTCCATGTCACGAGTCATGTAGTAACTTTTAAAAATAAGGCAACCCAATATCACTATTTAATGTAGATTTCAATATTATGACCAAACTATGTGAGGGATTTAGGGGCCTACAAAATTCCACTCTTAACAATTACATGTTTAATCCAAAAAAATCCTTTTTTAAATTTCCAAATCTGAAATTCATGTTTTTCAATTGCTAATAGTACAAAAATATTTGTTTGTTTTCTAGAAAAAGGTGTCTCCAAATATGCTTAATTGCTATTTTGCTAAAATAAATAAAAAAATTAAAATCTGGTTAGTTTGTCTGTTGCATGCCAACTCCGTCACCTGAATGACCTGATCACCTGACACCAGCCCCCCCCCCAATGCTCAAAATCTTTTTAAATTTCCAACCTGAAACGTGTTAACCTGAGAGACACACAATTAATATATTCTAAGTATGATCAAAGATTTGCTAATTGCGACCCCTAAACTGACGACCAAAGCAGGATTCATTGATTAGACTCGTGTATGGATCAAATTACAGGGGAAACTACAGTGAGAGCGTCCCCAATCAAGCCCGTTACAGTTCGCCCTCCAAATGAACTTCTAATAATTCTTTTGAATGGTTTATAATTTCAACTTGGAATTTTTATCTATGGAATTGCATTCGAAAGAATTTTTCCTAGGTTCAAGAAAACTCAAATTTAACCACATTGGACCAAGAAAATAAACTGCTTCAAAATTAGCTGAAGGACAAAAAATTATAGAGATGTTGGCAAATCATACTTATCAAAAGTACTTTGCACTCCAAATTTGATCAAATATTTTTTTGTCTTTTAGCTAGCTTCAAGATTGGTTTATTTCCTTTGTTCAATGTCTACATTTGAGTTTTCTTGTATGTATTTCAAAGTACTTTTGAATGTGCTTCCAATGATAGAAATTTCAAGTTGTGTTTACAAGTATTGAAGAAACTCTAAACTCCCTATAAAATTTCCTAATTTTTTCACCCTTGTGACTTTGCTTGTGTTGGCAACCAAATCTAGAAACATACTAAGGGTTGCTTTACACCAAGAGGTCAGGCCAATTTTTTGCATTAGAGACCAAGAATCCTCACTTGTGATTGGATGGAATGCTAAAATTGGCCCCAACCCCCTTACACCTAAGAGGCCGGGCCAATTTGGTGCAGTAAATTTTTCATCCAAAAAAGACATGATCTAACACGACCCGAGCTTGTTGAATTGGGTACACCAAAAATGGGAGCCTACTTCTTGACCTAGGGGCCCATGTTAGATTTCAATTAGAAAAATGTTTTTTTAACCCTTAAATGAATTTGACTATGTTATCACCAAAACTGCTCCCAAATTGCCATTTCTAGTACAAGTATCAAATTTTTGAAAAAAACATTTTTGAACACATGTAACTATAGGATCTTGTAGTATGCTAGTTTGAAAAAGATGTGCAAAAAATTTCAGAAATTTCCACCATATAGATTGCAAGATATTAGCATTTGAAGTGACAAAATTCTTTTTTTTAGCCTTGCAAAAATTCAAGCAGTTGCACTTCGTAAGGTCACATTTGTATGAAAAAATGTCCAAAATGGTGGTTACTCCTTAAATTAATTCCTCAAGTCAAGTTGGCTATATGCTTGAAAATTTTTAGATCATTTGAAATTGTACAACATATAGTAAAAAAATAGTAAATAGAAAAAAAAAGAGAATGATTGAAAATACTAAATTGTTAATAATATATTTATGAAATTGAAAAATGCCAATCCAATGGTTGTAATGTTTTAATAAACAATATCTACTTAATCTTTTTATTTTTTCCCAAAAATATTGAAAATTGAGTTAAATAAAGGACTTTGAAGTTTGTCTTAGAGTAGAAATTCAATAGCAATCCACACTCCCGCAAACTAAAACTCTTCATAACTTTTGGCTCATTGATCAAAATGGAATGATTCAAAGCTTTCCAAGTATATATAAATCTAAAGAACCAATTTCAAATTTTAATTTCTTAAAAAGTAAGTTTTTTTGTTGTTTAGGCTGCCCAATAAGTAATGAAAACACATATTGTACAATAACTTTTTAACTATGTGGTCAAAATTTATGAAAATGATTGGATCTTAAAGCTACTCTTTGGACACATATTGTGTTAAAATTTCAAAGAAAAAAAAAATTAAAAACTCCACTTGTAGTGAGCTGCCCAAAATATCTATATTGCCAAGAAATGCAGTTTGGGCATTTATAGGTTAATTATTATTTTTTTCAACAAATCATATCCATTGGATTTTGGGCAATTGACCTCTAGATTTAAAGTGGCACTGAAAATTTCAAACCTCCTCTCTCTCTCTCTCTTCTAGTTTTTTTGAAATTGGCCCGGCTTCTCGGCCTCAAGGCCTTTACACTTGGGAGAATCGGCCCCCATTATCATATTTAATGTAATGATTAGTTGAAGCCGGCCTCTAGCCCAAAAGGGACTGAAATTTGGTGCAATTGGCCTCAAGAAAAAGTGTCATGACTTCTAGGTGTAAACTGGCCCTAAAGTGCACATATCCAATACCTTCAATCTAATTGCTTCCCTATCTGTACTTGATTAACACCCTTAAATGTTGATAAAAATAGATAGGGAAGCAATTGGATCAAGTTTCCATAATAGGTATGCATACCTTTCATTGATTATAGATCTATTGATTTCTAGTATATAAATGCATTGAATAAAAATGAGACAAAAGTAGTTTTTATCTTCTAATTTGATAGTACAACATTGTTTTAGATTATCATGGGAATTTATGGGACAAGTTTTTTGAAAATTCAACCTAGTAGATTGAAGGATCATAGCATTTGATATTAGAAGGAAAAAAAACTATGCATTTCTAGTATTATCCACTTTTTGTATTGCCCCTTAATTTTTTAGTATCAAAGAAACTATTGAAAACTATATCCAAGACAAAATCAAACTTTGATTCAAATTCTCCAACATGAAAAATAATTATATACAAATTTGTCCAATAGTAAAGCCAATGTACCTATTATAGATGCTTACCCAACTATATATTCTTTCTATACCATTCTAAGATTTTTGTGCAAAAATGTTGGACCAATAGAAATAGGAGATGCAATTAGGTGAGCTAGTGTCCATAATGTATATGATTGTACATAGGAATGAAATGGTAAATTCAATGTGTAGGAGTTGGCATAGCGATGTTCACTGAATTCATAAAATGATGAATTCGTTCCCAAAAACTTTCTTAAACATCATGTCTAACACAAAATGCAAACCTTGATCCTCTTAAGCATTGTCATTCTCTACTATCATCTTGTAAAAGGATTATTGGATTAAGACTACAATTAAGGTAGAGGTCCCCCCAATGCATTAGGTGCCTAAAATGCACCACTTGAAGGGATGCTCATCATGTATACATTTTCTAAAGTAATTTGTAATTATTCTTGAAGAAATGGTCTTAGAACATCAACCAAAAAAACTTTGACTTTTCATAACTTTTGTAAGTGGTATCTAAATGAGGTATTCTTTGGTGCATCAAAATCTCCTATTACTTGTTAATGGGAATATATAATTTTTTACAAGTCTATAATAGAAATGGTCCACAATAGAAAAAGCAATAGTTTTTGGTGTCTTAACTTAAATACCCCACAACTTGCCTTAACTAATACATTTCAAAATTGTCCTTTAAGCTAATTGCAAACCCTATTGTAAGTTGGATCCAATTGTGCCTTCTTGCATTCTAATGTAGTGAAAATTGAAAAGGGTGGCATTATGACTTTTCAATATGGAATTGGAATTTTAGTGTAGAAAAGGTTGGAATTGGGTTGAAATGTCATAATATTATACAATGACTCCCAAAATTGAGTGCAAAATCTGAAATGGTTTCATTCAAACAACCATACCACAACCATTAATGCATGAAGTCTAAAATTAGATATATAGAAGTTGCAGTACATAACATACCACACATTATTGTAGAAGTTTGAAGAAAAAATTATATGTTGTATGAAAGAAAATTAATTTCAAAGTTAGCCATGTTTAAAACTAATTTTGTTCACTATGATTTGAAATTACTTTATCTTCTGTCAATTTTTTCTTATAATTTCAAAAGACTTTCAGTGCCTAAGCATGTTAGTATACATCATTTCAAATTGTTGTACATAAAAAATTGAAGGAAATTGAAATTTATAGAAATTAGAATGTCAACAATTTGACAAACATGCAAATGATGTTGGTTCTCACAATATTTGAATTTTTTTGAGAATTGAGAGCATGGGATAGCATTAGCCATTGTAAAGAGACTATAAGTTGCTATATAGACCATTGTTATATCTTAGTGTCTTTGCACTTGAAATATTTATTGAAATGGACAATGTGTTCAATTATATATTTTATAGACATATAATGCATTTTTAGGTTAAATTTTTTGTGTGAAGACTATAGTTAATGATGCACATAATTGATCCAAAAGAACTCAAAAATATAAAGTATAATTGTCCGTTTCATCAAAAAATTGAAAATTGCCCAAAATTACATTGACCTCTTGAAATTTTCCAATTTTTTGCACACCTACATGCACCTCCTACATACATACATACAAAAGACAACCTCTGGTGCAAATATGATCTCCTACCTTAGCAACAACAACAATAGCAATATATGCAAATATTAGCAAGATTATCAACTAGCTGTAAGTCTATTTTTCCTTGTTGCCCTTCAATTTGCCTTTGACTTCTTCTACCTTAACCCATAAACAACATTCACTTGCTTAGAGGGCATTCCAAAGGAGAATAAAAATTCTCCTTGAATCAAGGTATGGGTCTTGTTGCTTGCCCAAAGTTTGTGCACCAAGGCTTTTATTTTTGGTGAAATTTTGCCAAACTGTCAAAAATCTCACCACTCTGGCTTCATCCCTTTCAAAGTTGGCCTTTGGAGTGAAGACAACAAGGGGAACATTGGTCCAAAAAAAAAGCACTATTGTGCACTTAAGGCTTGTGAAAGTGAATAACACTTTGACTTTGAAGCCCAAATACATTGCTTGGCAAGCCATAGTCACTATGGAAGTGGGTCCATTTAGTTAAACATTCTAGAAGAGAAAAAAAAATATGAAATCCACTTTTTTGTCAGCGATTTTCTCAAAACCAAACCCACGGGGCATAATTTGTTGTTTAAGGGTCAACCTTTTTCTTTTTGAACAAAAGGGACAAAAGCCAATCTTTAAAGAAAGGTGAATACCTTACAAGTAGGGTTTTTTTCATTTTTTTATAAGGTACCAAAGTGTCAATATAAATGTTATAGTGGTGCTCCAAATTTCAACATTCATCCACATATTGGATTAAAAAAAATATGATATTAGCACATATCACATGATTATAATTCTATTTTCATCCACAGTCTGGTGATTTCATCCAAGAGTTTTTTGAATACGATTTTTTTTGGCAATAAACGTCATGTTTTGTTACTATTTTTTTTGCCAAATTCTTTTCGGGTGCACCAGAAAGCCAAAAAAAACACGCCCTACTTACAAGCCGGCACCAGAGGCATCAAGCTCCAAGGCAGCCAGGGGATCCTCTTCTGCCTTAACTTAACCTTAGTTCTCTTTAACCTTAGTTCCCTTTTAACCGTAGTTCCGGCTTTCTCTCACTTCCTCCTTGACAGAAAGGCCATGCGTGCATGGAAGGCGCGAGCTCATGTGTTTACCTGCAGGCCCGTTCATTAATGAACTCCCTCTCTGCTCTGCACCCCGTCACCTCGGGCGCCATCTCTGTCTCTCTCTCTTCCCCAGTTTTCTCATATTCATTCTTCATCTGTGAAGATCACAAATCGTGAGCTCAACTGGTTCAGTGGAGCTTCATTTGTAACGCATTACTCAGCTAGCCTACTTGTAGACAGATAGTGCGCATTTCGAGCAAGGTTGTGGTTTTTCTTTCAGGTTTCGGGGTCTTCTGGGTTTGGAAGAGGAGTTGGGGTTTGTCATTTGTGGACGCTCAAATTTATTGCGGATCAGTCTTGTCATCTTCGTTTCATCCTGTAGCGCTGTTCATTGATTATAGCACTGTTCATTGATTTGACTTGAACTGGATTAAGTAGCTTTCTTCGCCTTGGGTTTCTTCGCTGTGAATTTTGACTCATTGCAGGGCTCTCTATCGTTTCTTCTGTCCTGGTTTTGGTCGAGGGATATATTGAGAGATAAATAAGAGAGTTTGCAATCATGGGAGTGGGTCGGTCTGCCTTCTCGGGTGCCATCTAAAGCAAGCTGGAGTTTGATTTTTCTGCTCACGCACACATGTACGTGTATTTCTTCAAGCTCGTCCAGTTTCAATCGAGCTCGCTCTCCGAGGCGTTACTGATTCGCAGGAGTTAGAAAACCAGTAACCCCGTACGTGTAGATTTCTGGTGTAGATTGGTTTCAAATGCCATAGGAAATTCGCAAGGTCACGTGCAGCATGGAGAAGTCGACTCCGGAGGGTCCCATGCAGTGCGTCAAACTTGCCATTGCAATATGTCATGAAGCTTGAGGCGTCCATCGTTTTGTTACGTTTCTTTAAGTTAGAGACCTGATTTCCATCTTGGGAACGAGCTTCACTCTCTTGATAGCCGGCCTGGCCTCCCAGTTGAGCTTCCTTATGATAGTGTGAGCTCGTAGCGCTCTCCATACATATACTCTTCGGTTCTCCCGAATCTCCATCTTGGAAAAAAAATGGGTAGAATACCTTCCACATGATCCTCGCGCGAGCTCTGGGTGAGTTCGTCTCTGTTTCCATAGCCTTGTACGTGATCGAGCTGGCGGACACAATGGCAAGCTCCACGAGAGGGGATACGTTCCGCTCCTTGTACAGCCTGTTGCATGTCCTGAGTTTTCTCAGGGCTTCACTGTCTTGAAAGCCTTCCAGCTAAGCTTCTTCAGGGTGCGCTTGTATGTAGTGGTTTCCCTATCTTTTCCTTGGTACGTTCTTCCGAATCTCCATCTTCGAAAAAAATGTTTCGAAGCTAATCCTTCCCTACCTTCCCCTTGCTCCTCCAGCTGCGTACGTGTGAGCTCGCTCGCTCGCTCGTCACTGCACGTTTCCATTACCTTGTGATCGAGCTCCACAATGGCAAGCTCGAAGAGATGGGATACGCTCCACTCCTTGCACAGCCTGTTGCACTTCCTGATTTTCATCAGCTTCTTAGGGATTGCTGCAACCCAAACCACAAACCCCACCGACTTGCAAGTCCTCCATGAGCTCATGCACTCCCTCAACTCCGACTTCGACTGGCCCACTCTCTTCCCCGACCCTTGCCTCTCCTCCCCACAAGGCATCCTCTGCACCCAAGACCCCTCCAATAACCTCCTTTACGTCACCTCTCTCCACTTTGGCTACATCTCTCCTGTCGCCAATCTCATCCCTTGCAGCCCCAACGCCACCATCCCCCCTTCCATCGCCAATCTCACGCACTTAGAGTCACTCTCCTTCTCCAACTGCTTCACCTCCTCCGACTTGCCTTCCAACTCGCCCTCCAATTCTAACTCGCCCTCCAACTCCAACTCTCCCACCACTGCTATCCCAACCTCCATCACTTCTCTCACCTCCCTCAAACTCCTCTCCTTCACCAGCAACTCATTTCTCACGGGACCCATTCCTTTGGGCCTCCGGAACTTAACTTCTTTGGAACGCCTGGTTCTCAGCCAGAACAACCTCCAAGGGGAGCTTCCTGAAGATCTTGGGTTGTTAAGGAACTTGATTCAGTTGGATTTGAGTCACAATAACTTCACAGGAAGGATTCCGAGTTCGTATGCGAATATGAGCTCCCTCTTGAACATGGACTTACGCTACAATTCCTTGGAGGGTCCTTTTCCAGCTACTTTTGCACAAGGGTTGGTTCAAGTGGAGCGAATGGCGTTGAGTTACAACAAGCTCACAGGAAGCTTACCTTCTTCCTTCTCCGCGCAAGGGATGTTGAAATGTACGTTTCTGGATTTGAGCCACAACAGCTTCACTGGCGAGATTCCGGCCTCGTTCGGGGGGTTGGTCAACTTGGAGGATTTGTTTCTGAATTCGAATTCGTTTGGAGGTGCGATCCCGGAGCGATTCGGCTCGTTGACGCTGCTGGTGCGACTGGATCTGAGCAACTGTGAGATTGGGAGCGTGATCCCCGAAAGTTTGCAGAACTTGCGGAGGCTACGGTATTTGAGTGTGAGCAACAACCGGTTGTACGGGGGGATTCCGCTGGGTCTGGCGACGTTACCAAGGCTCTTCACTTTGAATTTGGATGGGAATCGTTTGAGTGGGCCGGTGCCATTCCCGGCTAGTTTTGTGGAGAGGATGGGAAGAAACATGAAGTTGGAGGATAATCCCGAGTTGTGCTACTCCCAGCAGTTGGTGATGATGATGAAGACGCCCATGGTGTTACGAAAATGTCCCGATACACTGGTGGATGTTGTTCCGGCTGTTGCACCTGCGCCGCCTGGGAGTCGGAATGGAGCTTCTTCACGTCGGGAAGTCGTGTGCTTCTGGTGGGCGGGCGTCACGGCTTTGACTCTGCAACTGGGTTTGCTTTTGTAGTTGTAACGGGCTAACCTTTTGGTTTTCTTATAAATCAGTTTTTTGGGGAACCGTTCAATAGCGATGATTTCTCATGCACAGTCCGTCACAGTATGAAATGGTGAAGAGGCAATTCAAAAGAGTACTATTCTCCAGTTGTCTGACTCTGATCGAACTCTTCAGGAAGTAGCTACACATGGTGTTCATTCAAGGCACTGTTGAGAATGTGATGTACGCACAGTAATCGAATGACTAGAGGTAAAAACTGTATTCTCCGATCCTCTGACCTCTTATCTTACTCTTCAGGAAACTCTGTTCTCCAGTAGTCTGACTCTTACAGTTCAGGATATATAGAGAGAGTACTTACGGTAGCAAGCTACCCTCACTTGTTTCCCCTGCCACATTGATCATTTCAAAACACTGTTGAGAAGGTTGTTTTGTGGCTTAATTTTTGGCTGGAGAGAGAACGTTTCGCAGTTGCAAGCTTCTTAACCTTGAGACAAACTGGCTGTCTCTCAAGTTTACGAAGTGCACCGTTGATTATGTTAAGAGGCATGGCACTTCGTTTTGGGGTAGAAGCGGAGTGTTTTAGGAGTTCTCAAACTCTTGACGTTAAGGGAATACATAGAGACTAGCAAGCTCAATGCTGTTAATAACGCTATTTTAGCCATTTGGGGGGCTTGGTTTTGTTAAGCTTGAGGAGGGGCTGTTCAGGTAGTTGGCCAGTCTTCGCAGAGACTGAAAAACCCTTGTTACTGGGTTAAATCTTTTTCCAGACTCAATGGGCTTGTAATACTAATTTTTTTCTTCTGTAAGACATACTTATCTTTGTTATGAATGCTTTCAACATGCTTGCTGCAGTCTCTTGCAATAGGGTCCCAGTTGATATTTTTTTAATTTGTTCTTGATAAGCATAAACATACTTCCAACACGCTAGCTTTAGTCTCTTGTATCTTAGTGCTTTATTTTCTCTGTGAATATCTCAATTTAGATAGAGAAACGTAACTCAGAACAGCCAGAGGTCAACTTAAAGAGGCTAATTGTATGTTATTCCTTATTACTAGATTTTTTTATTAAAAAATCTTACTGAAGACTGACAATGAACTTAAAATTGATATTAATTACTGGTATGTATTCATTCAAGACCCATAAATGTAATCCAGTTGTACATAATGTTGTTTTTTAAGTTGTGAATCAGTTGAAAAAACTAATCCCTAAATGTAACGTACTTGCCTGAAAGAACACCTTTGGAACATGAGTATCATCGGTGCTCTGAAAACTCTCAATTTATTCAAATTATATGGAAAAGTGTATGATTTCTAGTACAAGTACCAAATCTTAGAAAAATAAATTTTTGAACACATGTAATGGTAGGATCTTGTAGTACATTGGTTTGAGAAGACATAAAAAAAATTCAGAATTTTCCACTATGTAGATTGCAAGATATTAGTGTTTCAAAGGACAAAATTCATTTTTTTGGCCTTGCAAAAAATCACGCAGCTGCCATTTATAAGGTCATATTTGTATGAAAAAATGTCCAAAATGGTAGTTACTCTTTAGAATCGTTCTTCAAGGCAAATTTGCAACATGTTTGAAAATTTTCAAATCATTTGGAATTGTACAACATATAGGAAAAAAAATAGTAAGTAGAAAGAAGTAGAGAACGATTCAAAGTACTAAATTGTTAAGAATTTGATTATTGAATTGAAAAATGTCAATCCCAATGGTTGTAATGTTGTAATAAACAATCTACACTCAATATTTTTATTTTTCAAAAATAATGAAAATTGAGTTAAATAAAGAATTTCAAAGTTTATTTTAGAATAGAGACTCCATAACTATCCGCAAACCAAAACTCCTCATAACATTCGTCTCATTAATCAAAATGGAATAATTCAAATCTTTTTGTAAAGATATAAATCTAGAAAAAACAATTTCGAATTTTTATTTCTTAAAAAAAAATTTCAAGAATTTTTTTGAGTTGCCCACACTTCATTGAAAATGACATCATACAATAAGTTTTGAATTGTGTAGTCAAAACTTATCAAAATGGTTGTGCCTTAAAGCTACTCCTCAAGCATATGTTGTGTGAAAATTTTAAAAAGAAATAAATTTTCGTTTGTAGCGAGTTGTCTAAAAATGCTATATTTTCAAGGTAAAGTGTGTTCATGGCTTCAAGAATTAAGATCCATGACAAAATTTTCCCTTATTTTTGAGTTCAAGAGAAGGTATTGTAGATTCTAATGCAAGTGGTGTCATATTGTTCAGAGTAGTTATGAATTACTTGAGCATTTTGGAAGAAATTTGTCCTATGTAGCTATTCTTGATTGTAGACCTTAGAAGATGTAGACACTCGTTGTATTGAAAATAGATATGCCTTTATCGAGAATGAGAAATATAGCATGTAGGAAGTAGTATAGATGGATCCAAAATGCAACCTTTATGAAACTAAAAGGGTTCCTCTACATTGAATAAAGAAATTTCAAGTGACCCATTTGGTTTAAATTTGTGATTCTTCACAATTTGTAATAAGGCAAAATGATCAACAATTATCATTTTCAAAAATTTAATGGACACCTCTCCATGTACTTCAAAATGGACCCAAATTGATACTTATTCTATCCATTTTAAACGATGAACCAATGTCTTACAAATCTAAAATTGCTCTCACAATAATGACTATCTTTTTTCTAGCCTTTTTTTTGGCTAATAAGTATCCATTTTACAACCACTTCAAATCCATTTCAAAGTATTATATAAGGATGCATCGAAAAAGAGGGTCACAATTACAACACACTAATGCATATAAATATTTAACTATAGAAACCCTATTTAGATGCTTATTATCACATTTGTAGACTTTAAGATGTAGCTATCATCAATAAAGTCTAAATATAATCACCCAAAATATCTTTACATATTCTAAGATGAAGACACTAAATCATCAAAAGAAGCAATCGTTAGGATAATTAAAAAAGTGTCATTATGTGAATCTACCATTTTTGAGTTCTCAACATTCTTTTCAACATAATGTACTTAATTTATAGGTAGCTCAATAAATTATTGGTGCCCTACTCAAATGAACTTTGGAAGTGAATATCTCTTTATTTTTGAATCAAAGTACTCTATTTTTACTTCAACAAGCCTTCTTTTCTACTTGCAAAGAAACTTGCAAAGAAACCTTATTCCTTTATTCAAATTCCAAATAGTAATTGCAATTTGTGACAATAATTGAGGTTCATACTGTATCCAATATCTATCCAAGCATTCTATCTATGGATATCTTTAACATAGATGCAATCTTGGAAAAAAATATTGGAAAATACTCTCAACAATCTTGGAAGTAAATACCTTCATCATCCCAGTGAAGATCACAAAATTTACACTGCCTTGGAACTTTTGAAAATAAAACCCCTGTATCTACCTTCGGGCACGCTCTCCAACACTCTTACGAACTGTACCGGTAATCATATGAAAAACCGACTTCCATCATTCCGAAAGCGCGGCACTCAGATTTCTCGGTCTTCACGTGCATTGATTTCAGGTTCGCAGGCAGTCTTTATAGTAGTGTGCAGCCAACAGAGCCCTTTAGAGTTACGTTCCTGACATTCCTACCCACCATTCTAAGCTCTACCGAAAAGAGTTGACAGCTCCTACCACAAACCCATTTCATGTATGACAAGCACAGCTGGACAAACATTTATACGAGAGCTCTACGAATTTGGATCGCACTTGTTATTGCTTTTGGATTGAATTGCAGCTGGCCTTTCTCACTTCACAAACGCCAGTCAAACACTACAGGCCAAGAGCTAGAAGATGAAAAGTGTTATTATATCCTTACCTTCCAGATCACGTCTTGGCAACACCCAAAAGGCTGAAGCAAAATCCACCATCGAGCTTCCGAGTATTTGGATAGAAATCATGTCTTGTTCCAGGAAGTTCACCCAACTTGGCTTGAGTTGGTCACTAATGGTCAATTTAGATAAGTAACATCACATTATACCCAAAGCATTGTACTTAAAGCAGGAATCACTCGGGAAAAACCTCAATATTATTAGAAATGATATACTGCAAAACGATACTAGAAATGATTTACTGCAAAATATGTTTTGGAAACAAAACAGATATGGTGGACCGTAAGACATAGACCAATGTTCAATGGTCAAGGTCTTCGAATGTACACACCTTTCACAGGTATTTGGGTAAATACCAGTAGTAGATATCACGTCCTGTTGCAACCAGGGAATCCCCCCAACTTGGCAACCATTTCAGATAAGTACCCGTTATATTGTACTCCAAAGAAGGAATCAATGTATACTAGAAAAGATTCTCTGCAAGACACGATTTCGAAACAAAAAGAAATAGTAGCCCATAAGACATGGCCAATTGTTCGATGGCCTAGTCTTTGAATGTACACAACTAACCCTAAACAACAGTTAGAAACCCCAGGAACTGAAATGGATGCATTCCAAAGTGGAAAATGAGGGATTACTTAATAATGCTCTCCGCCGCCTCAACTATCACGTCTATGCACACTCTAGCTTATTCAAACGATCACGTAACCCCGACTACCAACATATTTGAGGCTGAGGATTGAAACAGCAACCTTCATTTCTATCTTGTATCCGAATACAATTGGTAGCTGCAAGTAACGAAGTGAACACTACTGTTTTTCCAGATTGGAGAAAATCTAGATAAAAAAAGAACAAGCTATTTCCAAAAAAATAAAAGAGAAAAATGACCTATAGAAAATCCCATCAATTAACTTTTTACACACTTGAATCCCTTGCAGATGCCCAACCAGATCGCAAAAAGAATGCAACACACGACGAGGTCCAAAATCAGCACAAGCTTCACATTGCGCCACCACATGCGGGATGCCAGTTGTCGCCCCTTCATCTTCCGAGAGGAGCCACATCCATCCATGGTGGATGAGGTTCCACCTTGAAGAGCCTTCCCATTGTTTGTCATCATGATTTCCTTCACCTGAATCACCTGGGAATACCAAACCCGAGAGTCATTAGCATTAACGTAGAGGATACTAAAAACTATTAGAGACCTGATCCCCTCTCCTGTAGGCTGACCCTTGTTATCTACAGCAAGTGAATTCTTCCAATACAATCGGTTGGCCTCCAATTAGCAAGTGAAGTATGACTTGGCAAAAAATGCCTATGACCACTGAACTTTGCATGGAGATGGAGTTGTCTACTACCCCTTTAATGGTGGTTTATTGTAAACCTATATTCACTGATTGCATGAGAGATTCATAAAAATTAGACCTCAAGAGAGTTTGGTTCTTGAACCCAAAGTAGTCTCTCCAGAGACTTATAACGATCTCCCAATGGAGCACACTCATACATACGGTATTGGTTAAAATGCTCAAGTGACACTACATTCTACCTTAGTGACAATAAAAGAATCATGAACAAGAGTGAGGCATATGATCTCTTCACAGTTCTATCGTGATCTCCCAATCAAAGAACACTCCTACATTGGACAAAATGCTAAGGAGACGCAAACAGAATCCTTGAGGTCAGTGAAAACAACATCCTCAGAGTTAAGAAGAAATGCATGAGCTTAACAGTACCACAGAAATCTTAGACTGGAAAATTAAAGAAAAGTGGAAAAAATGCATTGGAAGGTCAAACATAACATGCACCTGATGTTTGGTCGACTTCTTATCAACCTTAGGATGACCACCATTTCCAGTTAGCGGCACCGTATGGTGCTCCCGTGGTGGACTCAAAGCAGTGTCATCTTTCGAGTCCAACTGATGCTCGTTGTCCAAATCGACCTCCTTTTGTGGCACGCCAAAAAGTGGCTTCACCAGATGTTTAAACACACCTGAAAACCGAATTTTTTTTAAAGTGCACATGGCATTTGACACATTGAGCGTGAATTCTTATCACGCAAATTTCGCACTAAGATGATCATCTAACAATTTGGCAAAGGGGGAGCACGACTGTACAGCTTTAATTACCATGTTAGAACCAAAATGGATGAAATATTGAAAGTTGTAAAGGTGGAACGAGATCATAAGGCAGAAAAAGTGCACAAGGTCATACGCACATTCAATCACTAAGTGTTTTAGGTGGATGGCAAATGTTTTGAAATTTTCACATCATCCAATTGATATACATTGAAGAAGCTGTAAAGAAGATAGTCACATATCAATGGAAAGAAGAAGGAATGCTCTCTATATAAATCAATAGCGTCGATACTCTGCAGGAGTTTCTATAGTTGTTTTTTAAATGATTTAAAAAAATTAATTGACCGTTGTTAGTTCAAGCACTTCGGGTTAACCGAACTTCTTTCTACCTGCAAAATCGGAGTTCAACGCATTCCGTTCCAGTCGGGAAGCATCCAAGCCGCGTGACCGAAGCAGGAGCTTGAACTCATCCTTCACAAGCTCCAGGAATTGCGTCCCTTTCAGCTTCCCTAACGCTTCGTCCACTATTGCACAGTACGTAAGAGGGCCGTCCATGAGGAAGATGAACATCCGCTGCTTGATAGTGTACGAGAACTTGCTGTGAAACGGAGGAACCTTCTCCAGGCATTCCCCTATTGCTACATCTCCGAGGTCTTCCTTCGGCTTCTTATAGTCAGCTAACACGGTGCTTCCCCTCGCCACCGATGCATAGTATACAAGATTCTTTACCGAACCCATCGTGAAAGGAACCCTAACCGACAACTGATCATCAAAATTGACCCTACCGACAACCAAATCTCAAGGGCAGTCTGTCAAATTGCTCAAAAGAAAACTAAAAACTAATCACTGCCACAACCGTGTAACCCCAGCCCTCGCCGCTTTGCTTACTGATCCACCTCCTTCTTCTAAACTAATGTCATACCAACCCATACCGACAGCTCAGCCGAACAACGAACTCATCACTTCACCAAAATTTAAAATCCCGAGATCACACCACCGTCGACACTCCACTCCTACACCTCCGCTCAAAACCAAACCCTCGACCTGCAACCACCAAAACCTCGATTAATCAAACCACAAAAATAGCAAAATTGTACCTCATTTCAAAGAAAATCACACCACGCTACATCACTTCCTACCCGCATCACCGATAACCACAAGACCTCGATTAATCAAATCCACAAAACCCAGACTCACCAAAGCTCAAAATCCTACTCTCACACGAACACTCACTCCCAAAGCAAGCTCAACGCGCTTAGCCAATAACACCTCGTCCTTCCCTTTCAACATGAAACCCTAAATGTACGCTACCAACTCCTCCCCCGCCACTAGCAACTCCCATCACGCGCTTTGTCGGGAAACAACAACTCTTCGTTGGAGACAAAGTAAAAAGAGCAGTTGCAGGAAAAAGGAAAGGAGAAAAGAGCAACGCGCAAGTACGTACAGTACCTGAACTTGTCGAACAATCCTTGAAAGAATGCTAAGTCGTTAGGATACGAGAAAAGGAGCGTCAGGGCTCAAATGGAAGAGTCGGAGAATGAGGAAGACGATGTGAAGCTCGATCGCGACATGGCCATCACATGGTAAGGCGCAACGCGGGGATGGACGTTGAAGCTGCAACGAAGAGAGAGGCCCATTCTTCGGGAAAAACAGGTGGTAGGGTTTTGCTTTCGCTTTAAAGGAAGTGGATTCTGCGTGGCGGTCTTAGCTTTTACTTTAATGTAAGTGGATTCTGCGTGGAGGCTCTGGCTTTTCCTTTAAAGTCAGGGGGTTCTGGGTGGAATGGAAGTAGGGTTTGACTTTTGCTTTAAAGAAGGCTTCTGGGATGGATTCTACCCGGAATGGATGGATGAATATGAGTTGGTGGGGATGAGGATGAGAGTGTGTAGCGAGTGTACTTGGAGGGTACATTTTGGGGATGCAGCGGGAGTTGACGTTTGTGCCAGTGGATGAGAATTTCTACGGAGGGTTGGACTTTTGGGGTCAGAAGTTGCGAACGAATGAAGTCTGTTCATTCGGTCGTGAACGAACGTGTTCTTTTTCTGGGTTTCATCTATTTCGGGGAGTAGGAAATTCAAAAAGTTGATGGTGAATATTTGACTTTAATCCCTCCCTTATCTTTCCCCTGCAGGACTTTGAGGTAGTCCTAATTTCTGGAAATGAGAAGAATTTTGATCAGAACTGTTGTAAACAATAAAGTTAATGTGAGACTTAGAATTTGAAACTGCAATGTGAGACTTAGAATTTGAAAAAAATTCACAACAAAATCATCCTTGGAGCACCAAAATTGGGGTATAATGGAGTTTAGTGTTGAGTTTCATTTGTACTATTCTTTGTTAAATCTTCTTCTTACACCGCTATTACAATTAGGCACAATCTTTAAAATGAACTCTAATGACTCATAGATTGTTTATTTGTTTATTTGGGTTTATTAAACCATTCTTGATGATATCATATCTATAGTGGGATCACTACTTGAACTAAGCAAACTTCTCTGACAAACATAATTGAGTGTCAAGAAAGCTTTTATTTTTAAATCACATAAAGACAATTTTGCAACAAAGTTGGGGGAAATTCAAGAAATTTTCCAAAAGTTATAAAAGGTCAAAGTTGAATTTGAAATTTTTTTGAAAGAATGTCCTATTTTCAATGTTCACATCTTGGAGAGAATGCTACAAGCATCTATGTTTTCATTGAGTTTTTTATGGTTCAATTTTGGAAACACGCTTAGAATTGGGTGACCCTCATTTATTATATTATCCATTCATCTCTCGAAGGACCAACTCTATAGTCGCATAGTCAAATATCATTTCTAATTTCATGCTGATTTTTTATATAATATGCAAGTTTATAATTTATATTGTCTTTGTATAAAAATATGTAATTTTTATCATTATAAAAAATCTCAATTAAAAAATATATATATATAATTGTTATAGATTCACTATTATTGTTTGATAATATTATAAAATAAGTCTAATTAATTAAAATTTTCTTCTCAAAATAAAAGTAGAAATGGAATATAATATGAAAATTTCTCAAGTAACTGTTTTCTTTTTTCATTTTATTTGCATTCAAACATCTTAAGCTATGATTTTTAAGGCAATTACTACTACCATATTTATAGAATTGATTAGTAAAGCTTTGGTATTTGTAATATAAAATAGGAGATTTTCCATACAAGTTCTTATTTATCCAATTGTCTTGGTTGGAGAAATAAAGGATTATGATTTGAAAATCACTATCTCTTTAGAATTGTTAGGCAACCCCTCAAAGTGAAAAAATAGGTAGCCGTTGTATGAGATGAAAAAAATCTAAGACCACCCTACATTGCTATGTGATGCAAACTAAGAAAAAAAATGTTGTTGATTCGCACCAACCATGCAATTTGAAAAGAAAACAATAACTCTTTTTGAAAAGTCAAGAATGGTGCAATTTGGTCATGTAATATATGTATGTCATAGTAATGATAAGATTTCATTTATACTTCTTCACATAAACATGTAATATGTAAATCAAATGTTCAAATCAATTAATTTCATTGATTTATGAATTATACATTATGATTGACTTTAAAAATGTAATTGGTTGTAGAAAAATAACCAAAACTAAATTTATTCAAGGATTTAATTAAATTTTTGTATAATTATTTTCAAAGCATGAATTCAATTTAATTCATTGGAGAGAATGAATTCAAACAAATTCATTTCAAAGAGTGAATTCAAATCAATTCATTTTAGAGAATGAATTCAAATCAATTCATTTGAGAAAATTTTAGCAACATGAAGGAGACAAAGAAAAAAAAGGAGATATGAGATTGAAGAAAAAAATGTTGAAGAGATTAGGGTTTAGGATTGAATGTAAAAGAATTACATAAAATGAAAAAAATGAGAAATTGAATTTTTTAATGTAAATTAGGGTTTGTTGCATGAAGAAAGCAATTGAAGGAGAAAGAAGTGAATTTGGAGATTGATTGTTTTAATGTAGGGAATCAAAAATGATTTTTGTTTAATGGCTACATGCCATGTGTACAAAAATTATTCCTTCACTACCCTACTATTAGGCTTGTACATGGTTTTATACTATCACCTCAAAAGAGCCAATACATGCTTCTATACAAATTAATGATTGAAGGAATTTAAATACATACATACATACATATATATAATTGAAGGTTTTTTAACCCTTTAGTGACTGGTTGACCATTTTTTGGTTGAATTTTGGATTCTTTGTCTTTTATAGCTTTCAATACATGGTATTCAAAAAAACCCAAAGAATATGGCAAATAGAGCTTTAACATGTGCTCCAAACATATCTAGTTTTAAAGAATTTTGTGCAATAACGAGATAGTTGTGCTTGTCCAAAGACAAGAGGGGCGACTTGAGTCATACCTTCTAAGTCACATATATATTCAGCAACTCATGTGATTTTATTTGAAATTGATGCCTAAGAACAATAAAAATGTTGCCTAGCAACCTCATGAATTGTGGAGACATGTTTCAAAAGTTATGGGCAATAATTTGTTATGTTGCTTCAATTGAAGGCTATTTCAATGCATCGCACTTTGAAGATCACTCACAATAAATTGCACCATTAGATCATGTTCATTTTTTGTTCTTGTTACAGATAAAGCCTATGACATCAATTCCTATGATCCGATCTAGAATTACTTCCTTGAAGTAGTGATAAAATTTCCCTTTTCCAAATTTGTATTCAAAAACTGTACTTGCCCTTCAAATCAACCACAGTCA